>BSBN01000710.1:0-1200000 GCA_027924645.1 Cunninghamia lanceolata | reverse complement strand
TCACCTCTTTATGTCTTAGGGTTGCCCCTAGTGTCTCTAGGTTACTTGAGTGACCTTAATTAGTAAAAGTGGTGACCTTAGTCCTAAAATGGGTGACCTTGTGGTTTTTAATGCATGAAATAACTCATATTTAAATTATCTTTTCTTCTTGATTTTTAACCCATTTTAACTCCCATTTTTTGTGCTAACTTGTGCTTTTCCTCACTTTATTTCTATTTTGAACTCATGATCAAATCTTATCTCTTCTAAATTGTTTCCATTTTCTCTTTGAGTTCATTTTAGTTTTCTTTTAGTTTTCTCAAGTCTTCTAATCTTCTTTCTATCTTCTCTCTTATTCATGGAATTGCTTCCATTTCTTATTAAGTTAAATATTTATTTTGATCTGATCTCTTCTTCTCTTCCCTCTTATTTCTACCTATAAATACCCCCCATCTCTTCATTATTTATCATCAAGAAGTTTCACACACTTCTCTCATAGAAGCTTCTTTAAAAGCTTCCTCACAAACTTCTTTAAGATTCTTCACAGGTCTTTGAGTGTCTTAGTTTAGTTTGAGTTTTAATTTTGCAAATATTCAAATATTTCCTTTTAGGAGGTTGTCTTCAAGTATTATTTTCTCATTCAAGCTTATGTATAGCACCCCCTCTAGCTTTTTATTCTCACACAAGGATCAAGCCTTCCTTCTTTCAAATTTGTTTTTGATTAAGATAAGCTAGAAAAAGGGTTCTATTCCCTTACAAATCCAAAGAGTTCAACAAACTAGCATGAAGAAAATTAAAGACCACCAATACAACAAAAAACACTAGCTACAATAAACTAGGATAGGTGACAGAACAAACAAAAAATAACTAGAAAATAACATATAGACAACAACAAAAACAACACCAAACCCTCCACAGAACATAGAGAAATTACTTCTTGCAACTAGAGAGTAGGGAATCCCAATCCTTTCTCATAGAATTCAAGGTGTCATCCCAATTAGCCACACCCAAAACCAATTCTTTCAAATTTGTTATTCCTTCTAATCCACTTTTCATTCCCTTATGTCTCAAAATTCATGTAATGCTCATGAAGACACTTAATAAAATTCCAAATCTTCACATTTAATTTGTTCTTTTTAGATTACAATGCCCTATCATATCCCTTGAAAGAAAACCCATGAAAATTACAATGAAAATGCTCTAAAATCTATCACTAGAACAAAACCCTAGATGTTTATGCATGTTTTTCTTAGTTTCTCCTTTACAACTAGTTTTCCATCTCTCAGTTTAATGAGATACTATAATATATAGATCGTTCAATGTCAACAAGCAATGTTGGACAAGGACCTTGGTCACTTGAGAGTTAAATGTCCACCCATACTTTCTCGTGTCACTTTCACATGGCACACACTTGATTATCATGCTGAATTATACCATTATCCCATACCTTTATGCCCAAATCATATTTTTGAGGGGTCCACCGATGTTAAGAGGAATTTGGAGGAAATATTACATCATATCATGTCCATTGAAAGTCATTAATGGTGGTCCTAAGTCATGCAGGGGAGTAGTTGGGGTGGGTGGAATCTTTTGAAGAAGTTGTAGAAATTTGACTTGGGACAGGGTATGAACTTGGCAAACTTTTGCAAAAAATGTTAGAAAACTTTAGGTGGGAATTAGATGAAATGAATTGAAGAAAGGAATGATTTCTTCAAGGCAGTTAGGCTTCTACAATTAGGAAGAAATGAGTGTTTCGATGTTATGGGGAAATGATGTAAAACTAGACAATAGGATAGGAAGTGGGATGGGATAAATCATATCCTAAAGTTAATCTAGCTTTCACAAAGTGGAGGGAAGGGAAGATACAAAGGAATATAAATTGTGGGAGAACCATATGGGACCATAGCTAGGAAGTGGAGGGGAGAAATAGATGAGATCCAAAAGTGAAGATAAAATCCATAAATGAGGTCAGGAAGAATGTGGAAAAGGGAAGGGGAACCAGAGGTGAAGTAGGATGTGAAATACATCTAGTTTGGGAAGAAAGTTCCATGGAACTCCAAGTAGAGGAAAAATGGGAGCATGAAGCATGAACAAGATAAACGTGGAAATTTTATGCGGGACCAGATGTAGGAAGTGGATATTGAAACTTAATAAATGAATTCTTAGACCTAGTGGGATTTTGTGAACTGAAGAATTAGTGGAATGAAAAGATCGATGACCTAATAAAGTCAAACAGGATTTTCACATGAAAGAGGAATGAGATGTAGGATACAAGGGTGAAGATGAAACATCTGGTATCCATTCGGGGTTCCACAAAAGGTGAAAAAGAAGGTGAATTAAAGGAAATGAGAGTTTAGATAGTTTTTAGAGATTTTATGCAAGGAAAGAGGAAGAAACCAAATGGAAAGAGAAAGAAACATATCTAGTTGCCCCAAGAAACTCCACATTTTTTCTAAAAACACCCAAAATGATTAAAAACTACCAACACTTAGAATTTTTTTGGGCCTTTCAGTAACTTCAATATATAATATGAGCATGAGAAAGGAAAGGCACCATTTTAACATAAAATTTGACCAAGGGGAACCCATTTAAGATCTCTTATATAAGTTATCAATGATGGGAAAGAATATTTCCAAGACAACAATGAGGCACGATACTTGGAATTTTATAGATTTTGGGTAGGTGCAAACATTGTCTTGTGTTGGGGATGGGTGCCTCTTGTAGGCATAGCAAGGATCTAGTTTCTCTGGGTTGCAGACCAAAAAGGGAAAAGATAAGGGTCAAACTAGAATAAAAGGGGGTAGGGCAAGGACAACGAAAAGACAAAACACAAACATACAAAGGAAAAATATATATACATAGGCCCAAAGAGAGCCCCATACCATCAAGAGAAATAATGCTTGAGGTATTGACAATGGACTGGGAGGTCTTTGAATTCTCCATCCAAACTCTTGAGGCAAAAAGTGCCTTGGTTGCATATGTAATTTAGTAAGGTCCAACCCATAAGGCTTAAAATTTCCCATATTTTCCCTTATCCTTAGACCTTGAATTCCACATAAGGACTAATTTAGCCACCTAAAACATTCTTTGAACTGCATTCTTATGAAATAACTTTTTCACTTTCTGTTGTCATAGTAGATTTCTTTTATGTGTAGTTCTACTAGCTTCTTCAAGTTAAACCAAATCTTGCACTCTCAAAGAAATATCATCATCCTCATTTCCTTTAATTTTCTACAACAATTTGTATATTGGAAATTCAAGACGAATTTGCATCTTTGATTTCACTCTAAAAACCAATATCCTTCCTGTATGTTATTCTATCTCCCTGAACAATAAACTTAAGCTTATCATCCATTGTTTTCTTGTTTGAATATGGTGTCTTCTTGATGATTATCATGATACACTTGTTACTAGATTCAACTTGACCATTCCCTTATGGATTATAAGGGGAAGAATGTATTAAAGCTATCCCATATTTAGAGCATATGCCAAGGAGGTCATGGGATCTAAAATACATTGCATTATCAACAATTATCCTTGTAGGCACTCCTCCACCCATTTGGTGAAGTAGTTAGTGTCTAAAAGGATCCATTTATAGGGTAAATGCAAGAAGTTGTGTCCACTAAAGACATCGTAAATTAGGAACCCTTAAGACATCCTAAATTACATGATCAACACAAGAACAAGCACCAAGGCACTTGGATAAATATAACTATAACCATGCTAGGATCATTTAATATAACTTAGTTGATCTCTAGATGAGAAGATGTGAGAGATTGATCCCTCCTAGTAGGCAAGAGATCCTCATGAACTTATCTCACTTTTTAATGCTTTGTTTTGATTTGCTTACCATTTTATTGCTTAAAATTTGACCAGGACCTAAATATGCATACCATGAATGAATGGAGGAACTTTATTAGGACCTCATCACTACATAAATTCTTTCAATGCAATTTCTTCATTAAGCGCAAATCTAGATCAACACTCTGACACTTGTAGATTTATATATGACAATCGATTATTTCTATTGATGTCAATCTATATATCTTATTATGGTTGATCTCAAATGTTTACATTTCTTTTCCTTCATGCACATGGTTAGATTAGAGTTTGATTTATGATTAAATTTAGGGATGCTTGTATATACATATGTATGTGATGTTATGCTTTTATAGTTTATGATGTATATGCAATGTATGTATGCATGGATAACATATATATAAATATGGATGCACCTAAACTAACATGATGGTTTTACATGATTATTACTTTGACATGTGTATGATTTTGAACTACGACAAGATTGCATTTATTGTGTGACATGTAAAAATATATAGTCCAGGTTCAACAATATATATATAAAGTCTAGGTCCATGTTCAAAAAATATATAAAGTCCACATGTTCAACAATATATATATAAAGTCCATGACAAACAGTATATAACAAATAGTCCATGAAATAGTCAAATAAATAAAGTCCAGCTTCAACAATATATATATAAAGTCTAGGTCCATGTTCAAAAAAATATATAAAGTCCATGTTCAACAATATATCTATATATATATATATATATATATATATATATATATATATATATATATATATATATATATATATAAAGTCCATGACAAACAGTATATAACATATAGTCCATGAAATAGTCAAATTATACATAGCCCATGTTCAATAACCTATCACATACTATCTCTATCATCAAGAGTCCTCTTCAGACCATGCGAACTACTCAGATGACCTGAATCACTCTGCAAAAGAGAAAGATTTAGATGAAATTAGATGTAAGATGATAAGGAAATCTAATTTAATGACAATTTTTAAATTTATAATTTATCATAAAATTAAATTACCGTGTGAGGCTGAGAGGCATGCTCTGGTGCACCTGGACTTGTGTCTCCATGCTCTGAATCAATCTATTTAATACAAGAGAAAGTTCAAGTTGAAATTAGATATACTTGACGATTTTAAAAATGATTTAATTCAATTTAATTTATAAGAACTATCATATTTAAAAATTATTATACCGTAAGAGGAACTTGTTGTGAATCCTCTATTCCAGGACCTGTCTCTACAGGCTTAGCTCCATGACATGTATCGAGCTATAAAAGAAAAAAGAATTTTGAATGTACATGTCAACATATATATATATAAAGAAATTTACTTTAAGTTCACAACATATATTTTAATTGTTTAATTTAAATATAATCTAAATTTTAAATTATACCGTATCAGGCTGCCCATCTCCTTTGTCCTCCTGCTCTGCATGTGCTGTGTGTTGATGAAACATGTCACTAACAAGCTCCTACAATGTCATTTATATTTAAGTTAGCACATGTGTGTACAAATTAGGTTTTAAAACATATATATAATTGACTTGTGTACATGTTAAATACGTTTTTCAACAACCTGAAATGTAGTCGACTCCTGATATAAACTTGGATTATCCAAGCGTGCTACAATGCCCATCCTCATAGTTGTGTCAACCTGCATAGACATATTTATAAAATATTAAATAGTACATGTGCACATTTTTAGATACACTAATATCAAAATAGAAAAATTTAAGTATATATATAGTTTTTTAAAACAATATACATATTGTAAGAGTGTCATGTGAGATGCCCAATGATGGAGGAGCGCTCGAGACACCCTGAGATGGAGGATTCAATGTGGAAGAACCCTGAACCAGTTCATAAATAAGTTCATAAATATTTAATTATACACACATTCAAGACTGAATTTTACAAATTTACAAATCATTGAAAATGTACCCCAAATGGGTGCCCGAGATGAACAGGTTTCGATGAAAAATTAATTTGATCAATGGTGACCCCTGTTGCCATCATCTACACCAAACAAACCAAACAATTCGATTGTTAAAATATTACAATTTAATTGATCATCTATATGTTGATTAAAAACACGTGGTTAAAAAATTGTTTTAAATTCAACATGTGTACATAACCTATATATACCTGTGTCGAATGATCAGTGGGATGATCCTCAGCAAATAGATAATCAACAAATGATTCAGTGCCCATATTATCAGATGATGCATGTGTACCTTAAGTGGGTGCAACTGCCTGATTAGGTCCATAACACAACTGATTGCAACTCGTACATGTATGAGGCATCGACAAATGTGGAGTGGCACTAGGACCACTTCCATCATCAACTCCTCCATGCTCTCTAACTTGAGCTACCATTATAGAAGTCTGCTCATGTAGGCTACCTGAGAGTGCACTCAATGTGCCTAGTGTGGATACCACTGCACGATGCTCGAAGGGCGAAGGAATGGCAACAATAGGAGGGTCAATAAGAGGTTGAATAGGCATCGGTCGTTGGGGATCAACCCGTGCCCCCAACCTCTGTTGTGGCATGCCACCACCAACACCCTGGAATGATCTAAAATCAAAGTAGTTGGGTTTTTTATTCATAACAAACTCTACATATAATTTTCTCAAAAAATATAAAGGAACCTCATAATTAGCATGAGGTGGATAATCAAACACCATCCACCATCTATCCCAAAAATTGGCAGACATTCCTTCATGCCTACACCACCTGATTGATATTTTTTTCTTATTTGCAGGAATAGGTTCATTTGTAATGGGATGTCTAAAATATTGTGCTAAATGAGCTTTTGTGATTTTAAGATCCAAAATAGTCTTATAGGAGAGGCCATCAGCATAAAATTGGCGCCTCTCCTCTCTCCATTTTTGAAATCCATCAAAATCTGAGTCAATAGACCTCACAGAATCTACAATGTCTTGCATCAAAGATGCAAAACGTACTACGTGAGGTGGCATGAATTGTTCATTGCAAATGGAATTTAGTTTTTCTTGTATCGAATCGACATTTTTATTTATTATGGCTCGCAAGCGAGCCTGGTCAGTTCCAGATGGGGGTGGAGGTGGAGGTGGAGGCGAGTCATCTGCAGGTGGGGCATCTAGAGGTGGGGCATTTGGCACTGGGGGTGCGGGTGCGGGTGCGGGTGGGGGTGGGGGTGTGGCCGGATCATCTTGTGCATTAAGGAAGTCCTCAACATCAAAGTGAATATCATCTAGATTCATGATGTATATATAAAAATCTAGATATGAACCTGCATATATATACATATAAACATACAAACTTCAGTACAAATTTAAAATTAAATCAAGAATATATATATATATATATATATGTTTCAAGAAATTACACTTGAAATAAATTTAAATTAAACATGCAAATAATGTATACATGCATGTACAAATTTCAAAATGTAAGAGAGCTATTAGGACTACCATAATGATTGATACAATGGGAAAGGTGACCCATCTTAATGTATAATGTGCATTTAAGTAAGGAAACTTCTGTGGACAATCATCATGTATTTCTTAAATGTGAATATGCATCCCAAATTTTGGACTATTTTAAAGAAATATGGTGCATTTAGGAACTTGGTGATTGTTGGGGTAAAGAGGAATATATGATCATGCTAGAAGAGGCACTGATTAGGCTCATAATTGGCCAAGGTTGCTTTGAATAAGGTTAAAACAAGGAGATACCCATGTTGATATTCACACCCTTAAATGGTCCACACCTACATTGGGATGGATTAAGCTTGAAATTTTGATGGGTAGCCAAGGGTAATCCTAGTGAAGTAGGAGGAGTATGTTTATTAAGAGATGATAAGGGAAAACCTCTACCTATCTTAAAGCTTATGATTTTGGTGTCAAGAACAATAATATGGTAGATTCTAGGGCCTCAAGATGACTTGGAAACTAAACAAGATATCCCTTAGTGTGGAAGGAGATTCCAAGATCAACATTGATCATATGAAAAAGCATAGATGAAGCTTGTGGTTATTGGAAACTGTTATATATTGGAAGCTAGAAACTTGGTGAATACTTGTTTAAATCTATCTCCTTCAAACATATCAAAAGAAAAGGTAATTATATTCTAGACTAGGCAGATAATGGAAGAAATCATTAAATTGCTCCTAGACATCTAGCATTTGTTGGGAAGAATAATTTTTTTACATTCAACTTGAAATCCCTAAGTTGTGCCTCCATGCTATCAAATGTTACTTGTATCTGTACCTTCTATACAATGATATTTCAAAGGGGTAGAAGGTTAGGCTAAGGATTTCTATATTGCTACTTAGATAAATTCCACATCTTCAATGTGTGGCATGAGCATATGCACAAAGCCTTGGAGGATATTTCTAAGATAATGAAGATAAACCTTCATGTCTTGATGCTAAATTGGATGATTCTATCCACTATGAGAATTAAGATGAGGAGGAGGTGACATAAATCCCTCCTATCAAATTCGAACAATGTTAAAAATGTCAAGGAAGTGGTAGAGGCTTTGTAAGGCTTGTGTAATTTGTCCCACCACCCTAGGATAAAGTTTTTTAGTTTATTAGTAATTCTAACACTACTTCAACTTATTACTCTAGGGTTAGGGCCACTATAATTTTCCCTACCACTAATATATCTTAAGACACCTATTGGTTTATGTTTGATGTCATTGTAGTATATTAATTTTCGCTACCACTATTGATTGAACAAAACTATACCATATATATTAAGTACTCTAGCTCAATGATCTTAAGATTAATGAAATCAGGACTAACTATATCATCATTATGCTTAGATACACCCAACATGCTAATCAAGAACTTAATTACCTTCACAACCCTATTAGCATTGTATCACCTATTAGGGAGTGGACTTGAATGGGGCCAAAAGATTCTTTACCTCTTACGATTGTGACTTTGGGTTTGGCATGGTCAACTTGGAGAGGTTGTGTGGCATATCCCTATAAGAGGATGAAGGGTGATAGGAGGTTGTAGGATGGCTAAAAGCATTCACATGATGATAATGTTCAAATTTCAAGATATGCATAATGGTCTACAAGGTTCTCTTGTTCAAAAGGTTCATCATATTCTAGACAAGGAACTCACAATCATTGGTACCAAATTCAAGACCTATTACAAGTCTCCATATAGCTTTAAACATAACATCTATAAACACAAAATTTATAGGGCTTGAATACAAGCCCGCCTCCCAGTTAGGAGACTTCCAAATAATTGGTGAACTCACATGCAATAAGGGAATAACACATGCATACAAAATATGTAGAAGAAATCCCTGTAGCATGACTTGTGATTAATTAAAGTTAGGGTTAGGGTTTCAATTAGGATCAGGCTTAGGGTTAGAATTGAGGTTAGGGTTAGAATTAGAATTCAAGGGTTGCTAAATTAGGGTAAGTATTAGAGCTACAATTATGGTTTGGGTTACAGCTAGAGTTAGGGTTACAATTACAATTACAAGTAGCTCATTAGGGTTAGGGCTAGGGCTAGAGTTAGAGTTACAATTACAATTACAATTACAAGTAGAGTTAGGGTTAGGGTTATGATTAGGGTTATAATAAGGGTTAGGGTTTGAATTGCATATAGAATTAGGGTTAGGATTAGGGTTAGAATTAGTGTTAGGGTTAGGGTTGGAATTGCATATAGAATTAGGGTTCAATCTAGCTAGAAATAGATAAATTAGTCAAGATGGTTCTAGCTCAATTTTGTTTCCTATTTCCTAGAAAATGCAAAACTAGTTATTGTTTTCTATTTAGTTGTTAGTCCCAACTCTTTCCTTTTAAGAATTATATCAAATCTAATGTAGTAGTAGATACTTCTACATATACAATTTTCTGTTAGGAGAAAATATATTTTGCCAAATTTGTATAGAGTTGTCTATAGTGTGTTCCAGGGTAATCAAATGATGTAAGTCACAATTTAGAGGGTTGAGGGATAAGTTTGTGTTGAGTCTATAGGAGGTGTTTTCTTACATAGACCAAGCTCCATAATCTAGGTGTCTCCATGTCTAACTCAAATGTTTCAACTTGGTCCATATTATATCCAGATTAATGATAAAATTATATATATATGGCTATGCACAAGATCCACGACCATATCAATGTTTGGTAGAGAAAAGTTATCTAAGTTGGGGTAGATCCTTTTTTGATGTCTCAAAAGTTAGTGCAAAAATGAATTCCCTTAGTTTTCTTGTTAACTAAGACCACATTAGATCTACCCATTTAGGATAAGTGATAGTCTGAATGAACCCTGGACATCCAAGAGTTTATACAATTCTTCTATGACCACGAGGGCAACTTGGGAGTGCATTTTACGTAGCTTTTATTGAATAGGTTTGGCATTGAGGTGAACCACAAGATGATGCATGACTTTAAAGATGAAGTCTCAAGGCATATCACCATAAGACCACATGAAGAAATCAATGTAATCTTTAACATGGTGACATGGTTATATATGCCTTCTTTGATGTCAAGGTCCAGTGGAGCTACTATCTTAGAGAGTTTAGGGTCCAAGCTTCTATTCACAGGTTGATGTTTATAGCATCCTCAACAAGGAGAGGGGAGTCATGTCTTGTATCTAAGTGGTATCTAATGGAAGGTGAAGTTTGTCAAATTGAGGAGCTCTTGGGAAGTGTCCATTTTTATTGTATCATTTTAATCGATCACAAGTTTCTTCTTATATCTTGTTGCTATTCTACCTAGACTAGGGTGCCTTAGGACTAAAGGGTTCTTTCTTTCTCTCCAAAATAAGCATATGTAGGTGTTAAGTATGGTGGAAAAGTCTTTCTTATGATTACAATGGGGATGTGGTCTTGACACTTCATAAGTTTCATGATGGCTTCATCATTTTGGAAAACATCAAATCATAAAGGGTCGTGTTGGTCCCAATCAATAAGCTCAAGGTATTATAGGTCTAAGGAGATGGTGAGGATAGTGACCTATCATGAAAGAGGTTAGTGGTGGAAAGATCTTCGTAAGGATCATGAGTGGAGCCTACATCAATGTCATTAAGATTAGGGAAAGCATTACCAATGAGGTTGAGCTCGTATCACAATTAACATCACGATGTTCATTCCAGGGGCATAACCTAGCTAGTGAGGACAACTACTTGAGTATATCAAAAGTTACATAAATGTTGGCTTCATTTCATTCTTGATTAGTTGGCTATCACAAAAACTGTAAAATTTTCTCAATTCTTGATTAGTTGGTTGTCTCTAAATGTTTGATTATGAAGGATGTGATAACTTGGTTTTATTATGGTTTGTTGTAATTTTTTTACATGATAGTTAGCTATTCAATAATGCCTTTAAAATACAATGACATACATTGTTATAAGTAAATTTTATAAAAGCCAAATATATATATCATCCCAATTCTATATAATTTTTAACAGTTTGTTCAAAATCTCTCCTTTCATATGATACAATCATTTCAAAATTTCAATTGTATTTTCCAGCTAAAATGTTTAAATATAGCTATTCAACACTCAAATTGAACTCAAATTTTGACAGTTTGTTCAAAATCTCTCCTTTCATATGATACAGTATTTTCAAAATTTCAGTTATATTTTACAGCTAAAATGATTAAATACATCTATTCAACACTCAAATTGAACTCAAATTTTGACAGTTTGTTCAAAATCTCTCCTTTCATATGATACAGTATTTTCAAAATTTCAATTGTATTTTACAGCTAAAATGTATAAATATATCTATTCAATTCTCAATTTTAAACATAATTTTGATAGTTTGTTCAAATTCTATCCTTTTATATGATATAGTCTTTCAAAATTTCAATTGTATTTTACAATTAAACTCTCAAAAATCAGCTACTGATTTCATAAACCCTAAACCCTAAACAACAATTCAAAATTTAAATTTTGATTGTATTTTACACCAAAACAAACAAGGGAAGCTTAAAACAATTGATGGGTAATTTGTAGAAGTGGAAAAATCCACTTACCTGGTGGCTGGATGGTCTTTGAACTCGGGATCCCGTTTTCACCTGCCGACTGTCGCTGCTGAAAATGGGGTCTCTGCCATTTTTTTAAAATTTAATACTTTTCCAAAACGGGATCCCGTTTTATGAAATGGGATCCCGTTATATATAACGCGATCCCGTTATATAAAACGGGATCCCGTTTCTGGACTCTAGGTTCGGGATCTCAGGAAAAAATGGGATCGCATTTTTGGTTTTAGGCTCGGGATCCCGAAGCTAAATGGGATCGTGTTTTATATAAACGGGATCTCGTTTTATAGAAATGAGATCCCGTTTTTGGTTCCCCAATTTCGGATTTTTTTCTAACTCCAAAACTTCCACCTTAAGTGGACACAACTTCTTGCATTTACCCATCTAATCTATCTTTCCATATCATTCCTAAGTGACATCAACCCGCATATGAGTCCTCTCCACCTGTAGTGACTTGGCTCGATTGTTGTCCTTGAATGTTATTGTGAAAGGAGGGTTTGATTGGACACCTTTAACACTATCTTCCATCTTTCCCACATTTTCATATATAACATTTTGGTGAACTTGTGTTTTTACTGAACTTGTAGAAGTTGTGAAACCAACCTCATAGGACCTAGTGAACACCTGCAAAACCTAAGATTAACCTTCCACAAGAGAAAAAATCAAAGAGAGCAATTTGCACAAAAAAGGATGTAATTAATGAAATGGATTAATAAATTACATGAGAGAACTTGCTTTTATATTTGCAAGTTAGAAAACCCTAATGAGAGATTCCTAAGTTTAGCTTAAGTGAGATAAAGTAAAGGTGACTTAATTAATTAATCAATATGATTAAATTAATTAAGAACCTATTACTCTAACACCCCCCTAAGATGAACTTAGGGAGAAGCTAAAAAACTAAGGACAAATGCATGAAAGCAAAGATGCGTCCTGACAACTAGGCCTGATGAGGTACCCATGCACAAAAGAGTCATAAATAGAGAAAAGGAGAAAACCATGTGGGAAAAACTTCTCTCTAAAAGAGAGAACAAACCTCCCTACAAGATAGAGAGAAAGAGTGAAGGACTAAGAAGCCTCCACAAATGATGTCCCAAAAGAATAGGTACATGAAGAACTCCACTGAAGCATGAAGAAGTTGCAAACACTGTTGAAGACTGACTGCTATAGTGCTAAAAAGAATAACCTCCTCTAAAACAAGATGAAGGTCAGAATCAAGAAGACAAGAATCTGCATGAGTGCCCCCAACAACACTACTTGAATCAGATGGCAAACAAAGGCAAAACATTTGGAACTTGAAGATACAAATGTCACGGGTACCAAAAGTTTGAAGAATTGATCAAGTGAAAATAGGTCACCTCCACAAAAGGAGTGCAAGAGTGTCCATATGGTAAATGCTCCATCTCACCGAAATGCATGGACAACCAGTCACTGATGTACCACTGCATTTGCCTAGTACATAAGAACAAATACTAGATACATAACTCACTCCAACACAAAACCAAGGAAGCATGAGCATCAATAGTAGAAACCCCCCATAATGCAGACAAGGGAGAGCCATGATAGGTACATTGAAACTATGTGAATCCAAGAAGTGTATGTAGAAGAAATAAGAACATCTGAACATGCAAACATGAAAGTATTGGAGAAAATAAAATGGTGTGCAAACCAAGGCACACAATCATGAGTGTGATGGCAAAACAAAAGGCAAAACATCAACCCCCCATGGCACTTTATATCATAGTGTGAGTACAATAAGGCTCAAAATGATGTGTAAGATTGCAAGAATACATGTAGAAATGCTGAGGCACTTTATTTTAGTGCGTTTACATATGAGAAGTGCTTACAATGGAAGCTCACAAGGTCTAAAAAAGAACACATGTTGAAAATACAATTCTCTAATAGAAAGAGAAGAAAATGATAGAACCATGATGACATACATAGAAAAACATGCACTTTCAAAAAAAAGGGACCCAAAAAGAAGCTTGGATGCAGAAGATATGGCCCGTTGAAGTCTCCAAAATGAGAACTGCATAGAAACAAAACTAAAAAACTAATTTCTAGAAAAAATCAAAAGTCAAAACTAAAAACCACCTATACCACTACGAAGAGCACAGAATTCTACCTTGTTTCAAAAAAAATTGCACTAAAAAATATGATCGTATGGCCAAGATATCGCCATTTGAAAATCAAGTGCAAAAGTTAAAAGCCCAACGGAGAGGGGCTAGATTGGGCAAAAAAACATCTCTGCCAAGTTTAGCAAAAACACCTCCAAATTTGGAGATCCACCAACTTTAGAACCCTACCAAAAAGTCCTCCAGGTACAGTAGTTTGCATGCGATTTTTTAAAATAAAAAAACACAAAAAAATGTTGCATGTGATTTTTTTTAATAAAAAAAACACAAAAAAAATTTATTGCATGTTAAAAAATGCATGTATGTTTTTTTATTTAAAAAAAAACATAAAAAAAAATGAATTTTTTTATTTGAAAAAATTTTAAAAAAAGAAAATTATATGGGGGTGGAGGGGTCAAACCCCCCCACACAACCCCACTAAGGGGTTACTGTGGCCCCAAAAGGGATCCGCGGGTCCCTTAGGGGACCATAGTGGCTATGTGGGTGTGGGCCCCAAAATGCCTATTGTAGTAGGGACGTACCTTGCGCAGGTTCTAAAAAGATTTTTTTTTTTTGTTTTAAACTTTTCAAATGTTAAAAAAACCTGTTTTCTTAAAGATAATTTTTTTGTTCTCAATATAACTTTTGAAATTTTTTTTTCTTACATGCAGGTAATATATATATATTTACAAGTCACCTCAGTTTACGTATTGGGGAGGCCATATGAATCCCCTAGCAAAAAAGTTGCCCCAGATGAGCCCAAGATCGATTTCAACTATTTGATAGTCGATCTTAAGGTTTTTGGGCCTTCTTAGTGTGATGGTGAGGTCTGTTTGGGCTGAAAATGCTTTAAAATTGTAGGTACCCTCTGGATCTGGAAAAAAAGCACTCATTGAAACCCTTGTAGATCTGGCCTATGAAGCTTAAATCAAGCCAAATAAAAGGCTAATCTAATTATTTTGACTGCTCTGAATCTAATGGAATACTCCGTTTTACACAAAATGCACCAAGCAAATAGATTTTGCTCAAAATTTTCTCCAAATATCAGAAGGGGCTTGTAGATCTAGAGCTCTGATACCAGGTATAATTTGTGAAACTAACCTCACAGGACCCAGTGAACACCTGCAACACCTAAGATTAACCTTCCACAAGAGAAAAAAGAAAAGAGAGCAATTTGCACAAAAAAGGATGCAATTAATGAAATGGATTAATGAATTATACGAGAGAACTTGCTTTTATATTTGCAAGTTAGAAAACCCTAATGAGAGATTCCTAAGTTTAGCTTAAGTGAGATAAAGTAAAGGTGACTTAATTAATTAATCAAAATGATTAAACTAATTAAATAAAGAACCTATTACCTTAACATAACTTGCATCTTGTTGAGTGTTGTTATCAGTCATTGCATGAATCCATATCATATTCATCATCATACATTCAAAAATCTTGCATACATTTGAAAATTTTGAAAAAAAAAACATTCTAGGCTTGCATTAAGACATAGTGTGCACTATTTTCCTTGCATATCATTGAAAACATTTAATTTTCTGATACTTAGATCAGATCTAAGATAAATTAAAGCATTTCATCATTTCATGATATTTTTCCTTGCATTTTCATATCTCATTTGCTAGGGTTTTACTTGGAATATGCATGTTTTTCATATAATCTAGTAATTTCAAAAGCTAGGGTTTGTAGCTAAAATCTTATTTTAGATTTTACTATCATTTAAACACTCTTTGAAATCAGATTTTGGATTGTAGTATTTCTACATTGTAAGTTTTTACATTTACATTTGTATCATTAGCACATTTACATTGAAAAAAGTGAAAAAATCAAGCATTTTAGGTTTATAAACAAACATAGTTTTGCATTGTTTCATTGCATGTGTCATAAATATCTTTCAATTCAGATCTTGCATTCATCTTAGGCATATTTTCATTGCTCATTTGAAAATTTTGCATCATTTCACACTCTTGCTTGAAAATTTGCATATTTTTAATTACACATTGTGTATTTCAACACTAAAGTTTGTATACACTTTTTTCAAACAAACTTCCAAATCATTAATCTTGCCTTGTTGTGTAGTACTTTTTTCCTATTACCTACTTTGCTTGTTGTGAAATTTGTGTGTATTTGAGACCTTTCAATAGCCTAATTTCCTCAAACAAGTGCTTTGGTATGAAATAAGTCTCACATACATGGCTTCTCATCACAAAATACTACGTTCCCTCCTAGAGCTTATACGAAGAGAAAGACTCCTGAACTAAATTAGTCTTTACACCACATGATAGAACAATTGGAAGCATTAAAGGACCTCTCTACATTGTTGTGAAAGTAATGAACAATCTTACAAGAGGAGCCCTTATTGACCCTAATTGTACGACTAATGTGGCTACTGAAGAGTTCCTTTATTCACATGATTTGATACAAGAATCCTATGAACCCATTGACATGATGATTAAAACACATACTGGATCTTTCCTTCTAACCATAGGGAAGATTAATTTATTGATCACAGTATTTGATAAAGCTTTGGAACAATCATTCGATATCATATCTACAACTGACCTCTTCCGTATAAAATTAGGCAATCCATGGCTCAAGGCCATGAAAGCTATCCCCTCAACAATGTTGCAAGTATGGGACTAACTAGTATTGTCATTGATGTCAACATACTTCTATTGCATCAATGATAAGGATTGGATGAGTTATATGTTGAGGATACTGAGAAAATTAGTCTCAATCGGGAACAGTGAAGAACAGTGATGACAGCAAGGTAAAAGCTCAAGACAAGATAAGGATCAGAGGATGTGGATTAAAGGGTTTGTAGATATGAGTCCTAAGATGTTCCAGTAGAGATTTCAAAAGTCCGCATGAAGATATGAAAAAGTTATGATCGCTCAAGTAGAACTGGTTCTGGTAGATGTTCAAAGGTGACAGAGTGTCACAGAAAGGTCCGGTGAGATCCAGAAATGCATTAGCCTATCTTGTGGATTGGAAGGAGTGTTGGGGAAGTCCTTATGATGGGTCATCTCAATTTGTTCATGATTTGAAGGTCTAGAAGCATCTATTCCTTTGTGACAGTAATGGCAGACTGTGTTCTTGAGGTACCAGATGTAGGGGAGAGAGATTTCAGTAAGTAGAGGAAGTGTGGATGTTCTTGGTGATTCAGGCAAGCTCGTGGAGATCCTTGGATCATGTTCAATTCATGTTGATGGTCCGCATTAGAGTTGGAGCCCAGAATTGAAGAAATACTTCCAGATGAAGGTGATCTTCCTTAGGCTGGCTGATCGGATGAGTTACTCATCTTGCGGATGTTCTTGTGGATGTTTGCCGACTTAGATGTTTGTTCCTAAGTTGATGTTGTGTATAAATAAGGGATTGCAAAGTCATTTCAAGGTGTGACTTGTGGAGATGAGTGTGTGGTAGCGAGGAGAAAAGCGAAAGGTAGAGCAAAAGGTTTGGGCTTAAATGGAACTGACTCAAGCATGGTGAAGATGCTATTTACCAGTTCAAGTATGTGATACTTATTCTTTTGTAGACAATGTGTCTCTTGTAGGCAGTGAGCCTCTTGTGAGCAGTGTGCTCAGGCAGTGAGCCCTAAATGGCATGTGCCATATTTGTTCTTTCTATTCTTCTAACAGAGAATACAATCTTGGGTTAGTCACCCCGTGCTTTTTCCCTTAACCAGGTTTTCCACGTTAAAATCTTGGTGTCTCATGTGTTGATGTCTTTCTGCTCTTGATTAAATGCATTAAGTTTCATGTTTGATTTATTGTTATATTGCTAAGTGAATACAAGTGTTGAAAAGCAAGAAAAGTTTTGGACAACTGATTCAACCCCCCCTCTTAGTTGTCTACCCTAAATCTAACAATTGGTATTAGAGCCAAGTTCCTCTAAAAGGAACTTAACCGCTTGAGGAGATCCAGGATGTCATCTTACAAAAAGGATAGTTCAAAGTTTGATGGAAACAAATTTGCTCTTTTGAAAGGTCACATGAAATGTCACTTACAGTGTATGGGAATGGTGTACTGGTCCATGGTTACAAAACAATATGTACCTCCACAGAGTGATCCAAAAACCCTAAATGAAATCACAGATGCTGAAAACAATTTGCGAACCAAAGAGGCTCTTCTAAGTGCATTATCTGACTTAGAGCTCTCAAATGTTATTTATCTATCAATTGCCTTTTATATTTGGAATAAACTGGAACTTTTGTATGAAGGAGACCAATATGTTAAATGTGCAAGGTTACAAAGTCTAAAAGGGAAATTTGAGAAACTGAAGATGAGAGATGATGAAAATATTACATCTTTTTTGCCAAGAGTGAATGATCTGGTTTGTGGAATTAGAAATGCAGGTGGAACCCTTAGTGAAGAAGAGATCATTGGCAAAGTTCTCAGATCCCTTCCCGCTTCAGAATTTGACTGTTCAAGATCCTCAAGAGCAGTCTTGAGTTGCTCCCTTAAACCATATGCATCCATTTGAAATCCCAGATCTTCCTCAAGCTGTTAGGCTCTATTAGGAGGAACTTAGCTCTGATACCAATTGTTGATAACTGAGAGGGGGGGGGTGAATCAGTTATCCTACTTATTTCCCTTATTGAACTTTCTTTTTAATTGATGCAGCATAGAATCAAACACAAAAACATTAATCATGAAATAAGAAACACATGACACAGTATTTTTGACGTGGAAACCCTGTTAAGGGAGAAAACCACGGGGTGATTAACCCAAAATTATTCTCTGTTAGAAGAATAGGAAATTACAAAAATGGCACTTGCCAATTAGGGCTCACTGCCCGAGCACACTGCTCACAAGAGGCCCACTGCCTACAAGAAGACACACTGTCTACAAAGTGATGAGAATCACAGTCTTGAACTGATTGGAAGCATCTGCATATGCTGGAGTTCAGTTCCGGTTAGGCTCAGTACACTGATCTGCTGCACTTCATCTTTCCTTTGTTCTTTATTCTGCTATTTTTCACATACCGGATCCTTTTTGCTACCTCTGCTCTTATCTGGACTTATTCGCATATAACTACACAACAACACACACTTCACAACTAAATCCATCCTCTATATATATCCGCACAAGTAATTTCATCACCTTTCTAGTCGGCATCCGGAACAGTCTAGTTTCTTACAAACTCTCATTCTGTCGGCTGAATCCTTCCTCACCAAGCAATGCGGATCAAGCATGTACTTGTAGATATCATTAATCATGTCGGCCAAACATGATTCATGCCTTCACAACCTCTGTCATCAACAGTAACCCATCCGGAAAGCAGTCTGATACTCTGCCAGTCAGTTCTTCCTCTGTTTTCACTGTCTCTCAGGAATCCGGTACTCAACCATTCATATCTTTTTCCTTGTCCATCACCGGAGGCTAAATCCTTGGAATATACCACTCAAGGTAGTCCTCTTGACTTCCCCAAACCGCACTGCACCAAGACACTTCCTCTGAGAGATCCGGACCAATCTGTCGGACCTTGCCACATGCTCTGTTCTTCTTCACCGGACCACAACATTCTTTATTCTGACTTCCGGTAGAGACACATTATGACTTGCGGATATGTGGGATGACCTTTGTTGCCATCAATGACAACAACCATGAATCCATATAGTGTCTCTTGCCAACAATCTCCCCCTTTGGCATTGATGGCAACACTTAGTGAAAAATGACTAAGTGTTTTCACTATGCTCCCCCTTTGCTGATGCTCTGTCTTTATATACAATTTCTGGAACTCCCCCTTAGTTGGATTCCTCATTTTTCACTGCTCCTCACTCCCCCTTTGACATCAATGGCAAAGGGTAGGGTCCGCATATCAAAAATTTCAAAAATTTCTTATACTTAGCCGCATATTTACATACTCACATATATTGAAGAATGTCTGCAAAGGATGTCTGCAATTGGATCATTTCTGTAGGCCAACTTTGCTTCATTTTAGCCAAAATTGAAATGTGACCACTTAACAAAAATGCAAAAGCTTCTGCCCGCTTGAGATCTGTCGGATCTTTTGTTTGGGCGGTGGTCTGAGCATCACTGATGGCCTCATGCATAGTTTCCAACTTAGGGATTATAATCCTTCTAAGTTCTCCCATCCGGTTGGTGATGTTCTTCCTTTCCTTCTCAAGATTCTTTATTTCATTCAAGACTGCAATAGTCTGACATTCTTGATTTATTATAGAGGAAGAGAGAGGATCAAAACTTTGAGATAAGCTTTGTAGCTTATCCTGTTCCTCTTTTATTTTCTTGTCAAATGCTGCTGTTGCCTTTGACCAGGATATACAAAATTTATAGATGTCACCGCCATCCTTAAGAGCATTCTCTAAGCTCTTTATTCCAATGCTTACAATCTTCCTATCTTTAGAGATTAATTCTAATATTTCTGAAAATCTCTTATCCAAAAATTCCTTCCGGACCTTTTCTTCAGCTGATTTTTCTAGAGAATCAAAATGTGTATCAACACTGCTGACTAAGGTTTTTAGATTACCGGAAGTGGAGGCTGTCGGATCTATTTGGATTGATGGCATAATCTTTACAAGTACTTCGGAAGCAGCCTCTATCAACTCACAGTCTTCCATATGAGACTTCAGGAGCTTTTCATTTGCCTTGGCATTTGCAAATGAAGCTATCTTCATTGTTTGTACCGGAGAGAGAGAGTCAAAATCAAATGGGCCTTTTAGAAGCTCCGGTTCATCAATCTCTAAAGTTTCTTTGCTCAAAAATTGTTGAATAGTTTGTGCAGTGTCTCTTGCCGGAGACAGATGTTTCTTTTCTTCTGCAGTCTTAGAACTGTCAACCTCTTTGTCTTTCACCACTGCTTCCTTCTCCTGTAATTGCTCTTCTTCTTTGGATCCGGAGACTGTAGGGGAAACCGGAGGAGAGATATTTGTCTGTTTAGGGCTCACTTCTTCCGGAACAGAAGATTCCAAATCAGCAGCTGTTTCTGCACCTAAGTCCTCTACAACAGGAAGATTGAACCTTTTGAAGGCCTTCCGGAGGATCTCTTCTGTTTCTTGGGCCACTTTGTCAGTCTCACCAAGCATGAGTTGATTCATCCTGGCTTTGCTTCTGAACTCATCTTTGCAGTCCTTGAAGATAATGTTCATTGTCTTGGGATCAATTTGAGGATATAGCTGAATAGCTATCTGCTCCTGGATCTCAAGATCTTTAGCATGAGCATTATTCTTTCTTACTTCCAATTCCTTTTCTAGGCTTTTAGGAATAAGAGATATTATTTCAATGAAAGCCTTATTATATATGTTAAGATATTTAACTGTGGCCTCCTGCAGAGTCTTTTGGTCGGCCTCACTGAAGTCATCATAAGATTCAGTCATTGGTTGAAGGTTTCCATCCACCGTGACCGACTTGATTATGCTCTCTAGAGACAGAGTGGGCTTTTCAACAGATACCTCTGCCGTTTCATCCTTGTCTTGGCCTGTGGAGGGCTTACCGGATCCTTTCTTCTTCTGTTTCTTTATTTCTTTTATTCCCTCATCTGACTCTGTTTCCTCTTCATCCTTTTGGCTTCCATAAGCCCTTGTGGCTTTTGTCTTGGATCTCTTACCGGATGCCTGGACTTCCGGTTTAGAACTTTTGGTTGTGGGAGGTGCAGATCTCTTTGATGATCTGGTCCGGGTGGGAGCTTCAACCGGAGCACTTTCTTTACTTTTCTCTTCTTCCTCAGCCTTCCTCCTCTTTTCCCGGCTGGCATCAAGTGCCTCCTTTGAGATGCCTAGGCCTTGAGCAATGTGCTCTACTTCTTTTCTCACCTTTCTTTTAATCTCAGGTTCCCTGAGTTCTACATGTATTTTTACACTCAGCTCCTCAAAGGTTCCAAACCTTTCTGCCTTAGGATCTTTGGGCTGACTTAGCATGTGTTGAACATGCAGCTCCACTATCTGTTCATCCACTTCATACCCCATGGGCATGATCCAGACAGTCCTTGGTTCTACTGCCTCCATTAGGCACTGATCAGTGTCAACCATAAAGCACACTGAGTCTTTGTATTTTTCAACAAGAGACTGGGGAATTCTCTCTCTTGCTTGCATCATGCTCTGAAAGTTTTTGAAGTATCCCCATAGAGCTGTATTTCTCGCTTTTGCATCCCCAAGTCCATGCAAATAGTCTCTTATCTGGACTGCAACAGGTTTGTCATTCTGCCATACCCATCCACTTGTTCCGGGTAGCTCATTCATGAAGTAGAAGAATAGACATACAATAAGAGTACCATACTTAAAGGAATTATTCTTATCCTTCTTGATTTTCTGTATGTTTTCCATTAATTGGCTTAGCAGTAGTTCGCAGAGATCATATTCTGCATTCTTTCTTAGCATTTCATAGGCAGTGTATACTGCAGTTCCGGATACAGAATTCTCCCTGCTGGAGTGATAGATCTTGTATCCTATTATCATTGATGCATATTTGATATCCGGATCCGAAATATCTTCAATGGTCATTGCCCTCTTATCAAATTTTGATCCGGTGGCCTCAGTTACAATGTTGTTCTTGACAGATTTGAGGATAGGTACCCCTCCGGAAGAGTATAGACCAGTTACTGCTCTAATTGCCTCTTTTGTGATCTTGCAGGGTTTATCTAGCCATAGAAAGTTGTCATGCATCCTGCTCAGTACATACCGGACCCATTCATCTTCTTCAAAGCAGGGGAAATGAATAAATTGCTCAAATTGTTTCTTCTGGATATCCTTATACTCTTGTTTAAGCTCAAAAGCATTGTCTATCAGTTTCTTGTGATAGAGGTCTCTTAATTTGAATTCCCCAAATTCCTCAATGTTTGCATGTATGTAAACCCTAATGTCTTCGGTATGTAAAACTCCGTGAGGAACACTAGAGAAGGCTCCTAGTGGGTCTACCTCCAATGATTTGTAGGGATGTTTCTTGAATGAGGGGTGAGGTCTATCAGAGATCTTAACTATGTTTGGAGTAGCCATTCTTCAAAGATTTTTAGTGAAGTAATGAAAAACAGAGAATACCTTATGCGCCTTCAGTTTGCACGGAGTGGTTGGATTGATTTCTTTATGCAATAACTTCGGCAGGAGATCCTTGGTGTGCTTGATGAACCTTGTTGCAGAGCTCCACTTTTCGCTTCTTCTCGAGTGCAGAATGAGCAAATGACCTTTGAGAAATCCCTTAAATTGCTCCGTGAACCCTAATATCTGTCTGCAATAAATGCTTCACCTACATCATTCCGGTTTGCCTTGTCTGGATAGCTTGGAGTATCCCGGATTAGTCCTGATCTGTGGATATCATCCGGATCTTTCAATCATGAATAAATCGAGGTAACATATTACAAGAACATCCCAAACACTCTGTCCAATCCGCAGAACAAGATAGTGCATTTCTGGATCTTTCCGGACCTTTTTGTAATCCTTTATCATACCGGAGCATCTCCCTGAACAGGTCTTATTTGATCGATCACAGCTTCTTCATAACTCCATGCGGACCTCTGAAAACTTGACTGAAGTATCTCAAGACTCATATCTACAAACCCTTTGATCCGCATCTTGTGCCACATCCGGCACCACTTGTTTGGCTGGGGGAACAAGATTTTCTTTGAGTCTCCCCCTGAGCCTGAGCTCACTTTTTAATTTTCGGAAGAAATATCAGCACCAGAGTCTGGTGCGGATCCAACCTCTACATTCTCTGAACTTTTCTTCACCCAAATCTTGCTCATCTGATTCCTAACCTCATCCGCATTCATCTTTTGTTTACCCTTGTCTTGATTCTGATTATACACCGGACCTCTTTTGTCCTGATTCTTGTTTCTGCAGACTTTGGCATTATGACCGGACCTATTGCAGATTTGGCAAATAACATTTCTTTGCATATTTGACTGATATCCTCTTGATCTGCATTGATTAGCCATATGACCTACTCTATTGCATGTGAAGCATCTACCTTTGAATGATTTGTTTACTTGCATAATTCTGCATTCATGGGATTTGTGTCCATACCTTTTGCAGTTGAAGCACTGTCCGGAGAAGGATGAATTAATCTGATTCATTCTCATTCTGCACTGATCAGCTTTGTGACCAAAGTGGTTGCAGCTGTGGCAGTATCCATTGAAGGATGGATATCTTTGAGCATTTGGCTGTCTTACCGGAGGTCTTCTAGGCCTGCTCCTTGGATTTTCTGATCCAAGATTCTTCTGACCGGATCCGGAGCTTTCTCCTTTCTCATATCCCAAACCATACTTGTCATCTGTCCTCTTTTGACTTCCAAGAAGAACTTCAAGTTGAGCAGAACTTATCTTGAATTTCTCTTTATATTCATTTGCTGTTTGAAGGTCTCTTTTGAGAGAGGCAATTTGATCCTCAAGTTTTCCTTCATTATCTTTGGCATCTTCAAGATCAGATTCAAGATGTCTGATAATCCTGTCCATCTGGTGGCATTCTTCTGATTTTTCTTTAAGAGATTGTCTTAGATTGTCTTCAGCCTTTCTTTTTTCTTCAATCTCTTGAGTAAACTTTATAGTTCCTGATTCCATTTCATGTCTTAACATAATGACTTCTTTTGATAACTTTTCACATAACTTGGTTTGCTTAGTCAATTCTTCATTTGTATTGCTTTCTTCACTTTGTCTTGCCAACTGTTGAAGCAGTTCCTTTCTCTTTTTCATAGAGAGACTTAATTTGTCTTTTAATTCTCTCATGAATTCATTAGCCTGTTTGAGTCTTTCCTTTAATTCACTGACTTCAGAATTTGACTGTTCAAGATCCTCAAGAGCAGTCTTGAGTTGCTCCCTTAAACCATATGCATCCATTTGAAATCCCAGATCTTCCTCAAGCTGTTAGGCTCTATTAGGAGGAACTTAGCTCTGATACCAATTGTTGATAACTGAGAGGGGGGGGTGAATCAGTTATCCTACTTATTTCCCTTATTGAACTTTCTTTTTAATTGATGCAGCATAGAATCAAACACAAAAACATTAATCATGAAATAAGAAACACATGACACAGTATTTTTGACGTGGAAACCCTGTTAAGGGAGAAAACCACGGGGTGATTAACCCAAAATTATTCTCTGTTAGAAGAATAGGAAATTACAAAAATGGCACTTGCCAATTAGGGCTCACTGCCCGAGCACACTGCTCACAAGAGGCCCACTGCCTACAAGAAGACACACTGTCTACAAAGTGATGAGAATCACAGTCTTGAACTGATTGGAAGCATCTGCATATGCTGGAGTTCAGTTCCGGTTAGGCTCAGTACACTGATCTGCTGCACTTCATCTTTCCTTTGTTCTTTATTCTGCTATTTTTCACATACCGGATCCTTTTTGCTACCTCTGCTCTTATCTGGACTTATTCGCATATAACTACACAACAACACACACTTCACAACTAAATCCATCCTCTATATATATCCGCACAAGTAATTTCATCACCTTTCTAGTCGGCATCCGGAACAGTCTAGTTTCTTACAAACTCTCATTCTGTCGGCTGAATCCTTCCTCACCAAGCAATGCGGATCAAGCATGTACTTGTAGATATCATTAATCATGTCGGCCAAACATGATTCATGCCTTCACAACCTCTGTCATCAACAGTAACCCATCCGGAAAGCAGTCTGATACTCTGCCAGTCAGTTCTTCCTCTGTTTTCACTGTCTCTCAGGAATCCGGTACTCAACCATTCATATCTTTTTCCTTGTCCATCACCGGAGGCTAAATCCTTGGAATATACCACTCAAGGTAGTCCTCTTGACTTCCCCAAACCGCACTGCACCAAGACACTTCCTCTGAGAGATCCGGACCAATCTGTCGGACCTTGCCACATGCTCTGTTCTTCTTCACCGGACCACAACATTCTTTATTCTGACTTCCGGTAGAGACACATTATGACTTGCGGATATGTGGGATGACCTTTGTTGCCATCAATGACAACAACCATGAATCCATATAGTGTCTCTTGCCAACAATCTCCCCCTTTGGCATTGATGGCAACACTTAGTGAAAAATGACTAAGTGTTTTCACTATGCTCCCCCTTTGCTGATGCTCTGTCTTTATATACAATTTCTGGAACTCCCCCTTAGTTGGATTCCTCATTTTTCACTGCTCCTCACTCCCCCTTTGACATCAATGGCAAAGGGTAGGGTCCGCATATCAAAAATTTCAAAAATTTCTTATACTTAGCCGCATATTTACATACTCACATATATTGAAGAATGTCTGCAAAGGATGTCTGCAATTGGATCATTTCTGTAGGCCAACTTTGCTTCATTTTAGCCAAAATTGAAATGTGACCACTTAACAAAAATGCAAAAGCTTCTGCCCGCTTGAGATCTGTCGGATCTTTTGTTTGGGCGGTGGTCTGAGCATCACTGATGGCCTCATGCATAGTTTCCAACTTAGGGATTATAATCCTTCTAAGTTCTCCCATCCGGTTGGTGATGTTCTTCCTTTCCTTCTCAAGATTCTTTATTTCATTCAAGACTGCAATAGTCTGACATTCTTGATTTATTATAGAGGAAGAGAGAGGATCAAAACTTTGAGATAAGCTTTGTAGCTTATCCTGTTCCTCTTTTATTTTCTTGTCAAATGCTGCTGTTGCCTTTGACCAGGATATACAAAATTTATAGATGTCACCGCCATCCTTAAGAGCATTCTCTAAGCTCTTTATTCCAATGCTTACAATCTTCCTATCTTTAGAGATTAATTCTAATATTTCTGAAAATCTCTTATCCAAAAATTCCTTCCGGACCTTTTCTTCAGCTGATTTTTCTAGAGAATCAAAATGTGTATCAACACTGCTGACTAAGGTTTTTAGATTACCGGAAGTGGAGGCTGTCGGATCTATTTGGATTGATGGCATAATCTTTACAAGTACTTCGGAAGCAGCCTCTATCAACTCACAGTCTTCCATATGAGACTTCAGGAGCTTTTCATTTGCCTTGGCATTTGCAAATGAAGCTATCTTCATTGTTTGTACCGGAGAGAGAGAGTCAAAATCAAATGGGCCTTTTAGAAGCTCCGGTTCATCAATCTCTAAAGTTTCTTTGCTCAAAAATTGTTGAATAGTTTGTGCAGTGTCTCTTGCCGGAGACAGATGTTTCTTTTCTTCTGCAGTCTTAGAACTGTCAACCTCTTTGTCTTTCACCACTGCTTCCTTCTCCTGTAATTGCTCTTCTTCTTTGGATCCGGAGACTGTAGGGGAAACCGGAGGAGAGATATTTGTCTGTTTAGGGCTCACTTCTTCCGGAACAGAAGATTCCAAATCAGCAGCTGTTTCTGCACCTAAGTCCTCTACAACAGGAAGATTGAACCTTTTGAAGGCCTTCCGGAGGATCTCTTCTGTTTCTTGGGCCACTTTGTCAGTCTCACCAAGCATGAGTTGATTCATCCTGGCTTTGCTTCTGAACTCATCTTTGCAGTCCTTGAAGATAATGTTCATTGTCTTGGGATCAATTTGAGGATATAGCTGAATAGCTATCTGCTCCTGGATCTCAAGATCTTTAGCATGAGCATTATTCTTTCTTACTTCCAATTCCTTTTCTAGGCTTTTAGGAATAAGAGATATTATTTCAATGAAAGCCTTATTATATATGTTAAGATATTTAACTGTGGCCTCCTGCAGAGTCTTTTGGTCGGCCTCACTGAAGTCATCATAAGATTCAGTCATTGGTTGAAGGTTTCCATCCACCGTGACCGACTTGATTATGCTCTCTAGAGACAGAGTGGGCTTTTCAACAGATACCTCTGCCGTTTCATCCTTGTCTTGGCCTGTGGAGGGCTTACCGGATCCTTTCTTCTTCTGTTTCTTTATTTCTTTTATTCCCTCATCTGACTCTGTTTCCTCTTCATCCTTTTGGCTTCCATAAGCCCTTGTGGCTTTTGTCTTGGATCTCTTACCGGATGCCTGGACTTCCGGTTTAGAACTTTTGGTTGTGGGAGGTGCAGATCTCTTTGATGATCTGGTCCGGGTGGGAGCTTCAACCGGAGCACTTTCTTTACTTTTCTCTTCTTCCTCAGCCTTCCTCCTCTTTTCCCGGCTGGCATCAAGTGCCTCCTTTGAGATGCCTAGGCCTTGAGCAATGTGCTCTACTTCTTTTCTCACCTTTCTTTTAATCTCAGGTTCCCTGAGTTCTACATGTATTTTTACACTCAGCTCCTCAAAGGTTCCAAACCTTTCTGCCTTAGGATCTTTGGGCTGACTTAGCATGTGTTGAACATGCAGCTCCACTATCTGTTCATCCACTTCATACCCCATGGGCATGATCCAGACAGTCCTTGGTTCTACTGCCTCCATTAGGCACTGATCAGTGTCAACCATAAAGCACACTGAGTCTTTGTATTTTTCAACAAGAGACTGGGGAATTCTCTCTCTTGCTTGCATCATGCTCTGAAAGTTTTTGAAGTATCCCCATAGAGCTGTATTTCTCGCTTTTGCATCCCCAAGTCCATGCAAATAGTCTCTTATCTGGACTGCAACAGGTTTGTCATTCTGCCATACCCATCCACTTGTTCCGGGTAGCTCATTCATGAAGTAGAAGAATAGACATACAATAAGAGTACCATACTTAAAGGAATTATTCTTATCCTTCTTGATTTTCTGTATGTTTTCCATTAATTGGCTTAGCAGTAGTTCGCAGAGATCATATTCTGCATTCTTTCTTAGCATTTCATAGGCAGTGTATACTGCAGTTCCGGATACAGAATTCTCCCTGCTGGAGTGATAGATCTTGTATCCTATTATCATTGATGCATATTTGATATCCGGATCCGAAATATCTTCAATGGTCATTGCCCTCTTATCAAATTTTGATCCGGTGGCCTCAGTTACAATGTTGTTCTTGACAGATTTGAGGATAGGTACCCCTCCGGAAGAGTATAGACCAGTTACTGCTCTAATTGCCTCTTTTGTGATCTTGCAGGGTTTATCTAGCCATAGAAAGTTGTCATGCATCCTGCTCAGTACATACCGGACCCATTCATCTTCTTCAAAGCAGGGGAAATGAATAAATTGCTCAAATTGTTTCTTCTGGATATCCTTATACTCTTGTTTAAGCTCAAAAGCATTGTCTATCAGTTGCTTGTGATAGAGGTCTCTTAATTTGAATTCCCCAAATTCCTCAATGTTTGCATGTATGTAAACCCTAATGTCTTCGGTATGTAAAACTCCGTGAGGAACACTAGAGAAGGCTCCTAGTGGGTCTACCTCCAATGATTTGTAGGGATGTTTCTTGAATGAGGGGCGAGGTCTATCAGAGATCTTAACTATGTTTGGAGTAGCCATTCTTCAAAGATTTTCAGTGAAGTAATGAAAAACAGAGAATACCTTATGCGCCTTCAGTTTGCACGGAGTGGTTGGATTGATTTCTTTATGCAATAACTTCGGCAGGAGATCCTTGGTGTGCTTGATGAACCTTGTTGCAGAGCTCCACTTTTCGCTTCTTCTCGAGTGCAGAATGAGCAAATGACCTTTGAGAAATCCCTTAAATTGCTCCGTGAACCCTAATATCTGTCTGCAATAAATGCTTCACCTACATCATTCCGGTTTGCCTTGTCTGGATAGCTTGGAGTATCCCGGATTAGTCCTGATCTGTGGATATCATCCGGATCTTTCAATCATGAATAAATCGAGGTAACATATTACAAGAACATCCCAAACACTCTGTCCAATCCGCAGAACAAGATAGTGCATTTCCGGATCTTTCTGGACCTTTTTGTAATCCTTTATCATACCGGAGCATCTCCCTGAACAGGTCTTATTTGATCGATCACAGCTTCTTCATAACTCCATGCGGACCTCTGAAAACTTGACTGAAGTATCTCAAGACTCATATCTACAAACCCTTTGATCCGCATCTTGTGCCACATCCGGCACCACTTGTTTGGCTGGGGGAACAAGATTTTCTTTGAGTCTCCCCCTGAGCCTGAGCTCACTTTTTAATTTTCGGAAGAAATATCAGCACCAGAGTCTGGTGCGGATCCAACCTCTACATTCTCTGAACTTTTCTTCACCCAAATCTTGCTCATCTGATTCCTAACCTCATCCGCATTCATCTTTTGTTTACCCTTGTCTTGATTCTGATTATACACCGGACCTCTTTTGTCCTGATTCTTGTTTCTGCAGACTTTGGCATTATGACCGGACCTATTGCAGATTTGGCAAATAACATTTCTTTGCATATTTGACTGATATCCTCTTGATCTGCATTGATTAGCCATATGACCTACTCTATTGCATGTGAAGCATCTACCTTTGAATGATTTGTTTACTTGCATAATTCTGCATTCATGGGATTTGTGTCCATACCTTTTGCAGTTGAAGCACTGTCCGGAGAAGGATGAATTAATCTGATTCATTCTCATTCTGCACTGATCAGCTTTGTGACCAAAGTGGTTGCAGCTGTGGCAGTATCCATTGAAGGATGGATATCTTTGAGCATTTGGCTGTCTTACCGGAGGTCTTCTAGGCCTGCTCCTTGGATTTTCTGATCCAAGATTCTTCTGACCGGATCCGGAGCTTTCTCCTTTCTCATATCCCAAACCATACTTGTCATCTGTCCTCTTTTGACTTCCAAGAAGAACTTCAAGTTGAGCAGAACTTATCTTGAATTTCTCTTTATATTCATTTGCTGTTTGAAGGTCTCTTTTGAGAGAGGCAATTTGATCCTCAAGTTTTCCTTCATTATCTTTGGCATCTTCAAGATCAGATTCAAGATGTCTGATAATCCTGTCCATCTGGTGGCATTCTTCTGATTTTTCTTTAAGAGATTGTCTTAGATTGTCTTCAGCCTTTCTTTTTTCTTCAATCTCTTGAGTAAACTTTATAGTTCCTGATTCCATTTCATGTCTTAACATAATGACTTCTTTTGATAACTTTTCACATAACTTGGTTTGCTTAGTCAATTCTTCATTTGTATTGCTTTCTTCACTTTGTCTTGCCAACTGTTGAAGCAGCTCCTTTCTCTTTTTCATAGAGAGACTTAATTTGTCTTTTAATTCTCTCATGAATTCATTAGCCTGTTTGAGTCTTTCCTTTAATTCACTGACTTCAGAATTTGACTGTTCAAGATCCTCAAGAGCAGTCTTGAGTTGCTCCCTTAAACCATATGCATCCATTTGAAATCCCAGATCTTCCTCAAGCTGTTAGGCTCTATTAGGAGGAACTTAGCTCTGATACCAATTGTTGATAACTGAGAGGGGGGGGTGAATCAGTTATCCTACTTATTTCCCTTATTGAACTTTCTTTTTAATTGATGCAGCATAGAATCAAACACAAAAACATTAATCATGAAATAAGAAACACATGACACAGTATTTTTGACGTGGAAACCCTGTTAAGGGAGAAAACCACGGGGTGATTAACCCAAAATTATTCTCTGTTAGAAGAATAGGAAATTACAAAAATGGCACTTGCCAATTAGGGCTCACTGCCCGAGCACACTGCTCACAAGAGGCCCACTGCCTACAAGAAGACACACTGTCTACAAAGTGATGAGAATCACAGTCTTGAACTGATTGGAAGCATCTGCATATGCTGGAGTTCAGTTCCAGTTAGGCTCAGTACACTGATCTGCTGCACTTCATCTTTCCTTTGTTCTTTATTCTGCTATTTTTCACATACCGGATCCTTTTTGCTACCTCTGCTCTTATCTGGACTTATTCGCATATAACTACACAACAACACACACTTCACAACTAAATCCATCCTCTATATATATCCGCACAAGTAATTTCATCACCTTTCTAGTCGGCATCCGGAACAGTCTAGTTTCTTACAAACTCTCATTCTGTCGGCTGAATCCTTCCTCACCAAGCAATGCGGATCAAGCATGTACTTGTAGATATCATTAATCATGTCGGCCAAACATGATTCATGCCTTCACAACCTCTGTCATCAACAGTAACCCATCCGGAAAGCAGTCTGATACTCTGCCAGTCAGTTCTTCCTCTGTTTTCACTGTCTCTCAGGAATCTGGTACTCAACCATTCATATCTTTTTCCTTGTCCATCACCGGAGGCTAAATCCTTGGAATATACCACTCAAGGTAGTCCTCTTGACTTCCCCAAATCCGCACTGCACCAAGACACTTCCTCTGAGAGATCCGGACCAATCTGTCGGACCTTGCCACATGCTCTGTTCTTCTTCACCGGACCACAACATTCTTTATTCTGACTTCCGGTAGAGACACATTATGACTTGCGGATATGTGGGATGACCTTTGTTGCCATCAATGACAACAACCATGAATCCATATAGTGTCTCTTGCCAACAAATTGTTTGCTCCCAGGACACCACAGCAAAATGGAGTGGTTGAGAGAAAAAATTGGACCATCCAGGAAGCATCAAGGACCATGATGATGGAAGCAAATGTTCCCCAGATCTATTGGAGGGAATCTGTCAGCACTGCAGTCTATACTCTCAATCGAGTTCAAATCAGAAGTAATACTGGTAAGACTCCTTATGAACTTTGGTTTGGTATTACACCTACTGTAAGGTATTTCAGAGTGTTTGGTAGCAAATGTTACATCAAGAGAGATGAAGATCTAGGCAAGTTTGATGCTAGAAGTGATGAAGGAATATTTTTGGGTTATTCTACTCAAAGCAAAGCATACCGGTGTTATAATAAGAGATTGAGAAAGATTATAGAAAGTACTAATGTGAAGGTTGATGAAGGAATTGAAAAACCCTCAAGGTTTTATGAGTATGATGAAGATGATCAGAATAATGCTCTGGTTCAAGGTGCCCAAGTCCCTCCTGAAAAACATATATTCAAGGTGAGCTGGTAAGTCAGGAAGAAGAGATAAGTTTCAATGAACCTGATCAAGAATTAGAAATACAAGAAACTCCCAAAATTCCAAGGTATGTGAGACTGAACCATTCTGAAGATCAGATCATAGGTGACAAAAGCAAAGTTGTACAAACAAGAAGAATAATTGCTCAAGATTCAGATGAGTATTGTTTGATTTCAAAGATTGAACCTAAGACAGTAAATGAAGCCTACAATGATGAAAACTGGACTAAGGTAATGGAGGAAGAACTAATGCAAATTGAGAAGAATCACACTTGGGATCTTATTCCCAGACCTAGAAATAAGAATGTGATTGGAACCAAATGGGTCTTTCAGAACAAATTGAATGAAGCCGGTGAAGTGATCAGAAATAAGGCCAGATTAGTTTGAAAAGGCTACTCTCAAATAGGAGTTGATTTTGAAGAAAATTTTGCCCCGGTGGCAAGAATTGAAGTAGTTAGATTATTTCTTGCATTTTTGGCCTTCAAAGATTTCAAAGTGTATCAGATGGATGTCAAGTCTGCCTTCCTGAATGGTGATTTGGAAGAAGAAGTGTACATTGAACAACCGGATGGATTTCAATTGTCTGACAATGGTGATATGGTCTGCAAGTTGAAAAAGGCACACTGTATGGACTGAAGCAAGCCCCAAGAGCCTGGTATGAAAGACTGGATAAACATCTATTGAAGATTGGTTTCAACAAAGGTACTATTGACAATAATTTATATTTCAAAATTGATAATGAAAACATCTTAGGTGTTGAAGTATTTGTTGATGATATCATTTTTGGAGGAAAAGATAGTTTGTGTAAAACTTTTGCAAATCAAATGAAAAGTGAGTTTGAGATGTCCATGCTTGGGGAAATAAATTTCTTCTTGGGTCTACAAATCACTCAAACAAAGAAAGGTACCTTCATTTCTCAGACCAAATATGCAAGAGAATTGTTGAAGAAATTTGGGATGGAAGATTCAAAGCCAATGAACACTCCAATGGCAACTAGCTGCAAATTAAGTAAAAATGATGACTCTCCTAAGGCTAATTAGAGAAAGTATAGATCAATGATTGGAGGACTGTTGTATCTCACTCAAACTAGACCAGACATTATGCAGGCTGTTGGTCTTGTTGCAAGATTCCAGGATGATCCTAGAGAATCTCATGTCATGGCAATCAAAAGGATTTTTAGATATCTAAAAGGGACAGTTGAGTATGGTCTGTGGTATCCTAGAGATCATGATTTTTCTCTTCATGCATATATTGATACATATTGGGTAGGAGATGTGGATGACTAGAAGAGCACCAGTGGTGGAGCATTTTTTTTGGGGAAGAGATTGGTTTCTTGGCTAAGCAAGAAACAAGAGGCAATATCTCTGTCTACAATTGAAGCAGAATATATTGCAGCAGCAAGTGGTTGTACTCAAGTGTTGTGGATGAAGCAGATGTTAAGAGATATCAAAGTGGAGTATGAGGAGCCTATCACAATTTTCTGTGATAATTCAAGTGCAATAAACATATCTAAGAATTTGGTGTTGCATTCAAAGACTAAACATATATCCATCAAGTTTCACTTCCTGAGAGAACAAGTGAACAAGAATGAAGTCAGATTGGAGTTTGTGCCATCCAAGGATCAAATTGCAGACATCTTTACAAAACCTCTGCCTAAGGACTCTTTTGAGTATCTAAGGGAGAAGTTAGGGGTTATTGCCCCTCCGGTGATGAACTAAGGTGCACTAAGGTGCATCAGTCTGGTGCATATCACAGTCACATCTTATGGTCCAGACTGATGATGGGAAGCTTCTACTCAGGGGGAGTAGTAGATATGATTCTGAAGTGGTAGAGTTGCAAGTATGAGCCCTTTGCCATTGATGTTAAAAGGGGAGAGAAGACATGTGAAAAACAAGTGGTTGCTGATCAAAGGGGGAGTAGTAATGGGAAAGAAGAAATGTGAATGGTGGTTACTGATAGGGGAAGTTGTGACAGTAAAGAAAAGTTCTTGTCTTGATGGTCAAATTAGTTATTCACATCATATGTTGCCATCAATGACAAAGGGGGAGATTGTTGCAAGTATGGGCCTAACTGGTATTGTCATTGATGTCAACATACTTCTGTTGCATTAATGATAAGGATTGGATGAGTTATATGTTGAGGATACTGAGAAAATTAGTCTTAATCAGGAAAAGTGAAGAACAGTGATGACAACAAGGTAAAAGCTCAAGACAGGTTAAGGATCAGAGGATGTGGATTAAAGGGTTTGTAGATATGAGTCCTAAGATGTTCTAGTAGAGATTTCAGAGGTTCGCATGAAGATATGAAGAAGTTATGATTGCTCAAGTAGAACCAGTTCTGGTAGATGTTCAGAGGTGACAGAGTGTCACAGAAAGGTCCGGTGAGATCTAGAAATGCATTATCCTGTCTTGCAGATTGGAAGGAGTGTTAGGGAAGTCCTTATGATGGGTCATCTCGATTTGTTCATGATTTGAAGGTCTGGAAGCATCTATTCCTTTGTGACAGTAATGACAGACTATGTTCTTGAGATACCAGATGCAGGAGAGAGAGATTTCACTAAGTAGAGGAAGTGTGGATGTTCTTGGTGATTCAAACAAGCTTGTGGAGGTCCTTGGATCATGTTCAGTTTGTGTTGATGGTCCGCATTAGAGTTGGAGCCCGGAATTGAAGAAATACTTCCGGATGAAGGTGTTCTTCCTTAGGCTAGCTGATCAGATGAGTTACTCATCTTACAGATGTTCTTGTGGATGTTTTTTGACTTAGATGTTTGTTCCTAAGTTGATGTCATGTATAAATAAGGGATTGCAAAGTCATTTCAAGGTGACTTGTGGAAATGAGTGTGTGGTAGCGAGGAGAAGAGCGAAAGGCAGAGCAGAAGGTTTGGGCTTAAATGGAACTGACTCAAGCATGGTGAAGATGCTATTTACCAGTTCAAGTATGTGATACTTATTCTTTTGCAGACAATGTGTCTCCTGTAGGCAGTGATCCTCTTGTGAGCAGTGTGCTCAGGTAGTGAGCCCTAATAGGCATGTGCCATTTTTGTTCTTTCTATTCTTCTAACAGAGAATACAATCTTGGGTTAGTCACCCATGGTTTTCCCTTAACCGGGTTTTCCATGTTAAAATCTTAGTGTCTCATGTGTTGATGTGTTTCTGCTCTTGATTAAATGCATTAATTTTCATGTTTGATTTATTGTTATATTGCTAAGTGAATACAAGTGTTGAAAAGAAAGAAAAGTTTTGGATAACTGATTCACCCCCCCCTCTTAGTTGTCTATCCTAAATCTAACAAACAATTCACAAATGTATAAAAATTCCTCTCCATGGAAGCATGCATACTATTCATCATAGTAAGTGGCAACCTATGGTTACTCAAAAAAACTTCAATCTTGATTACTTTTGGCCACGACCTATTGAACCTCCTGAACCACGACAAGATCAAATATTATTGGGATACCAATGATATAAAGCAAAGTTGATAACAAAGTTGGCTAGACCACCTATAGAGCAAATCATAAGCAAAGAGTAACCTGAATTGAAGAACCCCCTAGACCGAGAGGTAAGGGAGTTTTTGCTGAGATGCCTCCTCTTTCATCCTTACAAGGATTGAGAGATACCTGTAAAGAACAAAACATTTCATCACAAAAGGTTAATTTAGCACAAGCTTCATCCTCTAAGATTTTGAAGAATGTGGACAATAATGACAATACTTTTGCAAACATCACCAATAAAACAATAAGGAATAGGCAAGCAAGAGAATGGAGGAAGAGACGACAAGCTTTAGCTTGAAACCAACACCTCAACAAGAGACTATTCCACCACCTAACATTGAACAAACTAGAGAAGAGTTTAATGTTGAAGAACTAAAGGATGATGATCTAAGTCAGGCAATTATCCCCTATGTGCCTATTTCCTCTTGCATTTGAGATTGGGAGGAAGATGATTTGCTCATCGACAACCACTAGTTCAGTTGTGTAAACATGTAAGTATTTCTAGCCCTTCTTAGCCACCTTGGTCGTAGCATACCTTTGCTCACTTACGTGGCCTTCTCCTATGTGTTGTGTTCCCCCGTGATCTGTTATGTGTTGTCTAGGTCTCTTGGGATCACCCTTGATACTTTTGTAAGGTCAAGGATATTAGGAGACCGCCTCTATTGTGACCATTCTTCTATTTGTTTCATCATTCTTCTATCCTTCTATTCTCTATTTTATTGTTGTGTGTCGTGCCTTAGGGGCATAGCATTGTTGTTGATGTCTTAGGGGCATCCTCCTACGTGGTATTCCTAAGGCACTTGTTCTCTTCTCTCATATTTATTGTTTACTTTCTTTAGTGGTTCTACCTAGTCAGCGGATGATGAAAACAAACAAATACTGATAAGGATCGTGCGTCCCTTTAGTGAGTAAGCAAAATTGGACCTAGTCCATATATGAAGATGGGGTTGATATATATATATATCCGACACTTGACTAGTAGAATCACAATGTGTGATGCATCATGTTGTCTTATCTCTTCTAACAAACCTTTACAATGCATCTGCTCTGTGCACTTTGGATTGTTTTATATCTCACCTTGTTGTTACACTCGGTTCTGAGATACTTGCAGTATAAGCCCAATGATTATACTCAGATCCAAACTCGTAAGTGTAGCCTTGGTTTCTTGATGTGATCTAATACATGCATAGATTTCATGATTTGATTTGGTTATTATATTAGAGTAAGATGTTCTAACCTTGTCTCTTGTTGATTATCTTAGAATATCTTGTCAATGTGGTTGTGGGAACATTCAGTGATTGTGGAACATGTCACCTTTGGGGGCATGAGATTTGCGAGAGCTCTTGTTCCTTTGCATGTTTTTACTCTACCTTAATGTGCTTGATATTGGTAAGTGACATTAACCACCTTAAGGTGGGGGCATATATAATGGTATCTACTTGATTATTTTGACACTGACAAAGCTTGTTTTTGCCCTCTCTATGAGGAGGGATGTTGTATCTTCAGTGTGAGTACACATCCTTTTACAAAAATAAAACTGCCCTCTCCATAAGGAGGGATGATGTATCTCTTGAGCTAGTCCACATCCTTTTTTACAAAGTCCTCCATGGAGGTGGGGTTGGATCTTGACTCATCCTCCCTTAAGCATGTCTTTAGTGGTTGTGGTAGCATAGCTCAATTGTCAGGTGTGTTTGGCATGTTTTAGATAGTGGGACTTAGCAATAAGCTCCTTCTATCACTTGTGTTTTCTATGTATAATACGTATAGTGTGTCTATGGCATGCTATGAGGTGCTTGTGTATTTCATGTGTCTTCCTTGCTTGTTTGCTATGTCTATTAGATTCAGGGCATACAATTGAGAGGGGGGAGGGTGAATCAGGTGTACAAAACTTTCTTCTTATTAAACACTTGTATTCACTTAGCAATAAATCAAACATGAAACATAATGCATTTAATCTAGAGCAAAAACACATCAACACATGAGACACCAAGATTTTAATGTGGAAAACTTGATTAAGGGAAAAACCATCGGGTGACTAACCCAAGATTGTATTCTCTGTTAGAAGAATAGAAAGAACAAAATGGCACTTGCCAATTAGGGCTCACTACCTGAGCACACTGCTCACAAGAGGCTCATTGCCTGCAAGGACTCACTGTTTACAAGAAAAGAAGGTAACACGATACTTGAACTGATGAGAAGCATCCACACATGCTAAGGTTTAGTTCTGGTTAAGCCCAATATACTGATCTGCTGCACTTCATTCTTACTCATCTTAGGTGCTACTGTCCAATCACATTCCGGACCTGTCTTACTACCTTATTACTACTCTTCTACTTTTCTTCGCACAAATCCTATCGTACTTCACACATATTCACATCTAAATCTATTTGGTATATATAGCCACACAAATGATTTCAACACCTTTCTAGTCAGCATCCAGAATAGTCAATATTTTCCCAAACTCTGATTTGTCAGCTGAATCCTTGCATACCAAGTAATGCGGATCAAGGAGATGCTTTTAGAAGTCATCAATCATGTTGGCCAATAATGAATGATACCTCAAGAAACTTAATCACCATCAACATCTCATCCAGATTTAGGTCTGATGCTCTGCCGGTCAGTTCTTCCTCTGTTTACTCTGCCAAACAAGAACCCAACACTCAAGTGCTCATATCTTTTGACTCTTCTATCATCAGAGGCTAAATCCTTGGAATCTATCAATCAAGGTACTCCTCTTGACTTCCCCAAATCTACACTTTACTGAGATACCTCTTCTGAGAGATCTAGACCTGACTGTCGGACCTTACTGCCTGCTCTGTTCTTTCTTACCAGATCACAACACTTCTTCAATCTGACTTATAGTAAAGACACACCATGTCCTGTGGATGTGTGGGATGGACTTTGTTTCCATCAATGACAACATTCATGAAGCCACATAGTGTCTCTTGCCAACAATCTCCCCCTTTGGCTTTGATGGCAACACTTAGCGAAAAATGACTGTCACACTATATTCCCCCTTGGTCGATGCTCTGTCCTTATGTACATTTTTTAGAGCTCTCCTTAGCTGGATTCCTCATTTTTCATTGCTCCTCACTCCTCCTTTGACATCAATGGCAAAGGGTGGGGTCCGCACACCAAAATTTTTAAAACTTAATCTATACTTAGTCCCATAAGTATATTATCTGGTTATACTTTACATATACTTTAGTATATCTGCAAAAGTATTCTGTAATTGTACAACTTATGTCACCCAACTTAGCTTCATCCTGTCCAAAATTGAGATATGACCACTCAACAGGAATGCAAAAGCTTCTGCCCTCTTCAGATCTGTCAGATGACTGGTCCAGGCTGTGGTTTGAGCATCACTTAGGGCCTCATGCATGGCCTCTAACTTAGGGATAATTATTCCTCTAAGTTCATTCAACCTACTTATTTTGTTTTTCTTCTCCTTATCAAGATTCTTAATTTCATTCAAGACTGCAATAGTCTAACATTCTTGATTTATTATGGACGTGGTAAGTGGATCAAAATTCTGAGATAGTTTTGTTAGTTTATCCTCCTGTTCTTTCACTTTCTTCTCAATCTCCACTATTACTTTGGACCATGATAGACAAAATTTATACATTTCCCCATGATCTTTAAGAGAATTTTCTAAGCTCTTTATCCCTATATCCATATTTCTTCTATCATTGGATATTAGTCCTTGTACTTCAGAGAATCTCTTTTCTAAAAACTCCTTCCGGACTTTATCTTCTACTGACTTCTCTAGGGAATCAAAATGTGTGCTAACACTATTAACTAGAGATTTGAGATTATTGGATGAAGAGGTTGAGGGATCCTTTTGAAAAGATGGCATGATTTTGTCCAATACACCAGATGCAGCTTTTATGAGCTTGCAATCTTCCATGTGAGACTTTAGAAGTTTTTCTTTTGCCTTTGTTGAAGTAAAGGATGCTAGCTTCATGGTTTGAACTGAGGAGAGGGAGTCAAAATTGAATGGTCCTTGACAAAGTTCTGGTTCATCAAATCCCATCATCTCCTTGGTTAAGAATTCCTCAACTTCTTCTGCTGTGTCTCTTGCCAATGACAGGGTTTTCTCCCCTTCTGCAATCTGACCACTATCATCTATGGCATTCTCAGTTGGAGTCTTCTCTCCTTTTGCAGCCTTACTACTGTCATCTTCTTTTTCCTTCTCCTCTGCTTCTTCACTGATCTTCTCTTCTACTCTTTCTCCTTCTTTGGATCTGGAGTCTATAGGGCAAACTGGAGGAGAGATGTTTGCTTGTTCAGGGACTTCCTCTTTCGGAGTAGAGGAATCTAAGTCCTCACCTTTTCCTCCACCTGTCTCCTTTACCTCTTCTGCCATTACTTTAGTAGATTCTTCTTCAACATCTGTAGTAGAGGGATCATCACCTAAGTCCTCTATAATAGGAATGTTGAATCTTTTGTATGTATTTTAGAGGATCTCTTCTGTCTCTTTTGCTACTTTGTTAGTTTGTCTGAGAATAAGCTGATTCATTCAAGCTTTGCTCCAGAACTCATCCTTGCAATCTTTGAAGATCATATTCATTTGCTTCAGAGTGATTGAAGGATGTAGCTGAATAGCTATCTATTCTTGGATCTCAAGATCCTTTCCCATAGCATTATTCTTCCTTATTTCTAATTCCTTCTCTAGGCTTTTGGGAATAAGAGATATAATTTCAATAAAAGCCTTATTGTAGATATTTAGATACCTGACTGTGGCTTCTTGCAAGATCTTTTGGTTAGCTTCATTGTAATCATCATAGAATTCAGCCATAGGTTGAAGGTTCCCATCCACAATAACTGATTTTATGATGTCATCAATGCACAGAGGAGGCTTCTCAACAAACTCTTTTGCCTCTGCCTCCTTGTCTTCATCGGATACTTTCTTCTTCTTCATCATCTTCTTGATCTCTTCATCAGATTATGTCTCTTCTTCATCCTTCTAACTTGTGTAAGACTTTGTTGCCTTTTTCTTTGTTCTCTTTTCTCCTTTACCGGATGATTTTGCTTCCGATTTTGATGCCTTTGATCTCTTAGGTACAGAGCTCTTAGAGGATCTGGTCCGGGAGGGGGCTTCTACTGGAGCACTTCCTTTTTCTGCCTCTTTCTTTTCTTTTTCTGCCCTTTCTATCTTCTCTCTATTGGCATCAAATGCCTCTTTTGAAATTCCATGCCTCTTGGCAATTTCTTCTACTTCTCTTCTCACTTTTCTCTTCATCTCCAGTTGTCTTAACTCCACATGAATCTTCACACTTAGCTCCTCAAAGGTTCCAAACCTTTCTGCCTTAGGATCCTTGGGTTGATTGAGCATGTGCTGAATATGTAGCTCTACTATTTTCTCATCTACTTCATACCCCATTGGCATGATCCAGATGGTCCTTGGCTCCACTACCTCTATTAGGTATTGATCAGTTTCTACCATAAAGCAAACTATATCTTTATACTTTTCAACTAGAGATTGGGGGATTCTTTCTTTGGCTTGCATCATATTTTGAAAGTTCTTGAAGTAGCCCCAGAGTGCTATTTTTTGTGCCTTGGCATCACCAAGTCCATGCAAATAATCTCTAATTTGAATTGCAACAGGTCTATCATTCTGCCATACCCAACCACTGGATCCGGGCAGCTCATTTATAAAGTAGAAGAATAGGCACAATATCGGCCCACCATACTTGAAGGAGTTCTTCTTGTCCTTCTTGATCTTTTGTAGGTTTTCCATCAGTTGGCTCAAAAGGAGTTCACATAGGTCACAATCTGCATTCTTTCTCAACATTTCATAAGCAGTGTAGATTGCTATTCTGGATATAGAATTTTCTCTGCTGGAGTGATATATCTTGTAGCCAATAATCATGGAGGCAAACTTGATGTCTGGATCTATGATATCCTCAACTGTCATTGCTCTTTTATCAAATCTAGATCCAGTATCCTCACTCACAATTTGATTCTTGATGGATTTGAGAGCAGGTATCCCACCAGATGAGTGCAATCCGGTAACTACCCTAATGGCATCTTTTGTGATCTTGAATGGTCCATTCAACCACATGAAGTTATCATGCACCCTGCTTGAAACATATCGGACCCATTCATCTTCTGCAAAATAGGGGAAATGAATATACTGTGCAAAATGCTTGTCCCGAATGGCTTTGTACTAAGGTTTTAGTTCAAATGATTCATCAATTAGTTGCTTGTGATATATATCCATCAACTTAGATTCCCCAAACTCATCAATATTCACATGAATGTATGCCCTAACGTCTTCAACATGCAAGACCCCATGTGGAATGCTGGAAAATGCACCTAGGGGATCAACTTCTAGGGATTTATAGGGATGTTTTCTGAATTTAGGGCGCAACCTATCGGTGATCTTTACCACATTCAGAGTAGCCATCTTCAAAAGATTTACAGAGAGATATTCTGTAATGGAAAATACCTTTCACGTTTCTAGGGTTTGCGGAGTGAGTTGGATTGATAATTTGGATGAATTGACTCCAATGGTTGATTCTTGAGAAATTTGAAACAAACTGCTGTAGAGCTCCTTTTCTTTTCTTCTCGAATGCAAATGTGCAAATGACAAGCAAATGAACCCTTTTATTTATGAGAAAAACCCTAATTCCATACTGTAATAAATGCGCAACTTAAGTCATTCTGGTTGCCTTATTTTTCTTATTCTGAGAGGGATCTTTTCCGGATCACTGAGATATGCTTCGAGCTATTCTTGGTGATTATTGACAATCTATCTTTCTTTCCCCAATCATTTGGTCTATCCGCAGATCAAGATTCCTCAATTTTGAATCATACCGGATCTAACTGTGAAAATCTTGTTCTTATCGGGTGACGATTGAACCGGATCAATTTTGGAAGAATAATCTTTTCCAAAACTTCTTGCGGATCTTCCATATCTTTACCATGGCTTATTTAGATGTTTCTCTGAGAACCCTTTAGTCCGCAACCTTACATGTGCCAATTTCAGGTACCAATTGACTGGTTGGGGGAATTGATTTTTCTTTTGTTACTCCCCCTGAGCCAGAGCTCATCTATTCAATTTCTGGAAGGAATATCATAACCAGATTCTGGTGTGGATCCATCCCCAACATTCTCTGTGCTTTTCTTCACCCAAATCTTATTCATCTCCCTTTGAATTTCATCCACGTTCACTTTTCCTTTTCCTTTGTCTTGGTTTTGGTAATGATGCACCAGAGCCTTTTTGTCTTGATTCTTACTTCTGCAGAATTTGGCAATATGACTGGATCTATTGCAATTGTAGTGAACAACATTTCTTTGCATATTTGACTGATATCCTCTTGATCTACATTGTCTAGCCATATGTCCCATTCTATTGTAAGCAAAGCATCTACCATAGAATGAATCATTCATTTGCATATATCTACACTCAAGAGATTTGTGACCATACCTTTTGCAATTAAAGCACTATCCGGAGAAGGATGAATTAGTCTGATTCATTCTTTTTCTGCACTAATTTGCTTTATGACCAAAGTTATTGCAGTTGTGGCAGTATCCATTAAAGATGGATATCTTTGAGCATTAGGTTGCCTTAACGGAGGTCTTCTAGGCATGTTTCTTGGATTTTCTGATCTGGAGTTCTTCTGACCAGATCCGGAGCTTTCACCTTTTTCATACCCCAAGCCTTGTTTGTCATCTACCCTCTTTTGGCTTGCAAGAAGAACTTCAAGTTGACCAGAGCTTATCTTGAATTTCTCTTTATATTCATTTGCTATTTGAAGATCCCTTTTGAGAGTGTCAATCTGATTCTCAAGTTGTTCTTCATTTTCTTTAGCTTCTTCAATATCAGATTCTAGATGCCTGATTATTTTGTCCATATTGTGGCAGTCTTCTGATTTCTCTTTGAGAGATTGTCTTAGATTGTCTTCAATTTTCCTTTTCTCTTCAATTTCTTGGGTGAATTTCATAACCCCTGATTCCATTTCATGTCTTACCATAATGACTTCTTTTGATAGCTTCTCACATAACTTGTTTTTCTCATTCAGATCATCATCAGAGTTATTGGCTTCACTTTGACTTGCTATTGTTGAAGTAGTTCCTTTCTCTTTTTCATAGAGATACTCAGTTTCTCTTTTAGTTCATTGATGAAATCATCAGCTTGTCTAAGTCTTTCTTTTAGGTCATGGACTTTAGAATGAGATTGCTCAAGATCATCTAAGGCAGACTAAAGTTGTTCCCTCATTCCATACATATCCATTGAGATTCCCAGATCTTCCTCAAGCTATTAGGCTCTGTTTGGAGGAACTTGGCTCTGATACCAATTGTTATATTCAGGGCATACAACTGAGAGGTGGGTGTATCAGTTGTACAAAACTTTCTTCTTATTAAACACTTGTATTCACTTAGCAATAAATCAAACATGAAACATAATGCATTTAATCCAGAGAAAAAACACATCAACACATGAGACACCAAGATTTTAACGTGGAAAACCCAGTTAAGGGAAAAACCATGGGGTGACTAACCCAAGATTATATTCTCTGTTAGAAGAATAGAAAGAACAAAATGGCACTTGCCAATTAGGGCTCACTGCCTACAAGAGACTCACTGTCTACAAGAAAAGAAGGTAACAAGATACTTGAACTGATGAGAAGCATCCACACATGCTAAGGTTTAGTTCTGGTTAAGCCCAATATACTGATCTACTGCACTTCATTCTTACTTACCTTAGGTGCTACTGTCCAATCACATTCTAGATCTGTCTTATTGCCTTATTACTGCTCTTCTACTTTTCTTCACACAAAACCTATCGCACTTCACACATCTTCACATCTAAATCCATTTGGTATATATATCCACACAAATGATTTCAACACCTTTCTAGTCGGCATCTAGAATAGTCAATATTTTCCCAAACTCTGATCTGTTGGTTGAATCCTTGCATACCAAGTAATGCAGATCAATGAGATGCTTGTAGAAGTCATCAATCATGTCGGCCAATCATGAATGATATCTCAAGAAACTTAATCACCATCAACATCTCATCTGGATTTAGGTCTGATGCTCTGCCAGTCAGTTCTTCCTCTGTTTACTCTACCAAACAGGAACTCAACACTCAAGTGCTCATATCTTTTCACTCTTCTATCACCGGAGGCTAAATCCTTGGAATCTATCAGTCAAGGTACTCCTCTTGACTTCCCCAAATCTACACTTTACTGAGATACCTCCTCTGAGAGATCTAGACCTGACTGTCAGACCTTGCTGCCTGCTCTATTCTTGCTTATCGGATCACAACACTTCTTCAATCTGACTTCCGGTAAAGACACACCATGTCCTGCGGATGTGTGGGATGGACTTTGTTGCCATCAATGACAACATTCATGAAGCCACACAGTGTCTCTTGCCAACAATGTCTTCACTTGAGTGTGGTCTAAAGGTGCATGGTGATGAGCCCCCTCCACATTCGGGTCTTTGTTTGGCATGTTTTCCCCTGAGTGTGGTCTAAAAGCACGTGGCGATGAGCCCCCTCCACATTCAGCTCTTTGTTTTGCATGTTTTTGTTGGTCTAAAGGTGTGTGATGATGAGCTCCCTCTGCCCCTAGTTTAGGATTTATTTTAAATGTTATATCAATGTATCCTTCATGTATTGCATGCTTCCACTATATTCTTTGTGTTTTGCATGCTTCTTACTATCTTCATTGTGTCTTGTGTGTCTTCCATGGTTTTTCTAGTGCTTACCTAAGATTGGGGGCTAGAAATAGTCCTCCAACCTTTGGGTATGCCTTAGCTTATGTGCCTGGTGTGTTTGATGTGCTTTCAACCATACTTTAATGCATGTATGGATTGTAAGCTCATACATACATTAAAGTAGGGGCTAAATGTTATGTCGTAAAAAGTTTTCCTATGACTTTTTACCATCTAGTTTAGCTCCTAGATCCCCTTAATGTCATTATGCATGTTTAAAACTCATCTAGGAGTAATTTCCCCTAAAACCCATGCCAAATGGGGCCTAGGGGTTCGCTTTAATGCTTAATTAAGACCTAAATCATGCCTTAGGACTTGGGCACCCATGCCCTAGTCTAGGCTGATTTGTCAGGACCTAAATTTTAGGATGTCAGCATAGGACCTTTAAAAAAGGTTTCCCTTTGTCGGCCTTTGCAATTTGAATTACGAAAGTTAGTGAGAATGCATCTATAAGTGAGTTTATGTCTTCATTTTACACCTAGATGGATAATGCAAACTTGTGATATTGAGCTAAGGGATTTCAAAGCATTCATTGTGTTGCAGAGTAGAATTGTGTTGTTGTTGCACGTTTGTTTGTTGTAGATTTGGCTTCATCAATCCATCTCCTCATGGTGTGAAAGATCTTCATCAGCATGAGGGCTTCACCTCCAAGGTGACATATATTTGTGTTTCAATCAATCTATTTCATCATTTGATTTGGCCTCTATCCTCCAAGGACACACATTCTATCTAACAACGGTGTTGGAAGACTTGAATGTCATTTCAAGGCTTGACTAAGCCAAGCTCCTAAACACCACAATCCCCAAACCCCTTTCTTTGTGATTGTAGGTTACAAGTGCGGGATTTGGCAAAGTGGAGTTGCAAAGAGGCAGAGCCAATGATAGAGATTTGAGATCTAAGAAGAAAGTGCAGAGAATCAACCCTATTAGACTAGGGCTCCTGCCCCGTAGTCCTCTTGACTAGCATTTCTGGAAACTCTGAAGTAGGTTACAGTCTTACACACCTCACTGTTCCAAATCTACAGAAAACTTCCCTATTGAACTTGGGCACCCACCCTATTGTTCCCAAAGTTTCCACCTCTAAAAATCTGAATCCTGGTATGTTTCAAATCTGTATTTAGTGCCTTCCTGTGCAATTATCTATAGTAGTTTATTCATTTGTACTTGATTTCATTACAATTAGGGTGTGAGGCTTATTGGATTTAGGGTTTGACATATATATAAATCTAATATATCTTTCCATATCTTTCCTAAGTGACATCAACCCGCAGCCGAGTCCTCTCCACTTGTAGTGACTTGGCTCAATTGTTGTCCTTGAATGTTATTGTGAAAGGAGGGTTTGATTGGACACATTTAACACTATCTTTTATCTTTCCCACATTTTCATATATATATATATATATATATTAGTCTTAGAAGAAAATATTGTCCTTTTATCTAGAACCATTACACTTCATATTTCAAACATTGATTAGTTACATAATCATTATTATTGAGAAATGAATGTATGATACATCTATAATCTGTGTTTTATGTACATTTATATTATGATATTTTTGTAATTGGTGCTAATTTCAATTTTGGGTCACCTAGTTTTCTAAAATTTCATTTAATCATGATAACTATGTTGAGACTACTATTATATCTTGTTTCTCTAAGTAGTAACATAGACTAGGTTCTTCATGGAAAAAAAAAGTACCTAGTTGTTATAGCAATAAACACTTGAATGTTATTGTGAAAGGAGGGTTTGATTGGACACATTTAACACTATCTTTCATCTTTCCCACATTTTCATATATATATATATTAGTCTTAGAAGAAAATATTGTCCTTTTATCTAGAACCATTACACTTCATATTTCAAACATTGATTAGTTACATAATCATTATTATTGAGAAATGAATGTATGATACATCTATAATCTATGTGTTTTATGTACATTTATATTATGATATTTTTATAATTGGTGCTAATTTCAATTTTGGGTCACCTAGTTTTCTAAAATTTCATTTAATCATGATAACTATGTTGAGACTACTATTACATCTTGTTTCTCTAAGTAGTAACATAGACTAGGTTCTTCATGGAAAGAAAAAAGTACCTAGTTGTTATAGCAATAAACTCAAAATAGCTAATAGTTGAATGGATAAAATGAAGTGGTCAATCAAACTCTTGTCCATTTATTATGCATGTACATTTAGCATGCACATGTACAATTAGGAAGGAACATTTTTCGTACATCTAGGATTCCTACTATTAGGAATATGTTGTATATTTTGCATGTTTTATACCCCTAATGGAATGTATAGTCATTGACAATATTGGGGTTCAAAGCATTGCGCTAACTGGGGTGGTTAGGGGTGGTAACCAATAAGATAAAAATTTCTGTTCTTTTTCAAGGCGATTAGTTGGCCCATGGTTTTATGCTCATTATTTTTTAATACCACTTAGCGGTTTCTATTGTAATGTGTTTATAAATAAATGCATGTGGATGAGGGTTATTATGGGAGAGAAGCATCTTATTGTATGATTAAGCTATCAAATTGACTCCAAAAGATAGAGTTGAAGATCTCCTATTGAGAGTCTTAGAACTCAACATTGTATTATAAACTTATTATTGAAATTAATACATTAAGCATGCTTTGGAGATTGGGTTTTTCTTAAAAAGGTTTTCCTAGGGTATATCTTGTGTTATCTATTTGTTGTTACTTTGCTAAAATTGTACAAATGCATTCTAACTTGTAGTGTTTCTCTCATAGGGTTAGTGCATATTTAGTGTAATATCCTTTCATTTGGTATTAGACATAGAACAACATGGTAGATCTATAGGAGGATAGGCTATTGTATAAATGCTTGTTCGGGTGGGACCTCTACATATGGGTGATTTTTTTAGGTATAGAGAATGGATAGCACATCTTGAGTGGAGAAATTAAGAAGTTTAATGACACTAACATTGAGCTTTGGAATCTCAAGATGAAATACCTTGTTGATAGAGATCTATAGCCCATAGTTTGTAGTTGGAAACCCTCTCACATTTCTGTATAAGATTGGACAATGATTAATAGAAAGTCACAAAGATTGGTTCACCTTTATATTTCTAACTTAGTGCTTCTAAATGTCTTCAGAGAATCCATCATTGCTAATCTTTGGATGAAGTTAGGGAACTTGTACATAAGACAAAATCCCTTGTGAACAAGCTTTTTCTATGGAAGAAGGTGAATTTGTTGAGAATAAATGATGAAGAATTTTTGATAAAACACTTGAATGCCTTCAACATTATACTATTCTAGTTTGAATTTGGGGGTGTGAAGATAGATGACAAAGACTAGTGAATTCTATGCCAAATTTGTGGGACAACTTGGTTATGGAAATTAGTAGTACCATCTCAAAGTTAAAGTTTGATGAGGTGGTTGGTTCCTTATTATTAGAATAAATGAGGTGAAAAACCTTAGAATCCATCAAGGGTGCTTTTCTTTTTTTATTCCAACCAAAGGAAAAGGGAAAAAAAAGAAAAAGATAAGAGATCGAAATCCAAGGGAAAATCTAAATCACCTAGAAAATCGATCATGAAATGTTGGAACTAAACATAGGCCATATCCATGGGCAATGCAAGGAGAAGAAGATTGAGGAAAGATCCAATGATGATTTGAACTCTAAGATGTCCAATGATGAACTTGGAGATGTATTCTTGGTATTTATGATTACACATGCATGTGACAATGCATGACTTATTGATTATTCTACATGACTTCCAAGAGAGAGTGGTTTACATAATATGAGATTTGTAGTGAACAATAAGTCTTCTTGGGAGATAAATTGAATCTCTTAATACTATTGGTTGTAGGAAGGCAAAAATCATGTTCAGTGATGGAAGGACAAAAAATGTTTCTAGTGTGTTGCACATTCTTAGTTTAGTAAGGAACCCAATCTCTATAAGTAAACTAAATGTTTTGGATGTGCATGTTTCATTGAACAAAGAAGGATGTAAGATGATTAGAGAAGCCATGGTTATAGAAAAGGGAATTCATAATGGAACCTTGTTTATATTTGATGTTAGAACATTATTGAATGCAATAGTTATGAGGTGCCTATTTTAGAGGATCACAAGCTTCTTGCTAAGAAGACAATGTTGTGTTATGAGCACATGGGTCACATTGGTGAGAAGGGTTGAAGTACCTTGAAGTATCTAAGGAAATGGTTGAGAGAATTGTAAATTATTTGTTGGATTTTAATTTTTGTTAACATTGTATCTATAGGAAACTAGATCTTATGGGATTTTGTATTTAGTTCGTAGTGATGTATTTGGACTTGTTGATGTTCCTTCTTTAGGAAAATGCCTATATTATGCACCTTTTATTGATGATTTCTCCAAGATTTTCAAACATGGACCGTATTATTTCTTAGGCATAAGACTAAAGTCTTCTTTAGGTTTAAAGTACATTTAAGGCTCTTATTAAGAACTATATACACCTAAAAATGGCTCGTGTCGACTTAAGTAAATATTTTAATATTTATCTTAATTCTTATTCTTCTATCAATTAAATAAATATTCTAATTTATTTGATTGGTTCATTATCCCATAATTAAATAAAATCAATTTATTTAATTAAAATTCCCTAATTCTTCTAGTCTCATATAATTAAATAATCCTAAATTATTTAATTAATCCTAAATTCCTCTATTCCAAAGTCTTAATTTCATAAATCCACCTCACCTTTCCACCTCAGCATGTTGCACACATAATTATATATTTTAATATTTAATTAGTTAATATCCCCTCACCCACATGTCCTATTTATCCTCCAGTCAAATTATTTAACTCATCAATCAAATTTGTTAACTAATTAGTCAATTGAGTTCACTGGTCAATCTATTTTGTTGACTCCTCAATCTATTTTGTTAACTAGTCAGTCTATTCAGTTAACTCTTCAATCTATTTTGTTAACTCCCATAACTCATGAAAGGAGCTTGGACACTTGTTCTCTCTTGATTCACGCACATTCCCTCAAGATTTCTCAACCGTACACATCACAGGTAATTCCTCTAGTCATGGATCTATTGACACTTGGATTTGGTCTTCACTCAGCCTATATAAGCAAGGTCTTCACACCCATTTGTACCATCTAAGCTTTAGCAATCTTACTCTGTATGAATCATACCAGCGTGTCTTTGACAAAGTTATCTCCATTTACATTTACACAACCTTATTATCATAATCGTCATCCAATCATGTCTCAATCAATCCATCTCCATTAGTATTGCATTGTAGTGTAATCTCCATTGCATTATCCACCTACATCCATTCTACTATTGTCATCTTTATCAGCAAGTAAGTACACACTTCTAAGAGCTCCATTACCATAAAGATCAAGAATAGATAGGCCAACAATGGAAGCATAGAGGTAAAATGGTCTTCGAAGGTATAATATTTGTTTACTTGTATTTACATCAATTTCCATTGAGTTATTGGAGACTAAGTTGTTTTAAACTATTATTCACATTTTCCACCAAAATTGTGAATAACAGTTTAAAACAACTAAGTATCCAATAACTAGAACTAATCTAAAAAAAAGATCAAGACCCTGAGAATATATGATGGTGGAGAATTATATTTAGTAGAGTGATTTTTTTTTCAAGGACAATGGCATAGCAAGATAGAAGACAAATCCATACACCCCTCAACAAAATGGAGTTGTAGAGCACTTGAATAGGGTGTTGATGGAAAAAGATAGAAGTATGATTAATGGTTCTAGTTTAGTGCAAAATTTTGGGCAAAAGCAATTAGTATCATTTGTTATTTTATCAACTAATCTCCTACATCAACACTTGTTGATAATATCTCTGAGGAGGTCTAGATAGGAAATAATTCTTCACTTAGATATATTTGAGTGTTTGGTTGTAAGACATATGCACATGTGCCTAAGGAGAAGAGATCCATGTTGGATTTCAACATTTGAAAAGTGTTCTTTATTAGCTATATACTGAAGGTGTGAAATGATAAAAGATTTAAAATATTAAGACAAGGAAGATATTTTATTATCTTTAGAGAGGTTAGATCTTCTCTTGTTGATCAGTCTAGGGAAAAAGTGAAAAAGGAGGTATAGTCATTGCAAAAGATCAATAAAAAAATATCTAAGGATTAATGAAAGGTTCAAAAAGAACCTATCTATAGAGTTTATGTGGAAGAGAGTTAAAAAGAAGAAGGAGAACATCATTCTCCACTATTTAGAAGGCCCACTCAATGAAGGAGAGAACCTAAAAGGTACAACATATCAAATTTTTGTTGTATTTTTTCTTTATTTGCTAATGATGATGAGCCTAGGACCATGAAGGAGGCAATAGAATCAAAGGAGAGTAAATCTTGGAAGAAGGCCATGGATGAGGAAATGTTTGTGTTGTATAAGAATAGGACTTGGGAGTTGGTTTCATTGATTTAAGGAAGGAAACTTCTTGGTTACAAATGGGTCTTCAAGAAGAAGTCCACTTATTAGGGAAAAAAAATAGGTGAGATTGGTGGCAAAAGGTTATTCCTAGGTTGAGGGAATAGATTTTGGTGAAATTTTCTCCCTAGTTAGAAAGATAACTTTTGTTGGTTTTTCTTCTGAATCAGCATTAGGGTTTGCCACTTCTAATGCACAGGCAGATTCAGCCAACTGAATACAGGAGGTTGCGTGAGATCCTCCCCTTCACTTCTGGTTCTGCCGCACCAAGGGGGGTGTCCCTATTTGATAAAAGTATAACCTTGACTAGCTCAATGACAGAAGGATATAACTTGATAGCAATAGGCATAATACTCTCATGTATGGACCAAGATTTGTGTAACAAATCACAAGGTTGGCAACATTCTTGGACATACTGTCTGGTTAAGTATGAGAGCATGCAGGGGTTTCCTACTTCTAATCCTACAACTAATAGATGGAAGGATGAAATGGTTTGATATGATGCTTGGATGAAAACCTGGACCTAGTGTATAACCTCAACACAGAGCTGGATTGGTGCCTATCTAGGGCTTGGAGTCAGTAGGCATACACCTGTGAATGATCAGCATGAATAGCTAAAACTAGATTTTAGGGGGATATACATGATATCTGCCTTACAGATATCTCCCAATACAGAGTGTTAAGCTGTCGATACTTATGGCATCCCTATTGCAGTATACCCTTCCCAATATTCAATCTGAAAATAGTTTAATCTACCCCTTGAGCAGAAGTTAAAAGATTAAACATTCAACACAGGAATTCTATGTTCTAGAATCTCAGACATTCCTTGAATGCCTGGACTCAGAAGAAAGATACATGCAAAACTGGAGACAGAATCAACATAATACATGCAAACATAGCATTATTCATATAAAATTAACCATGAAATCAGTGGATTCATGCACAAACGTACAACAGGAGATACATAAACTCGCAAGTTTTGCTGCACAGAGCAAACAAAACCAGTTGTATCTTATTACAGAGCCAAAATGTCCAGTTTTCAACAACCACAAAATGAGTAACACTTCCTGCCTATATTGGCCAGAAAGTGTACCTCACAACAATTAATTACATAGCTTTCAAAAATCCACCAGATACAGATCACACAGGAAGAATGGCGCTCAGAAGTTATTGCTGCATCAGATAGAAAAGACCTCGAGCCCTGTGCCGCCATCAGGAAGTCTCCACTCAAAAATTAGGCAACCTGATCATGCATACTATTGCCCATATCTCTGCTACAGTCACCATTAAAGGCCTCAACCACCTGCGGCCTACCTGGAAACCGTCGCCGCGTTCAAGCAAAAGTTCCCGCCAAAATGCATTTTACTGGAGTTTCAAATGTGCAGGAAGAATAGTCCCACATTGGTGCCGTGGAGGCAACTTTATCATTTTAAAAACATGGCCGCATGTATAACAAATGTTGAGCGCTTTTGCCGCGCTTGACGCATAAGCCTTTGTCCAAAGCCTATCACCAAGACTCGAGCCATCGGCACACTCCCAAATCCTCCTGCTGATCTATCAAGTCTCGTCGACGACACCTCCCAAAGGCCTACAACTTCCAAATCGGCCAGAGAAGAACCATCGGCCAACTCCACAAAACTCATCCTGACATCAATAGTCTGGCCGATGACCACAAACTACACTCTGCACCCCCGTCGGCGTGACTCCCTCCATCGAAGCATCCAAAAGTCCTCTGGCTGACCTCAATAGTCTCACCGACCATTTCACTACATTCCCCTCATCGGCCAGAGACTGACCATCAGGCTAACTCCCCAGACTCCCATCGACAATACGAGTCTCCCCGATGGCCACCAAAACATACTTCATCGGCCAGACAACAACCGTCGGGCTAGCCCAAAATTCCCTCGCCGACATACTAAGTCATCTCGATGGTCCACTCCAAACACGCCTGTCACCAAGACATAGACCATTGGCATAATAGAAAAGATGCTCACCGACAACACAACTCATGCCGATGGACCCTGGCCTCCTCCTTCCGTCGGTGTGACAAACACCATCAGGCAAGTCAAAAACTCTTCGGCCAATCGCACAAAGTCACACCGATGCTCATTCCAAATCCCTCCATCGGCGATATCAACACTATCGGCCAAACCCAAAGCTCCCCAGCCGATGGACCAAACTCTCACCGATGAAGTCTCCACATTCCTCGCCTGTCGATATGACCAAAGCCATCGGCGAACAACAAAATGCCTACACCAATAGAACTTGTCACCATGATAGACACATCCTCCATGGTCCCATCGACTAAGCCCCCCATCGTCGGCACAACTCAAAACACTCACGCTGACAATACAACACACGCCGATAACATCCATCGGCCAAACACAAATGAAGCCTGCCGACGATGAATATCACATCGATGGCATTTCCATCGGCCAAACCAAACACATCGGAGGGAACAAAAAATAACTCGCCGATAATGCCGATCACTCCGATGAACCAAAAACATAAAGCTCTGAACCTTTGAACCATGAACCGGTTCAAACGGATGGTTCAACCGAGAAGTTCAACGCCGAACGAAGCACTTCAAAAAGAACACTTGCCGAACACAAACACGAAGCCTTGAACCGTTGAACCATGAACCAAAAGGGTTCAATGCGATGGTTCAAAATGATGGTTCAATCATAATCTGAGCACTCAAAAAGAAGTTTCACCGATAGAGAAAGTCACAGCGATGAACAAGGAAACTTAGGGCCCAAAAAGAAAAAACCCTCCAACATCTACGCTCAGATCCAGACCAAAATTAGTGCCAACACTGGCTCTGTCTGGGGACGTGCAGGTGCAAAACTGCAGCGAGGACCTCAGAATCTCTGGTTTCGCAGATTGGGCCATATCTATTGGGCAACAGAGTCGATCATTGCACCAACCTGCACAAAAACTATATTTTTAGTCATCACTTGGGTGGCCTCGGGTAGCCAAAAAGGAAGAACCAAAATTTTTTTCTGCCAAATGCTTGATTCCAAACTGAAAGATCCCAATCCCAACTGAAAAGATTGGCATAGTTTGCCCATAAGGTCATCTGCTCAATTAGATATTCCACCATTTTTGACATCTTGCCACTTATAGTACTGCCTCTATCACTCTGTATTTCAAAATCAAACATGCAGCCATACATGCTAAAAAATCCTTCAGTATTAAGCAACATATGCATGTTATACTCTTCAGATGGTACATCATACTGCTCTTGGCAGTCTTCATCATTTATCTGGCTACTGCACACCATTAGGCACTCATCCAACTGATCCAAAAACTCAAAATACTCAAAAAAAATGAGACCCCCAATATCTACTAATATTGAAAACAAATCCTGATCCACACACCCAATGTTGCACATATCTAAACTAGGTGATGATGAACATCTATCATTCACAGTTTGCAAATCCATAGTATCTTCACAAGAACTGAAGATATCTGATTCATATGCCCCCCACTCACAAACTGATGTAACACCAAGGTCAACAGTCTCCTTATATTCATCATCATCCTCAAAAAGAGGATTAATCCTACACCACTGAAAGTCAAGAATCACAGCATCAAAGGCATCTGTAGACTCATCATAAAGGGGATTAACACTCACTGCAAAGGCCTCTACTTCTTCTTCATGATACTCCAATTCTTCTTTAGTACTATCAGATCCAGAGTCATAAGAAGAACAAACCTAATCCATGAATTGATCATGGATATCATTTCTATCAACTGATTGCCCCACATACAAGATTTCTGCTGTTTCAATGCATTCTGAAGTTGAGCTATCTACATCATTCTCCATCCCTCTAATACTTCCTGATGAAACTGATATTGACTGTTCATCCAAATGACCACAACCTTGCACAACTGGATCATTTAAACATGATGGCTCTTTGATAAGGGCTGATATGTAAATATTACTTGAAAAACCATTGTTTTCAACTTCATTTGTTGGGCAAAACAACACATCCTCCTTTATAACAGAAACATCATCAACTTGAAATGATGCAAAAACTGGGACAACAGGGGTGTGAATACTTTGACATTCATTGTCAACTCCTGAATTAAATCTTTCATTAACATCGGGGGCTGCAGGACATCAAATTTTTTTAGAAAAATAACCCTTTTGTATTCCATACCTCCAATTGTTTTCAATATCTATTGCAAACTGATGTGCCTGATGCAATGTGGTGGGCTCCTTGTCTCTTAATCTGTAACTCATTTTCTTATCAAAAGCTTCCAAATAGACAACTAAGCACAGTGCATCATTAGGTCTCATGCATTCTAGAATTCTATTCAATGCCCTCATAAATCTGAGGTTAAAGGTTGGGATCAACTCACCTTCTTCAATATGGATGTACATAAAATTACTAATAACTGCATATTCAGAGATTCTTTCACCATATTGTACTAGAAATGCAGATTTAAAACCATGCCAAGAGCTGATAGAGTGAGCTGGAAGGTAGGAAAACCAGTCCCTTGCATCTTCATCTAGAGATTGAACAAATAATCTCATAACCACATCCTCATGGTTAATCTCAAAGTCATCTATCACATTCATAAACTGTTGCAAGTGTCTCTCAGCTGATTCATCCTTTATACCATTAAATTTAGGCAAAAAAATTCTGATTTTAGGTGGAAGAGCATTTGGATAGCCACAAATGCCACTGAAATTTATGGGCTTATATCTGTCTATGTTGAAACTTCTTTTATTACATTGTTGGGACTGACTACTATACATTTTTGCACTTGACACTTCACAAGGGTGCATAGGCTGATAATACATCCTTTATGTTTTTGCAACCCTCCTCTCTACTCAGATTTTCTACAAACAATGACTTTAGGCAATCAAAATTTAGACTATTTTTTCAAACTTTCCTAAAGTCCTTTAAATGAGTCTTTTTAGCAACATTGCATGCCCTTTGAAATACAGAATAAGTTCTAATAAAAGCATGCAAGCTCTGCTTTCACCAATGTTTCCCTTTTAACCAGTGCTATCTCACCAAATAGGGAGTCTGTCAAACAATATGAAATACCTGGATATGTTGCAGGAGCTACAAATTCTTCTCTGACTGATTTTGTTCTTTTATCAGGTTCTTTGATGCAGAGTCACCACCTCCTTGAAGAGGAATGAGCTTCAAACAAGCTGAAGCTGCAAATTGATTTCTTTCTTTCTGGGTCATCCACCATTACAGTCACATATACAACCTTTTTCTCTGCGCAACAAACACATCTAGGCCTAATTCTTCAATCTCGTAGACTCAAACTTTCATGGATATGACATTGATCTCCCCAGCAGAGTCGCCATTTTGTTGGTTTTTCTTCTGAATCAGCATTAGGGTTTGCCACTTCTAATGCACAGGCAGATTCAGCCAACTGAATACAGGAGGTTGCGTGAGCTCCTCCCCTTCACTTCTAGTTTTGCTGCACCAAGGGGGGTGTCCCTATTTGATAAAAGTATAACCTTGACTAGCTCAATGACAGAAGGATATAACTTGACAGCAACAAGCAGAATACTCTCATGTATGGACCAAGATTTGTGTAACAAATCACAAGGTTGGCAACATTCTTGGACATACTGTCTGGTTAAGTATGAGAGCATGCAGGGGTTTCCTACTTCTAATCCTACAACTAACAGATGGAAGGATGAAATGGTTTGATATGATGCTTGGATGCAAACCTGGACCTAGTGTATAACCTCAACACAGAGCTGGATTGGTGCCAATCCAGGGCTTGGAGTCAGTAGACATACACCTGTGAATGATCAGCATGAATAGATAAAACTAGATTTTAGGGGGATATACATGATATCTGCCTTACAGATATCTCCCAATACAGAGTGTTAAGCTGTCGATACTTATGGCATCCCTATTGCAGTATACCCTTCCCAATATTCAATCTGAAAATAGTTTAATCTACTCCTTGAGCAGAAGTTTAAAGATTAAACATTCAACACAGGAATTCTATGTTCTAGAATCTCAGACATTCCTTGAATGCCTGGACTCAGAAGAAAGATACATGCAAAACTGGAGATAGAATCAGCATAACACATGTAAACATAGCATTATTCATATAAAATTAACCATGAAATCAGTGGATTCATGCACAAACGTACAACAGGAGATACATAAACTCGCAAGTTTTGCTGCACAGAGCAACCAAAACCAGTTGTATCTTATTACAGAGCCAAAATGTCCAGTTTTCAACAACCACAAAATGAGTAATACTTCTTACCTATATTGGCCAGAAAGTGTACCTCACAGTAATTAATTACATAGCTTTCAAAAATCTACCAGATACAGATCACACAGGAAGAATGGCGCTCAGAAGTTATTGCTACATCAGACAGAAAAGACCTCGAGCCCTGTGCCGCCATCAGGAAGTCTCCACTCAAAAATCGAGCAACCTGATCATGCATACTATTGCCCATATCTCTGCTACAGTCACCATTAAAGGCCTCAACCACCTGCGGCCTACTTGGAAATCGTCGCTGCGTTCAAGCAGAAGTTCCCGCTAAAATGCATTTTACTGAAGTTTCAAATGTGTGGGAAGAATAGTCCCACATTGGTGCCGCGGAGACAACTTTATCATTTTAAAAACACAGCTGCATGTATAACAAATGTCGAGCGCTTTTGCCGTGGTCGACGCATAAGCCTTTGTCCAAAGGCTATCACCAAGACCTGAGCCATTGGCACACTCCCAAATCCTCCTGCCGATCTATCAAGTCTCACCGACGACACCTCTCGAAGGCCTACAACTTCCAAATCGGCCAGAGAAGAACCATCGGCCAACTCCACAAAACTCATCCCGACATCAATAGTCTGGCCGATGACCACAAACTACACTCTACACCCCCGTCGGTGTGACTCCCTCCATCAGAGCATCCAAAAATCCTCTGGCTGACCTCAATAGTCTTGCCGACCGTTTCACTACATTCCCCTCATTGGCCAGAGACTGACCATCAGGCTAACTCCCCAGACTCCTACCGACAATACGAGTCTCCCCGATGGCCACCAAAACATACTTCGACGGCCAGACAACAACCGTCGGGCTAGCCCAAAATTCCCTCGCTGACATACTAAGTCATCCCGATGGTCCACTCCAAACACGCCCATTGCCTAGACATAGACCATCGGCGTAACAGAAAAGATGCTCACCGACAACACAACTCACGCCGATGGACCCTGGCCTCCTCCTTCCGTCGGTGTGACAAACACCATCGGGCAAGTCAAAAACTCTTCGGCCAATCACACAAAGTCACACCGATGCTCCTTCCAAATCCCTCCATCGGCGATATCAACACTATCGGCCAAACCCAAAGCTCCCCAGCCGATGGACCAAACTCTCACCGATGAAGTCTCCACATTCCTCGCCTGTCGGTATGACCAAAGCCATCGGCGAACAACAAAATGCCTACACCGATAGAACTTGTCACCACGATAGACACATCCTCCATGGTCCCATCGGCCAAGCCCCCCATCGTCGGCACAACTCAAAACACTCACGCCGACAATACAACACACGCCGATAACATCCATCGGCCAAACACAAATGAAGCCTGCCGACGATGAATATCACACCGATGGCATTTCCATCGGCCAAACGAAAAACATCGGAGGGAACAAAAAATAACTCGCCGATAATGCCGATCACTCTAATGAACCAAAAACATAAAGCTCCGAACCTTTGAACCATGAACCGGTTCAAACGGATGGTTCAACCGAGAAGTTCAACGCCGAACGGAGCACTTCAAAAAGAACACTTGCCGAACACAAACACAAAGCCTTGAACCGTTGAACCATGAACCAAAAGGGTTCAACGCGGTGGTTCAAAACGATGGTTCAATCATAATCTGAGCACTTAAAAAGAAGTTTCGCTGATAGAGAAAGTCACAGCGATGAACAAGGAAACTTAGGGCCCAAAAAGAAAAAACCCTCCAACATCTGCGCTCAGATCCAGACCAAAATTAGTGCCAACAACTTCCATTATATTTTTGTTATCTATAGCCACTACATATGATCTTGAGATTCAACAAATGAATATCAAGACAAAATTTTTGCCTGGGCATATGGAGGAGGAAATATACATGACAAAACTTGAGTACTATAAGGTAAAAGACAAGGAAAAACTAGTTTGTAAATTGAAGAAGTCTCTCTATGGATTAAAGTATTCACCTAGAATTTTGTATATCTATGTGTTGAAGTTGGAATTTGTTAGGAAAAAATATAATTATTATGTTTACTTTAAGCAAGTCGATAATTATTTTATTGTCATCATTTTATTTGTTGATGAGATGTTTATTAATAACAATAATAATATGATTAGGGTGCTTATAAATCAACTTTCATAACAATCTGGAATCAAGGATCTTGTGCTTGATAATCTCATCTTGGGTATGGATATTAGGAGAGAAAGGGTTAATAGGAAACTTTGGTTGATATAGAAGAAGTATTTTAACTTTATGTTGCAATGTTTTAGGATAGAGGATTGTAATCTAGTGACTGTTCATATTCTTATGGGAACAAAGTCATCTAGGGAATAGAGATAGAGGACACAAATCATGTTCTATATGCTAGTGTTGTTGTAAGACCTATATATATGATGGTTTTTATAGGACCAAATATTTCCTAAGCAGTGGGAGTTTTAAGTAGATTTATGTTTAATTTGGGAAAATAACATTGGACTATAGTAAATATGGTCTTTAGATATGTTTGTGTAACTTTAGAGTATTTAATATACTACCAAGGAGAAACTTTGGGCAAGGAGCTAGACATATTTAAGGTTTTGTTGATGTAGACTAGGTTAGTGACATTGATAACAAAAGATCCACTAGTGATTATGAAATTAACCTATCTGGAAATGTTTTTAGTTAGATGAACAAGAGGTAGGTTGTTATTGCTCTTTTGACTATTGAAGTTGAGTACATGCTAGATACTCACACTTATAAATAGGCGGTATGGTTTTAGAGATTATATCTATATGTTGGCTTGATATAGGATGTAGTGATGATTGATGGTGATAATTAGAGTGCCATCGTTTAAGACAAGAACCCTACATGTCATGAACAAACAAAGTACATTGATGTATAATATCATTTTGTTTGAAACATGGTGGACAAGAAGGTTTTAATGAAGAAGGTGAACTCTTCAGTTAGTGTAAAAAATTCATTGTTGAAGCTAGAGAGCATAGAAGTGCATATGGTGTAGGTTAGCTATGGACATTTCTACCCCTAGCTATCTAATTTAGTTTGTTTATTGTGCCCCCTTATCAAATGTGTACATCAAGTAGGAGATAGTAAGGAACATGTTGTATGTTTTTCATGTTGTATACTTGTAATGGAATGTACAATCATCGATAATATTGGTGTTATGTTGGAAAATGTACCCTTGGGGGATTCTCCCTCTTAAGGTTTAGCTCTTGGGTCCTTTAGAATGTATTTAGGTCATCTTGTATGTTAATGGTGACTCCCAATGAAAAAACCTTGAAGTTTCATGGCAAATGGGACTTAGAGGATGTACTTAGCATAAATTCTGTCTGAAATAGGGGGGGAGGACTTGGGCACCCGTGCCCTAGTCCTGCCCTATTTTAGTTTATGACCTATTTTTGGGTGTCAATTTTGTGACCGTTATTAGGTCCTATGCCGATATCCTAAGTTTGAATTATGAAATTCTTAGCGGGAATGTTCATAGTTGCATATATAAGCATGATTAGAGTTAATTTGCAAACTAGATGGAAATTAGAGGGGTATTGTGAACTTGTGGCTTATGTGAAAGTGATTCAAGGCATTCATTGTGTTGTGGAGCAGTATTTTGTGTTGTTATTGTTTTTGTATTTGTAGATTTGGCATCCATCTCCTCATGGCATGAAGAGCATCTTCCTTCCATGAGATCTTGACTACAAGGTGATATCAATTGTGTTTTCTATCATTTATCATTTGGATTTTACCTCTATCCCACAAGGATACTTACTCTTTATCTGACAATGGTGTTCGGAAGACTTGAATGTCTCTCTGGGGCTTGACCGAGGCAAGCCTCTAAACACCACAACCCCTAAACCACTTTTTTTGTGATTACAGATTACAAGTTGTGGAAGTGAAAGAAGTGGAGTTGTAGGAGAGAAGTGCAAACTGCCAAAATTGCAGATCAGAGAAGAAAACAAGGACCTTGACTGGGGCACCCGCTCATTAGTCCTTCGGATCTCGAAGTGGAGAAACCTTTGTGACAGTAGGAGCAGGTTGTAGACAACATTCCCAGATCCCAACAAAAATTGAGGCACTGGACTAGGGCACCCACTCATTAGTCCCCAACTTTTCCACTCACCAAACTTCAAAATCTAGTATGTATTTGATTATCATTTGATATCTCTATGTGTGATCATTTTCCATAATTTATCCGTTTGTTTATGATTTGACAAAATTAGGGTTTTGATCATAATTGAGCTTAACTGAACAACAAATTTACACAATTCCAATCTTCCCCTATGTTCCAAGTGATAGGAGATCTGTACTAGAGTCCTCTACTCAGTTGAATGTCCTTGAATGTTTAGTGGTGAAAGGAGGATCAACACAAACCCTTAAAATCAATCCTCTTCAAATTTCATCCTCAAGATTTTGGTGAACCCGTGTTCTTTTGAATTTTGCACCTTGTTGAGTGTTTTACTTTAGATTTTTATTCATTTCATTGTTCATCTTATTGCATTTGAAAAATTACAAAAAAATTAAAAAATTGGAAAAATTAAAAAAAAAATTGGCATTTTTACCTTGCATTTTCAAATAATTTGAATTAGTTAGAATTTAATTTCAATAAATTATATCATTATCATGATATCTGATTTAAAGTACATAAATTTTTCATTCATCATTCATTTAGATTGCATTTCCATGCTTAAATTATTGAAAATTGCTTGAAATTGTGCATTTTTCGATATAACCTAGTTTTGCATTAGCTAGGGTTTGTAATCAAAATCTTGTTTTAGTTTTTACTACCATCTCAAAACACTCATTAGGACTGATTTATGAATTTAGTGTTGCATCATAGTGGTTTTCTTGCAAAATTTCATGTCTATGGTTTGAAAATCTTGTTTTTTCACTAGATTTGACCTTATCGTCCCTCTAGAATTGCCTCATAGGCATGTTGTGAAGGATTTTTCTACATTAATTGGATGCTATCAGGGTTATAATCTTCTTCCCCTCCTCAAATTATTTACAACACCCTTTTTATTAGGCCTTTGCATTGAAAATTTGTGAAAATTTGCATATTTTAGCTATATTTTCACTAGGGTTTGACTTAGATTGGCACTATAGGCATGTTGTGATAGATTTTATTGCATTAGGTGAATTATATCACTGTTATAATCTTCTGTCCATCACAATTTTCCTCACAACACCCTTTCTCTTACTCATTGGCATTAAAAATTTGTGAAAAATTGCATATTTTAGCATATTTTCACTAGATTTTGACTTCTCATCACCCTAGATCTGCACTATATGTGTGTTGTTAAGGATTTAATTGCTGTATTGGATTTATATAAGACTTATTATTCTCTATCCCTATTCACTTTCCTTACAACACCTTGTCTTTTAGTCATTTGTATTGGAAAAAGTGAAAAAATCAAGCATTTTAGGCCACTTTTGCATATAGTTTTGCATTTACTTTTTGCATCCATAGCAAAAATAATTCAAATATGATCTTGAATACAATTGAAAGAATATATTTGACATCATATGATCATCTTTTTTTAAATCTTGCATTATCTTACATTCACATTGTGTGTCTCAACATAAAAACTTGAATACACCTTCTTTGAGAAAACTTGCAAATTTACCTTGTTGTGATTGCATTACTTCATTTTTTACACTTTGGTTTGTCGTGGATCTTGTGTGTGTCCTTTAGAACCTCCTTTATCCCTCAAAAAAGTGTTTAAAAGTTGAACTAATCTCACATCTAAGGTGCCTTTGAGCTCTTTTAAGTTAGCATCGTGGATATTTATTGTTATTCATCTTTGAAGATTTGTTTGCATACATCATAGACATTGATAATTTTTCAAAGTTTACTCATGAAAATCCTCAAGTCTTGAAAAAAAATAGCATGCATATATGATGTTGATATTTCCATGTGTTTCACATATGAAATCCTTTGCTATATTTCTGATTTTGATAGTTTCACAAGTCTCATGGGAATATATCCTACGATATTAGATGATCTCACTAAATTTATAGCCAATAATACATTTAGTAGTGATGACTTCAATATGTTAGATAAATCCCTAGATGACATTATCTTTATTGAACATTCCACTACACCTCCTATTGCTAATACATGTGATGACAACTTAATTCTATCTTATGATCTCTCTCCTAAAGTTGTTCCTACTTATGAGGACACTTTGGCTCAAGAAGATGAATTCATTGACACATCCCTTCGCATCATACCATCATATATTCATTCCAATGCTCTCTTTGGCCAAGATGAAGCATTAGTGAATGAAGAACCTCCACCATCCCTCCATTCCAATGCTCTCTCTAGCCAAGATGAAGCATTAGTGAATGAAGAACCCCTTCTAACAAAGAACATTCCATGTATAGATAATGAGTATTCCTTTAACAGTACTAAAGCTTCTATCCTTACCATAGTGAATGAAGCCTCTATGGATACTCTCATCAAACTTCCTCCTTTAGTTGATTATTCACATACCTTGGACATCACTAAGGAAGGGAAGACCATTAATTTTTCTCCTTTGGTTGAATATTCAAGTAAGTTGGATAGCACTAAGGATATAAAGACATTGACTACCTCTCCTTTGTTTGCATATTCTTGGAACATCAATAAATATACGAACATTAATAATTATCCTCAAAAAACTTTACCTTTCCTTCATTCCTATGCTCTGAGCTCTTCAAAAGATGTAGCATTAGTGGATGAGGAAAGGTCTCTCACATTAAATCCCTTATGGATGGATGTCAAGATCACTCAAGAAAAATTACTTCTTTCACCTTCTAAGAAGATAGTGAATAAATATATGTATCCCTCCCTTAGCCACACTCATTGTAGCATATATTATAGTTTCTGTCAAGGGTGGCCTTCTCCTAGATTTGTATATTCTTAACATTGGGAGGTACCAGGTAAGTATCTCTAACCCTGGTGATCACCTATGTGGTTAGCATGATCGAGTCGTGTGTATGACCTCTCTCATGTTGTGTTTCCCCCGTGATGTGTTATGTGTTGTATAGGCCTCCTGGGATGACCCTTGATTCTCTTGTAAGGTCAAGGATACTTGGAGACCACCTATGTTGTGACCTTCTTCTATTTGTATAATCATTCTTCTATATTGCTTCTCCTCTATTTTCACTATTGTGTGTTGTGTCTTATGGACATAGCATTGCGGTTGGTCACTCGGGGGCACCCTCCTATGTGACTATCCCTAAGGCACTTGTTCTCCTCTCTTGATTTACTATTTACCTTCCTCTAGTGGTTCTATCTAGTGGGCGGATGACGAAAAACATATTATACTGATATGGACCTAGTGACCCTTCAGCAAAAAATAAAAAATTGGACCAAGTCCATACATGATGATGGGGTTGATATATATTATCTGACACTTGGCTAGTAGAATCACTCCATGTGATCTTGATGTTGCCTTATTGCACTTACAAAACATATCAATACTACTGCTCCATGCACCTTTGTTTATCTTTGAATCTTGCCTTGGTTACACTCAGTTTTGAGATTTCTACGATATAGCCCCACAAGTATACTCAGTCCCTGAATCTGTAGTATAACCTCAGCTTCCTATGTGATTGATCATATGCATTGTTATTTATCATGATTATATGGACGCTAACACCTTTTCTTGCAGGGAATTGTGTGTTTGTGGGAACATTTGGTGATCGTAAAGTGCATATCACCTTCGGGGGGCATGGGTTTCGCGAGAGCTCATGTTCCCTTATGTGTTTTCTTTCTACCTTAACGTGTTTGATATTAGTACACAATATCAACCACCTTAAGGTGGGGGCATATAAAAGGTACGCTCTCTAATTTAGATACTAGCAAAGTGTGTTTGTGAATCTTGAAATCTACTACAATCACTTAAGCCCTCTGCAAAGGTGGGATATTGCACATATCCTTTTATTTTAAGCCCTTCATGTGAGGCGAGGATTGTGTATTTCTTGAGGAGATTGCACAATCTTGTCATTTTCAAAAAGTCCTTCGAGCAGGTGGGGAGTAGATTTGTGACTATCCTAAGCCTTAAGCATGTCTTTGGTGATTGTTGTGGCGAAGCGCAATCGTTGGTGTGTGCCTGTAATGTGCTTGAGATGGTGATGAACCTAGAAATAGGTACACTCCATCACTTGTCTGTCATGTTTTCTTCGTGTCTTCCATGTGTGTGTGTATGGCATGTTTTTCCCCAAGCATAGTTGAAAGGCCGGTGGCGATGAGTCCCTCCTATGCTTTGGGATTTGTATGGCATGTTTGTTCTCAAGTGTAGTCTTAAAGACTGGTGGTGATGAGTCCCTCCTATGCTTCAGGATTTGTATGGCATGTTTGTTCTCAAGTGTAGTCTTAAAGACTGGTGGTGATGAGTCCCTCTTATACTTTGAGATTTGTTTTGCATGTTTGTTGCCCCATATGCAGTTTAAAGACTGGTGGTGATGAGCCCCTCCTGCATTATGGGTGGTGTGTTTACTTTCCTTGTACTTGCATTTGCATTTCATATATGTGAGAAAAAGAAAAAGAAATAATCACTATGTTCACTCATTCATTGTATTCACTATATTCACTGTGTTTTGCATGTCTTCAATGCTATATTCTCCATGTCTTGTGTGACTGTAACTATCTTCTCCGTGTTTTGTGTTCCTGTTGCTGTCTTCATTGTGATTGGCGTATCTTCTACGTGCTTGGTGTGTTTACTGTGTTCATTGACCATACTTTAATGCATGTTTTGGCCTTGCATTTATACATACATTAAAGTGGGGGCTAAATGTTATGTCAAAAAATGTACCCTTGGGGGCTTTTCCCTCTTAAGGTTTAGCCCCTGGGTCCTTTAGAATGCATTTAGGTCATCTTGCATGTTAATGGTGACTCCCGATGAGAAAACCTTGAAGTTTCATGGAAAATGGGACTTAGGGGATGTACTTAGCATAAATCCTTCTTGGAATAGGGGGAGGACTTGGGCACCCACACCCTAGTCCTGCCCTATTTTAGGTAAGAACCTATTTTTGGGTGTCAGTTTTGTGACTGTTATTAGGTCCTATGCTGACATCCTAAGTTTGAATTATGAAATTCTTAGCGGGAATTTTTGTAGTTGCATATATAAGCATGATTAGAGTTCATTTACAAACTAGATGGAAATTAGAGGGACATTGTGAACTTGTGGCTTATGTGAAAGTGACTCAAGGCATTCATTGTGTTGTAGAACAGTATTTTGTGTTGTTATTTTTTTTGTATTTACAGATTTGGCATCCATCTCCTCATGGCATGAAGAGCATCTTCCTTCCATGAGATCTTCACTACAAGGTGATATCAATTGTGTTTTTTTATCATTTATCATTTAGATTTTGCCTCTATCTCACAGGGATACACATTCTTTATCGAACAATGATGTTCAGAAGACTTGAATGTCTTTCGGGGCTTGACCAAGGAAAGCCTCTAAACACCACAACCCCCAACCCACTTTTTTGTGATTGCAAGTTACAAGTTACAGAAGCGAAAGAAGTGGAGTTGTAGGAGAGTAGTGCAGACTGTCAAAATTGTAGATCAAAGAAGAAAATAGGGACCTGGACTCGGGTGCCTGCTCATTAGTCTTTCGGATCTCAAAGAAGAGAAACCTCTGTGACAACAGGAGCAGATTGTAGACAACATTCCTAGATCCCAACAAAACTGAGGCACTAGACTAGGGCGCCCACTCATTAGTCCTCAACTTTTCTACACACCAAACTTTGAAATCTAGTATGTATTTGATTATCATTTGATATCTCTGTGTGCGATCATTTTCTGTAATTTATCCATTTGTTTACGATTTGATGAAATTAGGGTTTTGAGTATAATTGAGCTTAATTGAACAAATTTACACAATTCCAATCTTCCCCTATGTTCCAAGTGATAGGAGATCATAGTAGAGTCCTCTACTCGGTTGAATGTCTTTGAATGTTTAGTGGTGAAAGGAGGATCAACACAAACCCTTATAATCAATCCCTATTCAAATTTTATCCTAAACAATTGGGCCCTAAGATATTGCCCCATTTGACTGATCTGGGGGGACACCACCCCATAATATAGGAGTTCAAGGGAAATAGCCCGCAAGAAACTATTTTGCCCCTTTTTCAAGGTGGTTAGTTATCCCATGGTTTTGTTCCCATTATTTTGTAATACCATTTTGTGGTTTCCTATTGTGATGCACCTATAAATAAGTGTACATGGATGAGGGTTATTATGGGTGATAAACATATTGTTGTATGGTTAAGCTTCTAGATTGTGACAAGTTGCCAAATTGGGTTACACTTTTTGGCCAAACTTGATATTGAAATCAACATTTTGAACTAAATCTTCACTTTCTGACACCTATAGCCGTGAAACTGTTAGGAATTTGAAGGTGATGTGAACTAGTGATTTGTGAGATTTTGTGTGTAGATTCTAAAAATATATTTTTTGAAAAAAATTGGAGTTAAATTGTAATTTTTTTTGGTGTCTCTTTTGATAACTAGTTTTTAATAGTAAACAATGTTTTTTAAAGTGATGTGTATTCCATCGCACATAACTTTTTTTTACAAAGGATAAAATTTTGATTCTTTTGAATTTAGATTGGTAACACCAATATCTAGAGGACGCATTTGGTTTCATAATGTTTTGTTGAATATATTTGTTTAAATCAAGTTTTGAAGTCAAACTAATTATAATTTAGACATAGTTGTATTCCATCCAACATAACTTTTTTTGTATGTATCGAAATTCATTCTTTTTTTGTTAAAACAAGGACATCAATACCTAGGGCATAGATATTTTTCAGAATTTTGTTTCACTAATTTACTAATTTTCCACATGTGTAAAACATAGAACTTGATGTTTAGTGAACGACCTATGTTTAGTAAAACTAAAAAAAATTATAATAAAATCAAAATATATCAAAACTATACTTATTGGAAAGATTTTTTTAAGGACTATGATCCTCCAACTTGGTTTGGTAAGGTGATTCCATTTGGACCTTCAACCGAGCTTTGAAAGCCAAAATTTTAAAGAGGAGGGAAGGGAAGGTGACTAATAAGGGTCTTCGTTCGAAGACCCCTTCTAATGAAGGTAGGTGACGTCCTTCATTCAAAGTGGATTGGCCTTCGTTCGAAGACCCAAAAAATGGTGCCAACATTGTCATAATGACCACCTTCGAATGAAGGTCCCTTGTATTAAAAAAATAATTAATTTTTTTCATGGCCGACCTTTGTTCGAAGGTACAGCTAAATTTTGTTTTTTAAAATGTTTTAATTTTTTCCTATTGCCTATAAATAGGAAGTTTTTTTTTTTCATTTTTTAAAAATCAATATAACAAGATAAATTTGTATTTTTGTCCCGCAAGGGAGGAGAAAATCTATGAGAGAAGAATTTTCAAGTCATATTTTATAAAAAAGGAGATGGGAAACAAAAAGACAAGACAAAATAAGAGTGTATGAAAGTATTTCATAGAAAAGACACAAAGGTTAAATGAAGAAAGATTTCAAAAATATTATAAACTAAAACAAGATATGCATCTTTTCTTTTCTATTTAATCTAGGTCATTTGATTTATGCTTAAATATAATACACATTGATGAATCATGTAGTAGGATGTCATTTAGTCTAGGTCACTTGATTTATGCTTAAATATATACACATTGATTTCATGTAACTAGGATGTCATTGAGTTTAAGTCATTCCTCATTCTTGGCTATAATCCCCACCCCTCTACCCAGAGATAACTCTCTCTCTCTCTCTCTCTCTCTCTCTCTCTGGTTGCCCACTCTCTTTACCTCTAGGTTCTCCCTTGCTCCCTCCCTAGCTATCTCTCTCCCTCTCTAACTCTCCATATCCCTCTCCCTCTCTCCAACCTTCTCTCTCTTCTTCCTTTTATACTATTTTTCTCACCTCTATCTTTAACAAGTGGGTTATGTGTTAGTAAACCTAGGAAGTGTGTCATGCTTCTAATCCAAACTATAATGCCCACTCACAAAAATGTCAGTAAATATCAATAAATAAATAAATTAATTAATAAATTAATTTATTGATATTTACTGACATTTTCATGAGTGGGCATTACATAGGTATTAGATCACCAGGTTGCAACACTTGGGAGCTTTGGGAAAAATTTTGAATCTATTTCACTGGTGTGAAACATGGATCATTTATGTTTGAATATGATTGTTTAGCTTAATGAAATGATTAGGATGACTTTGATTATAAGATATTTCAAAAGTACTAATGTTTTATTAAGATGTATTGCAAGAAGAGCGGCCCAATTATTTGCTTTTATGAGAAGAAATGCAAAGAGTTTTAATATAAGGGAAATGTGAATTATTTTTTTAAAAAGAAAGAATTGTTATTTTCTCTAACTGAATCTTTTTGAGTTGAGTGGAAGACTGAAAGGCTAATGAGTTGATTCAGGCATGATTCTTGGAAGGATTATGGAAAGATAGAGGAAAAAGGCTGAAAATTGCAAAAAGGGGAAATCCGAGCTTGGATAATGAAGGTATGAAATATGTTGATAATTTTATTTTTCTTATGAAGATTATTACTAGATTCAATGATTGATAATGTTAAGTTTTAACTGATGCTCTGATACCTATGTAATGCCTACTTAGGAAATTAACAATTAATATTAAACTTTATAATTCTCTCCTATTTATTAATATATTTCCATTAATTTTGACTAATTTAATATTAATTGTTAATTTCCTGAGTGGGCATTACACAAACATTACCAAAAGGAAACTTTTGCTTGTGCTAGCTTAGATTTTGTCACCATATTTTATAGTTGAACATCTAACTTAGCTACTGGATTAATTATCTTGTAAGCTAGAACTCCATTTAGAGCCAAAGGTTAGTCCTTAAAATTTTAGTCTCATCCTTCTTTTCATTAGTTAACTCTAGAAAAAAATGTATAGAATAATTCTTCCTGTGCGCATCTTGAATGGAGATGATAGTACTTGTTGCACTAACTTGGAGAGCTCTATTTCTTTTATCTCATTTGATTTTCCTTGAATTCATTGAGGTTAATGAACTTCACTACCTTGAATCCATGGTGGGGTTTCTCTTCGCTTTAATCTTTGGCCTATTTTGCTACATTATGTTGCTACTTATATAAACCCTATCTTTTCTTTACAAGTATTCTTATTTCATTTTGATTATATATTCCAGCAAAGGATTGCACTTTATTAAATCATTCAAGTCAAGAGCTATCCTGTACCATATGTATGGTCCATATTGAGGGCAATCACCCTTATAGGAGATTTCATATATATCAAATTGTACATCTTACTTGAATATTTGCACGCTTACACACTTATCCCAAATGGTATAACTACCTACATCTTACTCATATTTTCCACTTGTGCATGAGGATATATATCACTTGTGGTCATGAATATTAGTTATTACATCTACATATTAATTTTTATAGTAATTTGATATGGAGGCTCTTTAAACTATATCAAGACTTAGTTAAATTATAAGTTTTCTTTAATATGTATTTCCCTGATGTGTGATGTTTTGAGAGCTTATTATTTAAATTAAATATTCTAAATTTTTCTCTTGTATATATGACTTTTGTGTGTACCTGGGCTCAACATACAAAAAATGAAGTCAACTCAAATTTAGATACTGGAGCAAACAAGGTTGAAGAACATGTAGTTGATGTTATCCTGGAGGAGGTCCAAGTGCAAACAATGGATGTTGGAGAGGGGTTAGGAATGATTCCTTTGACCATGGATGAGCATATGAGTCTAGCTAAAGAGTGAAGAAAAAAAATTCTTTCATAAATTTAGATCATTTACTTGAAATGGATAGGAGAAATTGAAACTTTATGTTGAACAACCTAGACAAACTACTAGGAGGTCAATGAATAAAACTGCAAAGGAAATAATTACTCATTTCAATAATCTTGATACACTTGACTGAGCCCAATTGTTATCAATTGTACTTCTTAGTAATGAGCTAAATGAGCCATTACAATTGTTGGGTGTAGGTTCGTCATTGAAAAAAGGGAAAGGTTCACACCTAGAAAAAGATATTGTTGAAAATGCTAAAAAAGGTTTAGCTTCCATTGGGAAACAATCTCAATCCGTAGATAAGTCCATTTCAAGAAGAGTGATGTTGGCATCTATTTTAAGTGAAAAAAATTCCAAAAAAAGATAATTATCTTCAATTTCAACTGAGATTGGCTTTAGTAGAAAGACACTAACACAATATGTGAAAAGGAGAAAATTATTGGATGATAGTACATCGAAAAGCAATTGGGCAATTATGTGTAGAGCTCCTTGATCTCACAGAATTCAAGATGTTGTTAGGAACTTGATCTCAACCTTTTGGAATGATCATACTCATCCTTCATCAAAAAGTAGAGATGTTATCAAACACAGAACTAGGCCCAATAGTCATGATCTACATACAAAACATTGGTTAGACATAACACAACATGAGATGTATGTGATGTTTTGTAATTAAAATCCTCATATAAAGATTGGGCAAACAATGTTTGAAAGGTTAAGGCCATATTATGTGAAGACAAACAAGGTTTTTGAAACTTGTTGTTACTGTTATTATATTGAATTTGATCTCTACTATCAGGTGTTTCAAAAAATTAGAGAAGAAAGTGATGGTTTTGTAAATGCACCTCCTAAATCGACAAGTTAGTTCATAGCATCCATCTTATGTGATAAATTAGATGATGATAATGCAACTGGTCAAATAAATTGCATAAAAGGTCTTTGTGAAACATGTGAAAATTTGGCTAAAATTCCTTTGAGAAACAAAGATATTGACCCAATGAAGTTGGTAAATTACAAAAGTTACAAGTACACAAAGTTTCAAACAAAAAATGGGAAAGAATCCACAAGGTTAGATTATGTAGAAGAGAAGATACCTATTGGAACATTTATGGAAAATTTTTGTAAATTGATACAACCATACATACATCATGCTTTTTTTGCTAAGTGGCAAACACAACAGTTTCAAACATTAAGAGATACTTTCCCACTTGGAACAATTTTATCAGTAGTCGACTTTGCTGAAAATTACTCTTATTGTACATCAAAAAGAGATTTAATCACAATATTACTTTTTAGAGCAGATCACTATTATGGTGCATGTGTGTTATTGACATGCATAATTGGATTTGGATAGTGTTGACAGCACATTTGAAGCACAAGTCATTAAGAAAGAATATCACTTTTATATTAGTGATGATAAAGAGCATGACACACATTTTGTAGAACATTGCTTTAAGAATTTTTTTGAATATTTGGCAAGTAGGCGTGTAAAAATTGAAAAGCATTTTATATGATCAGATGGATGTGTGTCACAATTCACATTGAATCAAGGCCATTTTATGCACTATGTAGATATCATCGAAATGACAATATACCACATGTTTGGAGTTTATTTGAGAGTGGGCATGGAAAGGGTGAACATGATGGCACAAGAGCTTGCATCAAACATGCTCTAAGAAAGCATCAAATGAATTATGCAGGAGATGGTATAAAAGATGCACATAATTTTGTAAAATGGTGTAAGATACACTTTGCATTAAGTGAGGTCGGCACATCTTCAGGAACAAACTGATACATTCCACATAGAGTATTTTGGGAGATATTAGGTATGTATTGTTTGAAAATTTAATAGTTTATATATATTCATATATCATGTGTACATGATTTTGTTTATTTTAGTTTGAATTTAATTATTTCTATTATATTTATAATGTACAATATAATAAATTTGTAGGTGTGGAGAGAAGATCAATGAATGGATGCAAGAGGGTAGAGAAAACAAGATCTTTGTGTTGTGTCATGAGTGCAGATAGCCAGACATGGACATTGCACACTAGGGATTATGTTACATCCTCAACTTACAATTAGACTTAATCATTAACTTGACATGATAATTAGGAGGATTAGTCATAGTTAATTGATTTGATATTGTGGAAATATCTGATTAAACATTTGATTATGAAGTAGATACAGATGCTTAATAGTTTTGTAAATTAAATGATTTATTTTACAAAGATATGATAATGATGCACTGATCGTAATCTTGTGGTCCTGAGTGTGAAAGGAAAATGATCATCCTTCGAAGAAGGAAGGAGAGTATCATCATGGAGGAAGGGTTAGACATTGTGAAAACATAAGTTGACTAGCCATCTGAGTAATCAACTCCTATGTCCTTCTCTTTCCATTCATAAGTTGACATGTGTCATGTCTCTTTTCTTTTGTTTCTATGTTCTTGGTATAATCGTATTGTCATTGAAGTTATCACAACAAGTCTTGATGACCGGACAATGTTCTTGGAACATCATTCCTAGCCAAGAGACAATAGCGTTAAGAGATGAGGAGGGCTCTCTTACCTTTTTATTCTTAGAGTCATTATTTTTTTCCCTAGTCATTCGAGTAACTCGAACCTAATAATCGACATTATTAATGTGAACCTTTTTATGATTCTACTCTTTTTGTGATAATCCTTAGACATGGATGAAACCTCTTAATAGGCCATTACCTATAATAATAATATTATTATTTACTTGCCTTAATAATTGTATTCTATGGAATATTCCTAAGTTGATATAGTCAATCATGAAGATCGATGGGAGCTTTGGGCTCAACCATCCCATGCTTTGCAAGGTTCGAGCCACCTTTTAAGGGACACTACTGAGTGGAAAGGTAGTTGTCAGCTAATACTGGCATGCGTTGGGATCAATTATCTTGTGTGTTGAGTATTACATTGTGTGGGGAGTCACTTGGGAGAGATTGTGTGTGGTTGGGGTTTGAAGGACAAGGTGGCAGAACTGTTCATGGAGAACAGCAAGACGAGTCATAGACTAGAGCTACATCCTGTTTATTGCCTGGAACAGGTAAATGGGAAACACATGCCTCAAATTGCTTTTCATTTGATGAGTTTAAATCTCAGTGAGACTTTGGTTTGAGTTTGTGTATCATGATGAATCTTGTTAATGTTAAAACTCTGGCATGAGGCCTACAAGGTCATGCCATGCATAATGGTTACATCTTTTTATGTCATGGCTCAAGGCTAAGTTGACCGAGTTTTTCTTGCTTTATAGACTTATATTTGCATTAGTTTAGAGAAGTATGGCTGAACCCTGTCAAGACAACTTTGAATTGTGATATGCTTGAAGCCTTGAAGGCCGAGCTTTCTAAACATAGAGAACTGTATGAGACCATGCTCCAGGTAGTGAACTAAGTATAGAACATCATAAACATTCTTAAGACTATGTTCCAGGCCATTAGGCTGAGCTATGAAACTCTGAAACTCTTCTTGAAGACTGGGTTTAGCCGAGTCACAATACTGTGTAATCTTGTTTTGAATAAGCTTGCAAATTAGTGAGCCAAACAATCATTGCTCTTTGTTTAATGTGGATACTAGCTCAAGACCTTGAGGATGAGCTCTGTAAAAACAAACTCTTTTTATGTTTGAGCCTAGGGTCATTCGACCTGACTGTATTATATGGTATAATACATATACGATAATTGGAGCTCGAAGCCATTATGGCTAAGAACGTACATATAAGGCTCATGTCATATGATGACAAGAGCAGAGCATAAACGCTCTTGAATGGAGCTATGAATGACTCTAGTTGATTTTGGATATAGTCACTTGACTGTTATGACTTCCAGAAAGGCATTATTCTCTACCATGTAGTCTATTGACTGTAATAACAACCGTGAAGGCATCAATGTTTAACATGTAGCCCATCAACTGTCATAACAGCCATGAAGGTATTTAATATAATGAATACAGTCCTAAGATTGAGATGATTGCCAGGAAGGCAATTATATATCAGAGTGTATATAACACCAATCTACCCAAGTCGGGCTTGTATGAGAAGCCGACTGTGATTTATAAAAGGGAGATGCATAATCTATTATGGATGTTTATGTGAACCTTAGAATATGAAGGGGTATAATCTTTTATGATAATGATCTCATCATGAGATAGCTGGAATAAGTTTATAGATGAATATAGATTAATTCTATATGTGACTAATTTATGACTTATTGGATAATGTTATGGGATATAATTTCCTTTTACTTTAATGTAAAATATTAGGTTTGGTGAATAACACCTTAAGCTCGTTGGGATAATAATAGCTATTGAACCTAAAGAAGATAATGTACTTTACTAAGGCATGGTATGCCTTGAGTATCATGAAATTGACTTCATCATATGTGATGAAATGCTATCGATATGTTAACCATGGGAGACCAAGGTGGTCTTAATGTTTGAATTTGGGATGAATTTAAGAATGGAACAAGGTGACGTAGAGTCACTAGTTCCGCATTACAAAAGTAACCTATTTAGATATAACTAGCTTATGATGGGAGTCAAATGTTCAAGTTTGGACAGTGATTCGAATTGATCCCACACACATACTAGACCTAAAGGACAAGGTCATTAAGAATTGATTGCAGGAGATGACAACTTATAAGTCAAGTTAGGGTGGTGGACATACGACGATGTTCATTGTGTAATGTATTTGTATAAAAAACTTTAGCCAAAGTAATGCATCCATCTCTACATGCATTGTTGGTCCATAGTGTTCCAAATGGCCTAGTGTCTCTAGTAGTGTCATACTAGTTAGAGTGGATCTATAGTGTGTGATCATGAGACATTAGGAAGGACACAACACTAGATACTCAGATGGCTATCCAATTGGTTTCCAATGTCTAACCTTTCTGTGAAGGGTAGGTCCTCTTCTAGTTAGGAAGATAAGTGGGGGACCGCAGGTCCGTGGTTGGAGGAAATGCACTAGGATGATGCTCTCCTTCCCAAGCATGAGACAAGTCGAGGCTTATGAATATAGATGTCATTGGTTCCAGATACAGTGTTTGCATTTTTGTCCAGTTGGTCTATTGTAATGTAAAAATTTGATTAAGATGCCTAGAACATATATCATATTTGATTAGTGATGGATATTCACTGAAGATTGTAATTATTTATTAGATTGTAAGCTTTGTTATATCCTGATTTGATTAACATGCTTATATGATGGAAAAGAATATGTTTATTTTGATTCAAAATTTTGAATATCTCTATCAATTCTTAATTAATGACTTGATTAAGTTACATGCTTTAAGTTAAATCTTGATGATAATGGAAAGTGATGTTACATATGGTATCAGAGCTTCCAGGTTCAACACATGGACCTAATGACCTCACTATTTGATGATTAATGTATCCAACATTAAGTATGCTAATGATTGGATGTTCTATGCTAGAATGGTAAAAATTAGAACCACACCTCGCAAGAAGGTAAGGGAACATGGATGTTACCTATGCCAACAAAAGATCTTGAAGGAATGAGCCTCCATGAAGGAGAAACTTGAATAGATTGGATGCTTGGTAGGTGCATGATTATCCGATGAGGAAACTTTTGCTGATGCCATGAAACACATCAAGCAGGAGTTAAGGAAAGTTGAATGGATGGCTTCCCCTAACTCTACTGGAACATCAGTGTCACCCTCTGCTCCTAAAGCACTAGGTAAGGAAAATGACCATAAACAATGTAATGTACCAAAGAAGGATGTGAAGGAAAATCAGTGTGTATCTCGACTTCTTGAAATTGAAAAGAAAATCTGATTATGGGAAGTTATCCCAATTGTAAATGATTTGCAGGAGCAAATGTAAATATAATTTTGTAATTTTGTGGATTATATGTAATCCAATGGAAACTATAATGCAATGACAAACTTTTGACAATCTTTTCTTTCTTGTTAAAGATTACATGAATGTGAATATATTTGTGAAATAATTGAATTGTATAGCATGGAAAACTAATCTGTGATTAATCTGCAAACTTCAGGAAGAAGTAGATTATAGTAAAGGTTTGAGTTAGAACCAAAATGGATGATAGCTAAGATGAAGGAGCACCTTCAGGGCAATCCAAGTCTAAACTAGATCAAATCTTGACTTTGTTGAGAGAAACAAGGGCGAGGGTGGAAACTCTTGAACACAAAGTGGGAGGCCAGTTAGAAGATAGGCGAGATAATTATGATGGGGGTGATGGTGAGGAATGCCATACTGACACCACCCAAAGCCACCATAGAGAAAATAACTCCACAGCTAGACATGATGGGGATAAGAGGAGCCTTATGGCTATGGAACTATGTCATGACATGAAAAAGGTCATGACACCTAAATTTGATGGATCCGTAAGCGGAGATGCTACAGAGGCATGGCTTACAAAGATGAAGTATTTTGAAATTAGAAATTATAATGAGGTTACCAAAGCTGTTTGGGGAGCATTCCAACTAGTAGGTGAGGCATCCATGTGGTGGATGAACAAAAAGATGGAATTAGGCTTGAGATCTACAATCCTTACTTGGGATAGGTTCTGTTACCTAAATTTTGCTACAACTCATTCAGGTAGAGCTTTGATTCAAAACTTAAAGGTAAATTTTATCTAATTCTTATTACATTACATTCAAGTGCATGTAACATAAGAAATATTTATACAAATCCTTTCTGAAAAATAAATAATCTTTATTGAATGTAAAATGTACATTATCTCACACAAGTTGTGAGATTAACTTTCTTGTTCAATGAAATTGAAGAACAATCTATACATGAATAAGTAAAGGAAAGTAAAGAATGTGCATGTAAGCATAAAGGCTAGTCATTGCTTGAGAATGACTAGTTCTGGTTCTGGTGTGTTGTCCTATTTCCTCAAGCTGTCTTTGTCCTTCCTAGTCCAGGTTGCTTCTAGTTCCTACATCTGGCAGAAGAGTTATGTTAGAGTAATACTCTAGGCAATGAATGGTCCCTAACTTGACATGAACAAATACCTATGCATGTATAAGTTGATCCTCAAATGCATTAAACAAGAAATGTATACTTTGGATGTCCTAGAAAACAAGCAAGTCATCAAACACATCCAAAGTGTGCATTCATTTTTCTAACAGGTTTGCTTCATGTGTAGATACAAGTGAAATTGTGTTTCTAAATGATTCATCAGTTTATATTATGAGTGGAGTAAAATGTGGTTCCCACAAGGGTCAAGCCTAGCTCATAACAATGAGAGATGCAAATATGTAATAGTATATTCAAGATAAAACATGACTACCATGGAGGCAGTCCATACATTTTCAGACAGTCAAGTCATCAATGTACATCAGCATAAAGAAGATATCATTTATTACCACACAAACAAGCCTACAGTTAGCATAAATGAAGGAGTAGATAGGGCCTTGTCAAACACAAAGAATAGTCTTAGCCATTTAGTAATATCACAGTGACTTCAGGAGGACAATCTGCCTTTAGTAGAGGAGGAATAGTCATATAGTCTAAATGACCATCCACAGAGGGAGGTGAACGACTGTGATAGTCATAAGATAGTTCTGTTGACTTTTTCTTCTGAATCAGCATTAGGGTTTGCCACTTCTAATGCACAGGCAGATTCAGCCAACTAAATACAGGAGGTTGCGTGAGCTGCCTCCCCTTCACTTCTGGTTCTGCCGCACCAAGGGGGGTATCCCTATAACTCAAGATGTAACCTTGACTAGCTCAAAGATAGAAAGATCTAACTTGACCACAACAGGCAGAATACTCTCATGTATGGACCAAGATCTGTATGATAGATCACAAGGCTGGCAACATTCTTGGACATGATGTCTGGTAGGGTATGAGAGCATGCAGGGGGTTCCTAATCCTACTCCTACAACTAACAGGTGGAAGTATGAAATGGTTTAGTTTGAATTTTGGATGCAAAGCTGGACATGGTGTATAACCTCAACACAGAGCTAGATTGGTGCCTATCCAGGGCTTGGAGTCGGTAGACATACACCTGTGAATGATCAGCATGAATAGCTAAAACTGGATTTCAGGGGGATACACATGATATCTGCCTTACAGATATCTCCCAATAAAGAGTGTTAACCTGTCTATACTTATGGCATCCCTATTGCAGTAAGAAAGATACATGCAAAACTGGAGACAGAATCAGCATAACACATGCAAACACAGCATTATTCATATAAGATTAACCATGAAATCAGTGGATTCATGCCAAATCGTACAACAGGGGATACATAAACTCACAGGTTTTGCTGCACAGAGCAACCAAAACCAGCTGTATCTTATTACAGAGCCAAAATGTCCAGTTTTCAACAACCAAAAATGAGTAACACTTCCTGCTTATAACAGCCAGGTAGTGTACCACAGTAATTAATTACATGGTTGACCAAAAATCCCGCCAGATACACAGTATCAGAAAAATGGCGCTCAACGCATTACCAGATTGGCGCCCAAACATGAATGCAGCAGGTAGGGGAGGAGACAGGAAGAAACCTCGAGCCCTGCGCCACTGTCCATTGATGTACACCTTCAATCGGGTACCAGATCCGTCCATACCTCTGCAACCTTCGCCATTAATGGCGCACCAACCCGCGGCCTTGGGAAAATGTCAAACAGTCGATCGCAACCATTTCCCGCCAAAATACCTCATCGTCATGATATTTCAAATATGCAGGATATCAATTATCCCACATGCACCCCGCGGTGACCTTTTCATCACTTTATATACTAGGCCGTGAGCATATATGATGTCGGTGCTTTTGCTCCCGACGACACTAGTATAAACCTTCATCATCATCCTCCAGCAGCATGATATCCTGTCGCTTGAAATATCACCCTGACGTCAGCATCATATCGCAATATCACCTGCATGATAAACGCCTTCATCGACACAACCTAATCCATCAGAGGAAGATCCTCCTGCTTAGCCGATACCAAAAGTCTGGCCGATGAACATCTTGATGACGTCACCGTCATATCCTGCCGACGTCATTAGCATATCTGCCTACTGCGCACCTCCTCATATCCGGATGACGTCATCATCATATCGACATCAGGATGATATTCGGAAGATAACCGGATATTTGGAAATATCATCCTGATGCACAAATATGATGCTGCACTGTAGCTCCACTATAAGATCGGGGTGATAGATGAATATGCCAGATATTTGAAAAGATCACCCCCCACTAGATAATGCACGAAGCCGACAGGCGGATATCTCCTTGATATCAGCATCATCAGGATGATAAAACAATGAACATGAAGTGATACAACAACATCAGGATGATATTGACTAAGATCATCCTGACGTCCAAAATATGATGACCACGATGAAAATCGGGTCACACTTAGAACTTTACAGCAACATCATCAGGATGATCTTAACAAAGATCACCCGATGTTAAAATATCACCCCAGCGAAAGATCATGCAGGTAGACAATATGATGACCCTCGCAAGCAACACGGCGATAACTGGAAATATGATCATGATGATGATGACGACCCTCCTAAAGAAAAATAGGTCAGGTTGAACAACTTAGAAAATAACCCCTTTGGAAGATTGGGGTGACATCATCATCATATAAGGGCAGGGTGATAATTGGAAGATCACCAGATATTTGAAAAATCACCCCCCGTAAGAAAATCAGGGCACACTGTAGCTCATTAGCAGGATCGGGATGATGCTGACCACCATCGAAGAAAACATGATGATGATGACCTCCTCCTGAGGAAAAAATGATGCTGCAGCTGAAAAATGCTGAGGAGGTCCAACACTTAGAACATTTTAAGGAATGTGCCTGCATGAAAATTGCTCAAAAACTGTCAGTCAATTCAGGCACTAACAAGTTCAATGAAGAATAATGAGGTTAGAGGTCTACTCCATCATTCAACAACCTTATCAAAGCAATATAAGGTGTCTTGAGACTTGAAAATAGAGCAGTCAAAGCACAGTCAGGAAGGCTGTGATAATACACTGGAAATGGCAGTCACTTTTAACAATGTTAAAAACTATTCATATGACTATTAACCATGATAAGACCTGCATAGTGATAGGTGAAGTTTGAATGAGTATGATTGAGGTCAAGAATAATGGCATACATGAAGGAGACATCAACATTGCATGGAGGATTGTAAACAATCAAAGACTATGACAGAGACAACAAGTATGGAGTAAAGCTATCCATAGTTTGTAATAGCAATAGGAGACTCTCAACAATCTTATGTAGAAATGGATAGAAGATTCAAACTTCTTTATGGTCAAGGGTAATCATTCAAAGCTAAGATATAATGGATAATGGCAAAGATGCAAAGATAAATTGAGATCATGCCACTATCACAAGAGCCTACTCACATTCATTAAAGGGCAGTTCCCACTGCCAAGAAGGAGACAATACATGTCTTTCTAATCCTTCACTATAATATGGGTGGCATTCTAACAAATCACCTTTGGTGAGGTACTCTATATCAAAGGAGATGACCCTATCAAAAGAGATTTTCATAGGAACACAATCATACATGACAAGATAGAGAACCTTGCATATAATCAGACAGATAGAAGGGCATAGTTCATGATCAAGTAAATTGGTAAGTAGTAGACTCCATATCCACTAAAGTCATCTTACAAGCCTATAGATTCTTCATACATAGTGGAGCTCTCAACTTGAAGACTAGAATAAACCTATAAGGAAAAAACTTGATCAAGCTCTTAAATTTTATGAGTTGCAGAGGTTTCATGAAAATAGAATGATAGCATCAGTGTAGAAATAGTCAAGATAATCAGAAGGAGTAGCATTCAGGATATGCAAGGAGGTTTTGACAAATCCTAGAAAATCATGCTAAGGTGTAGCAGGCAGTAGATAGTCCTAGAAAAATAGTCACAAAAGGGATCAACACAGTCATCAAGACTGTGATAAAACAATGACATAAGAATGCAATGAGACTAGAGAAAACTTGAGAGTATGATGGGAACAACAAACACTGTCCAGGATAGAGGAAGGATATCAGAGATCTATAGTACAAAGGACCGTCGAAAGATAAAACAGTCATAAAATACAAAAGGAAACAGTTAGCACCTGTCAAAATAAAGGGGCAGTCAGCTTAGACTATGTTATAGCATAACAACCATAAAAAAACTGTCAGGAAGAGTCCCTCTTGAGGCGATGATCTTGAAGGCAGAGAGATGGTAGTCTAAAGAGGTATCCAAGGTTAGCAGGAACAATCAAGTGACTATATCCAAGGTTTGTAAATGGAATGTCAATAGAGAATTATCATCCTGAAAATTACCACAAGGGTCTTTTGAAGAACTGTTTCTCGATGAGAAGTGATAGTCTAATAGATAGTGGAAGATTGAAGCAGTGTCCAGGAAGAGGATAAAATGCTAAGGTAATTTAGTAATGACAAAATAGAAGTAGTTATCTCTGTCAGACTATCAGAAGATAGTCATATCAGTCATCTTTCAAAAAGAAGGTCATTTTTTTAATCTCCAAGGTGCAGTACACAAAGGGATAGTGTCATAATGAAGGATCAGTCCTTAGAGACCATAGAGTAGCTCTCATGATTGTAGCAGTCATGATTGCCAAGAAGAGGAGTAGTCTTCTAACATGCAAGACAATAAGGTGTAGCCTTGATAGAGAATTATAGAGATCTCAAGTTTTTCAAACCAGATATACTGCAGTGATATGACATCCAAAAGATCACAATGATACAAAGGTTTAAACATCAACAGGACAATAGATCGAGATAAAGGCAGAGACGAGTCATATTGTAGTTACAATTTTATTTTAGATCCCTGTCAAATGTCAAAAATGTTGTGAACTAAGCCTAAGTATAGTGAACAGTAGTCATTTCAGTCAAAATATGCATCAAAGTGAGCAAGGAGGAAAACATGACCACTATCACTGTCTTCACAAGGTCACCTCTGCATTTCAATCAAGAGGACAGTCACCATTTTAAGCCTACATAACAACATATTAATCACATCTTAATACACATAAAGAGTAGTCACCATACCCAAACTAAGAGATATACCTGTATACAAAGGGAGGTTGGTGATTAAAGACAAAGACATACATTTTTGGGTTTTCAAGGGGAGCCTACTAGGGAACAGTCATAGCCTATGCAATGGGACTTTCGCCATTGAAAGAGAAGCAACCTTATAAGCCACAGAGGTTCAGTCAAGGGTAGCAGGGTCTTGGGATGGTGAAAATGCTCAGCACAGATATGAAAGATGTTGTGATAAAAGTATTCTACTAAAGAAAAATAGTCACAATGACTGTAACAACAAGCAGATGACAATCATCAATGAAGGATGAAGAGAGCATTGAGTTTGATAGAGAGTGAAAAGAGAAAGATATCTAGATATCAATGTTAGAGATTCTGAGAAGATCCTAGATGGTATTTTCTATTGTTAAGAGGTATATGGAAACATATTTTGCTAAATATTTTGCTGATAGTGTCCAAGGCTTAGGGTATGTGAAAATCTTATGAAGTTTGATGAATTAAGTGAGCCTTGTTAACATGCATTTAAAAGTTCAAGAAGCCATTATAAGACTTTGAAGTTTTCAAATGGGTTTAGACAAATCATGTAGCCAAAGGACCTATATGGACGAATGGCAAGATAGCAAACCTGTAGATGAAGATGAATGGGTAGCCAGAAGAGTTTTGAGAACAACAAACAAAGATTAAACAATAGTATAGCTAATAGTCCAAAAGGCAGCCAAATAAGAATCATGAAACAGGTTAACAAGTAGGCAGTGATAACTGAGGAATCTTAAATGGAGGGAAAAGGTAGTCATAGATCATGGTCATTCTTGTGTTTGCATAACATGAGATAGTCACACAAATAAGGAGCCTTTTCATAGTGGTCTATCAAGAAGTAGCAATCTTATGTTTGTGTATCAACCTTAAAATGACCAAAATGACAGTCATTTACATTATGCTGACTAAAAGCTTTTTAGAAATCATGAAGAGAAATGACATATTCCATTATTTTCTATAGCATTATACATGAAAAAATAGTCATTTATGTATGGATGAAGTCCACTATCATAGCCATGACAAAAAGATGATAGTGTTCAGAATGATACAACAGAAGTGTTCAAAATGAATAGGAATATAGAGATTCAGTTAAGAGCAAAACTATCTATAGGTCATCCGTGAACTTTCATGACCATATATAGCCTCAACTGCCATTATATTCCAAGGGTATCTAGAAAACCCAGTAAAATGACTTCCATTTTCATTATTTCTTTGACAGAAGCAAGCCATATTCAAGAGGGAATCACAGACAAGAGAATCTTACTTTCTGTCATGCAAAATACGAAGGGATCTATAGCATATACAATGAAAAGCTATAGGAAATCATGAATTCTGTAGTGTTGTTTCAAAAGGAAGACTTCATTATGCTTACCTTTAGTTTTGAAGCAGAAAATGTCAAATTTGCCAGTGAAGATTGTAGAGAAAACATCCACAGAAGCATGGCATGAAACCCTCATGTCGGCACAAAATGGGTAGAGAGCAAGTTTTCAACATTGCAAGATGCCAACAAAATGAAGGAAAAAAGTGCTTTTTTGGCTTAGGGTTTCAAATCCCTAAGAACCCAAGGGTTCTTTTGTTTCTTTTTTAAAGGTTTTTCCTTTTTCCATTATGAGCCGTGGTCCAAACTTTAAGGAGGTAATGCCTAGGAGATATGCCATGAGGTGGCCATCAGTTAAGACTTAATTAAGTCTTTTGTTTTCTTTTCCACTTCGGTGTGTTCTTGCTTCTCATTTATTTTCCTTGCATATACTATACAATGTAAAACATTGGCCTCAAAGTGATAACCTTATAAATCTCTTGAAGGTTATTGTTATCTTTTATTGCAAGAGAGAGGGTAAGGGAGTGTGTTGAGAGTCTTATTGTCTTTGAGAAGATATAGTTGGAATGGTAGAGATGTGGCAAACACATGCCATGGTTATAGCTATTTGTTTGTGGCCTTGAGGGATGAGATTGACTTTTTCTTAGAGATAGTTGGTGATTGAGTTGATGTGTTGGAGAGTATCTAGGAGGACTTTATTGCCTTTTAGAGTCCTTTTTAGACTTTTTTCTCATGAGCCATAATGTTTGGTTAAGTCCTAATGGACTTTTTCTTGTAGTTTAGGCATGTTTGGAGAGGTTTTAGGTCCTAGATTTGAGACTTTTTCTAGGCATCTGACCCAAATCAGTTGGGTTTTCCTTCTTTTGTGGAATCACTTGGATGGTTATAGGGACTTTTGTGACTCATTGCAGAGAGTTCTGATTATGCTACTTACAGAGACTTGTAATTTTTGATTCTTGCTTTAGATTTTGGCAAGATTTTTAACTCATGTTACCAATTTACTTGATATGATATACAATGAGAACCTTGGAGATCATTGATTGAAAGTTGTGCCTATCTATCTTATGCATTTTGTGTTCATTATCTGATTTGATGGAGTTAACTGTGAAGTAAGTTTATTTCCCCTTAATTTTGTCTTGGAAAAGAGCCTTTTTTACAGAAAGTACTTATGTAGGTTACAAGTTGTGTCTAGATATGCATTTATAGTTAAGTGTGAAATTGCTTTTCCTCTTAAAAATTCTGCAACTATAGACCTGTTTGTGGAATATTTGTGTAGAGGTATAACTGATAGGTTGTGCAATAGTTATTTCAATCATCCTGTCAAGTGTTTGAGCTATTATTTTCATATTCCTCATTTAAGATAGGTGTATCACCCTTAGAGTTAAGTTTTAGTTGTAGGATAGAGTTTTCTTACCCTTTTCCTTGTCAAGATTATAGAACAGTAAAGTTTTAGGGGATACAAAGTTAGGAAGCCGACCTTCTCTAGAGGTTGACCTCTATCTATAAGGTGACCCACAGCTTTAGAGGTCTTCCCATGTTTCATCAAATAGACTAACTTCTACAAATTAGTCTGGGTGCATATTTAGGTGATAACAGGTTCATAGAACTATTTAGGCAAAGATGGTTGCCTCAACTATTCTATGATCATAAACTTATAGACTTTCAAAACCTAAAATAGGTCGATATGATTGTTAATGAGTATTGGGAAAAATTCACCTAACTGTTGAAATATGTGCCACAATATCAACATAATGAGAAATTCTATGTCCAAAAGTTTATCGTGGGGTTGAATGCCCAGATTGGGGGAAAGGTTAATGTTCATAGTCCCACAACCATGGAACAGGTCAATGAGAAGGCCATTAGGTAACAACAGAACTTGAAGGCTATGTCAGCCTATAGGGAAAGAAACAAAAAGAGATATAACTATCTCAATCTTCTCAACCCTCAAAGAAAAAGGGGAAGAAACCATAGTATACTGAGAAGAGTGATAATGGGCTAAAAATAAACAAAATGAATCTAGGGGAGATAAAAAGGGGAACAACCACTCCAAGAAGAATGGGAACAACTTTGGAAAACCTCAGGAGAGGCAAGGACCAGTTAGGGGATGTTTTACTTGTGGTGGAGATCACTATGCCAATCAATGTCCTAATAAGTCACAGGGAGTGAAACCAAGAGGGAATCCTCTACCTTCCTAGCAAGTGGCATTCCAGCAACATATCCATGCGGCCTTGGACAACCGTCAAGCTGAGTATCAAATAACCCTAGTAGAAACAACATGTATTTTATTTGGAGTTCCAATTTCAGTTCTAATTGATACAGGTGCCACGAAATGTTTCATTTCTCCCAAAATTGTAAATAAGATACCTAGAAAAGTGGGATTCATGGCAAATACTTGGTCTATTGTAATGTAAAAATTTAATTAAGATTCCTAGAGCATATATTGTATTTGATTAGTGATGGATATTCACTAAAGATTGTAATGGTTTATTAGATTGTAAGCTTTGTTATATCCTAATTTGATTAACATGCTTATACGATGGAAAATAATATGTTTCTTTTGATTCAAAATTTTGAATATCTCTATCAATTCTTAATTAATGACTTGATTACGTTACATGTTTTAAGTTAAATCTTGATGATTATGGAAAGTGATGTTACATATTGTATCAGAGCATGCAAATCACACCAAGGCTCAAGTAGAGCAATGCTTGTTTGAAGCTCAGGTTGAACTTCCAAACTTTTCCATAGAAGTAAATCTATATGTAGCCCCACTTGGCTCCTATGATGTTATCCTAGGGATAAATTGGCTTTGGAGACATTGAGCCAAAGTAGGCTATTATGCCAAGATAGTAGAATGTTTGGATGACCTAGGAAATTGAGTCATTATCCAAGGGAAACCTAGGGAAATTAAACTAAGGCAAATTTCTGTCTTACAAATGAAAAGGGCACAAAGAAAAGGATGCCAACTTTTTTCCATCAAGATGGACAAAATAGATGAAACAAAGGAAACCTACTTCCAAGATGACTTGATGTTTTATGAATCCCAAAAACTTAATGAAGTAGGGATGAAGGAGTCCATAGGTTAGGAAAGACTAGATATGGACAAACATTCCCTCCTCAGAGATTTTGAGGATGTGTTACCAAATGAACTACCAGGGTTACCCCCTAAGAGAGCTTTTGATTTTGCCATTAATATTATACCTGAGTCAGAACCTATTTCTAAAGCCCCCTATATGATGACCACAACAGAACTAATGGATTTGAAAGTTCAATTGCAAGAGTTGCTAGATAAAGGGTTGATTAGACCCAATGTGTCGCCATGGGGAAGACCTGTCATTTTTGTGAAAAAGAAAGATGGCACTTTGCAGTTGTGTATAGATTAGCACATGTTAAACAAAGCAACCATCAAGAATAGGTATCCTCTACCTCGCATCGATGATCTTTTTGATCAAATGAGGGGTGCATCAATATTTTCCAAGATTGATCTTCAATCTGGATATCATCAATTAAGGTTGAAGGATGAAAACATCCATAAGACAACCTTTATAACCAAATATGGACACTATGAATTCACTGTTCTACCTTTTGGGTTGATGAATGCACCAGCGACATTTATGAATCTTATGAACAATGTGTTTAGAGACTATCTAGACAAGTTTGTCTTGGTATTTCTTGATGACATTTTAATCTATTCTAAGAATGAAGAAGAACATATACATCATTTGAGAATTATTCTTTAGAGATTAAGATAGCATAAACTATATGGCAAGCTCTCTAAGTGTACTTTCTTTCAGAAATAAGTATAATATTTGGGTCATATAATTTCAGCTAAGGGAATAGTTGTGGACCCAGCTAAGATTAAGGCTATTTCTAAATGGCCTGAATCGAAAAATGTTCATGAGGTCTGAAGTTTTATGGGCCTTGCTAGTTGTTACAGGAAGTTTGTGAAAAACTTCTGTAAAATTGCACATCCTATAACTTCCTTGCAAAGAAAAGGAAAGAAGTTTGAATGGTCAAAAAAGTGTCAGGAGGCCTTTGACCTACTGAAGGAAAAATTAACTTCAACTCTGATTTTGAAAGTGCATGACCTAGAAGGTCAATTTGAAGTCATTATGGATGCCTTAGGGGAAGGCTTACATGGTGAACTAGTCCAAGATGGAGATGTCATTACATTTGAATCGCGTAAACTGAAAAACTATGAACAAAACTATGCCCCACATGATTTAGAACTGGTAGCAATCATTCATGCACTCCAAATGTGGAGACATTATCTGCTTGGAAAATCCTTTGAATTGAAAATAGATCACCAGGGACTTAAATATCTGTTCACTCAACCCCATCTTAATGCTCTTCAAATAAGATGGTTAGAATTTATCTCAGATTATGATTTTGAGATTAAATATATTTAGGGAAAAGAAAATTGAGTGGCAGATGCTTTGAGTAGGAGAAGGCACATCTCCTCTATGATATCTATTCATTCTAATTTTAGAAATCTGGTGTTACAAAAATCTAATGGAGATGAGTTTTACGAGTAGGTAAAACATGCCCTTGAGAAAGATCCATAGAATCCAAAATATGAAGGATTCAACCTTGAACCAGATGGGTTATTAAGGTTCAAATGAAGGATGTATGTACCTAACTCAGCAGAGTTAAGGAATATGGTTTGGAAAGAGGTTCATTCTGCACCATATTCTGGGCATCCTGGAGTAACCAAGTTACTCGCTGATGTGAAATGTTTATATTTTTGGAAAGGAATGAAGAGGGATGCTGCAAATTTTGTAGCTACTTATATAGAATGCCAAAGGGTGAAGGCAGGACACCAACACCCAATGGGATTATTATACCCTCATGAAATTCCTAAATGGAAATGGTAGATTATAAGCATGGACTTTGTGCAAGGAATTCCTATGTCAAGGAACAAGCACAATGCTATCTTGGTTGTGGTGGACACACTCATTAAAGCAGTCCATTTTATTCCAAGAAACTTGATAGATGGGGCACCCATCATTGCTCAGAAATTTGTTCAAGAGATTTTCAGACTCCACAACATTCCTGAGAAGATTATCTCAGATAGGGATGCATGAATGACATCTAGGTTTTGGAAAACCTTGTTCTCTTCACTTGGAACACAATTGAATATAAGATCTACTTATCATCCTGAAACAGATGGACAAATTGAAAGGGTGAACCAAGTGTTGGAGGATTTATTAAGTATGTATTGCATGAATCAACAATACAAGTGGGAGGATTATCTTCCTCTAGTGGAATTTTCTTACAGTAACTCTTATCATTCATCTATTAAGATGGTACTATTTGAGGCATTATATGGACGGAAGTGTTGAACCCCTATAAGCTGGGATAAGCTTGAAGATAGGGTTAGCCTTGGTCCTGAAATGCTATCTGAAATGGAAGAACAAGTCCATCTAATTAAAAAGAGGCTAGCAGAAGCCAATGATAGACAAAAGAGTTACACAGATGCTAAGCATGTTGAAAGGCATTTCACAGAGAGAGATAAAGTTCTCTTAAGGGTAAAACCCCAAAAAAGTTCCATCAAATTTGGAAAAATGTCCAAACTAGCACAAAGATTTGTGGGTCAGTTTGAAGTTCTAGAAGAGGTCAACCTAGTGGCATACATAATTTCGTTACCACCAACACTTGCCATGATGCATAATGTGTTTCATGTTTCTTATTTGAAAAAGTTTAATTCTGCTAATAATCAAATTCCTTTGCTTGATTAGAATATGCTATAGGTAAAAGACCCAGGAGTGGTGGTGATCGAGCCCATCAAGGTGCTCAAAATGCATAAGTGATGCTTATGTAACAAGGAAATAACATAGTGCAAGGTCCAGTGGGACCAATATTCGGTGGAAAATGCCACTTGGGAAAATTATGATGACTTATGTGCTAGATTTCCTCATCTTTTTTGAGACATTTGATATTATGATTTTGAAAACCTTTTCATATTATGTTGGTTTATTTTAAAGACAATTAATCATTGGGGATGATGATTCTTATGGGGGAAGATATGTTACATCCCCAACTTACAATTAGACTTAATCATTAACTTGACATGATAATTAGGAGGATTAGTCATAGTTAATTGATTTGATATTGTGGAAATATTTGATTAAAATTTTGATTATGAAGTAGATACAAATGTTTAATAGTTTTGTAAATTAAATGATTTATTTTACAAAGATATTATAATGATGAACTGATCGTAATCTTGTGGTCCTAAGTGTGATAGAAAAATGATCATCCTTCGAAGAGGGAAGGAGAGTATCATCCTAGAGGAAGGGTTAGACGTTGTGAAAACATAAGTTGACTAGACATCTGAGTAATCAACTCCTATGTCCTCTTCCCATTCGTAAGTTGACACATGTCATGTCTATTTAGTTTTGTTTCTATTTTCTTGGTGTAATCATATTGTCATTGAAGTTATCACGACAAGTCTTGATGACCAGACAATGTTCTTGGAACATCATCCCCAGCCAAGAGATAATAGTGTTAAGAGACGAGGAGGTCTCTCTTACCTTTTGTTCTCAGAGCCATTATTTTTTCCCTAGTCAATCGACTAATGGGAATAGTTGATTTCAGGGGAGTATCACTCAACCTGATAATCGATGTTATTAATGTGAACCTTTTTATGATTCTAATCTCTTTGTGATAATCTTTAGACAAGGATGAAACCTCTTAATAGGCTGTTACCTATAATAATAATATTATTATTTACTTGCCTTAATAATTGTATTCTATGGAATATTCCTAAGTTGATATAGTCAATCATGAAAATCGATAGGAGCTTCAGGCCCAACCATCCCATGCTTTGCAAGGATTGAGCCACCTTTTATGGGATACTATCGAGTGAAAAGGTAATTTTTAGCCAAAATTAGCATGCCTTGGGATTGGTTACCTTGTGTGTTGAGTATTGCATTGTGTGGGGAGTCACTTGGGAGAGATCATGTGTGGTTGGGGTTTGAAGGAAAATGTGGTGGAACTATTCATGGAGAACAGTGGTTGGAAGGAGCTGCAAACAATAGGTCAAGTTGCATACTAGAGTTGCATCCTTTTTATTGCCTAGAACAGGTAAACAGGAAACAAATGCCTCAAATTTCTTTTCATTTGATGAGTTTAAATCTCAGTGAGACTTCGGTCTAAGTCTGTGTATCATGATGAATCTTGTTAATGTTAAAACTGAGGCATGAGGCCTACAAGGTCCTGCCATGGATAATGGTTACATCTTTTTATGTCACAGTGCAAGGCCAAGTTGGCCAAGTTGTTCTTGCTTTATAGACTTATATTCGTACTGGTTCAGAGCCGTATGGCTGAACCCTATCAAGACAACTTGGAATTGTGATACTCTTGAAGCCTTGAAGGCTGAGCTTTCTAAACACAAAAAATTGTATGAGACCATGCTTTAGGTAGTGAGCCAAGTAGAGAACATCATAAAGATTCTTAAGACTATGCTCTAGGCCATTGAGCCGAGCTATGAAACTCTAAAACTCTTCTTGAAGACTGTGCTTAGCTGAGTCACAATATTGTGTAATCTTGTTTTGAATAAGCCTGCGGCTTAGGGAGCCAAATAATCACTGCTCTTTGTTTAATGTGGATACTAGCTCAAGGCCTTGAGGTTGAGCTCTATAAAGATAAACTCTTTTTATGTTTGAGCCTCAGCTCATTCGAACCAACTGTATTATATGGTATAATACATATACAATAATTGGAGATCGAAGCCATTATGGCTAAGCACGTATTCTTTGTGTGTGTGTGTGTATAAGGCTCACATCGTATGATGACAAGAGTAGGGCATAAGAGCTCTCGAATGGAGCTATGAATGACTCCAGTTGATTTTGGATACATTCACTTGACTATTATGACTGCCATAAATGCATTATTCTCTACCATGTAGTCTATCAACTGTAATAACAATTGTGAAGGCATCAATGTTTAACATGCATCCCATCGACTGTCATAACAGCCGTGAAGGCATGTAGTATAATGAATACAATCCTAAGACTGAGATGATTGCTAGGAAGGCAATTATATATCAAAGTGTATATAACACCAATCTACCCATGTTGGGCTTGTATGAGAAGCCGACTGTGATTTATAAAAGGGAGATGTATAATCTATTATGGATGTTTATGCGAACCTTTGAATATGAATGGGTATAATCTATTATTATAATGGTCTCATCATGAGATAGTTGGAATAAGTTTATAGATGAATATAGACTACTTCTATATGTGACTAATTTATGACTTATTGGATAATGTTATGGGATATAATTTCCTTTTACTTTAATGTAAACTATTAGGTTTGGTGAATAACACCTTAAGCTCGTTGGGATAATAAGAGCTATTGAACCTAAAGAAGCTAATGTACATTACTAAGGCATAGGATGCCTTGAGTATCATGAAATCTAATTCATCATATGTGATGAAATGCTATCGATATATTAACCATGGGAGACCAAGGTGGTCTTAATGTTTGAATTTGGGATGAATTTGAGAATGGAATGAGGTGATGTGGAGTCACTAGTTCCACATTATAAAAGTAACCTATTTAGATATAATTGACTTATGATGGGAGTCAAATGTTCAAGTTTAGAATGTTGTTTCCTACAGATTTAACTTTATAATATATTTAAAATTTGAATTTGTAATGTACATGTCAGGTACCGTGAGTGATTTAAACATTTAATTTATATTTTTTATAATTTATGTTATGTCTTACCTCAAAGAAAATGCTATACATGAACTATGTAGGTTACATTTACCTTGAAAATGTTGTCTTACTGTGGAATGTTTTTTTCCATAGGTGTAGTTGTAGTGCAAGGGACATATCTCAAACAAGTCAAGATTGTTCAACATGGGATTCATTTTATTGATTATCAACCTGAGAGCAAGGTATATTGGTATAGCCACCTAGTAATTGCTACTGCCTTATCTCTTCATTCAGTTCCACATGCACGTGAACATCATAAGTGGAGACTAGATAGTGATGATCATCATCGAAGAATATTAGATGTGATTGAAGAGCGAGCTGAACCACTTGATGTGGTATGAAAAATATGGATGAACTTATAGTTCATTTTAAAGACCTAAATTCACTATCTAGATCTATGTTCATGTATTAATTATTTTAAAATTTATGCAAGTTAAATTAATAGTTCTTTCATTGAACAAATTTTAATTTCAACATGTGGTTCATAGAAAATGATCTATCTCTATATATTTAGTCTACTTTTATTTATGACTAGTTTTTGCTAAAAGGAAATCTTTCAAGTTATTGAACTTCATACACTGTCTTTTAGATTAAGAAATTGCTTGTTATAGTTTGAAATTTCCAAATATAAACAAGAATGGCCTAGATTCTTATTCAAGTATGTGATATGATAATTTTTGAATGCCTTGATTTGATGCTATATGCTCTTTGAACATGGAAGAATGCTCTAGAGGAAGTCATGTAGAGAATGCCCTAGATTCTTATTCAAGCATGTGATATGATAATTTTTGAATGCTTTGATTTAATGCTATATGCTTATTGAACATGCTCTCCAAGTGTTAGGCGCTAAATGTGTTCAAATGAACTAGAGTTAAAGTCCTTAAATACAATTACTTGAGGTGAAAAAAGAAACATTTCATGCATTGAGTTGATTCATAATGGTTAGTTGGGAGGTTAGGTTGGCCCTAAATTTGAATTTTAAATTTTAAAAATCAAGGTTCATTTTTGTCACACAACCAATTTGAGGACCACTTGCACAAATTGTAGATCTAAACTTGGGTTGGGAAATGGGTAAAATTAGGGATCTCAAGACTAGTCCCTAAGAGTGATTACAAATGGAATCAAGTAAGTCTTGGGTTATGTGCCAAATTTTAGCATAAATAAGGCCACTTGTACACTTTTCATTAGCTAAGTCCAATATCCAATTTAAAGTGAGCTCAAAATAAAGGAGAAAAGTGCAAGGTATGTAATTTCCACCATAACAAATTAAAGTATAAATATTTTATACCACATCATAAGATAATTTTTTAAAGGATTAGAATGGAATATAGTAGGACTTGTAGGAAACTCTCCCCAACAAGAGTATCATGTCTATATATATACATCTTACAAGTATCAAACATATTTAGCAAAGAGGTTATGTGGAGAAACCTTGAGGTAAATATGTTCTTCTATTTTACAACTTGAATATTAATATTGTGATATAATATGATAAAAAAATTGATGACTTAAACTTAAAGTGGTAATCAAATTCAAATTAAATATCTAAAAAGGTAACAACATACCTACTTATATGTAGTGTGTTTTTACCCATGGACAAGTTTAACACATTTTTAAAAATTACGCAGGCTTATTCTTGATGGACATCGAACAATAAATTATTACATGAGTTAATTAAATTATTCCATCCAATATGATTACATGTATTCCAGTCTATTATAAACATATTTTTATTTATGTATCTATAACTTTCATACATGTGCACATGCATCCAATGTATATAAATGAAATATGTCCACAATCTAACATACATGAACTAGATGTGTTTAATCAAACAACACACACACACACACACACACACACACACACTCACACACACACACACACACACACACACACACACACACATATATATATATCTATGTGTGTGTGTGTGTGTGTGTGTGTGAATTTATGTTTGATGATACATGTACAAATATATATGTGTGTGTGTGTATTTATACATGTATCATCAAACATAAATTTAAACACACACATACACACACATCAAACATATAAATATCCATAAATGTATTGAATCAAACATGTAATCAATTCCATAAATGTATCATCATTTAACATAAATCATGTCCACAAAAGTATCATCAAACATGCAAATGTCTACAAACATGTCAATAAATATATATCATCAAACACATGTACAAATGTAGATAGAAATGTCCACAAACATACATATCACATGTCAAATGTAATGTATGCAAATGTCTATGTAAACATGTCCATAAGTATATATCATCAAACATGTGCAAATGTATAGATAGAAATGTCTGAAAACATGTAGATCATGTATGTCAAATGTAATGTATATGCAAATGTCTAAGAATATCTTGAGAAATGTCCATAAATGTCTAGGCAGTGTTGGTAGCCTGGTCATCATGTCAACTGTGAGTCGAGCGATCCTCTAAGTGAGAATCTTGCTTTGATGGATGCGCCAAGCCCTAGAGATAGCACAACACATGTACAGAAAAGTACATTATGTTAAATTAGAATAATGTTAAATATATATGTACATGCACGTACAAATTATATGCAAACATAAGTACATGATTTAAAATTTTAAAACTCACTTATCCACTAACATTACTGGCATCAACTGAATCATGCCTGCATACACACTTTATCCCCAAACTAGGTGTAACATGAGCTAACCCGTACAAATATATGTGTGTGTGTGTACATTAGGACTCTATCTAGTAAAGTAAAACTTAATTTAATTTAAGTTCTTTTAAATCACATACATGTACATACCTGTGTATTAGGTGGTGCAGGATCCATTGCAATGATCGTATTTGATGCCAACTCGTATGTATCACGAGTCTCCTTGGATAGTTCCAGTAATGATGAGTGAAGTGGACTATGTAGGTGAGTTGGCATTAAAGAGCCTAGATGTAGAAGCATATCCACATACCTTGATGATCCCATCTACAATTGCAGCTCCTCAAGTGAATCTAGGCAGGGCTGGGATGTCTGATGCTCGACACTCATAGAAGGAGGGGTAGGTGTATCGACCTCTGCAACAATCAAATTATCTGTGGGTGGATCAAGATGTGGAGTACTACTAGGGTGATAAGAAGGTCTTGTAGCCTGACTAGATCGCGACCCCTGTGAATGACAAGCTCTACCCACATGTCCTCTAACCTCAGGTAAAGGGATCCCAAGCTCTGATGCAATGAAAACATATGACTCCAATAGGTCCTTAGATAAACAACTCACTATAGCCTGAAGCATATAGTCTCCTGTAAGACCATCTATGTCTATAGGTGAAGGGACACTTGTGATAGTATAAGGATTAATAGAATGATCTAATGGTCTAGATCATCCAGAATGACTCATCAAATATCTGTCCACATGATCAAAAGATATCCTAGATGTCATAGCTACAATATCACCAACACTGTCAATTGCTTCCCTTTGGGAAGCAATGACAACTTGATCAGCAATAGGGTTCAGGGCTGGGGAGATAGCAGGCATCCTCTCTCCAACTAAGGCCCTATAAGCTAGAACCTATCGATCTACTCGATGATAAGCATCTCTATCAGCAACCCTACTCTGCCCCTAACCAAAATATGCTAGTAGATCCAAGTGGTTGATCTTGAGGGCCAAATGAACCTCTACGTACAATTGTCGTGCAAAATATAAATGAATTTGGTCATTATTGGGATAACGACCATGAGCTACAAGAAAACAAGGATATATCAAAGGGGCCATAAGAGGGTCTACACATCCAGTCACTTGGTAGGCCTTCACATTAGGCCTACAAGCATAATATGGAAAACATTAGGATTTGATGGTCTCTTTTGAGACACTAAGCTGAACAAAAGAAAGTGAAACATCACCAGTGACCTCTTACTGCATCTGGGCAAGAATAGCTACTAGAGTATCACCCGAATAAGTGTGGGTATCTCCTAGAGTCTGCCCAATGCGCTACAAGATAGATAAAATTAATTGACAAGTGTGCCTATAAATCCATGTTGTGTTGAGGTTAGATAAAACACCTCTTAATCTATGAATCTCAGTATCTGTATGAGTAAATATAGAACCATGAGATGGTGGTGCATGCACCATGATATCTCGACCTGAATTGTGCACAAAAATAAATTACTTAATCCAATGTATGTGTACATCTAGTACATCTACATTAATTTTTACATTTAACTTCCAAGCTCACATGTTCTAGTTCACTTGAAAAAATTTAAATACATGTTTGAAACAAGTGATAACATGAAAACCAAGTGCAATAACTTAAAGGACCACGTGGCAAATAATTTTTATCATATCTAGATAGATACATGTGTACATGTACTTGTTTGAATGGATCTAAATAGAACACTAAGTATTACATAACATGCAAGTTTTAGTGTATTACCCACCATGGAGCACAATCATCACAAAACCTTTGTTTTCATAAGATCACACATGTTCATTTGAATAGTTTTATTCCTCATTTATTTTGAATATTAAATTTTATTTTTAGTTACTTTCCCACCTTTTTATCTTGTTAGAATTGTTTTAAATAAATTATTAGAATGTAAAAGTTGTCTACCATCAAATTTGTTTCATGCCAAGATAAATTTAAAAACAAAAAACAAAAAATGATTTTTGGATGACCAAAATTTTGGAATTTCTTTCAAAAAATCATTTTCTTTAGTGATTAATAATGTTTTCAATAATGCTATGAATGTAAAAAATGGTGGACAAGCAATATGTGGTTGGATAAATTGGGTCTACTAGAGCATCTTGGTGGTGGTTCAAAAACTCAACATGAAGTTGTGGAGTTGATTATCCATACACACATGGCTTGTTGTAGGTCTTGAACTTTGGTTGATTCTGTTGGTTATTTTCCTAGCTGGATGCTTGTTCCCAGAAATCCCTACAAAATAGCCATCATTGATCAACAGGATTCTCGAGCCAAGGGCCAACAGTATAGGAGATAGACTCTATAAATATCTCCTCTTCTTCTTTAGGCTCTACAGAACCAAGGGGGGTATTCCCTATTCAACACCTATGACACATGCACATGAAATTGCTTGGATGTTGACACAAAATAGATAAATCCTCTCATATGCAGACCAAAACTGGAAGCTAAGTGCAAAGGGGCTATCTTTGGGCCTATATTCAATTGTAGACAAAGGATTTTGGTCCTAAAACTATTTCTAATGTCCTATAAGGTTTGTGTTTAAAGTTTGAGTTTGATTTGTATTTGGATGCAAGATTAGGACTTTGGGTTGCAACAAAAATATAAGACCAGATCGGTGCCTATTCAGGGCTCGGAGTCAATAGATATATATATGTGAGTGTTTATCACAGACTTAAAACAATAATTAGATTTCAAGGGGATTTTGCAATGTCTGCCTTACAGATAATACCCAAGATAAAGTATTTAGTCATTTCTGCTTACAAACATCCTTACTGCAATGTATTCCTTTCAACACTTAACCCAAAACATTTAATCTACTCCTTGAGCAGAAGTAAAAGACTAAGCATTCAACATGGGAAAACCATATCCTAGAATTTCTAACACCCCTTAGCTGTTTAGATTCAGAAAAGGAACACATTCAATTTGGAGACAAATAACAAAATACATGCAATAAAGCATTACTCATTTAAATCAACATGAAACTGATGAATTCTGTGTAAGACATTCAACATACAACTCATAAACTCACAAAATACCCAGAACAGAGACACCAATGAGATTGTATCCTCTTACAACACCACAATTTGTCCAGTTTTCCAACACATAAATGACACAGTTTGCCCCTAATATAGCCAAACTATACATTCAGCCAATTAATTACATGACAAGTCAAAATTCCTGCCAGATTTAATGCATGAGGAATGGCGCTCAAAAATATTCAATGTTGTAGAGAGACAAAGAGGAATGAGCAGGTGGAATCGGGACCTGCATCGCCGCTCAAGGACTTTCATCTTCAATTGGGTGCTTGACTTGTCCTTTCCATTGTCCATCCTCTACAAATCTGCCATTATTGCCTCACCTACGCACAGGACCCTTTAAAATGCAACAGCGAATGCATCTGCTGTTTTCCTGCTAAAAAATGATTGCAAATACACAGGAAAACACCTACGCTGCGGGTTCAAAACATAGTTGTCGATCATAATTCCATTGCCGAGATCCATGGTGTTAAAAACTGCAAAAAGCCAAGAGCCAATGATTACATGCCACGTAGGCACTCCATGTTCCTATCGCTGACTTTTTGCTTCTTCATTTTTGCCTTTTCTGCCTTTGTATATGCAAGAAAGGATGCATATACAATCGCCACTGTTCGTCTTTCAAAATCCCTTGTATATGCAAAATGCATATACATGCAACAACTTAATATACAAGGCGGACCCCATGCCAGAGCAAATTGAAAAAAACTACTCAGGTTCGGCTTGCATCTCTCACCTTTTTATATCAGCTTGTATATCAGCATATACAAGTGGTTTATACAACCCACAGACTCAAATTATTACTTGCCGCATTTGATTCCTCCATCGGGTCCGGAATGCATATTTCTTCATTGTATGTTTCCTTGTATATCGCATTATACAAATGCAATATACATACAATGGACCTTTGCTCCTTATCCATTGGGTTCAAAAAACCCTTGAAATCTGGCATGTATCCCCTCCTCTTGTATATTTTGCTTGCACATTTGATTGTATATCGGACATACAATCACCCTTTGTTTGTCCGCAGGCCCCACCACATGCATCTCCCTGCTGCGCTGTAAGAAAAGTATACTGGCACCTTTGTATGTCAAACATACAAACCTTCTCACATACAAATAGGGAATCTTTCCTGGAATATACCCACTTTGTATATAACCATTGTATATCTGAACATACAAACCAAATATACATGCAGACCCAATATATAAATAGCAAATAATCTGGGGATCTGTGATGTACTTTCCATCCTTGTATATTGTTCCTTGTAAGTCCGATATGCATTTGGAAATGCATACAACTATGGAATATACCCAGAAATCTACGACAGATTCACCCTTTGCATATGCAACCTGATATGCATCTAAAATGCATATAATTCAATTTCTTATCAATTTTCAAAAGCCGACTAAGATTTCGCAAGAAACCTAACATACATTTGTACTTGCATATACAAAAACTTAACATTTTTCTCATGTGTGATGGGAAAAGGCAGTAAAATACTACATGAAGGTTGGTCAACCTATGAACACTAAAGCATGAGGATGAGACTTGATAACCAGGAACCCACCACAGAAGGCCAACATTAGAAAAGGCAGAACAATGCAAGACACCATGACTCATAAAGTTCAGGATTTAAATGGGAAAATCTGTGAATGTTCAAACTTAAAACCTTAAACATAAATGATTACCAACACAGGCTCCAATTGGGGATGTGCAGGTACAAGACTGCAGCGAGGAGCAGACTACTCCAAGGCAGACCAGACAAAACCCAAAACTCAAAACACGACCGACCAAACAAGGCATGTACAAAATATTCACATCTAGTTTACAGTGTGCACAAAAGTTACCCATTTATGAGAAGTAGGGTTTCAGGAACTGTCCATGCACAGGCAATTCCAGTAGTTCACTAGTTAGGGCTTGGAGAAAATAGGAATCTTGTCCATGAACGTCATTGATTTGGTACGGGCCCACCCATAAGGGTTCAAATTTACTGTGCTTGCCCTTATCCTGGTTCCTTGCATTCCACACAAGGACCAAATCACCTATCTGAAACTTTCTTTCTGTAGCCCTTTTATCAAACAAATATTTTACCTTTTGTTGTCTCTTGATATTTGTTTCCTGTGCCTCCCTTCTCACTTCATCCAGTGCAACCAGTTGATTTATTCTTCTAGTCATTGAGTCCTCAATCTCCTCATTTTCCTGTATGAATTTATAGACTGGCAGGAGGTTGTTCATAGGCAATTTAGCTGTTGCACCATACACTAGTTCAAATGGCAACCTTCTAGTTGCTTTCTTCACAGTTATTCTATCGGCCCATATTGCCATTTTTAGCTTTGAATCCCAAGCCTTTTTATTTTTACCTACCATCCTTTTGACAATCTTCATGAGGATTTTATTGCTTGACTCTACCTGACCATTCCCTTGTGGATGATATGGTGATGTATGAGACAAATCAATTCCGTAATTGTTGCAAAAATCAATAAACTCACCAGACTTGAAGCACATTGCATTATCTGTGAGCAATTTGGCTAGAACTCCAAATTTGATAATAACATTTTCTAGAATAAAATCCATCACCACTTTGCTTGTAGCCTTTTTAGTTGGAATGGCCTCAATCCATTTAGTGAAGTAATCAGTGGCTACCAAAATCCAATTGTGTCCTCCACTTGATTTTTCTGAGATTTCCCCTATAAAATCAATTCCCCATTGCTGAAATGAAGCTTCTACAGTTATAGTCCTAAGGGGCATTGAACCTTTATATTTTAGCTTTCCTGAAAACCTCTAGCAAAGATCACATTTTCTTATCATTTTTTGTGCATCTGAGAAGAGAGTTGGCCACCAGTAGCCAACTCTAAGAATTCTGTGGGTTGTTGTATAGGCAGCATAGTGTCCACTACACACTCCATTGTGCATGTCACCTAGAATATCCTTTGCCTGATTCTCATTCACACACCTGAGCAGCACACCGTCAGGATTTTTCCAATACAATTCTCCTTGAACAATGATGTATTTAACATCATGTAGCTTCAAGGTCCTCTTCTGATCATCACTGAGGTGGGTAGGACAATTCAGATTTTGCAAATAATGTACAATGTCCTTATACCATTCAGATTCTGACATATTTATAATTTCATTATGCACTACATTCACTTGGCATGCCTCTAGATTTGACCGTGTCATTAGTCTTGCTAAACCTTGTCCTCTTACCAATTTTGTGATCTGTATTTCAATGTTAAATTCTTGCAATTTGTTTATCCATCTGCATCTCCTTCCAGTTACATCCTGTTGAGTAAATATTGTTGATAACTGAGAGGGGGGTGAATTAGTTATCCTAATTAATTTTTATTTTTTAATTTCTTATCAATGCAACATCAATTCAAATAAGTAAACATTACCATGAAAAGGAAAAACACATGACACAGTATTTTTGACGTGGAAACCTTGTTAAGGGAGAAAACCATGGGGTGATTAATCCAAAGATTATTCTCTGTTAGAAGAATAAGGAAATACAAAATGGCACTTGCCAATTAGGGCTCACTGCCCGAGCACACTACTCACAGAGGAGGCACACTGCCTACAAGGAGACTCACTGTCTACAAAAGAATGTTATACAATATTTGAACTGATTGGAAGCATCCACATCTGCTGGAGTTCAGTTCTGGTTAGGCTTAGTACATTGATCTGCTGCACTTCATCTTTCCTCTTCTCTTATGCTGCTTTCCTTTCACATACCGGATCTTCCTTTCTGATTCTGTTCTACTCTACTTTTTCGCATACCACATAACACTACTTTTTTCACAACTAAATCCATCCTTTATATATATCTGCACAAGTGATTTTATTATCTTTCTAGTCGACACCCGAAACAGTCAAACTTCTCACAAACTCTATTTTGTCGGCTGAATCCTTACACATCAGGTAATGCAGATCAAGCATATACTTGAAGAGATCATTAATCATATCGGCCAATCATGATTCATGCCTTCACAACCTTTGCCACCATCAGTAACACATCCAAAAAATAGTTTGGTGTTCTGTCAGTCAGTTCTTCCTCTGTTCACACTGTCACTCAAGAACCTGGTACTCAAGTATTCATATCTTTTACCTCATTTATCACTGGAGGCTACAACCTTGGAATCTATTACTCAAGGTAGTCCTCTTGACTTCCCCAAAACTGCACTTTGCCAAGATACTTCCTCTAAGAGATCTGGACCAGTCTGTCAGACCTTGCCACATGCTCTGTTCTTGTTTACCGGACCATAATAATCTTCATTCTATCTTCCGGTAGAGACATACCATGTTCTGCGGATGTGTGGGATGACCTTTGTTGCCATCAATGACAACAAACATGAATCCATATAGTGTCTCTTGCCAACAATCTCCCCCTTTGGCATTGATGGCAACACTTAGTGAAAAATGACTAAGTGTTTACACTATGCTCCCCCTTGGCTGATGCTCTGTCTTTATATACGTTTTCCGGAGCTCCTCCTTAGTTGGATTCCTCATTTTTCACTGCTCCTCACTCCCCCTTTGACATCAATGGCAAAGGGTAGGGTCTGCATACCAAAATTTTCAAAAATTTTACTATACTTGGCCGTATATTACATATTCACATAAACTGAAGAATGTCTGCAAAGGATGTCTTCAATTGGATGAGTTTTGTAGCCCAACTTTGCTTTATTCTATCCAAAATTGAAATGTGACCACTCAACAAAAACACAAAAGCTTCTGCCCTCTTAAGATCTGTCGGATCATTGGTTTGGGTGGTAGTCTGAGCATCACTTATGGCCTCATGCATGGCCTCTAACTTAGGGATAATAATCCTTCTTGTAAACACCCAAATTTGTCCCAACTTTGTTCATGTCTAGCAACACCTTATCAAAAACATTATCCTAGACATCATGTAGCATTTTGTCCTAAATCCCACTCTTAATCCCACTTATTCCATTAGCCAATTAATTAAATAAATTTATTTATTTAATTGATTTCACATTCATAATCCCACTTTCCAATTAATTAAATAAATTTTATTTATTTAATTAATTTTCCAATCATATCCTAATCCCACTATCCAATTAATTAAATAAATTTTATTTATTTAATTAATATCTAACTCATATCCCAACTAATTCAAATATTTTATTTGAATTAAGTTCTCATTATAAGTCGACTTTCCAATTAATTAAATAAATTTTATTTTTTTAATTAATTTATCTTATCATTAAGCCGACATGTGTGCCTCTTTCATTTAAAAAAGATAAGTGGTACTATAGCCTTTTATTTAATATCATTCATATGTAGTACTTTTTATGTACACAAACACACATGAGCCCTGTCCTCCTTGACACTTGTCAAATGACTACAACTCCCTTGAAGAGTGGGATAACCGAATCAATCCTAGCCATCCACATCAATCAATTAGCTTTTTAATCTCAACCATCCATTTGAACCAAGCCTTTCCTATAAATCAAACCCCTCACAAGCCATTAAAATGCATTGAGCTTCAAGTACCATTATTCTGTCAAATTTTCTATGATGCATTGAGCTTCAAGTACCATTATTCTGTCAAAATATCATTAGAGTCTTTGTATCCTTCAACTATCATCCTCATATCATCTTCATCTTAATGTTATGCTGTAGAAGTGAGCATCCAACATTCCTCCAACAATAATCTTTCAAAATCTTGCATGCTCATACGAGGTGGAGAAGAGCAATGGAGATAAATCGAGCATAGCGTGGAGATCGGTTTGCATTTAAATTTGTTATTTTGATTTTCATGTTGTCTTGTGCTTCATTGTGCATTGCTAGGGTTTTTATCATTGCTGTTTATTCATTTGCCCTGATTTGTAATTTTACCCTAACTACATTTGGCACGCCCGGTGGGACTCACTTCGTTTGATCTTTTTTGCAGGTTTTTGTAGTAAAAATTTGTATTCATCTAACCCCCATTGTTGAGTTTTGCAGGTTTAATTAAATTTTTGTTGCAGCTCTACTACTTTTTGGACAAAACCCTAGGTTTTAAAGATTTCATCATATCTTCCAAATGGCTATGAATTTTTCTACAAAATTTTAGCAGAAGTTTGTCCATAATATAAGGAAGCTACAGCAGAAACATTTTGGGTTTATCGCAATTTTTGCAGGATTTATCACGTTTTTACATTTTTTCATAAAATCGCAATTCTGGGTGCAAATCAGTGAATTTTTCAAAATTTTTTACATTTCTGGAAAACTCTTGAAATTCTAATGGGGGTCTATGTTTTACAGATTTAATTTGGAGGTCGTTTACAATGCAAAAAAATTAGATCTTTGCCGACTGTACCGTTTCCATAAATCCACTTTTTGGGCGCAAATCAGGGAATTTCTTTGATTTCTTTACATTTTCGGAAAGCTCTCTAAAAATTAATGGGGGTTTCTTCTTTGATTTTTTAATTTTTGAACCAAAAATCTATCGAAATAATCAAATCTAATTCGGCTATGCATATAAAATTACAATTTTTCTTGCCTGATGAGCCTATTTTTTATGCCTAGATTATAATATCATTTTTTTTTTTATGTTGTAGGTGATCATAAGGAGCTGGAGCAACATTGGCATCAATATCTATAGTAAACTTGGAAAGCAATTTTTATCAGGTGCACTCATTCTAATCTTTCATCTCTTAATCTTGTTTGATCACACTTGGATTTTGGGCTCCTAAAACGAACATTGTTTGCAAATTCACATAAAAAAATTGGGCTAAAACGAACCATTGTCTTTCATCACATTTGGATTTGGGTTTTAAAACAAACAAGTGCTTGCATTGTCTTCCACACATTGAATTTCTAAGGTTAATGAACCCCATGTGAGTGTGACCAAGTAAATGTGTATGCTCTCTCCTCGCGTCCCAACACGAACTTGGAGATCAAAAATATTTACTTGTGTTGCTTTTGTTTAGCCTTAGAGAGGCCTGCCTTGGTATCCACCCCAAGGGAATGACCTCAAGCGGTACTTTCATCCGGTCCGCTATAAAAATTAAAGGATAAGGCGAAAGCCAAGTCTAACCAGTATTAGCTCTCACCATACAGTGCTAACTCGAAAGGAGGTGTACCTTTGTGTATATTAAAACTCCTAGTAGGGTTAGTTAAAGTCTTGAGTGGCTTGCTGGATGCTCGTGGGGTGCCGGTCCCCCAGATTTTCACTAGAACCTCCTTGTGATAGTGGCCTTGCCTTAACTAGGACTTGTTGATGTATCTTCCACAAGTGCTTGCTTAACCATCATCACATTCTTCCAAACTAAAACTTGCTTGTGTCTTGTGTGAGTGATTCATGTGTGTATATGCATAATCATTTGTTTGAATATTGCCACATCAAGCTATAAACACCCAAACACATAAAGACAAGTCATCTTACACATTCTTCTAATAACATTCAAACCTAATCACTTTCATCCCAAACATAGCCTAGTTATCATCCAACCCTACATAGCCAAGTCATCCAAACAATCCGCATCATCATCCAAATCCCTAAAACAAGCACTTGCTAAAAGGACTTAAGACAAACACTTGGTGACAACATGTCTACACTAGAGGACCTAGAAATCAAATTCCAAAGATTCCTCCAAAATCTTTATCAAGGATCACAACCCCTAAACCAAGACGCCATTGAAACATTATAATTCTTCATCCAAAGAGCTCAACCCCATGCAAGTCAATCACCTCAATTGCAGCACTTCATAGCCTAAGTTCAACAACTTTTAGCCACTAGTCAAGCTCAACAAGTACAACAATCCTTAGCCAATCCATACCAACCTAATCCACTTCATAGCCACATATCATATCCATCCACTTCCTATTAACTTAATCCACCTATCCACCAAGTCAATGCCACATCATCCTATGAACATCCACCTCAAGTTTATCTAATCCCTCATGCCACCGTTCCAATGCACTACCAAGCCCATCCACAAAGCAATCAAGTGATATCACAAGAACAACATGCAAGTCCAAATAGCCCTTTGTACATAAATCAAGCAAGTCCAAGTACACCTTTTCAACAAGACCACCAAGCACCATTGATAGACCTAAGTCCACCTTTGTAACAAGAAGCACATGTAAGTCCAAGTGGTCCCTTGTACATAAACCAAATGAGCCCAAGTTATCCTATGCAAGACTTAATTACCTTTGACAAAGGAGATACCGATCTACAGTGGCCTTCATCATCCAATCCCATGCCAACACATGAGCCAACTAGTTCTATCCCAACACCACCATGTGATCCTACTCCTACTCCATCTTCTAAACCACCAAGCCCTTCATTACCTTCATCACCATGTCATTCTAATCCTTCACCAAAGGATATGGCTGAGAGAGTTTTACAAAGAATGCTTGAAGCAAAATTCATCGAACTTCCTGAAGTTAAACCATGTGAAGAAAGTCCATATGATGAACATGATTATTGTGCATACCATAGGACCAAAGGCCATAATACAAATCAATGCCCAATATTTGTCCCAATTGTTTACAAGGTGTACCTAACTATAATGGGAAAACATGCCACATCATCCCAATCCCATGTGTCACACCCATCTAGTCCACATCCTAATCCATCAAACTCCATTATCCTTTCATCTAATCAAAATCCTAGTCCTACGCTTACAACATCATCCTCTATTATTGCTCATCCATTATATTTCCCATCTACACATACACTTGCGAAGGATGTGATCCATTGGCTATTAGCTAGTAATAAACTACCCCCATGTCAAATGCCCATTCATGAGCCTACCAAAGAATTTTCAAATGTCATGTCCAAGCCTATAATCCCATCATGTGGTCCACCTATCCTTGAGCCTATCCAAGAGCCTTCCATTAACATACCTAATCCTTCAAGCCCATCATGTGACATACAAGCCATCAAACCTATTCAAGAGTCTCCTATTATGAATCCAAGTCAAAAGTCATCTACTTCCATTCAAGAAACTCAAGAGGAATGTCAAAGGTTTAATCCTAAGCATGTGGAAACATTAAGCCCTAGTCCAACTCAAGATCAAAACACTTCCCTCCACCCCATCCATAACATTTACCTTCTTTATGATCAAGATGATATCCATGATAAAGAAGCTATCCATGAGCACCTTGATCCTATCCGTAATCCTATATCTATCCATGAGCAAGATATCCAAATTGCTCATAGTCATCCGCCATCTAGCCATATCCATAATGAGCAAACATCCACTTGTCATGATGAGACACTTGTCCCCCAAGTAAGCATAAAAGATCAAACAAATAACTTGGATCTTAGTGAACATAATGCTAATCAAGATCCTAATGATCCTCCTTCCACATACACCATCGATTCCACTTCAAATCCACCATTATGTCCACTTGGTCTTACCACCCTTACATAATAATGTTCTTCCTTAGGACAACAACAACCTTTATCCACTTCACCTTCTCCATCCAATGAAGAGCTCAAGTCTAGTTCCCAAAACATGTCTAGTCCCATAGTCAATCGCATCCTCCAAAACATGAACTACAAAGGCAAAGGCCTAGGCCTTTATGAAAAAGGTATTTTGGAGCCAAACCATGTCAATGTTCCTCCATGCTCATATGGCCTTGGATACACACCCCAAGGTAAACAAGGTCAAGATGTTGGTAATCCCTTCATGCATTCTAAACCTAACACTTTCTATTGCACCCCCCATCATCTACCCAAAACATATGTAGCCATTCCACCTCCACCAACTTATAAATGCCAAAAGCATGTGACCGTACACCTTCCACCATCTAATTTGCCTCCACTTTTACCAACTCCAAATATCCCTCCATCCACCTTTCCACCATTGCTTCCAACACCTAACATACATATCATTCATAAGTATCCTTACATCCCTAATCATGGCCAACAAAAGCACACATCACCTAAACATGAAGCTTCCAATCATTCCATCCACTCCACCCACCCCATGGGATTCTAAAATAAACATTTGGATGCCTTTATCTATAAAGCCAAAAATCCAACTAAAACTCCTAAGGACCCTCATGCCTTAGGCCATCAATGTGAAAAGTCTCTAAATCATCCATCTTCTAAGCAAAGCTTGTCTAAGCAGCTATCCAAGCCCATACCTCCAAAAGCAAAGCCCAAAAGCAAAATGGTTTGGGTTCCTAAGCAAAAAGTTAGCAAAGAAAATGAGGCATCCTCATCCACATTTCAAGAATCCCAATCCCCTATCTCCATCTAAGAGCCTATTTCCATCCAAAACTTCCATTCCCATCAAAAATCCCACAAGCAAATCAAAAGCACTAAAAATGCTAAATATATGTGGGTACCCAAATCACTTCATCAACCATCCCCTAAGAAAACATCTCCATTGCTTCCTACACCATCCAATCAAAAGCTTCAATGTTTATCACGGTGTGTGCAACCATTGGTCATGGTTCACTTCCATTCCAAAACATTCCCACATGCCTCCATCTCCCCATCCTTCATCCATTATCCTACATATCTCTCCCATGCTATCCCTATGGTCCATGCTTTGGCATAAACTTTTCATCCATCTTCATTCCATAAGCCTATAAAATCCACATCATAATCCACTATCCCCTATCTTTTCATGAACCTTTCATAATCCATTGTCTACCTAATCCATCTCCCATCCACGTAATCCCTTACCAACATCGATGAGCATAATGACATGGTCCATGCGAAGACATCGTCCATCTATAAAGGGACACTACCAACATCCATCGAACTAGACACTTGAGTTCCTCCTATCCATTACCATGGTGAAAACCTAGCAAACAAGCACCATGTATAATTGTCAACCCATCTAAAAGCAAAAAAAAAAAAAAAGAAAGAAAACAAAATCAAAAAAGCAAAGAGAAATCCCTTCATCCAATGGTGAAAACCTGGTAAATAGGTGCCTTGGATAAGTACCATGATGAAAACCTGGCAAACAGGCATCATGTGTAGGTTGATCTTCTATGTCACTTACACTTGGGGGCACATTGTCTCATCCAACCTATCCATTTCTAAACTATCTATCCCATTAAATCATTTTCATCCTATCTTATTGTATCTTACCATCCTACCATCCTTAGCCATTACATAAACATGCCTATCCTACTAAGCCCATTTACCCATCCTTCCTCCTTTTGATATTGATGAAGACATAGGGGAAAAATGTTGAAACATGTTTTGATATCTCTTAACATACCTTCTTTCCAAACCAAGGCCTATCCATTGACCATTTATCCATCCCATTTAAACCAATCTATCATGTCATCCTATCATCATAAGCGCCATGTAAAATCTAATCATGTAAGAATCCTAAGCATTACCACCTAGAATGGGGCAAGTTCTTCCGATGCAACATAGCCTTTGAAGATCACATCCTAGCTCCCTTATGCTCCATCCATTATGGTGTACCTTTATCATGAGCTTTCCATCTTATAGCTTATTCCCATCTGTTTATCATGAGCTTTCCACCCTAGCCTACCTATCTGTTTATCATGAGGCATGTATACATACCTTATATGGCCTATCCTCTTATCTATCCATCTATCATGAGCCTTTCATCCCATTTACTATGAGCCCATCCTTTTATCCATCCCTTGCCCCTAGACTTGGTTTCCCTTGTCATTGGTATCAAGCACAAAGGCTACCCAAATTGTAAATCCATTGGCATTTTTCAAAACATTTCAAAAAAACAAAAAAAATAAAAAATCAAATATTCTCAAAAATCCAAAAAATCAACTATCCAACGAAAAATCCAAGCAATAAAACCAATCATATCATCCAAAACAATCCACTCCATCAACATTCAATCAAAGTCAAATCATTATCATCATCAATTCTTCTTATCAATAACATTCATTCATCCATTTCAATCAATCAATTCTTCTAGTCATATCAATCAAATCAATCTAAGCAATGATCTTAAATCCAAGTTACACTAATCCATATCAAGCAAGCTAATCAATCAAAGAACATTATCCAATCAAATCAACAAGGTTTTGATCCAAATCTTGTCATGAGCCAAATCAATCATCAACAATGGGATATAGCGTTCCCACATCCTTATGTTGATCTAGGGATATAGCTTTCCCCGCAATGACAACACTATTATCATCATCAATCAAACAATCAATTATTGGTTTATGACTTGACAAGGGCAATACCTTGTTTGTTTTGCATCCTTTGAGCACACTGAGAACACTTGCTTATGCTTAGATTGAGTGGACACTCTAATCATCACAACCAAATCACATCAAGCCAATCATCAAGACAAATCCTATCAATCATCAACATCAACACCAATTCAAATCAACCAAAGCACATCAAGCCAGCCATTCCAAACAAATCCAATCACTTCAACAAATCAAAAATAGCTCAATCCACCACAAATCATCCATCCTTCATCAAATCAATCTTCATTCAGCATTTCATCATCTTCAAATCAATCAAAGCAATGATCCAAATGTAAGCCCATCCTTAATCCATACCAAGTAAAGTTAATCAATCAAGCCAAGTTATCCAAATGCAATCAATGGTCTTGATCCTAGCCTTGTTGTAAGCCAAATCACTCAGCCAATCAACCAACCAACTCAGCAAACAACCTTGTGTTGATCTAGGGATATAGCTTTCCCTACAATGACAACACTTTCAACTATCATCAAAACAACCAAATAATCAATCATTGGTTTACAGCTTGATAGGGGCAATACCTTGTTTGTTTTTGAATCATTTGTGCATGCTTGCTTGTGTGTGTTATCTTTTTATCTTGCATTTGCATCACATTTGTAACTTTTCAGCTAATATTCATATCTTGTGTATGTTGGAATAGCTTTTTGCACTATCCTTTGCATCTAAGGTCATATCATACCTTTTGTGCATTAGGACTCAATGCTCTAAGTTTTCTTCCTCATACGTTAGACAAGATTGTATTATGCTGGGGCACAAGACACATTGTCACCTTGGTCCTTATACCTTGGTGCATAACGTCTAGTGCTATATCAAACATCATGGTTGCTCACCTTTCATTGTAGCATAACGCATCCTTCATTTCTTCTATCTATCCCCTTATCTTTCTTTTGTAGCCAAACCATTTCTTTTCGAGAGCCTACCCGTGTTTGTCCAACCCGCCTATCCTCTCAAGGGGGCATCATCATCCTATCTTTCCATCATCATCATATCCTTACATCATCATCCCATATATTTTTCCTCTATCCATACCTTAGCTTCTTTGAAATGATGTTACTCGACATAAAGCTTATCATCTCGAACATCATCTCAAAGAGGGGCAAAATGTAGACACCCAAATTTGTCCCAACTTTGTTCATGTCTAGCAACACCTTGTCAAAAACATTATCCTAGACATCATGTAGCATTTTATCCTAAATCCCACTCTTAATCCCACTTATTCCATTAGCCAATTAATTAAATAAATTTATTTATTTAATTGATTTCACATTCATAATCCCACTTTCCAATTAATTAAATAAATTTTATTTATTTAATTAATTTTCCAATCATATCCTAATCCCACTATCCAATTAATTAAATAAATTTTATTTATTTAATTAATATCCAACTCATATCCCAACTAATTCAAATATTTTATTTGAATTAAGTTCTCATTATAAGCCGACTTTCCAATTAATTAAATAAATTTTATTTATTTAATTAATTTATCTTATCATTAAGCCGACATGTGTGCCTCTTTCATTTAAAAAAGATAAGTGGTACTATAGCCTTTTATTTAATATCTTTCATATGTAGTACTTTTTATGTACACAAGCACACATGAGCCCTATCCTCCTTGACACTTGTCAAATGACTACAACTCCCTTGAAGAGTGGGATAACCGAATCAATCCTAGCCGTCCACATCAATCAATTAGCTTTTTAATCTCAACCATCCATTTGAACCAAGCCTTTCCTATAAATCAAACCCCTCACAAGCCATTAAAATGCATTGAGCTTCAAGTACCATTATTCTGTCAAATTCTCTATGATGCATTGAGCTTCAAGTACCATTATTCTGTCAAAATATCATTAGAGCCTTTGCATCCTTCAACTATCATCCTTATATCATCTTCATCTTAATGTTATGCTGCAGAAGTGAGCATCCAACATTCCTCCAACAATAATCTTTCAAAATCTTGCATGCTCATGCGAGGTGGAGAAGAGAAATGGAGATAAATCGAGCATAGCGTGGAGATCGGTTTGCATTTACATTTGTTATTTTGATTTTCATGTTGTCTTGTGCTTCATTGTGCATTGCTAGGGTTTTTATTATTGCTGTTTATTCATTTGCCCTGATTTGCAATTTTACCCTAACTACACTTCTAAGTTCTCCCATCCGGTTAATTATATTCTTCCTTTCCTTCTCAAAATTCTTTATTGCATTTGTGATTGCAATAGTTTGACGCTCTTGATTTACTATGGAGGAAGAGAGAGGATCAAAACTTTGAGACAAACTTAGTAGTTTATCCTCTTCCTCTTTTATTTTCTTCTCAATTTCTACTATTGCTTTTGACCAGGAGATACAAAGTTTATAACTATCACCACCATCCTTAAGAGCATTTTCTAAGCTCTTTGTTCCAATACTCATATTTCTCCTATCATTAGAGATTAATCCTTGTACCTCTGAGAATATCTTATCCAAAAACTCCTTCCGGACCTTTTCTTCAGCTGATTTTTCTAGAGAATCAAAATGTGCACTAACACTGCTGACTAAGGTTTTGAGATTACCGGAAGAGGAGGCTATGGGATCCTTCTGAAAAGATGGCATGATCTTTTCCAGTACTTCGGATGCAGTTTCTATCAACTCACAGTCTTCCATATGAGACTTTAGGAGTTTTTCATTTGCCTTAGCATTTGCAAATGAAGCTATCTTCATTGTCTATACTGGAGAAAGAGAATCAAAATTGAATGGACCTTGTAGAAGCTCCGGTTCATCAATCTCTAATGTTTCTTTGCTCAAAAATTTTTGGACAGTTTGTGCAGTGTCTCTTGCCGCAGACAGATGTTTCTTCTCTTTTGCAGTCTTGGAGCTGTCCTTTGGAATTTTCTCTCCCTCTACATTCCCACCACTAGCAGTTGTGGTTTTCTCTGGTGAAGTCTTTTGTCCTTCTGTAATCTTTGCACTGTCACCTTTTTCCTTCACCTCTACTTCTTTCTCCTATAATTTCTCTTCTTCTTTGGATCCGGAGACTGTAGGGGAAACCAGAGGAGAAATGTTGGTCTATTCAGGGCCCACCTCTTCTGTCGCTTTCTCAGAAGTTTCTTCTGCAACACTTGTGGATGAAGGATCAGTACCCAAGTCCTCTACAACAGGAAGATTAAATCTTTTGAAGGCCTTCTGGAGGATCTCTTTTGTATCCTTGGCCACCTTGTCAGTCTCACCAAGCATGAGCTAATTCATCCTTGCTTTGCTCCTGAACTCATCCTTGCAGTCTTTGAATATTATGTTCATTGTCTTGGGATCAATTTGAGGATATAGCTGAATAGCTATCTATTCCCGGATCTCAAGATCTTTAGCTTGGGTAGTGTTCTTTCTTGATTCTAGTTCCTTGTCCAAGCTTTTAGGGATCAGAGATATAATTTTGATAAATGCTTTGTTGTAAATATTTAGATACCTGACTGTGGCATCTTACAATATCTTCTGATCTGCTTCACCATAATTATCATAAAATTCAACCATTGGCTAAAGATTTCCATCTACTGTGACATATTTGATTATGTCATCAATGTTAAGAGTGGGTTTTTCAACATATTCGTCTACCTTTTCTTCTTCCATCTGTCCGGTAGAGGGTTGACCGGATGTCTTCTTCTTTTTCTTCATTTTCTTGACTTCTTCATCGGATTCAATTTCCTCTTCATCTTTTTGACTTGTATAAGCCCTTGTGGCTTTTGTCTTGGATCTTTTCTCTCCTTTGCCAGATGCTTGGACTTCCAGTTTTGAGCTTTTAGCAGGGACAGGTGCTGGTCTCCTTGAAGATCTAGTCCGGGAGGAAGTTTCTACTGGAGCACTTTTCTTGCTTCTCTTTTCTGCCTCTTCCTTTTCTTCAGCAGCTTTTTGTTTCTTTTCCCGGTGGGCATCAAGTGCCTCCTTTGAGATCCTAAGGCCTTGGGCAATATGTTCTACTTCTTTTCTCACCTTCCTTTTTATCTCAGGTTCTCTGAGTTCTACATGGATCTTCACACTCAGCTCTTCAAAGGTTCCAAACCTTTCTGCCTTTGGATCTTTGGGCTGACTTAGCATGTGTTGAACATGCAGTTCCACAATCTGTTCATCAACCTCATACCCCATGGGCATGATCTAGACTGTCCTTGGTTCCACTGCCTCCATTAGGCATTGATCAGTCTCTACCATAAAGTAGACTGTCTTTGTACTTCTCAACAAGGGACTGGGGAATCCTTTCTCTTGTTTGCATCATGTTCTGAAAGTTCTTGAAGTATCCCCACAGAGCTGTATTTTGTGCTTGGTTATCACCAAGTCCATGTAGATAATCTCTGATTTGAATAGCTACTAGCCTATTACTCTCCCATACCCGGCCATTAGATCTGGGAAGCTCATTCATAAAGTAGAAGAATAAGCACAAAATTAATCCACCATACTTGAATGAATTCTTTTTATCTTTCTTGATTTTCTGCAGATTCTCTAAGAGTTGGTTTAGGAGAAGCTGATAGAGATCATAGTCTGCATCTTTTCTTAACATTTCATAAGCTATATAGATGGCAGTTCTAGGCATAGAATTTTCCCTGCTAGAATGATATATCTTATATCCAATGATCATGGAAGCAAACTTGACATCCGGATCAGTGATGTTATCTACTGGCATAGCTTTTTTGTCAAACTTAGATCTGGTAGCATCACTCACAGTTTGGTTCTTTACAGATTTAAGAACAGGAATCCCATCGGATGAATGTAATCTGATAACTGCCCTAATGGCATCTTTAATGATCTTGAATGGTCCATTTAACCACATGAAACTATCATGTATTCTGCTCAAGATGTACCTAACCCATTCATCCTCCGTAAAATAGGGGAAGTGTATGTATTGTGCAAAGTGCTTGTTCCAGAGGCCAACGCATTGGGGTTTGAGCTCAAATGAATTGTCTATCAGTTGTTTGTGATAGTTATCTCTTAGTTTGAATTCCCCAAACTCTTCAACATTTGCATGTATATAAACCCTAATATCTTCGGTGTGCAACACACCATGCGGAACACTGGAAAATGCACCTAGGGGATCTACCTCCAAGGATTTGTATGGATGTTTCTTGAATGTGGGGCGAGGTCTATCAGAGATCTTAACTACATTTGGAGTTGCCATTTTTCCAAAAGATTTGCAGTGAGATATTGGAAACGAAAAATACCTTAAGTGCCTTCGGTTACACGGAGTGGTTGGATTGATTTCTGTATGTAATGACTTCTGCAAGTGATCTTCGGTGAACTTGATGAATTTTGTTGCAGAGCTCCACTTTTCGCTTCTTTTTGAGTGCAGAATGATCAAGTGATTAAAGAGAGAACCCTTATATCACTCCGCAAACCCTAATATCAGAATGCAATAAATGCTCGACCTACATTATTCCGGTTGGCCTTATTCAAATGACTTGAAGAACTGGATTTGTCCAGATCTATGAACATCATGCGAATCTTCAAAACATGAACAAATTGAGATGACACATCACAAGGACATCCCAAACACTCTGTCCAATCTGCAAAATAGGATAATGCACTTCCAGATCTCACCGGACTTTTTGTAACACTCTGTCACTCCGGAGCATCTCCCAGAACTGGTTCTACTTGATCGATCACAACTTCTTCACATCTTCATGTGGGTTTCTAAAATATTAACTGGATCATCTCAAGACTCATATCTACAAACCCTTTAATCTACATCCTCTTCTTGTGCCAATTCTGGCACTACTTGACTGGTTGGGGGAACAAGGTTTTCTTTGTGTCTCCCCTTGAGCCAAAGCTCACCTTTTAATTTCTGGAAGGAATGTCAGCACCAAAGTCTGGTGCGGATACCCTTATCTTGATTCTGATTATGATATACCGGACCTCTTTTGTCTTGATTCTTGTTTCTGTAGAATTTTGCACTGTGATCAGATCTATTGCAGATTTGGCAAACAACATTTTTTTGCATATTTGACTGATATCCTTTTGATCTGCATTGATTAGCCATATGACCTATTCTATTGCATGCAAAGCATCTACCATTGAATGATTTGTTCATTTGCATAATTCTACATTCATGAGATCTGTGACCATACCTTTTGCAGTTAAAACACTGTCCGGAGAAGGAAGAATTAGTCTGATTCATTCTCTTTCTACACTGATTAGCTTTGTGACCAAAGAGATTACACCTGTGGCAGTATCCATTGAAAGATGGATATCTTTGAGCATTGGGCTATCTTACCAGAAATCTTTTAGGCCTGTTCCTTGGATTTTCTAATCCAAAATTCTTCTGACTGGATCCGGAGCTTTCTCCTTTCTCATATCCCAAACCACACTTGTCATCTGCCCTTTTTTGACTTCTAAGAAGAACTTCAAGTTGAGCAGAACTTATCTTGAATTTCTTTTTATATTCATTTACTGATTGAAGATCCCTTTTGAGAGAGATAATTTGATCCTCAAGTTTTTCTTCATTTTCTTTAGCATCTTCAAGATCAGATTCAAGATGTCTGATAATTCTATCCATTTGGTGGCAATCTTCTGATTTCTCCTTGAGAGATTGTCTTAGATCATCTTCAATTTTTCTTTTCTCTTCAATCTCTTGGGTAGACTTTATAACTCCTGATTCCATTTCATGTCTTATCATAATGACTTCTTTTGATAACTTTTCACATAACTTAGTTTTTTCAATCAGCTCTTCATTTGCATCATTAGCTTTACCTTGTCTTGCCAATTGCTAAAGTAGCTCCTTTCTCTTTTTCATAGAGAGACTTAATTTGTCTTTTAGTTCTCTCATGAAATCATCAACCTGTTTGAGTCTTTCCTTTAATTCATTGACTTCAGAGTTTCACTGTTCAAGATCCTCAAGGGCAGTCTTGAGTTGCTCCTTTAAACTATATGTATCCATTTGGATTCCCAGATCTTCCTCGAGCTGTTAGACTCTTGTTAGGAGGAACTTAGCTTTGATACCAATTGTTGATAACTGAGAGGGGGGGTGAATCAGTTATCCTAATTAATTCTTCTTTTTCACTTTCTTATCAATGCAACATTAATTCAAATAAGCAAACATTACCATGAAAAGGAAAAACACGACATAGTATTTTTGACGTGGAAACCCTGTTAAGGGAGAAAACCACGGGGTGATTAACCCAAAGATTATTCTCTATTAGAAGAATAAGGAAATACAAAATGGCACTTGCCAATTAGGGCTCACTGCCCGAGCACATTGCTCACAGAGGAGGCACACTGCCTACAAGGAGACTCACTGTCTACAAAAGAATGTTATATAATATTTGAACTGATTAGAAGCATCCACATGTGCTGGAGTTCAGTTCCAATTAGGCTTAGTATACTGATTTGCTGCACTTCATCTTTCCTCTTCTCTTATGCTGCTTTCCTTTCACATACCGGATCTTCCTTACTGATTTTGCTCTACTCTACTTTTTCACATACCACATAACACTACTTCTTTTTTCACAACTAAATTCATCCTTTATATATATCTGCACAAGTGATTTTATTATCTTTCTAGTCAGCACCCGAAACAGTCAAACTTCTCACAAACTCTATTCTGTCGGCTAAATCCTTACACATCAAGTAATGCAGATCAAGCATATACTTGAAGAGATCATTAATCATGTCGGCCAATCATGATTCATGCCTTCACAACCTCTGCCACCATCAGTAACACATCTGGAAAATAGTCTGGTGTTCTATCAGTCAATTCTTCCTCTGTTCACACTGTCACTCAGGAACCCAGTACTCAAGTATTCATATCTTTTACCTCATTTATCACCGGAGGCTACAACCTTGGAATCTATTACTCAAGGTAGTCCTCTGGACTTCCCCAAAACTATACTTTTCCAAGATACTTCCTCTGAGAGATCCAGACCAGTCTGTCGGACCTTGCCACATGCTCTATTCTTGTTTACTGGACCATAATAATCTTCATTCTATCTTCCGGTAGAGACATACCATGTCCTGCGGATGTGTGGGATGACCTTTGTTGCCATCAATGACAACAAACATGAATCCATATAGTGTCTCTTGCCAACAAATATATCTTTGACTGCTGCATGAGGCACATATGCAACTATCCAAGAGCCTACCAAATAGGGCCTGAAGCTTTTAACTACTCTAACCAGTGCATATGCCTGCTTCTCCATGATGTCATATTTTAATTCAGAAGCCTGCAATGACCTACTAAAGAAGGTAATAGGTTGTTCAAACCCTTCTTCATTTTTCTACAATAAACATGCAACAATAGTGTGGAAAGAAGCAAATGAAAACAATTAAAATGGCCTAGAAAAATCAGGAGATTTCAATACAGGAGCCATCTTTATTGCCTCTTTGATGTTTTGAAATGATTTGGTTACTTCATCTTCCCATTTGACAGTTGCACCTTTCTTCAGCATCTTAGAGATATCTTTGGTGGTCTCTGCAAAGTTAGGAACAAATCTTCTAACAAAGTTAATTTGTCCAAAGAAAGACTGAACACCTTTCACTATTTTAGGGACCTAAATTTTATCAATTGCATCCACCCTTTCAGGATCAATTCTGACCCCATCCTTGGAAACAATGTGTCCAAGCAACTTTTCTTCCACTACCCCAAAAGCACATTTCTTTGGGTTGAGTGAGATGCCATATTCCAATGGTCTAATAAATATTTGTTCTAGGTGCATGCAATGCTGCTCCTCCTTTTTTGAATAAGCAGTCAAGTCATCTTGATACATAGCCAAGATTGAATCAATTAATCCTGTAAAAGAAACATCCATATCCCTTTGAAATATGGCACTTGCATTGTCAGTCCAAATGGCATTCTCACATATACATAAGTTCCCCACGGGGTAGTGAAGGCAGTCTTGAATTGTTCTGATTCTTTTACTTTCACTTGATTGTACCCTGAAAATCCATCCATCATGGATAAAAGTTCACAGCTAGTAACATTCTGTAACATGGCTTCCATGTTTGGCAATGGATAATTGTCTTTCAAAGAAGACACATTTAGATTTCTAAAATCTACACAAAGTCTTATGTCACCATTCTTTTTTCTGACTGGGACAAGGTTAGACACCCAAGTTGAGTGCCTAATAAGCATGATTATTCCAGCCTCCCTATACTTCATAAGCTCTTCTTGCATTTTAGGAGCTAAAGTTGGGTTGATAGGTCTTTGTTTTTGTCTAAATGGCTTAGCCCCAGGCTTCAAAGGGATTTCATGTTGAAATAAATCCTCTCTATAAGCTTTCAAGTCTTCATATGACCAGGCAAATACATGCTTATATTTTTTAGCAGTGCAATCAGCATAGTTCTGATGTGTGGCTTGAGCTGTTTGCCAATGTATACCTTCTTGGGGGCATGAGGTGTCCCCAAGTTTATCTCCTCTAAATCATTCTTATTTGTTGAAGATGCCTTTGTAACAAATTGGTCCCTATTGTCAAAAGCTCTCTCTAAAGCAACCAGTCCTCTAGGGATTTTATTTGTCCTGAGTTGAATTATCTCCTTCCCTAAGAGAGTTTCTTTTCCATCTACAATCTCTACAAGGTTCTAAAAATCCATTTCCTAGTTCTCATACTCATCAATGCAATGTAGAAATCTCAGTAAATCCTTGTCATCATCAAACACTTACCAGCTACATATATTATCTGGCACTATAGGTCTAAGTTTGATCTCAACATTTGTAACATCTGATAGAGTAACATCATCTAGCCTTATGGCTACATTAGCTAGAAAATCTGCCTTGACATTTTTTGATCTCTCCACCCAATTTATTGAAAATGCATCAAACAATTCAATTATATCCCCAACAACATGCTTATATTGTTTTAACCTTTTATTTTTTGATGCATACTTATCTCTAATTTGGGACACAATTAACTCTGAATCCCCAAATACTTTGACCATCTTAATTCCATGCTTCAGAGCTACATTCAATCCTAATAACAGAGCCTCATACTCTGCGATATTATTTGTATAGGCAAACTTCAACAAGAATGAAAATTTTAGAAGCTTACCAGTTGGAGATAGAAATACAATTCCAGCACCAGAGCCTTCCTTTGAACAAGCTCCATTAAAGTAAATGGTCCAGAGACCCTATTGGTCAAGCTCTTGAACACATATATCTCCCTCTTTACCCCCTTTATCATCAGAGACAACCCTGAAATTGTCACAGTCAGTGTCCACAAAACATATATGATCATCTGATTCTTGATCCTCAACTGTTTCTAATGATCTCTGATTAGTTTGACATCCTTACCATTCATTGGGATCATAGCATATGACAGATCTAATTGCATACTCCCACCAGTCAATGCTACCCATCTTCTTGATAACAACATGATATACTATGGCTTGATATCAACAACTGTTATGTTCATTTTGTAGGCCTTTTCTGGATATGCTGCCAATCTAAAATTTACATCTTTCACAATTCTGATGACTGGTACTTCTCTAGCATCCATGGCATAGCACTTCCCACATGCCTTATCTATCTTTAACCCAGCTTGCTGCATGATGGCCAAAGGCATGATATTTGTTGATGCTCCTGAGTCAAGCATACAATTTCTGACTGTTTTTCCATTGATAACCAGGGAGAGATAAAATGGCTCAACCTGTGAAGGGCATTTTGTCATGGTCATCCCCAAATACACTTCAGGAACCTCATCTTCATCGATACACATGGCTTGTTTCTTACCCTGAGATTCATTATTCTGCTTGGCTTGATGAGGCACTCCTAAAATCAAGGATACTGCCTTATTTCTGAATTCTTCAACTTTCATCAACTCCATCAGTAGGACGGAAACTTTTATTTGAGCCAAGACTTGAGCTATGTCAAATGGAACATAATTTTGAATAACAGTTGTAGCCTATTACATAGTTTTATTTTTATCCTGAGATGATCCAGCTTTAACTTTCATGGCTCCTTGACTGTCATTCTTAATCTGAAAATTTCTGTTTTGATCCTTAACCTGGGGAATTCTATTTTCTGGTCCTTGAGGATCATGACCTATTTTTTGCTTAAAGTTTTGCCTATTATTGTTCCACTGTTTCTTTTGTGGTTCAGTCCCCTAATAACTATGCACTGGCTAGCCTGTAAAAGTATTCTCTGGTTGGTTTGAGTTACTTACTTGAGATTTACCCCTAAGATTGTAATTGCTTTTGACCTAAGCAATTGCAGTAGCTGTGAAGGCCCTAATTTCTTCATCAGATGGCCTTCTTAAGTAATTCAGAAAATTGTGTGAATCCTGAGCATAGGCGTAGTTGTCTTCATCATCTTCATCATAGGGAAACTGCTGATAGGCTTGAATCTCATCATTTGCACTTGCAATATCATCATGAAAGGGATACTCCCTATTTGTAGACAACATATTGACATTGTCATCTTCTATCCAATGCGGCTCATTGCATTCATCACAGGCAATAGCATTGTTGTATAAAGACTGAGCAATCATACATTGGGACTATCAGTGAGGCATTTGACATATGATGCACCATGGGGTGTCATTAACATTATTAACCGCCTTCTTCAAAGGATCAGGAGTTTCCTTAACATTTTGAGTTCTTTGACTTTTGTTGTTGTTTGGGAGAATAGGTTTACCATCACACCAATTAGTGTTATATGGCATATCATGTAATGATAGTCTTCTTTCTTGCCTTTGGTAAACTTGTCTATTAGGACCAACCCCCTTTTCATTTTTAGCCATTCTATACCTCAGGTCCTTGACAATAGTTGTCAATTTGTCTAATTTATCCTCAGAAGTAGATGCATTTCCCTGAACACTCTGAGATTTAGTATTTGGATTTTGCAGAATTTTTACATCATCTCTCCTATTTGTCTTACCAGATGCTTTTCTGTTATTTTCAATATTAGTTGCAATTTTGAAGGCATCTTTGAGGCTGTGAGGACCCCTTGTCTCTTAATCCATAAGTAGTTTTGGCATCAAAAGCATTTATGTACAACACTATGCACATAGGTTCATTAGGCCTCAGGTGATGTGGCAGTTTGTTCAACACTTTAGTGAATCTAGCATTAAAATTAGCAACCTGTTCATTTGATCCTTTGGTGATTCCAGTGAATTCATTAATAAAGAAACTTAGATCAGTTTTGTCACCATATTGTTCTTTGAATATTCTCCTGAAGTCCTCCCATGATGAAACACTTTTGTCAGGCAGACCCTTGTACCATTCTCTGGCCTCATCAACTAAGGATTGCATAAATAATTTCATAAACACATCCTCATGCTCAACCTCAAAGTTGTCCATGATATTCTGAAAAGCTTTTAAATGGTCTTCCCTTGACATAGTATTATTTCCTAAAAATTTAGGTACTTGCAGCCTCACATGTTTGTCAATAGGATTTGGATAACCAGGAATGCCATAAAAAACAAGCTGTCTAAATCTGTCCAGTTGCATCGGCTATCTACCAAACTAATTTGCATTTACATTTCTATTGACATTCTAATTTCTTACATTATTTAATGGCACTCTAGCATTATTTGCATTCTGATTTTGATCATAATGTTGATCCTGAACTTCATTTCTACACTGGTTCCTCAGCACATTTGTATTTTCAAGGGTAGGAATTGAATCATTCTGAGCAACTCTCAGCGCTTGCACTTTCTATCTCATGTCATCTCTGATTTTCACTGCCTGCAGATATTCTAATTCTGTTCTTAAGCTCTTAATTTCTTCAGCTAATTGTTCATCTTTAGGCATAGAAGAAGATGGTTTCATTACATTCTGATCATCATTATCATCTCTTGGGGATTCAGCATCTTCAAATCTATCAGGGGAATCATGGAAAGGGCATTCTTGAAACACCTCTGATCTCATTCTCAATCCACTACCCTGCTGTCTTTCATATATATTCTAGATTTCAGCCTCAGTGTTTGAAAAATAAGGCTCTGTCCTCTCTGAAGATCCTGGATTGTTTTGATTATTATCATGATTTCTGGGGCTGGGAGAACCTTCTTGACTGGCCTGAACAACCCCCTTTTTCCTATACATCATTTTTCTGGGTAATTCTTTAGGTAGAGAATTACGCAAGGATCTTCTCCCTTGCATACAAATTTTTACTTTACTGGTTGGGAGATTTGTTTGGAGTTGCCACCTATAAATAAAAATTATTTTCTTTTAAAATTAGGGTTCTTTCACACAGTCCCTAGTGGAGTCACCAAAATCTATTGGTTATTTTCCTAGCTGGATGCTTGTTTGCAGAAATCCCTACAAAATAGCCATCATTGATCAACAGGATTCCCGGGCTAGGGGCCAATAGTATAGGAGATAAACTCTATTATTATCTCCTCTTCTTCTTTATGCTCTGCAGAACCAAGGGGGGTATTCCCTATTCAACACCTATGACACATGCACATGAACTTGCTTGGATGTTGACACAAAGTAGATAAATCCTCTCATATGCAGACCAAAACTGGAAGATAAGTGCAAAGGGGCTAGCTTTGGGCCTATATTCAATTGTAGACAAAGGATTTTGGTCCTAAAACTGTTTCTAATGTCCTAAAAGGTTTGTGTTTAAAGTTTGAGTTTGATTTATATTTGGATGCAAGACTGGGACTTTGGGTTACAATAAAAATACAAGACCAGATTGATGCCTATTCAGGGCTCAGAGTCAATAGATATATATATGTGAGTGTTTATCACAGACTTAAAACAATAATCAGATTTCAAGGGGAGTTTACAATGTCTGCCTTACAGACAATACCCAAGATAAAGTATTTAGTCATTTCTGCTTACAAACATCCTTACTACAATGTATTCCTTTCAACACTTAACCCAAAACATTTAATCTACTCCTTGAGTAGAAGTAAAAGACTAAGCATTCAACATGGGAAAACCATATCCTAGAATCTCTAACAGCCCTTAGCTGTTTAGATTTAGAAAAGGAACACATTCAATTTGGAGACAAATAACAAAATATATGCAATAAAGCATTACTCATTTAAATCAACATGAAACTGATGAATTCTGTGTAAGACATTCAACATACAACTCATAAACTCACAAAATACCTAGAACAGAGCCACTAATGAGATTGTATCCTCTTACAACACCACAATTTGTCCATTTTTCCAACACATAAATGACACAGTTTGGCCCTAATATAGCCAAACTATACATTCAGCCAATTAATTACATAACAAGTCAAAATTCTTGCCAGATTTAATGCATGAGGAATGGTGCTAAAAAATATTCAATGCTACGGAGAGACAAAGAGGAATGAGTAGGTGGAATCAGGATCTACACCGCCGCTCAAGGACTTTCATCTTCAATCAGGTGCTTGGCTTGTCCTTTCCATTGTCCATCCTCTACAAATCTGCCATTATTGCCTCACCTACTCACAAGCCCCTTTAAAATCCAATAGCAGATGCATCTGTTGTTTTCCTGCTCAAAAATGATTGCAAATACACAAGAAAACACCTACGCTGCGGGTTCAAAACATAGCCGTCGATCATAATTCCATCGCTGAGATCCATGGCGCTAAAAACTACAAAAAGCTAAGAGCCAATGATTACATGCCACGTAGGCACTCCATGTTCCTATCGCTGCTTTTTGCTTCTTCATTTTGCCTTTTCCGCCTTTGTATATGCAAGAAAGGATGCATATACAATTGCCACTGTTCATCTTTCAAAATCCCTTGTATATGCAAAATGCATATACATGCAACAACTTAATATACAAGGAGGACCCCATGCCAGTTTAGAGCGAATTGAAAAAAACTACTCAGGTCCGGCTTGCATCTCTCACCTTTGTATATCAGCTTGTATATCAGCATATACAAGTGCTTTATACAACCCATGGACCTCAAATTATTATTTGCCGCATTTGATTCCTCCATCGGGTTTGGAATGCATATTTCTTCATTGTATGTTTCCTTATATATCGCATTATACAAATGCAATATACATACAACGGACCTTTGCCCCTTATCCATTGGGTTCGAAAAACCCTTGAAATCCAGCATGTATCCCCTCCTCTTGTATATTTTGCTTGCACATTTGATTGTATATCAGACATACCATCACCCTTTGTTTGTCCGCGTGTCCCACCACATGCATCTCCCCGTTGCGCTGTAGCAAAAGTATACTGGCACCTTTGTATGTTAAACATACAAACCTTCTCACATACAAATAGGGAATCTTTCCTAGAATATACCCCCTTTGTATATAACCATTGTATGTCTGAACATACAAACCAAATATACATGCAGACCCGATATATAAATAGCAAATATTCTGGGGATCTACAATGTACATTCCATCCTTGTATATTTTTCCTTGTAAGCCCGATATACATTTGGAAATGCATACAACTATGGAATATACCTGGGAATCTGCGACAGATTCGCCCTTTGCATATGCAACTTGATATGCATCTAAAATGCATATAATTCAATTTCTTATCAATTTTTCAAAAGCCGACCGAGATTTTGCAAGAAACCCAACATACATTTGCACTTGCATATACAAAAACTTAACATTTTTCTCATGTACAATAGGAAAAGGTGGTAAAATACTATGTGGAGGCCGGTCAACCTATGAACACTAAAGCATGAGGATGAGACTTGATAACCAGGAACGCACCACAGAAGGCCAACATCAGAAAAGGCATAACAATGCAAGACACCATGACTCATAAAGTTCAAGATTTAAATGGGAAAATCTGTGAATGTTCAAACTTAAAACCCTAAACATAAATGATTACCAATAGATTCAACATACTAGAAATCATTAGGGTAGAAGGTTTTTTATGAGACTTGATTTTTTTGATTATTAGCGCCCTGTTGACTTTGTTTAGCTATGTTTTACCTAGTTTTGTTTGTTTTAGTAGTTGATATAACATTCACTTTGACTTGTTGTGAGATGCTCTTCTCCTCATCAAACCATGATAGGTTTCTTTCTCTATGGCAGATGAAACTTCATATTCCTTGTTGGTAGCCACTAGGGTAGAAGTATGGGCATTGGGTTTTCATGGATGTGGTCCAATATTTGGACAGTTGGGAATGGACAATCGTTTCCCTTCCAAGGCATTCATCCATCTTCCCTCTGGCTACATGGATAGAGAGGGGATAAAAGGACCAACATCAAGTCATTTAGAAGGAGTGGTTGGCTCATAGAAGTGACTTTCATTGTGAATTCAATCAAATAGAAGGTGCACATTTAGATTTCTTGTGATTGTAGAAGCAAAGTACAAGGGGAGATTATAGGTTCATTATATAGCTCTAAAGACCATTGAAAATGCCATTTTACTCCATGTATTAACACCATATAGTGATGGGGTGCTTGTATCACACTTTTCCTATAGTTTTTCACCCATTTGGGTTTTCTTGAGATCTAAAACTTTGTGTCATCTATTCTATATCTTATGTGTTTTGCTCTATTATTTGTTATTTTCCATCTTGTTATTTGAATCTTATTCTACTATAAGTATAAAGGTTAATAGGGTAGATTGCTAAGAATTGATGAAGAAGAGTTAACTTAGGAATCCATAGATGATGCACCATTAAGGTTATCAATCTAGTGGTTTATGGATCAAAGACATGGATATAATATTACTCCTGAGTACCTTAGACTTTCTTTTGGTTTGAGATTTCCTTTTGGCCAATTATGAGTATGCTCTCATGATAAGGAGTCAAAGCACTTTATTTTTAGGTGTCCAATATATTATGAGATATGTGACAGGTTTTACTACTTCTTTTGAGAAATTCATGGCTCTCACTAAGATCTTATTCATTATGAGGATCAAAGATGTGTAGTTGTATTCATTAGAGACACGACCCAACATAGTTTTGCATTCTTAAGAGCTCATAACTCGAATTATGAATTTTCTTTCAATTTTTTTTTGTTAAAATACATTTTTCTTGCAGTCCCATTAACCTATTTTGATTACTACAAGTGGACATTATTAAATATAAATTTAAAATTTTAAAAATTTCATACACGTTGTAGTAATCTAGTAGACATTTTTTTATTTTCCTATATCAGATGATTAAAGTCCTAATATATAGGATAGCCTTAAAAGGAATTAAACTTGAAGTCAACCTTTTATCCTTAAAGCATATGTTAGGCATGCACATAATACCACATTTTATAAAGGATACCTTGATCATAAGTTCTCTATTTTAGTGTTGAATATAAAGTTGTAAAGAAATAAATATATTTTAAATGCTTTAGATAAATAATCTAGGCTAATAAATAAAATCACCTAGAATTAAACACAATTAACCTAGATTAAATCAAAGCTGGGTTGATAAATTATTTTCATATAACAACCTGCAAGTGTAATCATAGCAATATATCTCTTCTAAAAGCATTGTAATCCCATGCAATGTAACAAAGATTGTATTAGTTTCACAATAAAATAAAATAAAATGGGCTTTTATTTCAATAGATTATAAATCTAAACCTTTAGCTAGCATGACATATGGATCATGCAATATGCTGGTGGGAGGAGAGCAAACTTTGCACATATTTGAATGACAAGTGACTTTTTAATTGACATGTTCCAGGTAGATTTAATTATTTTCTTTTCAACTTAATTTCTTTACTTTCCCTTACTTTTAAAAACTAAAAATTCCCTAATTCACCCAGGAATATGATAGAAAGTAAGCATGAAGATCAATGAAGCCAAACATGCTCCTAAATTGAGTGGAAAAGAGATTATGAAATAGCACAAGTACCAATGAAGCTAAACATTCTACCCAAGTTCAAGGGAAGAGTAAGCAAGAGACATAATCTACAATCTAGCTAATCAAGAAAATAAAGGAAAAACACTAAAATGGTAATAATGACATCAATTATATGGTAAATTGAAAAACTTAGATCCTTTCTTTGATTATTTTGGTGTGAGCACATGTATCCATTAGATCATCTTATTTTTTCAAGAAAAATATTCCAACTTATCCTCAAATTGTTTTTCTTTGTGTTTTTTTCTTGCCTTTTCAATTATGTGTTTCTTCTTGATACTCCTTCATGTTAGGTGTAAATACATGATAAATTAGTGTAATATCTTCTTATCTATGTTTGTTTTGTTGCTTGTGGTTGTGGTAGAATGATACTCTTTGGATGGAACAAAACTTTTTTTTTTTCGTTTCCATTTTGATTGCCTTGCTTGAAACTCAATGACACTTGGTTCCTTTTGATCTTTCTCCAGGACATGCTCATTTTGTTCTTTCTTCAATGTGTTCTTGTTTTGGCTCCTCTTTGGTTGGATATAATGCTTCTTTCTTAATTTTGTTTTGGTTTCTTTTTAACTCATCAAAGTGGATCATATAAATCATGAATTGTATCATCTCTCTCATAAGGCACATCACAAGATGGCTTAACAAATGTGTCCACAATATAAAATGACTAGCATATGATATTGGGGTCTAATGAGCTGTTTAAACTTTGATTGAACTTTTCCTTCATATATAAACTTAACACATTGATGTAAAATATATGGCACAACTTTGCATTGTTCAATCTCAAGTTTACCAAGTAAACACTAAATTCATCTAATGATGTCATAACATGACATCAATGGGTAACTCCTTAGGTCCTACTCTTAAGTTCAAAATGATACAACTCAATGTACTTATCATCATTCCATTTTTCATCCTCAATGAAACTATAGAATGTGCATATTCTCTATGTGTGACATGTTAATTAAATAGTTACTCTTCATTAAATATGTTGTATTGACATATGAGATCAATAAGAAATTGAATTTGATTCACACTTCACATAATACTTGGCATGTACAATAGACCATAATACTTATTCTATACAATCTCCTCATCAAAAAATCTAATCAATGGTGACATAGAAGGAGAGGAAAATGTAGCATTAGAGGAAAATGTAGCATTAGATTTGACCAACATCATCAACATCATTATCGTTGATAACATTATTAATAACAAGTGCATGTCTATATTAGAATTTTTTGGAAATGGATTTATATGTATCTTTAAATTACTTTTAGCAAGTGCCACCAATGGATTTCTATTGTCATTTACTCCTCTAAATTTGATTGTGTTGTTATCTGCAAGATATTGAGCCTTATGTTTAAGACCTACACATATTTATGTTGGATGCCCATTCACATGATGATAACAAAATGCTTGCTCATTATACCATTTAGGGAGGGGTTGAGAAGTATCTATAGGATGAATAGGAGGAAGAGTAATAAGATTTTCACTCAACAATTTAGTTTGAAGTTCACATTGTTCATAGAATCATCAAGCTTAGTGAACTCCCTACATTTTGATGGGTTAAATGAAGGAAAAAGAGGTGTTAGTAAATTGATTCACATTTTCCTTTGCATCATTACCCTTTGAGAAATTATTATTCTTTTGAAACTAGGGTTTGACATTTCTTTAACTACTCAAGGAATTCAACAACACAATGGAGTTTTTCTCATAGTATTTTATGCATGGGTGTTGTAGACACCCAAAAATGACCAAGTCATCACATCACTTGCATTTCGTCTAATCTGTCTAATCACCTGCATTTAGCGTTAATTAAATAATCTAATTATTTAATTAATTTCATCTATTTCTTCTAAATCACATACTTTCAACATTAATTAAACAAATCTTCTTTATTTAATTAATTTTCATTAAATCAACCTTATTCTTCCAAAATTAAATAATTTTAATTATTTAATTAAATCATTATCCTCTTTCAAATTTCAAGTCTCTATTAATTAAATAAATCCAATTATTTAATTAACTCATCCAATTCAATCTTATCTACAATTAAATAATTTACATTATTTAATTAAATCAATTATTCTTCTAAATTTAAATAAATCATGCAAATTTATTTAAATTATCTTAATCCTCTAAAAATAAATAAAATCAAGTATTTTATTTATAATCTTCATATTCCTCTAGTCTTGCACAAATAATTAAATAAATTTATTTATTTAATTTGCTTTTTCCTCTAAAAAATAAATCTTCTAAAACTAAAATATAATCACATATTTTATTTATCCTTCATCATGCAAAATAAATTAAATTAATTTATTTGTTTAGTTTATTTAAATCTTTATATTTTATCTATTCCTCTATCATGCACAAACAATCAAATAAATTTATTTATTTAATTTCAGTTGTCTTCCAATTCCTCTTAAAATATCTTGTTAACTCATGTGCACAATCAGTCTTATTTTTAGAACTCTAAAAAAGGCAAAATTACAAGTTGAGTTATCTATTCAATCAATCTTGTTTTCGTCATATTTTACTAAAAATATCCTTATGGATTGACACATGTTGTGTGCACATTCATCATGGTTATTTGTTTTATCTTCTCCATTGATTCTTATGAATTATTTGGACCGTTGATCGATCTCTATTGAAACCTATATAAACCCCCCTCATCTCCTTCACAAATCCTCTTTGATCATTTATTCTCAAGCATCCTTTACAGCGCTTTGAGCATACATCTCATCGATTGAGCAACTTCACGATCTCTTAACATTGATCTTTGAGCACTTTGAGCACTTTACTTGCTTGTTGTAAACATGGTTTCGCAGCACTATTGATCAATCCACATTTATCCAAAGGGAACAATACAAATCTGAGTAAAAGCTTTCTTATTTATTAGATTTATTGATAATGGCTTTTATTTAGATTAGTTCTCTTTATGTTATGGGCTTTTGATTTATTAGTTTTGATTTAGTCAATTTTCCTCATACACATTCTGGCACGCCCAGCGGGACCCATTGGTCCTGATCTAACATAAAATTTGTGGAATTTTTAGTTTGATTTCACAGGTTTTTAACACTTTTTTTTAGGAGAGATCCAAAAAAGAATTTTTAAAAGAAGCTTGTTGGGCAAAAACGGAGGTCACTGTTGCGTTCGGAAGGGTCAAGAGGTGAAGAAAAATATATAATTTGACCTATTTCGGTGAAAGTAAAAAAAAAAATTACCTCGGGCACGCACCCTGAGGCCGTACAATCACTGTGAGGTATAGTAAAAAAATATTTTTTAAAATTTTTTTGTAAAAGTTTTCTTTTTTCGAAAAACAGAAAAAATAAAAAAAAAAGTAAAAAAGCAAAAAGCAAATCACAAAGATAAAAAAGCAAAATCCAACAAAACAAAAGTCAATGTAAAAAAAAAAAAAGGTAAAAAAAAAAAGTATGTTCCTGTGCATGGAGAGTATGGTGGTACTGCACTGACAAGGTACTTATTGTTTTTGTTTCTTCTCTTTAGAAAGTGTTGTCCTTTTTCCAACGTATGCTTTTTTGGTATTCTCTTTTTTTTAAAAAGACAACATTCAAAATCTAAGAGTAAATTCTTTATTTTAGAAAAAACAAAAAAGAGAAAACAATAAACTTAATTCTTTTTCTTTAAATTTTAAAATAAAGCACCTTCAGCCTAGAAGCAGGTCACATCAGTGACCAGGAACCAGTCACAGAGGGCTAGGACAGACCCCTCTTCATTGAGCATTTTGATTCAATAGGCAATTTTCAAACCTCATTATCTTGTTCATACAAACACGTATTTTAGTGCTTTTTTTTTAAAATAGGCTAGAATTTCGTGATCTACATCGTGATGAAATTGGTTTTTTTACAAAATTTTCTATTTTTTCAAAAAATTAATTTTCTCACTATTGTCTCTGTCTCATCATAGTTTTTAGACCTTCCAAGCTTCATAACTTTCACAAATGGACTTGGATTCAGGTGATGATTTTTTTTGAAAGTTGATATTTTTCTATCCTCTACATAATGCTAATATTGTTTCAAGGCTTTATTGAGTTCTATTTTTTAAAGTCCACTCATTGGCCCATCTTTAATCTATGACTTCAAACACTTGCTAACCTTTGAGTTTGTGTGGACCTAATATCATCTGTTGCAGCTTCTTATCACTCACATGGAGCAAATTGGTTTCTCTAACATGTTCATGTAGGATGAGCTTTGAAGAAATTGACAAATCTATCACATTAAGTCTTAGAAACATATTGCTTTCTTAAGGGACAATTGAACATCATCTTTGCAATCTAAGTCTTAGAAACATATTGCCTTCTTAAGGGACAATTGAATAGATATTTTTTGCAATCTAAGTCTTAGGAACACATTGCTTTCTTAAGGGACAATGGACATGTATGCGAAAACACCTCAATTTTCTAAGAGACAATGGACATGAATGCCAAACACTTCAATTTCATAAGGGAAAATTGACAACTATAAACGTGTGTGTGCCTAATCTAGTTGCACCTTATTTTTCTTATAACGAGACAATTGAACCTTTGTTTGACGTGCTTGCTCTTACATTTTAGTTATTCCTTTAGAAGGGCCTACTTTTGGATTGCGCTTCATCCAAAATGGATGACCCTAAGCGGAGTTTTCCTTTGAACCGCTATATAAAAGAGATAAGGCGAAAGCCAAGTCCTAACCGATGTCAACCATACCTTGTGGTGCCAAACTGAAAAGAGGTGTACTAGATCTTTGTGGAAATGATTTTCACATTGAGTGAAGTATTTGATACTCTTAGTAGGATTGGTTAAAACTTTTAGTAGCTTGTCACATTGCTCGTAAGGCGTTGGTCCCTTAAAGTTACTAAGAACCATTCTAGATAGTGACTATTTGATCTACCTCTGAATGTTGCAGAAATCATCAGTGCAAGGGGAATCGATTTAAGCCCTTAAGATACTCACCATTGGCTCCCTTGAGAAGAGATAGTATTCCCTTGGCCATAAAGCTCTTGTGACCTACTTGAGCTTTCCAAAGGGAGGGTGAGATATCCCTACCTATCGTCTCTCACAAAGATACAAAATGTCCAACACCTTTATGGAATGACATTTTTATCGATAGAGTATTAAGTTGTGACCTGATCTATTGCAATGAAACCTTATCTCTAGGGATAAAAAGTGCTTGATATTGATTGCAATTGTCTTATACCTGTGGAAACATTGGGCTTTTTATGAGCTTTGAACATACACTATTTGTTGTGTTAGTCCTTTTTGCCACTCTATTTGCTGTGTTTTCTCTTGCCAAAGCCAATACAATCAGAAACCAATCCAAATCTTTCAAAATTTGACTTATAACACATCTTTGACACTACTTCAGTGCCTTTGGTATTACAGCAACTCACCTTTGGTAGTACAGTAGCTCGCCTTTGGTATAGCAGTACCTCACCTTTGGTAGCTCAATCCATCGTCTTTGGTATTACAGTAGCATGCTTTTGGTTGCACAGTCCTGTGCCTCTGGTCAAATAGTATATCACCTTTGGTCCAGTAAATTGTACATCAGAGTTTGTCTTTTCCAAAACACAAGTAGAATCCTAGCATTTTATCCTAGTGTATTCCATGGTAACCACTAGGCTCCAACAAACTATGAAGTCCAAGCAAGTTGTCACTAGGAAGCACAAATCACCTCCTCACACTCTGCAATCAGGCCGATCCAATTTTACTCCCAAGGTTACTACTAGAACACTAGTGGAAACGAATTCTCCAAACATGCCACAGCTTGACCAACCAAACAATCCTCAGGAAGGTAGGGTCCCTTTGGTAAGTACACCTCATTATACCATTGGTACGCCTCTAGATTTTGTTCCACAAGGTTATACTATTGACTTAGCCCTGTCTTAAGAAGGTAGGATCCCTTTGGTAAGCACACCTCACTATACCACTAGCATACCTCAGGGTCTTGTCGGTTATACCACAGATCAAGTCCCATCTCAAGAAGAGTGACACTTTGAAATAGGTCAATCCTCTCAAGAAGATGGACAAGATCTTGATGAATTCATACAAGATCCTAGAGCCATAGCCACCTTTGACAAAATCCTTAGCGAGAATCAAGATCATTTCTTTCACTTTCTAGTAGAGCAAGGAGCCAAATTACCCAAAGGTTTTGACCTATCCACTCTTAGTGAGCCTAACAACACCCACGACACTATAACGATAGTCCAAACTATGTCAACAGTGACCACGCCCTTCCATGAACAAAGCACACAAGGGAGATCGATTGCACAATATGAGAATCCCCTTTATCACAATCCAACAAGAGAGAGACCCATATCACCGCTTCTGACTCCTATGGAGATCTATAAAAACCAACAAGAAACTCTACAACGTCAAGCAGAGTTAGCTAAACAAACCACCATAGCTCGATCAAATATACAACAAACTCCTAAAGTGTCCACACCAATCACAAGTGGAATTTTGGTTACCCCATCACGAGAAGGTTTTCCACCCAATTACAATCTGGGAAACACTTTTGTAGCCATGCAACAAGGGTCTCAACAAATACCAAACCCAACATCATCAAATCTTTGTATTCTTCAACCACCTAGGGTTGTACAATCCCAACCACAATATTCTTCTACGCTCACCCTTAATCACCCTCAACCATCACAAAGCACATTTGCCTACGTCGCCCCACCACAACGCTCATCGGTGCTAAACTTTTTCAACACATTGCCTATCCACCCTCAACATTCCCAACACCAAACTTCCCAAAGCTATGTTCCACAACCTAACCCAACGAACTTCAACTTTCTGCCACCAAACTCTTTTCTTCAATCATCACAAAGCCTACATTCTTACTTAGTGCCACCTCCACCTCCTCCAAATCAAAGCACCCAATTCCAACCCAATCTAAACCCAACCTACAATGCATACGACCCCAACCAATCATATGACCCTTACAACACCAATGCCCATGGTTTACATTACAATCTTCAGTATGGGCATCAACAACCACTACCAGGACAACATGAGACATTCCCAAACCCTCCCACGACTATGGAGCTATAACTTGCAGAGGTTCAACAACAGTTATCTGATCTTACGTTTGGACACACTAAGAAGACCTTCTCTTTAGAAGAGGTGTGTCCTTATCCTTTTGATCAGTCATTACCCATGATCCCTTTTTCTCACAATTTCACTATTCCCAAGTTTGATAAGTACAAAGGAAAGGGGGACCCAAAATACCATCTTAGGGAATTCTATCTTGCTTTCTTTGAGGTCTCACATAACGACACATATCTTATGCGTCTCTTTCCTCACAGTCTTGGAGGTCAAGCTATAGAATGGTTCTCACACTTACCCATAGAGATCAAATCTTTTAACGAGCTAGTAGAGAAATTTGCCACCCATTTCTCCTACAACACATAGCATGCGATCTCCATGACTAATCTATGCAACAATAAACAAAAAAATGAAGAAACTTTCATTTTGTTCCTCCAGTGATGGAGGAAAATGGCTAGCAAATTCCCATTCAAGATACCTAAAAAACAACTTGTTATCATATTTGTGTAGAACCTCAACCAAGAGTTAGGTTTCCATTTACAAATTCTTAGTGCTACAACCTTCGATGAAATCACGTACAAGGGAATCAACATTGAAAAGGCCCCAATTGCTAAAGGTGTGGTCAAAATCTTTAAAGAAACTAAAGACAATGCTCCTCAACAACAAACAAACAATAAACCAAAGTTTTGGAACAAAAATAAAAATGTGGTCAACAATGGGGTGGTTGATTCTAAACATGTCCAAACATTGCAAACATCGTTGCAGCTTTCCAAACTGAGTCAAAATCCACCTCAACAACAGCAACACCAAAGGCAACCATATCAAAACCAACAATAACGACTAGAAGAGCGACCTCAACAAGACTACCCTCCGTGGCGTCAATTCACTCCCTTGGGAGAGCCCATAGAGTTTGTCTTATAGAAGCTTTTACAAAAAGGGCTCATCACCTTACCAGATGCTCCCTCACATGGTGAACCTATTTACAAAACTGCTCAGTACAGAGACAATGAGTATTGTGACTTCCATAGGAGCAAAGGGCACAGAACAACATCGTACATGAAACTCAAGCACCTAATCCAAAATCTCATTGAGGGCAATCAAATCTCTTTTGAAGATGAACCACCAGCTCAACACATGAACAAATACCTCAACATGTACAAGGAACCATTCCCTCACCATGGTCTGCCTCCTCCTCAAGATAAGGGTAAAGGTGTCAATCATGCTTCCACATCCTTTGACTCCATTGTGGGTCATTTTGAAGAGAGTCGAGTGCCTACCCTCACAATCAAAGTTAAATCTACAGATTGCACTGTTACAACTCATTGTGGTCGTGTCACCATTCATGGTCCTACACCTAGTCTCCCAGCTAATTCTGATTATAATCTTTCGAACATCTAGGGAAAATGCCAGCACAGATCACTATCTTGGACCTTCTATGGTCATCACTTGCACATAAAGTGGTGCTAGAAAAAGCCCTCCAAGAGTCTTCAGTTCCTAACGACATAGCGATCGCAGATTTTTGAGCTATAATAGGTAACATTGCTTCACCCTACAATGTGGTCTTCTCTGAAAAGGACCTCCCATCCCATGATCCGTGTCACAATGATGCCCTCATAGTGAGGTTCTCATCCATAAATGCAAAATCAAACGCATACTCATAGATGGTGGTGCTGGTCTCAACATCTGTTCTTTAAAGTTACTTAAGCAATTGGGATACTCTGAGGATCATGTCAACATTGATCAAAGTATTACAATCAAGGGGTATGATGATGCTAAATGCCATTCAGAAGGTGTTATCCACTTGCCTATACAATTGGGACCAGTCATGCTTGAAACCAGGTGCCAAGTCCTTGACATTGAGCTGCCTTACAACATTATCTTAGGCCGCCCATGGATCCATGCAATGAAAGCTATTCCCTCAACATACCATCAATCTCTCAAATTCCCATTCGATGGTATAGAGATCACTATTCTAGGAGACACCAATCCTTTTGAATTCTGCCGTGTCTTGCAAGGCAGTTATAAGAATTGCAACCAAGTGCCTCAAAATGACAAAGCCCTTGAATCCCCACTATATATCGATCCTGAGAAACTAACACAGGCCTCTACAAGTGAACCTAATTCTCTTCCTAAAATCAAAGCTTACATCCGTGATATAGGCTTTAGAACCTATGATATCTCAAAATCTTGTTGTGTAGGGCGGATGCCTCTATCCCCTAAATCTTATGGCCAACCGCCCATTGCCAAAGTAACTAAAAAAGAAGCTATTCCTCCCCCAACATCCTTAACCTAATTCAAATAGGGAAAATTATTGGAAGAAGAAACTATTGAGGACATCTCTTCTTGGCTCTATAAGGAGAAAGAATCACAATACCAGTCAAGCAATATGGCAATGGCTTAAGGATAGTAAAAAACATGGGCTACAAAGGCAAAGGTGGCCATGGAAAATAGAATCAAGGAATAATGGAACCCATTATTGTGATGAAGAAACTAGACAAGAAGGGGTTAGGATTTGGTAGAAAGGTACCACACGCCTTGGACATCAAGGGTATCCTCGACAAGGTAGCCAAAACTTTTCCCACCAGTTCAATGTCTAATGAAGATACCATCGATGACTCTTCCCTCCATATGACTGACCTATTCACAGAATCCTCCATATTTATGCTATCATTTGTATCCCTAACATCCACCATAAACAACTAGAAAGTAACACTTGTCTACGCCGAACTTATCGATTGGGACCAACAAGGGTCCCCCATTATAGATGTATTTCATAATGATGAAGCTTTAGCTGAGTTCATGGGACTTCAGGAAGGTATCCCTCTAGGCAATCACAAAGCAGGTTTTGTTATGGAACTAGAGCCAACGGCTTATTTTGGTGAGAATGCCAAATCCTCCAGTCGCAAAAGTAAAAATAAAGAAAGATCTCTAGGTGAAAACCACACTATGGCACCTCCTGATCACAAAATAATAAAAATAAAGGACATATCCAAAGGTGAAAACCCAACTATGGCACATGAGGATGGAGGATTTGATCTTCCCCTACTATCTAAGTATCAAGAGAAATCAGCTCTCCTAGTGGAAGATTCTACAGAGATAAACCTTGGCACAGAACAAAATCCAAAGACCACATTCCTTGCAGCATCATAATAAGAAATAGAGCACAAGAATCTTAAGAGTTTCTTCTTACAGAGAACCAACAACTTTGCTTGGACCTATGCTGATATGCTAGGATTGGACCCTAAGCTAGTAGTTCACTATCTCACAGTAGATCCAAAGTTAAACCAGTCAAGCAAAAGTTGAGGAAGATGCACCCACAGATAGCCCTCTTGGTAAAAGTGGAAATATAGAAGCTATTAGATGCAAAGTTCATCCAACCTATTGACTATTTAGATTGGGTATCAAACATTGTACCTGTGTCTAAACCCAATGGGCGCATCCGCATGTGTAATGATTTTAGATATCTTAACAAAGCATGTCCCAAAGATGACTTTCCATTACCAAACATTGATATTATAGTAGACTTGACAGCAGGTCATGAAATGTTTTTTCTCATGGATGGATTCTCTGGCTACAATCAGATAAGGATAGCAGAGGAAGATAAACATAAAACAACTTTTACTTGTCCGTGGGGTAATTATTGTTGGTGTGTAATGCCGTTTGGTCTAAATAATGCAGGGGCAACCTATCAAAGAGCAATGACAGTAATATTCCATGATCTCTTTCATCATATCATGGAGGACTATGTGGATGACATACTTGCTAAATCTTCTAGGGCAGATCACATACAAGTTCTAGGATAGATCTTTGACAGGCTCGAGAAATATCAAGTACGCCTTAATCCAAAGAAGTGCGTCTTTGGGGTAACATCAGGGAAGCTATTGGGATACATTGTATCTCATAGAGGCATCAAAGTGGACCCCACAAAAGTCAAGGCTATAGTGGAGATGCCTCCACCAAAGAACCTGAAAGCATTAAGGAGCCTTCAGGGAAGGCTGCAATCCATCAGGCATTTCATCTCACAGCTAGCGGCTAAATGTCAACCATTTCAACACTTGCTCTAAAAGGATGTCTCATTTCGATGGGATGACAAGTGTCAAGCAACATTTGATCAGCTCAAAGAGTATCTAGCTACACCTCCTGTGTTGGTTCCACCAGTTGCCGATAAACCGTTGATACTATACATCTCAACTACAACTTCAGCCCTAGGGGGCCTGCTAGCACAACATAATGAATCAGGAAAAGAGCATGCAATTTATTATATCAGTCGAACCTTGGTGGGATATGAACTCAATTATTCACCAATGGAAAGAGCTTGTTTAGCAGTAGTGTTTGCTTCCCAAAAGTTGTGGCATTACATGCTCAACCAACACACAAATCTTATAGCCAAAATTGATCCATTGAAGTATCTACTAGCAAAAGCATCTCTCACAGGCAGACTAGCTAAATGAGCCATGATCCTTAGTGAGTTTGACATTGAGTGTGTGGGTCGTAAAGCAAACAAAGGACAAGCCTTACTAGATCAACTAGCAAAAGCACCCATGATAGATACACACCCTATGGTAGCAGACTTTTTGGATGAGAATCTCTTCACTTTTTCCAACTCAATAATGTGGAAGTTGTACTTTGATGGTTCCTACACACAACATGGATCAGGGGCTGACATCTTATTTATCACACCTGGTGCAGGAGCACCTAAGAGAATACCTTGGAGCCAGAAGATAAAAATGACCATGGAAGGAACCTATGGAACAAATCAAGTCAATTGGGACACCTTACAACCAATTATGGCATGTTGAAATATTCAAAATGATGTAATAGTTAAATGTCCTGAGGGTCCCGGTAAGGACCCTAGGACCAAAAATGATGTAAGTTGGGCCAATAGTGCCCCTAGAGTCAAATAGAGGTGTCTAAGACCAATAAGAAAGTATAATGAACCTAAGAAGATCATACATGGTGAATTAATAAGGTAGGAGTTCATTAAATAAGGTAGGAGTTCATTAAATAATGTAGAAATCCTTTAAACCAATGTTTTAAATTCAAATTTCTAAATTATGCATTTAGGCGGGAAAAGTCTCTTTAATTAGTTTTTGAAAGTTTAACCATCCATAACTAAAGGGAATTGGTTGTAGAAGTTAGGGAGAGGTTATATAAGCCTGTTCAAGGCATGATATGTATGGACAAGTACCTTGGAGGGAGTTTTTAGGTGCAAAAATTGAATAAAAATAGAATTTTCTGATTTTTTTCTATAAATCTTCTGTTCCAAGCCGTACCATTTCTTTGTACGGAACTGTTTTGATCTGAAACCAATTGGATGTGGTAGGGGATTGAGTTAAATTTCATTTGCAATTGGTTTGAGATTTTTTCAGTGAATTTTGAGGGAGATATCACATTTTTTCTGGAACTGCCTGTTTGACTGTGAAAACAGGGATTTTGAAGGTTTGCAATGCATTTTTGGACCTTTCCATGAATGTAGGATCCTGATTCTCATGGAGTAGGCCCTTAATAACATGTACAATATGTTTTTAACCCTGACAAAGTAGGAGGAGTGTAAATGTGAGAGGTGATCACCGTTTGGAGTCAAGTTTGCATGTGAAAAGAACATGAGAATGGTGGCATGGTTATAGCAGCCGGAGATCCGTCTTAACAAGGTAACATTTTTATGTTTGGTACTATCTAATATGATCATGGTGATGGTGTTAGACCTTTGAATGAGGTCTGGAAGTGAGTGGAAGTGGGAGATCTAGGAAGCCCTAGGTTTTAGGCCCTAGAAATGAGGTTTTTGTATTTGAACATCTAAATGAGCAAATCAATTGATCAAACTTGGAAAATCCTTGGTTTTGAACCCTTTCCTAAGACTATTTTTAGGTTTTAAGTGTGTGGGACAAGTTTTTCATAGGGTTCCTTTGTAAAATGGTCAATTTAGGCCTTGTAGGAAGGCAATAGGGTGTTAGGACAGTCACATTTCGTATAAAACAACAATAGGTGATTTTGAGATATGTTTTAGAACTCAATAGAGGGTATCCAAATCAGTCATTTGTTTCAAGATTGTTTTGGGAAAGTTTGGAGAAAATTATAGTTTAGTCGCTAAACAAGGCTACTAAGATTAGGCCTAGTCAAGAGGAGTTATCAAGAATCAATCAAATTGGTTTGTGAAACCTGTTGAATCTTGTTGATTGGGGTATGTTGAGACCCTAGAAGGTGTAAGATTTCATTTGAGAAGTGGAACCTTAATTTGAGCCCTTTGGTGGAGTTTAGGACAAGAAGAAGACTAGTGAGTCTTATTGGTTGAAGCCATTATTGTTTCAAATCTTTTGATCTTGTTAAATTACCTTTGGAGACCTAACACCTCTATATCAACACCTCATAATGACTATATTCCTAAGTTATATCAGCTTGCATTCCCTTGCACCAACAACATTGCCGAGTATGAAGCACTCCTCATAGGTCTCAATACAACAGTTCAATGGGACATCACAGAACTATAGGTATATGGAGACTCACAACTAGTCATTCGACAAGTCACAGATGAGTACCAAACAAAAGATGAAAAATTGGTCCCCTACAAGCAACTGGTGGATGCCTACAAACCACATTTTTCTAGCATCACATTTGAGCAAATTCCAAGAGAGCATAACAAAGCTGCAAATTCTATGGCTTCTATAGGGTCACTTATAGACATGCCTGCTAATACACAGAAATGTGAGTTCTTGATCGACCAGTTGTTGAAACTGGCCGTTGATGTTCCTATTACTAAAATCATTTGCAAACTTGTTGGTCCCAATTCCCCATGGTACTAAGATATCTATGAATACCTTAAAAATAATACTGTTCCCTCTGACCTATCATCCACCCAATGCAAAACCTTTATCCATTGATCCTCTCGTTACACCATTCTGGGTGATACACTATATCGTCAGAGTCTCGATGGTATCCTCTTACGATGTCTTAACGCGAAAGAAGCTGAAGCTACCTTATGAGACATACACGAAGGTGTCTATGGCACGCATTCTACTAGTCCTAATCTCACTAAGAAGATACTCAGAATAGGTTATTACTGGCCTACAATAGAGCATGATGCTTTACAGTTTGCTAAGAAGTGTCTACAATGTCAGTAGCATGGAGATTTAATTCATGCACCAGCTTATGAACTACAACCTGTGACAACTCCATGGCCCTTTTCTCAATGGGGTCTCGACCTCGTAGGACAAATCCACCCATCCTCATCCAATGGCCATAAGTTCATCATTACTACCACTGAGTACTTCACAAAGTGGGTCGAAGCCATTCCTATGACCTATATCACTGGTAAGCAAATAGCCAAGTTTATCCTTAACTACCTTATTTGCCAATATGGTATCCCCCAATCCATTGTCACTGATAATGGGAGACCATTGAAGAATCAAGATGTTTATGCCTTGTGCACACAATACAATATCCAACATCATTTTTCAACTCCCTACTATCTGTAAAATAACGGCCAAGCTGAAGCTTCCAATAAAACCATTCTCAAAATCCTTGAGAAAATGGTCAATGAAGTTGGCCGTGATTGGCACTTGCAACTCAATCTCACCCTATGGGCCTACCGCACTAGTATCAAAACACTAACTGGTGCCACACCATATGCCTTGGTCTATGGCTCTGAAGCCATCCTACCTATAAAGGTCAAGATCCCATCCCTCAGAGTATCCATGTAGGACCTAATTAATGGAGAAGAGTATCGCACTTCTAGATTAGCTGAGCTAGAACTACTAGATGAAAGACACCTTGCTGCGCTTAATCATCCCCATGTCTATTAAAACCACCTCTGGCGTAATTACAACAAAAAGATCAAAGAAAGATGGTTTCAAATTGGTGATCTTGTACTCAAAGAGAATAAGAGAAATCAAGCAGACCGAGAAAGAAGGGCAATTTTGAGCCTAATTGGTTAGGCCCCTTTATTGTGACAACAACATACGGATTAGGAGCTTATACTTTAGCTACACCTGACGACATCCCTCTAGATGAGCCACTTAACAGTGTTCATCTGAAGAAGTTCTATGCTTGATTCTTAGAGTATTCTAATAAAAAAACAAAAAAACAAAAAAAAAATCCGTCCTATGGTGAAAACCTGGTAAACAGGCACCTTGGATAAGTACCATAGTGAAAACCTAGCAAACAGGCGCTATGTGTAGAGTCAACATTCATCATCTATCAAGTCCTGTTCATTCCATTTCTATTTCACAACATAGCTTCATCCATCCATCCATAATAAAACCATTGACCTTGTTTGTATTCCCATCTCCCTATCTAGTATAGCTTAGAAATTTGTCAATGTCCATCGTCATCATCCCACGTCTTGATCTATGTCTACAGTTAACACTGTCTTGTCCTAGGTCAAACTTTCTATGTCTTCTTCATTAGTCACCCATGCAAATTCCTCTACCAGAATGGGGCCAACTCTTTCCTTAACCTAGGTCTAGGAATGGGTCCTTGTTCGTGGTTTGCAATGGTTGTTATCTTGCCAACCTCTTTTTCTACATCATCACACCAACCAGAACTACATATTATCTCTTCTTAATCTTAAGGTACCTTGATCCCATGGATATGTGTATGTAGGTAGTCTAGAATACGAAGGAAGTATCCAGTACTCAGGCACATGAGATCCCCTCCTTTCACCTTGACCCATTCATCACTCTATCCAGAACTACATATTATCATCATTCATCTTTCCTCGTATTGTGCCTTGATCCCATGTATATAGGGTATGTAGGCAGTCTGGAATATGAAAGATGTATCTAGTACTCAGGCACATATGATCCATCATTCTTCACCCATCTCAATTCATTAGCATGTCATCTTTCTAGTCTTCCATTTATCAAATTTCATTCATCTTGACTTGACTAACTCAAGTAGCAAAGCAACAAGCTAGCACATCCTTTCAAAGCAAAAGTTCTTAACAAACCTGAAGCAAAGCAACTTGCTTTCAGAGTCATCTACTATCCTGTGTATCGATTGCCAACATTAGCTAAGTCCAGCTTAACCAAAGCACCAGATCAACAAGCTTGTCTTTTGTAAAGTGTTCCATGATCGAGACCAACACATGCGTCTCATGCAACATGTGGCATTTCCTGCAGCACGACATTGTCTTTTTAGGTAGATAGCACCCTTTAACGGACACATAGCTCCTACGATAATTCTATTATCTTTCCTATCCAATATATCCTGAGCAACCTCTTTGGCAAGAGAATATGTTGGCTGTATGTTTACTTTATAAAGTCAGTCAATTTGTTTTATGGTTTATCTCATTGTTCCTTTTCTATTACCTATTCAAGGCTACCTTGATTTATCTATAATCTTGGTATGTTGCGATACAGTACAGATTGGGGGCATAGTCATTGCTTTTGTGTGCTATCTTTGAGGAATGATCTTTAGCATCTTTCTTGGCACATATTTATCTTGTGTGTGTTACGACCTAGCATCTTACATATTTAATACTCTTCTTGCATTCATGTATTGAAGTTTATTTTATGTTCAAGACTATGGCTCATTCACACGGACAACAAGGTCATATTATGTCTAAGGGGATCTAAGTTCAAACCGCTTACTTCCAGAGTCAACGTCCACGCACTCGGATATCACAGCACCTTGGTCTTTTATACCTTGGTGGTGAACTATCCATGTGCTATATCAAAAATAAGGATTGCTCTTTATATACAATTGTGAAACCAATGCAACAAGCTCATCATTTACCTATCCATTTATTCATGGCATCATATAGTTTTTTACGCAAAGATCGATCAACAGTCTTTCTCCCACTTTCTTCTACCTAACCTAGCCTATCTCCAACATAATCTTCTAGTCGAGCGTCAACCTAGTTATTCTGTTGCTTCCCTATCTTTTTCTCTCGAGGGGGCACCCTATGCCAGCTATGTTGGGGCAACTAGCTACACTGGGGCATCAATAAATTGTATCGTATCTTCAACAATCGTTTTCTTTGACGCAACGTTGTAAACTGCATTGCATTTAAGAGGGGCAAAATGTAGACACCCAAAAATGACCAAGTCATCACATCACTTGCATTTCGTCTAATCTATCTAATCACCTGCATTTAGCGTTAATTAAATAATCTAATTATTTAATTAATTTCATCTATTTCTTCTAAATCACATACTTTCAACATTAATTAAACAAATCTTCTTTATTTAATTAATTTTCATTAAATCAACCTTATTCTTCCAAAATTAAATAATTTTAATTATTTAATTAAATCATTATCCTCTTTCAAATTTCAAGTCTCTATTAATTAAATAAATCCAATTATTTAATTAACTCATCCAATTCTATCTTATCTACAATTAAATAATTTACATTATTTAATTAAATCAATTATTCTTCTAAATTTAAATAAATCATGCAAATTTATTTAAATTATCTCAATCCTCTAAAAATAAATAAAATCAAGTATTTTATTTATAATCTTCATATTCCTCTAATCTTGCACAAACAATTAAATAAATTTATTTATTTAATTTGCTTTTTCCTCTAAAAAATAAATCTTCTAAAACTAAAATATAATCACATATTTTATTTATCCTTCATCATGCAAAATAAATTAAATCAATTTATTTGTTTAATTTATTTAAATATTCATATCTTATCTATTCCTCTATCATGCACAAACAATTAAATAAATTTATTTATTTAATTTCACTTGTCTTCCAATTCCTCTTAAATTATCTTGTTAACTCATGTGCACAATCAATCTTATTTTTAGAACTCTAAAAAAGGCAAAATTACAAGTTGAGTTATCTATTCAATCAATCTTGTTTTCATCATATTTTACTAAAAATATCCTTATGGATTTACACATGTCATGTGCACATTCATCATGGTTATTTGTTTTATCTTCTATGTTGATTCTTATGAATTATCTGGACCGTTGATCAATCTCTGTTGAAACCTATATAAACCCCCCTCATCTCCTTCACAAATCCTCTTCGATCACTTATTCTCAGGCATCCTTTACAACGCTTTGAGCATACATCGTATCGATTGAGCAACTTCACGATCTCTTAACATTGATCTTTGAGCACTTTGAGCACTTTACTTGCTTGTAGCAAACATGGTTTTGTAGCACTATTGAGCAATCCACATTTATCCAAAGGGAACAATACAAATCTGGGTAAAAGCTTTCTTATTTCATTGGATTTATTGATAATGGCTTTTATTTAGATTAGTTCTCTTTATGTTATGGGCTTTTGAGTTATTAGTTTTGATTTAGTCAATTTTCCTCATACACAGGTGTATATGTAATTTATGCACAAATGAAACGATAATTTTTCTATGAGAAATGACAAGCATATACATATTTTATGCACCTGGAGGGAGGTTGGAATGTTGATGTGGGCTCATATACTAATGTGGGGCCTTCAACCCCTTTGATGTGCAGCTCTGTCATCCTATCACCTTTGTTCATCGTTCGTTTCACTATGTGCTCTCAAATAACAAAAAAACTATCATTTGAGAGTTAAAACCTATTTATAAAAATAAAATAAAATAATGCCTTCATTCGAAGATCCTCTTCGAATGAAGGTATTATTTTATTGTTTTAATTTGGTGCCCATATGTCTTTATTCGAAGACCTCTTCGAACGAAGGCATTATTTTATTATTTTAATTTGGTGCCCGTATGTCTTCATTCGAAGACATCATTCGAACGAAGGCCCTATTATATCAAGGCTTAATACAACCGACAAGGCCTTCACTTGAAGGAAGGGGTCTTCGTTCGAAGGTGCCTGCTAGAATTTTTTTGGCACCTTTAATTTTTCTTTGTCCACAAAAGTGTAACCCACTAGTGTGGGTTGACCTTGGCACATGTTGCATGTCACTCCTATGGACTTGTATGACCTTGCATGTTGTTGCATGTCACTTGCATGTGCTTGCATGTTTTTGTATGTCACTCTTATGGACTTGTCTGACCTTGCATGTTGTTGCATGTCAGTTATATGACCTTGCATGTTGTTGCATGTCAGCTTTGTGAGATTGCTTGTAGAACACTCCAACTCCAGAAACTTGCAGAATGGTACATCTCAGTGTTTCAGGTAATGGGTATCAGTTGCATGTTGCAAATGCTTGCATGTCAGTTGCATGTCAATTTTAAGATATTACTTGTAGAACACTCTAACTCCAGAAAGTTGCAGGATGGTACATATTAGTGTTTTAGGTAATGGGTATCAGTTGCATGTTGGATCTGGTGTTTGCATGTCACTTGCACATATAGAACAAAGTAATTCAGAATAACCTTGGGTACATCAATCTTGCATGTTGTTTGCATGAAATTGATGTGTATTGATCACTTCAGTCAATAGAAAGTAATTGGGCAAATATGGACGCCCAATTGGAAGACTTTTTGCTGTTGCTTTTATTTGGAGATATGTTTGATGTTGGTAAACCTATTTTTAGCTAACTTGGGTGCCCACATCATGAAGAGGCAGTTAACTGAAAGCTTGGACATTGTTTGAGTTCAGTCTTCTCAATTTGGAGTGCTTGGTTTTTACATGAGCATTGGTTGCTATGTTATCAACTACAATTTATTGTATTTTGAGTTTCAATTTTTTAAATTAAGAAGCTCTTGAATTATGAAGCTTCATTAATTAATTAAGAGCCCCATACATTTTACAGAGAGTTGAATTGTGAAAAAGACTTAGAAGAAGAAAAAAGAAATAAGCTTTTTTGACTTAGAAGAAAGAAAGAAAGGACCTTTGAAGTTTTTTACAGGTTTGAAGATTGAAGAAGCTTTTGAAGTGCATCAAGGAATCAAAGGATTTTAGTATTGAATGTAATCTTTCACAATAGATTTAATACAAGCATAAACACCTTTGGTGTGGAGTTTTTTCCCTTAGGGGTTTCTCCATGTAAATACTTGTCTTTTTCTTGCAAATTATTTTCTTCTACTACATTGATTAAATTAGAGAAATACTCTAACATCTAAATTAAAAGTAATTTTTAGATTTACACATGCTATTAATTTCAGATTTGAAAACATTTTAAAGCTACATAGCTGCAACTTTACCTTGTTCTCTCTTCTGTTTTCCAGCAGATTGACTCTAGAAGATAGAGTGCATGATCTCTTGTATATCTTTTTGAGAGCACTAGAACTTTACATTGTATTGTAATTCTATCATTGAGATTAATACATTGAGTGTGCTTTGGAGGCTTGAATAAACGTGGCTCTCCAAGTAAAAGGGATTGAACAATCTTCCATGTAGCTTTGTTAGGATTGTTATGATTTGTGATTTGTCTTCCTTTGTGAGGTCCATCCATACGAATATTGTGATGTGTAGTCCCTTGTAACCCAAAATTGATATTTTTTTATTAATATTTAGTCTTTAATATTCCATCTTTTGAGGTATTAATCCTTCATAGGTTACATAAATAGTTTGTTATGATTGTCCAAAATTTTCTTTTTAGGATATCAATTCAACACCAAGCCACAATCAAAGAGTTATTTGTTGCATAGTTGTTATTTGGTTAGTGGAATGATTTTGAAACTATGCCTAGTGACTATGGAATCTCCTATTCAACATGGTAGTGAACTAATTCAATAAAATGCAATAAGCACATATTTTTCACAATATCATGTTTTCTTGGCATTTTACAATATCAGGTTCTCAATAGCAATGGTGGAGGAGTTTGAATTTTCACCCGCTAGTTGCATTTACTTTTAAAATTTAAGAAATTTGGCTTTACAACCACTAGTAGCATTTGTTTAAAAGTTTCCAAGGCCTTTTAAGCATTTTATTTGAAATATTTATCAAATAGTTAGCATGCCTTGTGCATGGTTCTACATGTTTGCATACATGTTTATTAGGACAATTACAATTGTAATATTTACTAAATTCTTGTATCCTTGATGTGTTGATTAATATCCTATCCTGTTCCAATCTTCCATTCTAGCATGGGTTAGAAGGATACTTGTTAGGTATTTTTTGAATTGAAAATAGTTCACCATATATTAATAAAAAAATATTAAGTACATATGTGTGGCCTAAGGAGTCACAGATTCAGGGCATTTCAATTTAAAAAAAATAGATTTTGAAGTGTATACCACATTTTATAGTGCAAAAACTTATGGTATTAAGTATATATCAAAATAATATAAGTTTTGTTGTAGTTTTCTACACACAAAAACTACTAGTGTTCATTTTATTCTTGTATCAACTCATTAGAAAGTCACTATTCTAGGAGTCTCTCTTTTGATCTTCACTATTTAACCTTACACCTGTTCCTCAACAACTTGCCATATGTCTTCATCTATGTGTTCCATCCCTTCCTGTGGGTGAAAAGTGATGCAAGAGCAATCTTGCATCAACAAAAAAAAATAGGAAATAAATAATAATAATAATAAAATGTGTTGTTTCTTTTCAATAAGGGCTAAATTTGGCAGGGTTACTATTTTTAGTAAGTTTGCATTTGTGCACGGTTGGATACAAAATCTTACACGGACCTCCAAAATGGTGAATTGAAGCTAATGGTGAAGAAATCACTTCAATATCATTTGTCATTTGTGAGATATTAAAATTTCAAATTCCAAAAATCCTATTGAAATATTCAAAGTCAAATTTGAGGCATTTAGAGGCTCCGGATGGGCCTGAAATTTGGTGGGAACCCCAAGTAGTCTACCATTGGTCCTACTTGGCCACCATCATCTTTTCGAGAGCTTTCCGAAAAGGTATTACAATTGAAAATCCAACGGTCGGATCGAAAGTTATGGCCCCGCGAAGTTGACCTATTTTTGGAGGGAGATGCAAATTTTGAAATTAAGCTGGTGGTCACCAAAAGGGCTATATATAACCATTTTTGGGAACCCTTAGGGTAGTAGAGTTAAGGGGGAAGGTGTAGAGTCAAGAAAGGTAGGAAACTGGAAACCCTAGTTGATTTGGGGTTTACAGAAGGCTGAAAATTCTAGAGTTTTGAGAGAGGGAGCTGTAATGTGTTGCAGCCTGTAGGGGATTCATCCTCTGATTGTATTTGAGCTTCTGTACTGTAATGTTTTTCCCATATTAATAAAATATCATTCTATTTTTTGTGTGCAATTTTTGTTATTGCGTGTTTTATGATTTACCCCCTTCATCAAAAAGCAACCCTAATGATGTCACTACTTTGATTTCTTACATTGTCCCTAACTTCTTGCATGTTATCCCCAGCAACCTATTCTATTTTCCCTACCTGCTCTTCTATGTGATCCCTATTATCACTCGCATCATATGAATCTACACCTTTGAATGTGCCTATTGGTGGAGAGGCCCTGAGATGGCTACTATCGACATTGAAGTTTTGTAATGTTACTTCAAGATCTCTTTGTGCTGCATCCCTCATTTTCTCTAGCCTATGTTGATTGCAGTACCTGTTCTGAAAATCAATGTATTCATCATTGAACTTTTGGTGTAATTTTCTAAAGTCATGTGGCCAAAACTTAGCATATTGAATATCAGCCCTATAGATCACTTCAGACCCCTCATCTATGGTCATAAATCTATCAATAGGAAGCTCCATGGTCATAACTACCTGCACATATATGTCAGACAACATGAGTCTAAAAGAAGACCCAATAAGCACCCTCCTCTTGCCTTGAAAATGGTCTTCATTCCTTTTCTTCCACAGTACCCATAATATCTCGGTAGACAAACAAAGCTAGAAAATGTCAGACTTAAAACTCAACCAACCAATGAACCCATAGAGTATTTCTTTCCAGTTAGTCTTGTTTAAGGAATACCAATTTTTGATATTACCCATAAATAAAGATCAAACATTCATAGCAAAGGGACATTAAAAAAAATGTGTTCACATGAATCAATCATATTGCACAATGGACATACACACTTATTATATCCAATAGGTAATTTCTTAAGAAACATAAGCCATCTAAAACTACCTTTCTTGGGTTCTATAAATTTAGACCAAAACAGATTTTAAGAGGAAGATAATGCTTTATGGCTGAAATCAAGACCCCACACTCTATCACTATGCTCAAAAAGCTCAGTGGAAATAGTTAACAACATATACAATTTCTTGGCTTCTCCTCCCAAGAATTTGGTACCATCTTCTCAAACCAGCATTTCCAACCAATCCAGTTCACCCAAAAAAATTTCTTGACCTAGATCGTTTGGAAAGGCCTTACAAATGATAGAGTAAGTTCTTCTCTGAGATTCTAGCAAGCCAAATTCTAATCTAACAGCTTCCCAAGTCTTCATTCCTTCATCATTCAACATATCTTTAAAAATACCAAGGCCACTTTTGCACCACTTAAGGCCACTTTTGCACTACTTAAGGACAGAACAACCTTGTAGTAGAGCCATAGGTTTGGATTTATACCTTAAATTTCACCACAATGATCTATGTCCCCCTATCAATCTTTTCTTGACATCCACTGCTATATTTAAAATAATACTTTTTACAACTTCCCATGCCTTCCAAATAGATCTAAATATTATAGACCCAAAGGGTTTAGACTGAAAGCTCCCAAAAAGAATATCATGCACATGTAAGTTTTTCCACAAGTGATCTATCTTAGGATAAGACTTGTTAATATTATTTCTTATGAGGACTTTCTAAGGCTCTTTCCCCTCCAAAGATCTAATTTTCCACTTTGTAACAAGTGTTACACCTTGGATCCTCAGATCCTTTAACCCCAGGCCACCTTTATCTCTACTCAAACAACACTAGTCCTATTTGGCTGCATGCATTTTCCCTTTACCTTTACCATCACACCACAAGAAACCCCTAATAAGCTTCTGTATGCTTTCAGTTTGAACATTTGAAAATAACCACATAGAGGCATAGTAAATAGAGTAGACTTAAAGGATATTTTAACACACTTGAGCTCTCCCAGCCAATGAAAGAACCTATTTGTTCCAATTTTTTAGCTTCAATTCAATTTTTGAGTACATCTAATTCCACACCTTATTTAGAGCAGGATCAATAACAAAGGGGATCCCCAAGAACCTAACTTGTCTATGAGACCCTCACCACTACCATTTACCCTACTCCATCCAGTCAAGGGGATCCTTTAACCAACTGAGCATAAAAGATTTGTTAAAAGAAATCTTAGCCCTTGAATCTCTACAAAACATGTTCAATCTATCCTCCATAATATTTAGATTATTTTCTTCAAGCACTGGGTATAATGTTGTGTCATCAACAAACTGCATGTTCAATAACATGCTATCATCTGAAAACCTAATACCCCTCATTCTACCTAACATTCTTTCTGTTCTTAGGATATGATACAAGGTTTTTGAGTCTATCACAAAGAGAGCAGGTGCTAAAGGACATCCTTGCCTTATAGACCTCTCCATTTTAAATGGCTCAATTAAAGACCCATTGATATCAATTTGTGCAGATGCATCTCTAAAAAGCATGTTTACCATATTACAAAATTCCTGAGGGAAACCAAAGGCTTTTAACACATTTATCACAAATGACAACTCCACTCTATCATAGGCCTTTTCAAAATCAAGCAGAAGAATTCCTACATTCTGATCTGTTGATTTAGCCTAGTGCAAGGCATCCCAGCTAGTTATCAATTTTTCTGATATGTATCTACCTTTAATGAATCATATCTGGGTAAAATTAATAATTCTAGGTAGAATGTCTATTAGTCTTCTTGCCAAGACTTTAGCAATGATTTTGTATGACACATTTAAGAGGGTTATAGGCCTCCAATTCCTCATATTATATTTGTCCCCATCCTTGGGCAACAACTTAATAATGCCCTTGTTAATGTTCTTTCCTAGAGATCCTTTGTTACATGCTTCCTGATACACCTCATGCAAATCATCAACAACCCAAGATATATTAACTTTATAGAACTCCACAAGTAACCCATCCTGTCTTGGGGACTTACATTCTTCCATTGATAGTATTACATCTCTGATCTCTATTTTAGTTATTTTTTGTTTTAACTTGTTAGCCATCTCCCAATCAATTTTATTTGGGCAGATGCACGAACAAAGTTCCTAAGATTTCTTGAACTCCTCATTTTGATCTTTAAGCTGTTACCTAATTTCACTACTAGCTCAATCAGGTAGAGATTTTGAAGTTTAAAGAAGAGAAAGGTACATTTTATTTCTGCTATATTATATCCATGTACACAAATAAAACAAATTAAGATTACAGTGCCAATTCACATTTTTAGATGCATAACATATTTGAAAGATTGTAAAGATCTTTTAGAAGAGAAGTAATCTTTATTGAAAAAATAAATGTATAAGGTCTCACACAAACCGTGACACTAACTGATTTATTGCAACAGAAAAAGAAGATTATACATTTATAGAAAATTAAAGAAATAAATGTGCATATGGTATAGGGTGACTTGTCATTGCCTAAATGACGAGTCTTGGTCTTGTTTGTTTTGTCTTGCATCATCCAATGTTGTCATGTGTCCTACACCCAGCTGTTATCTCCTTGCTGCCTCTAGTTATCTACATTGAAGGGAGAAAAATGATGTTAGAGTAATGAGGAGTCATCATACAACATATGCCATGTATCTACAAACATACAATCTAATTTTTAGATGCAATAAAGCAGTCAGTATCACATAGACCTTCAAGAAAGCAATAGGATAATCAAGAACATCAATCACATGCACATATTTTCCTAACATGTTTTTTCCTCGGGCAGGTATAGAGAAAATTATGTTATTGATTTTTTTATCTCATTTCAGCATGTGGGTTAAAATGAGAATCCCACACGGGTTGAGCCCAGCATGCTACCCTCTTTTCAACCTAAGGGAATTTTAAGTCTTTTCAAGGCATTCTGATAGGTTTCCAAATACAAAGATGTTTCATCTTTGTTGTAAGCATGTAAGCATATCCATCTCTCAAGTCTTGTTACCTAATTACTTGCAGAGAGTTGTATTAAGAAATTGATAATGATATGAGTATCATTACTAAAGAGGTGAATATGCTTATGCCAAGACTAGTTGTCTTTGATACTTGAAAAATCTATCATGATATGCCAAAAATCAGATGTTGAGAAAGGTCATATTCAACCATGCTAAATAGATGACTATAATAGGGTTATGTGTGCAGTAAGAACATCATGGTGCCTACATGGAAAGTAGCAGTATGGAGATAACAAGAATGCAGAAATATCTCATACAAATAGTGCCACACTAGAAGTTACAATGAGAGGATTCATTTCATGAGTCTCAATAAACATTAAGCTACAGGTAGTTTATCAAAATGTAGAGCATTAAGCAAAATGGTATGCTAGATGTGTTGCTACAGATAAAAGATCAAGAATTTGCTCACAATGCATTACATGCCATAGTAAGCTACAGTTGATAAAATGAGAAAGCTGCCAGTGTATACAGAGTATGTTATGAGAAGTAAAATGAATATATACAAACTTGCTACTACAAGAGAAGGAAAGGTTTTCTTTTTAAACCCATTCAATGATATAGAATCCCATGAAAAGTTTATCTACAGAGAAAATTTACATACAGTGAAGGGTTTGATGCACCAAACCCTAGTACACTCAATAGAGATGACTAAGATGTTGAGCATACAGAATGTTTCAAATGAAAGGAGCAGAGCTGAGTTATCATACAACATTTCCCAAGAAATGAATCACGTTCTTATGGCTATGTTTTTTCAAAAAAAGGAGATTAAGGGTTTGTTCACAAAAACCTAATGACTTATCAAGCCACCACTTTCAATCTTTTCTCAGCATTAAAGTAGAAAGAAAGGCCGATAGAAGCATGATAATATCATATACACAGAAGCAAAGCAAAAGATAGAGTTATTCTTTTATTTTTATGTAGTTGAATTAGACAAAATTCAGTTTGTAAAGCACATGTATGGCCGTGGCCATTATAGGAAATGAAGCATTTATCATAAACTACAAGAACAAAGTAGCAAAAATGACATAAAATTTACAGTTTTAGCTTCAAAAAGTGGACTTACTTTACTCAAATGGGGTTGTTCGAAGTCATTCACCAAGATCTGTAGCTAAAAACCTTTTAAAACAACAAGTAAACCTCTATAGAAAGTTAAGCAAAACTCACTCATGGCGGTGCACATAGGAGCAAAAGTTGCAAAATGAAAGTTGCTTTGTCAACTTTTCCTTTTGGTCTTTTAGGGTTTGAGCCCTAAGATCCCGATGGGCTTTTTGTCATCTTTTTTTTTTTTTTGCATCTTTTCATTAATAAGCTCATGGGCTAAGACTTGGAGTCTTATGCCTAGCATTTGATCATGCTTTGTGATATGCCACGATGTGGCATACAAGTCTTTTAAGACTTTTTGTAATGCTTTATTCCCTCTTTGCTAGGGTCAGCACTTAGGTGCTTTTCTTTTCTTTGCATTAATTCAAGATGTAAAACAATTAAACTTGAATGATGACATATAAATCATTTGAGTTTATTGTTATTATTAGATGCAAAAGGAATTGTAAAAGCATATTTATGGCATTAAGTGACCTTTTTGTGCCAAGCATATAGGAGAGTGGAGGAGATTGGCACACATGCCAAGTATATAGCTATTTGTTTGCCCTTGAGCTAAGTGGTTTGACTGAGTCATGGAGGCAGTTAGCAGTTGATTTGAATGCTTTTAAGAGCATCTAGGAGATGTTTTATTTCTTTTAGAGCCTTTTAGGGGTTTGATTCATGTGTCATCATGTTAGACCAAGTCATGATTGACTTTTTCTCTCATTGTGAGCTGTTTTGGAGAAGATTTAGGTGCTATATTCTAAGCTTTTTGGGGGCATCCGACCCAAGGTGGTTTCTGGAACCTATTTTGGTGGAACCACTCAGAGTTGTGGATATAGTCACTTATATGACTCATTTTGTAGTTAGTTCTGATTAGGCAATTTTAGAGAGTAGTGATTTTTGCAATCCTTGCTCAGATTTTGATAGTTTGTAACTCATTCATTTTTGGACATGGAATACAGTGGATACCTTAGTTATTTTTGGTAATGAAATTCTTACCTTCTTGTTCTTGCAATTTTTGTGTATGTTTGAATGATTGATCAAGTTACTTGTGAGATTTTCTTAATCTCCTTGTAATTTTGTCTCATATGTTATACCTTTGTTGCAAATAGTAAGCCAATGTAGGTTGCTGATTATGTTGATAGAGTGCATATCACTTGTTAATTGTGAAGTCTCTCGTCCTTTTGCAAGTTATTGTGTTCTTGACCATTTAATGAAATATTTATGCAGAAGCATACTGTAACAGGTTGTGCAAACTTAGTTTCTATCAGTTTGAACCCACTGTATGTAAGTCTAGATTTTTATTGTCCTTGTCATTTTGGTGTAACACCCTTTTAGTTTTAGTTTAGTTTTTCTATCCCTTTTCTCTGCAAATTCATTAGTTTAGGTGATAAATAGCTAAGAAGACGGCCTTCTCCACACATTCACTCTAATTTGTAGGTGACACATAGCCATAGGAGTGTTTCCATGTTCCTCTAAAGTACCAAGTTCTGCAACTTGGTAAGGGTGCAACTTTAAGAGACAACAATTTTTGGCATGCCTGGTGGGACTATAAACTGATTCTCAGTCCATTTTATATAGTTTTTTACTACTGTTTGGTGTGTACAGTAGTAGTTTTAGCCTTTTGGAGGCATTTCCTTTACCCACCTGGCGACTTTGGAAAGAAATAACTACTGGTTTCAAGAAGACAAGTGTTGGTATGTACATATTTCACTAAAAATCAGACCTAATTTTTATTATTGTGAAGAAGTTCAATGAGTTTTTAGCTCATATAAATTCTGCAATATGTCTTCATTTCAAAGAAATATATATTATTTTCCACCATTCCATGAAAATCCTACTTATGCCACTTCTTACTAGCCATACCGAGCAACGTATGATGCTGGTTTTGTCCCAAATAACCCACCAATAGTAGATTATCAGCATAAGCATCATGCTAACCACCCTCCCACCCCTACTGTTATTTCCTGGTAACCTATCCATACTTATAATCAGCCTCAAGATGATAATAACATGAGTATCAGGGAGATAGCATTAGACTTGCGAAGGAAATTATACGCTATCACAAATGAATAGGAGTATGATATACAGTAGGAAGAGCTTGCTTATCAAGCTCATATTCATCAAAGAGAGGTGGAGGTACAAATGTATGAAGAGGAATTTCTTGCTAGGCAAGTTGTAGTCAAAGAAGAACAAATAAAACTTTTGCTTTCCCAAGCTCAGAGGTTGGAGGCTCACTCATCTATTTCCATTCCTTGCTTCAATCAAAATCCCTCTACTTCAATAGATTAGCCAATAGAGGAAGAGACTCCCAAAGTTGTAATTTCAAGTTTCAAGTTAAATAATTCTATTCAATCTCCAAGTAGGTCTTCTAAATTCATGATTCCCAGTTTTAGGGGTAATAGTCTGGCCAATGTTAAAGATCAGCCCCTACAGGAGCCTATGAATGAACAAAATTAGTCAAACTAATCCATTAATCCTCAGTTTTAGTCATATCAAAAACTCGAACCAAGCCATCAAAGTACTGAACAACCATGGTAGCTTTCTTGGACTAGGAATCCTGATTATAAAATGCTAAATTTGTTAAGGTTACCCCTTCCATACCAATCCAAAATCAAGAAGAGGAAAAGGTAGTAGAATCTGAACCAATCAAGATTCCAAGTTGGTGTGGTGAGAAGGAACAAAAGGTTGTTGAGACCAGGCCAATCAAAATTCCAAGTTTCAATCTAGCAGTTGAAGGTTCTTATAGCCATTTTGGTGCCACCAAATCAGAAAAATTAGATGTGGAACAAGAGGTTGCTATTGTTTGTGTTGCATTCCCAGCTGAATATGACCATGATGCATATGAAGAGAATCCTGGTTCAAACTTGACACTCAATCCTTTATGTTTTGATTCATTTGAAGAGTTTTCTAATGCTGTTTATAAAATGAATGAAAGCAGTGTACAAAGGTCACAAGGTGAAAGCCTTCGATTGCAAAGATAGGATGCCCAAGTTTCTTTGGAGAAGGCACCACATAAGGAGGAAGAATCAATTTCTTTGTTTGATCAGCTACCTAGTTTTGTTGAGCTAGATGAGGAAAGAATGCTCATACCAAAGGCAACAACAAAGGGATGGCAGGAGGATGTAAATGATTATTATAGAGTGCTGGCCTATCGAGAAAAAAATAAGGATAGTCTTGTTTTGGAAGATGACGAGATTGTTTTTCCTAGGAACATTTAAAGAGCTAATAGCTTTGATCAATTAATGGCTATCATAATGGAAGAAGATGATTCATTAACCATGGAGGAGGAATTGATATGGCAGGTTATCATGTAAGGTGAAAGAAATGAACATCAAGAGGAAAGGTTTGATGAGAGCTTCCATGATCAGAGTGAAGAAACTCATCTAGATTTAGTACAAGATTATGAGTTAGATGTGAACATGTTCATAGGCATCATAGAAGTTTTTTGTTCTAACATTGATAATGATTTGATACAATATAAACCATTAGTAGGCGATCAGCCTATTTAGATAAGGGAGGCAAGAATTTCTTCATTTCATTTATGTCAACCAACTCTTCCACATCAGATTGAAATTGAGATAGAAGGTGAAACAACATCTTTGGAGGAAGAAAATCTTACACTGCAAATGGAGCAGTCTAATCAGTAATATGAAAAGACAATAGTGTATAAACATGAAGACAATAGTGAGAGGCCAAGTTTTATCCTCTCAAAAGGGTATCCAATCAGATATTTATTCGAGGAGTCCACATAATTACAACAAGTCACGATTCTGCCAAAGCAAGTGATTGCAACTGCGGAGCAGCACGTTTATCACATCTATATGCCTCAAAATAACATCTTTGGTGGTCAATCAAGTGAGAAAGGTATGCAAATTTTTCTGCAGTTGTTATTCAAATGTTTATTATTTCCATACATCTTTTGGGTTGATCTTAAGGATTTGAAGCATCCTCTTCTGTTAAGGAAGGGTAGTTTTTTCTCACAACCAGTGAATGGTCATGTCTGAGCACTACCACTACTGGGTAGTGTAGGATAGGGTAGTTTTCAAGCTAATAAGTGCTCATTGCATAGTAGTTTCAGTTCAATTTTGCTTTCAATAAGTGCATACGCTACACAGTTTTCTAGCCCTATCTTAAACAGAGTCATGATAGTTTCAGTTTAAGTTTTGTTTTGCTGCAGTTGTTTTCTATCAGTTTGAGTTATAGGGGTTTTTCTGAGTTACAAAGGACATGAATTGACTCCTATGCCCAATGGATAAGGTCTAGGCAACTGGTCTGATGTTTAGCAGGCATACATATAGCAGATGTCACCAAAAATGCTACCTAATTTCACTACTAGCTTAATCAGGTAGAGCTTTTGAAGTTTTAAAGAAGAGAAAGGTACTTTTTATTTCTATTGTATTATATCCATGTGCACAAATAAAACAAATTAAGATTATAGTGCCAATTTGCATTTTTAGATGCATAACATATTTGAAAGATTGTACAAATCTTTTAGAAGACAAGTAATATTTATTGAAAAAATAAATGTATAAGGTCTCACACAAGCCGTGAGACTAACTAATTTATTGCAACAGAAAAAGAAGATTATACATTTATAGAAAATAAAAAAAAATGTGCATATAGTATAGGGTGACTTGTCATTTCTTGAATGACGAGTCTTGGTCCTGTTTGTTTTGTCTTGCATCATCCCATGTTGCCCATGTGTCCTGCACCCAACTGTTATCTACATTGAAGGGAGAAAAATGATAGAGAAATGAGGAGCCATCATAGAACATATGCCATGTATCTACAAACATACAATCTAATTTTCAGATGTAATAAAGCATTCAGTATCACATAGACCTTCAAGAAAGCAACAGGATAATCAAGAACATCAATCACATGCACATATTTTCCTAACATGTTTGTTTCTTGTGCAGGTATAGAGAAAGTTATGTTACTGATTTGTTTATCTCATTTCAGCATGTGGGTTAAATTGAGGCTCCCACAAGGGTTGAGCCCAGCATGCTGCCCTCTTTTCATCTTGAGGAAATTTTAAGTCTTTTCAAGGCATTCTTATAGGTTTCCAGATACAAATATGTTTCATCTTTGTCGTAAGCATGTAAGCATATCCACCTCTCAAGTCTTGTTACCTAATTACTTGCAGAGAGTTGTACTAAGAAACTAATAATGATATGAGTATCATTACTAAAGAGGTGAATATGCTTATGCCAAGTCTAGTTGTCTTTGATACTTGAAAATTCTATCATGATATGCCAAAAATTAGATGTTGAGAAAGGTCATATTCAGCCATGCAATCCCAAGAGATTAAGGCATGCTAAATAGATGACTGTAATAGGGTTATGTGTTTAGTAAGAATATCAATGTGTCTACATGGAAAGTAGCAGTATGGAGATAACAAGAATGCAGGAATATCTCAAACAAATAGTACCACATCAGAAGTTTCAATCAGAGGATTCATTTCATAAGTCAAAATAAACATGAAGCTAGAGGTAGTTTATCAAAATGCAGAGCATTGAGAAAAATGGTATGCTAGGTGTGTTGCTACAAATAAAAGATCAAGAATTTGCTCACAATGCATTGCATGCTCATAGTAAGGTACAGAAGATAAAATGAGAAAGCTGCCAGTGTATACAAAGTATGTTATCAAAAGCAAAATGAATATATACAAACTTGCTACTATAGGAGAAGGAAAGGTTTTCTTTTTAAACCCATTCAATGATACAGAATGCCATGAAAAGTTTATCTACAGAGAAATTTTGCATACAGTGAAGGTTTTGATGCACCAAACCCTAGTACACTCAATAGAGATGATTAAGATGTTGAGCATACAGAATGTATCAAATGAAAGGAGCAGAGCTGAGTTATCATACAACTTTTTCCAAGCCATGAATCACGTTCTTATGACTGTGTTTTTTCAAAAAAAGGAGATTAAGGGTTTGTTCACAAAAACCTAATGACTTATCAAGCCACAACTTTCAATCTTTTCTTAGCATTACAGTAGAAAGAAAGGCCGACATAAGCATGATAATATCATATACACAGAAGCAAAGAAAAAGACAAAGTCATTCTTTTATTTTTCTGTAGTTGAATCAGACAAAATGCAATTTGTAAAGCACATGTATGGCCATGACCATTATAGGAAATGAAGCATTTATCATAAACTGCAAGAACAAAGTAGCAGAAATGACATAAAATTTATAGTTTTAGCTTCAAAAAGTGGATTTACTTTACTCACCTAGGGTCATTCGAAGTTATTCACCAAGATCTGTAGCTAAAAACCTTTCAAAACAGCAAGTAAACCTCTACAAAAAGTCAAGCAAAACTCACTCATGGCGGTGCACATAGGAGCAAAAGTTGCAAAATGAAAGTTGCTTTGTCAACTTTTCCTTTTGGTCTTTTAGGGTTTGAGCCCTAAGAGCTTGATGGGCTTTTTGTCATCTTTTTATTTTTTTTGCATCTTTTCATTAATAATCTCGTTAGCTAAGACTTGGAGTCTTATGCCTAGCATTTGGTCATGCTTTGTGATATGCCACGATGTGGCATACAAGTCTTTTAAGACTTTTCGTAGTGCTTTATTCCCTCTTTGCTAGGGTCAGCACTTAGGTGCTTTTCTTTTCTTTGCATTAAATTCAAGATGTAAAATAAATAAACTTGAATGATGACATTATAAATCATTTGAGTTTATTGTTATTATTAGATGCAAAAGGAAATGTAAAAGCATATTTATGGCATTAAGTGACCTTGTTATGCCAAGCATATAGGAGAGTGGAGGAGATTGGCAAACACATGCCAAGTATATAGCTATTTGTTTGCCCTTGAGCTAAGTGGTTTGACTGAGTCATGGAGGCAGTTAGTAGTTGATTTGAATACTTTTAAGAGCATCTAGGAGATGTTTTATTGCTTTTAGATCCTTTTAGGGGTTTGTTTCATGTGTCATCATGTTAGACCAAGTCATGATTGACTTTTTCTCTCATTGTGAGCTCTTTTGGAGAAGATTTAGGTGCTATATTCTAGGCATTTTGGGGGCATCCGACCCAAGGTGGTTTTTGGAACCCTTTTTGGTGGAACCAATTGGAGTTGTGGATATAGTCACTTATGTGACTCATTTTGTAGTTAGTTCTAATTATGTAATTTTAGAGAGTAATGATTTTTACAATCCTTTCTTAGATTTTGACAATTTGTAACTCATTCATTTTTGGACATGGAATACAGTGGATACCTTAGTTATTTCTAGTAATGAAATTCTTACCTTCTTGTTCTTGCAGTTTTTGTGTATGTTTGAATAATTGATCAAGTTACTTGTGAGATTTTCTTAATCTCCTTGTAATTTTGTCTCATATGTTATACCTTTGCTGCAAATAGTAAGCCAATGCAGGTTGTTGATTGTGATGATAGAGTGCATATCACTTGTTAATTGTGAAGTCTCTCTTCCTTTTGCAACTTATTATGTTCTTGACCATTTAGTGAAATATTTATGCAGAAGCATACTATAATAGGTTGTGCAAACTTAGTTTCTATCAATTTGAACCTAGTGTATGTAAGTTTGGATTTTCATTGTCCTTGTCAGTTTGGTGTATCACCCTTTTAGTTTTAGTTTAGTTTTTTTGAATTTCCTCTTTCCCTTTTCTTTGCAAATTCATTAGTTTAGGTGATAACTAGCTAGGAAGACAACCTTCTCTAGAGATTCACTCCAATTTTTAGGTGACCCATAGCCATAGGAGTGTTTCCATGTTCCTCTAAAGTACCAAGTTCTACAACTTGGTAAGGGTGCAACTTTAGGAGACAACACAACCCTGAACAGCTCCTTGTAAAAATCTCTAAATAGTCTCTTGATATCCCCAAGTAATGGAAGATAGAGCCATTTTCATTAATATGGCCCACATTTTCCTTTCTGGATTTGGATCTTAATAGTTCAAAGAAATACTTAGTTCCTCTATCCCCATCCTTTAACCAATTAATTTTTTCTCTAAGTTTAGCCCCTTGGGCTTTGAAGGTCTATAATCTTCTAAGTTTGTTTTTAACCTCTCCAATGAGTCTAATTTTTTCATCATCACTAGGGTTATTTTGCAAGGAGTCCTCTAATTCCAAAAATTCTAATTGAATGGGTTTTTCATTTTTCCTTCTTTCTAAGGCCATTTTCTTCCCAAAAACTTGAAATAGCCTCTTGCTTGTGCTTAAAAATTCATTACAAAATTGGATAGCCTCACCTTTAATAGCCAAGGTTTTCATGATGTTCCTTAAATTATAGATCCCATCCAAACAGTCCATATACAAAAGTAACTGTGTATTCAATTTAAAAATATTATCCTTACTAATAATATTCCTTTTTTATTGAGGATCTATATTAATGCAAGCATGGATAGGGTAATGATTTGATAAGGTGTTAGGAATGACACCAACAACATTATCTCTTGCTAAGCTTTGAAAGTGGAAGAAATTCTTGTTTGCATAAATCCTGTCCAACCTGCAATATATCCTTTTATTATCTTTTTGAGAGTCACATCAAGAGAACCAAATCCACTAACTATTAGTCTTTTTATCTTCTAATAGATCAAATAGAATATGCATATTCTTTCTCATCCAAAAGAATTGCTCATTGCCCTTCCATTTTGCTTGGTTACCACTAGTTTTATCTTCTCTATGTTCAACCATATTGAAATCCCTTGCCACAATCTAGGGGATCTTAGGTAACTTATCAACCATCTAGTTCCAAAGATTAATTCTACCCCTATATTCATTGGGGGAATAAACAAAACATATCCCAAATTTTTTATCCTCCTTTTCAAGAATCACCCAAATACACCTATTACAAGGGGAACAACCATTCTAGGCTATAAACTAACCCCATTTCTTATTCACTAAAATTGCATTTCCTCCTTTGCCTCTATCATGTTTCAAAAAAAATGCTATTGCTTCCTTCCATATAAATCTTAGGGATTTTTCTAATTGGAACCCTGTGGCCTTAACCTCTTGTAACAATAGACAATCCATCTTTCTATTTCTATTTTAAAAATATCTAACTATATACTTTCTTTTAGGGGATTCAAGGCCCCTAATATTCCAACTATAATAGTTCATACGCAGTAATTTAGGCTAGACAACTAGGAGATTCACCTTAAGAATTATTGTTACACATTTTATCAAAACATTTAGGCAACTTAGTGCCTTTTACTTTCTCCCCAAGATTATCATAACTTTGCTTTCTATTTACTTGTCTTCTCTTTCTATTGACATTATCCTTTTTCAAGGAGTATTCTTCCCCTGTTTGGTAGGAGCCTCTCTCTGCATCATTTATTAGGGGCTCTCCCTCTAACCCCTTTGGGTCTATAGTATGGAAACTAATGGGGGAACCAACAACATTAATAACCTTTTCCATTTTATTAGATAACATGTTTTCTCTAATTTTCGGCAAGGCCAGATCTTGCGCATTCTTCCTCTTCTTTGTCTCAATTTTAGAATCCCCCACCAACTTATCATTAATTAGGGTGTCCTGGTTGACTCCCATTTCAATTAAAATCTTGGTGATAGGATCCTTAGATCCACTTTACAAACTATCCCATATGTCTAAATTATTTGTATTCACATCTTTGGGGACAATGACAAGGTTTTCTACAAAGTAGGGATTGTCAAATATTTATGTTTCTTGATCTAATAGGCTAGTTTTTGTATAAATCCCATCTATTATCTCCTTACAACATTGATCCACAAATTGTGGACCACTTCCCTGAGTAGAGAAACTGGTTAAAGAATCAGAAGCCACATCTGAGGGACTACTTATATCACCATTGTTGTCACCAAGTTTTCCTCCTAGATTCAGATTTTATAGGTTGTTCTTGATTGCACTCAAGGTAGGATCATTTCTCCCCCAAAGGAGTAGAGACCTTTTCTTCTAGTAGGTTCCCACTCATTAAGGAAGAATTTTCTTGTTTTTGTTCAACAAACGCATGAAGAGCTGGAGGATCAGACTCTATAAGGGTTTCTTGATTCCCATCTCTAGTCTCAGGAGGATTAGGCACAAAATTTTTATTCACAACATTATGTCAGATATTATGACATTCTTTCTTTAGGTGGCCATCCACCTTCCAATGAAAACATGAATTGATCCCTCCTAGACCAATAACCCCACATTCAAACATTTTCTCCCCCACCCTGATTTCTAAAACCTCAGGGATATGAACCCCTGTATTTAAAGAAATTAGAATTCTAGCATCCAGATGGGGCAACCCTAGTCTCATCTATTTTCATGACCTTTCCAATGGCCTAGGAATAGAACAAAATAGAATTTCTTGATGAGATGCATCCATTTTCCATGGAAATGCTTTAAATAATGTTTGACCTACATTCCAATAATTTCTTTCCAACACTTTTTTTTTGCATGGTGTGGTTTCTCAAGAATACCACAAAAATTCCCTTGTTCAATAGTCTACAAAATGACACCTGTATGCCAAGCTTCCTCCCCCAAACATAATTTATCCAGTTATCCAAGAACCTCCTCAAAGGAGTTTTTTCAACATTTAGACAACCAAAAAAAAGTGTTGTAATTTTCAATCTATTTTCCTCATGCTTAATAGCATGCTCCATTTCCAAATTAGGGCAGAAGACCATTTTATAGTGCACCAAAAGGGGCTTACCTTTTTTCTCTTCTCAACTATTCTTTTCTCCTTCTCCATTGGTGAGTTACCTCTGGCTCTAAGTATCCCGAGCTCCTCTCCGACCTTGAAATGAGCATTTTGAGTCAGAGTTTGGGCATCTTGTAGGTTAAGGGATTCATGAAATGATTTCTTCTTTTCTTCTATATCCTCTTTCGTACCCTTCACCAAGATATTACATGCATCCATTGCTTCTCATGGCCGAGGAATTAATGCCTCAACTGGAGTAGTACTACCACCTCAGTTTAAGAGCATAGGTAGGTGTTAATGGATGTTGAGCCTAATCCCTCCAAAACAAATAGGTAGAAGAAAAATTTGAAATTCAAATAAACTTCAAAATCCCTTTAACAATTTAATGACTACCAAGAATGTGGCAACTTCAAACAAATCAATACAAAAACATGTATCAAATCTCACAGCAAGGAAACATATCTACACTAAAAGCATGTAGGAGACCAATCAAGACAAGAGGTCTCTATCAGATTGGTCATGGAGGGTTTTTCCACCCTCAAACAATCCTAGTGTAGTGCCCCCTCATCATTGGCTTGTGATAGGGGTAATTCTGCATTGCTCTCTATCAATCAAAGACAGTTGTTAGTCGTTCATTGCATTGATTCAATTCTGAGACATTGGATTAGTATGTTATGGTTTATGCTCACTTTGACCTTGATGACTATGTTCAATGGATTTATTTAGACATGTGTTATGAGTCATGATTACTTCAGTTATGATATGTTGGACATGATTAGTAATGGATTAAATTCTGCATGTTTTATTAGATTCGTTGATATCTAGTTTCAAATGCTATGGTTATAATCTTGTCCAAGAGCAGGGACGGTGTAACATTACTCGCTTCGAGTACCCTGTTACGCCACGACTCTCTGACTCTCCGTATATGTATTTGGTCATATACAACCAATTGTTTGATGCAGGCTGCAGGTACCGAACCTCGACTCCACTTGATATAGCAGGTTCGAGCAGGTTCTTACACCAATGGGTATTAGTGATGGGAGATAATGCGAGGTCTATTCCATTAGGCCGGTCCTTGTCTTCTGTTGTCGTCTTGAGTCGTGGTCTTGCCTTGTTATGTTTGGTAACCTCGTGTTGTGGTGTATAGTTGAATTGGGTTATTTATGCTCGTGTGTGGTTGGAAAATACTTTAATGTGTTATTATTAATTAATGATGCTTCTTTTATGTTTATTGGGTATTATGTGTTTTGCTTAGAACTGGGATTGATACCTTGGCTAATTTTATAATAGTCTAGAATTAATTATTTGCCCAAGAGTATTTATGTCATAAATAGGAGTTACGAGTAATTATTAGTTTATGTTTTTGGTTTTTGGTTTCAGAATAATTTTGCTATGTGAAATAAATGCCTTGAGTTGTCAATTTGAAGTTGGGAGATTTGAATCTCTATTATTAGTAAAATTTTAAATTTCTAGAGGAGTGGGTTACTGAGTAACGGATGCATGTCCATGACAATTTATGAGCTGAACCATTTTTATGGTGGGGACGGTTTGGGAAAAGGGGCAGACAAGATTTGGGGGTTTTTGGCAGAAGAGGAACAGGAAGAAGGAAGGAAAGCAAAAGGGTAGAGGATTCAGAGACTCGAGGATAAAATTTCAGGTATGTCAATTGAATCAATGGATTAGATATTGTTTGTGATAGTTATGTATTCAAATGTGTATCTCCCTTGCTCTTTAGTCATTGGTCTATAGCAACTCTTTTGATCTTTTTAGAACTGTACCTCAACAATTTCTTCCTGCTGAGTGTAACAAAGCACATTCTTTATCATCCATGATGAGTTTATAAATACCTTGATGATAAAATTTATCTTGGCTCAAGCATCAACCCTTGCTCTCATTCTTCCATCTCATTCCTTTAATTCTTTCCACTTGTTCTCTTTCCTTCATTTTTGTGAAGTTTGATATGAGGACTCAGGGCCATTTTATGGAAGACATTTTTCCATGCTCGCCTAAGTTTCATGCTTCGATTGTAATTCCTAAACCTTTTCATATTTTGGAAAACTGCCTGCGTCACTACTCAATATGGGCCATTCTGCACAAAACCCATGTCCCAGAATTTTGAGATTCATCTTCATTTACGCGCAGTTTGAGACAGAAGTTGGCTGCCTGGAAAATACTAAAAATATGGGCTTGACTATATCTTTTACCAAATGGTGGACCTTCTCATGTGCAAACTGGGTAATTCAATTCTGCTAGACTTGCATTCGTTGCATACCATGAGAATATTCCTTCTATTTTGCTTAATGAATGTAATTACCCTCTTCCAAAGATCTAGTTTGAGCATAGGACTGCAGAATCTGAGCCTACCGATTGCATTGCTTATATATATATTCTATAGCTTGTTCAATAAATCCATTTTGTACATAACTTGTAATCATTGTATTTCATAGATGGTGCCCTTGGTGCATTTTGTGTCTGTGCTTCCTCATTTTGCATGCATGACCACCGGAGTATTTCCATCTATAATTTCTAACCAAAAAAAAAAAAAAGTGTTTCTTTATGCTTCAAGGGATGCCATAGCTTCCTCCAAAAACATCAAACTTGTATTTTCTCAAAAGTTTCTAAAGCCCTTTCAACAAATCCATATTCTGTATTTTCTTTGTCAAAGGTCATATGGATTTCACCAGCAATCTGTTACCTTGTGAGTTCAATTTACGGTGGCTTACAAGTGGCAAAGTATTTGTCATCATATAAACCATCTCCATACAGGACAGATCTGAATTTTATTTCTTGCATAGGCTATAATTCATTTCTAACTGCCTTTTCCTCTTGTGCTCCAATCCAATACTTCAATACATTTCAACAAAAAAGATACAGCTGTAAGCTTTCAATAATCAATGTGTTTCATTAATTCAAAATTTATGAGAGTATCCTCCCAAAATCCAATGAGTGTATTTTGCAATTATTGCATCATATAAAACAACTTATCTTATGTCTTCATTTGCTTTGATTTTAAAAAATATATATGGACCAATTCATTTCCTAAATTAAAGATATGTTCTTTTTAGAAATAACGAAGAGCCTACATAACTCTCTCTTTTTTAACATTTAAATTAGAAACTAAACTCTTCTCTAATATAAACTTTTTCCTTTTTAGAAACATATTAAGTTGTAATTAATCCTTTTGAATTATTTTTATTCTATAAATTGAGCTAGAATTCTACATTCTTTATTTAAAGAAAAGTAAGAAATAAATCATTTTATAGAAAATTTCTTAAACTTGATTCAATTAATTTGTGATATTATATTTGTTTAATATGCAAGTAATTCCTATATTAGAATAGGAATTAGAGAAAAAAAATTAAGTATTAAATTATAGAATGAAGGTGTTAGGGAGAGGAAAATAATTAAAAGTATTTATTGTTTTAATGATCTTAGACTTAATTTTGAAGTAGTAGTGTATATTATAGTTGATTGATTTATAGGTGTTTTTGTCTCTTGAGGAATTAGTTGTGGGTAATATGTTTACATTGTTAGGTAACAATTTATATTATTTAGTTGCCTCTTGTTTTTAAATTGTAGGTAGTAAACATGTTGATGAAAAGTTATGTTTTATCTTTATAGTTGTCCTTGGAAATTTTAGAGTAATTTGTATGAATGTTCTTGTTCCTTGAGATAACAATTTTGTGCTTCAGGTATTAATTACCTTATTATATATTAATATGTTTTGATTATATTACAGGGTATTGGAGTGTCTTTAACTTGGGATTATGTTATTAATGGAATTATTTCATGAGCTTTCCTTGACTTTTGTTTAAGTAAGGATGTTCGGTTTAGGGTTCACCTTCCTTGCCTTATTAATTCCTAGTGTTTTGAAGTTTTGCTAATTGTGATACTTTGGTTTAAGATGATTTCTTGATTGAATTAGGATTAAGATGTCTTGAATTTATACTTATTCCATAGTCTCAAGTTATTTCTTTTGTTAAATGAAAACACTTTTAACTTCATCATGAATTATTATTATTATCTTTAGCTATGTTTAAAATGGTTAGTCAAGATATAGATTTCATGGTAGTTGTTTATATTAGAATTCTTAAGTGGTAAAATAATAGATGGTAATCCATGCTCATACAAAAATACATAAGTTTGATTTGATTTTCTTTTATAAGTGGTTAAATGTTAGGAAAATATATACGTTTATAGTGTTTTTGATTTGAAATGATATTTGGTAAAAAGGTTAGTTGGGCATCTATGCCTATAGGAAATTGTATAGGTTTATAATGGTTGTTTTATAATGTTTGTGTTTGAAGTTGTAATTCGTATAATGGTCTTGGCATGTGATCGGTCTTGTGAAACATAAATGTAATTTTAGAAGATCCATTTATGAATGATGTTGTAGCATGTCTTTTAAGCTTGTATGGGAATTTAAAGGTTTCAAGGTTGTTTTTGCGATTGGTAAATGGTTTTAGGAAATGTATTTTCTTTAGTTGAAATTATAAGAAGTATATGTTAGGAAAATGCGCTTATAGATTCTCATGGATGTCACAATTGGATTTGTAAGTTGGTAAGATGCTAGCTCCTAGGAAATTATATATATGTCTTAGCATTGAATTGAAATTTTAAATGCTTGATGATAATATTTGATCATAAGAAATATCCTTGTGAAATTTACAGATGTCATTAGAAATTGTATTAGTTAGAGCTTTTGTGTTTTTCGAGCTATAATACTAGATTTCTGTAGTTATGTCCACGTTAATGATATAGCATATGTTAAATCATTTCATTACGTTGAAAGTAAAAGTCTTGTATGATAGCCAATTTGTATCATCCATTAAGGGTTATGTCAAGTCGTTTTCAAATATGGTTTGTGGGAAATTTCGTTGCTGGAAGTAATGATGTCCTTGGGTAGAGATTTCCATGATATATTATTATAGTAGGTAACTAGTGTGAGGGGAATTATAGAAGGATTTGAATTACTATTTCTAGTTCATGGGTAATAATAGTGTATTGATCTCCTGGTTGAATTTTAATTTGCTAGTCACACTTGTGATATTCCTTGTCGTGCTTTGTAAATGGTGGATACCATCGTTTATGTTATTTTACTTTCTTTTAGCGACTTGGAGCCGATTGTCAGGTTAAACCATTTATTGTTGTTAATGCCGTGAACTTGAATTTTCTTAAATCTCATAAGTTGTTCTCATGATTGGATTAGAAGTTCATTGAATATCTTTTGTCCGATTATCCTTCTGGTTGTACCTTTATGTTTGTATTGGAGTATCATATTACCTTGGGGTGGAGTTTGGTCTATGTTGGTTTCTTGTGAAGTAGGAATTCTTGTGTGATGTTATGACCACTTATTGACAATGTGGAAGTGTTGACCTTGTCTGATTATGGTTTCTCTATCTTTGGTTGTACCTAACTCTAGAGGTGAGGTGTCTTGATCTTTGGTCTAGATAGTGGCGTGGCAATGTAATGGGATATTTGGATTTTCGTGCCCTATAATGAATTGGGAATGGCCCTTGGATATGGTACTTGGTTTCTAAATGGTATTGCTTCAAATTTTGATGGAATTCTAAGGACCCTTTTGTTGTGGCCTAGTGAATGGCGTAAGTTATGGGTCAGAACTGAGTTGTGACTTTTATATTTGTATGTTGTGGTATGTTTGTTGTTCAGAGAATGCTAAGGGAGTGGCTTTCATGGTGGGGCCGGTGCCTAGTGAGAGGTCACCTGGGTAACCCCATGGAAGTTGTAAGCATGTGGAAAAAACTTAATAACTTAATCAAGAGGGTTGGGGTATTAAAACAATTAACAAGATAAGTAAGAGACCTCACTCATGCCTTGAGTGCTCTCATAGGCTAAGGATGGGATGAGAAGGCCTGGTTGGCAAGGCCGACTTCCTTGTCTCCATGAGAGGACCTGTCAGCTCCGCATGTGTCACCCTATGGGGCTAGTGCCTCGAGAGAGGCTGCTAGGGTAACCATAGATGGGGGCCGGCTTCTGGGGATAGATAGCCTGGGTAACCCATGTTAGGACCATGCGATGACACTCTCCTTATGCAGTTCTATTGTTTCTTGGTGCTGCCTCTAGAGTGATGTCTTGTCTTGTGTAGCTTTGTTGGTATGGTCGGTTGTGTCAAGTCAGTTGTCGTTCTTTTATTTTTTGATGTTGTTCTTTGGCTTGGTGGATTCCTCGTCGTTATCTCCTAGCTCAGAGGGGTGGACCTCAGGGTTCCACATGGTTGGGTGGCAGAGCTATCCATTGGTCCTTTTGGAGATGCAGTTTGAGTTCTATGCAGAGGTGTTCTAGTTCCAGTTTGCTTTCCTCCTTCAGAGTTGTTGTATGCTTTCTTATTTATTCAGTTGTAAACCGACACAATCGGTCTTGTAATCTTGCATTGTAATTTTGTAAATAAACTATCTTGAAATGATAAGTTGATCTTTCTATAGCAATAGTAATTGATTATCTCTTATGTGGTTTTTACCTTATATTCTCTAATGCAGTTATGTTTCCCTAGAGGAGCTAGAAGTGCATTTTTCTTTTTGTTGTGATATCGTTGGTTATTGCTATTGCATTTACTTGCTTTAAAAAAAAATTAGTTTTGTAATGTTGTACTTTTAGTCTTGCACTCTAGGGTTGCATGACGGGGCATTACACCTAGAGCCTCCTCTCTGTTAGGTATTATTCCATCTATTAATGTTTTATGTATTGTGGAATGAGATAATTGAATGATAATACTTAGGGGATGTAGATTAAATGTTTAGAAGTGGGAATGGTTATGACACTTATCTATGATTTGGAAAAGGTTTCAAAATTATTTATACTTCTTGTAGTTTTTTGATTTATTTTGGTTTACATGAATGCCTTGGCAACAAATGTTACCCAAAGCAATTTTCTAGTAAAGTAAATATTACTACAATTAACTTCTCACTCATCAAGAGAATGTTGATGCCAATATGATGATTGTGATGTTAACCAAAGTGCTCCATATCCATTAGACTAAATTATGAAATTTTTTATTGTATAATATTACATGAGGAACGAGCTATAAATTGTGCCATGTCTTCTTACATCAATATTTGCATTATAATATTGGAACATAGGGTTCCATAAATTTGATTCCATGTATTCTTTTGTCTTTTTGAGGCCTTGATATGACCTTTATAATTTGGAAGATTGCTAGGTCAACCTCATGAGGTGGACAAGGTTGGCATACCTACTATGACATGCGAACCTTGGTTTTATGAATTTATAAGTGGTGAATTATAGTAGTTCGATTGGAAAAGAACAATGTAACCTAGTCTTGGGCTTCTCAATTCTTTTGATATTATTTTTTTCTTTTCATAGGTGACTACACCTTATCAACTCTGTAGGGTTTCTATAGAGTTTCATAGCCTTGACCATGTTCTTATTATGTTGTAACTATGTGAGAAGTGAGAAAACCTAGTGGTTAGATATAGGGGTTCCTATTGCAATTGGAATGAAGTTATAATTATTCCTAAAACATTAAATTGTGCATAGTAGTATCAAGTAAACAATTATTGGAGGCCATCTAATATTGTATTATGATAATAAGGAAGTAAATTCTATCAGTCATGCTAAATGCGAAGTTACACCATAAGAATATAAATGGAGAGATGCTTAGTAATATCAACATTGTGTTTGTGTCAAATTGTGGAAGTATGATAGTCTGTAGAAGTTTGTAACATTGTTGAGAAAGTTCCTTGTGGAGGTAAATGTGATCTATGTGCAATTATTGAGAACTAGTGGGGTGGACTATGATAATCATGAACAATAGTGGTAATGTTGGGTATGTCACACACATGCACGTGCACACACATATATGAATAATGAGGATTTAAAATATCATGAGTGAATTCCTTACACTTTGAAGTTCTGGAGGAGTTGAATTTACTTTGAAAAATTGAAGAATTTAGCTTTACAACTACTAGTGGCATTTGTTTAAAAGTTTCCAAGGTCTTTTAAGCATTTTCTTTGAAACATTTGTCAAATAGTTAGCATGCCTTGTGCATGGTTCTAGATGTTTGCATACATGTTTATTAGGGAAATTACAATTGCAATATATGTTAATTCTCCTATGCTTGATGTGTTGATGGATATCCTACCTTGTTCCAATCGTCCATTCTAGCATGGGTTGGAAGGATACTAGTTAGGTATTATGTCAATTATTAATGTTTTATGCATTGTGAAATGAGATGCTTGAATGATAATATTTAGGGGATGGAGATTAAAAAAGTGGGAATGGATATGTCACTTATCTATGATAGGGAAAGGTTTTTGGAATTATTTATACTTATATTTCCTTGATTTATTTTAGTTTACATGAATGCCTTGGCAACAAATGTTACCTTGAGCAATTTGCTAGTTAGGTAGATATTTCTTCAATTAACTCCTCGCTCATCAAGAGAATGTTGATTCCAATATGATGATTGTGATGTTAACCCAGGTGCTCCATATCCATTAGATTGAATTATGAAAAAAATTATTATATAATTTATTACATGAGGGATGAGCTATAAATTGTGCCATGTCTTCTTACCTTAGCATTTACATTATATTATTGGAACATAGGGTTCCATAAATTTGATCTCATGTATTATTTTATCTTTTTGAGGCATTGTATGACCTTTATATGTTGGAAGATTGCTAGGTCAACCTCATGAGGTGGACAAGGTTGGCATACCTACTATGGCATGTGAACCCTATTTTTATAGATTAATAAGTGGTGAATTGTAGTAGTATGATTGGAAAAGAACAATGTAACCTAGTCTTGGGGTTTTCAATCCTTGCGATATTCTTTTTTTATTTTATAAGTGCCTACAACTTACCAACTATGTAGGTTTTTTATAGAGTTTAATAGCCTTGACCATGTTCTTATTATGTTATATAACTATGTGAGAAGTGAGAAAACCTAGTGGTTAGATATAGGGGTTCCTATTGTAGTTGGAATGAGATTATAGTTATTCCTAGAACATTAAATTGTGCATAGTAGTATCAAGTAATACTATTATTGGAGGCCATCTAATACTGTATTATGATATAAGAAGGAAGTAAATTTTGTTAGTCTTGCTAAATTCTAAGTTACACCATAAGAATGTAAATGAAGAGATACTTAGTAATATCAAAACCTTGTTTATGTGTCAAATTGTGGAAGGATCATAGCATGTAGAAATTTGTAACATTGTTGAGAAAGTTGCTTGTGGAGGTGACCTACGAGTAATTGTTGAGAACTAGTGGGGGGACTATTTTGAATCATTGACATAGTCACGGATGGAGAGTCCAAAGAAAGGACTATTTGACCATGCATCTTAGAGATGACATAGTGAAATTAACATAGTTACAATAAAGCAAACTTGATTGTCATTGATTCAACAGCACAAAAGATTACAATATGGCTTATTGTCTTGCCGCATGCACATTACGAACTGATAAAAAAGATAAGGCAATTGAGCACATCGATCTTATCATAACTTGACAAACTTTCTTTCTCTTTCCCTACTACTACTTCCTACTTCTTGCTTCTAATTTTCTAACTCCTTAACTTAATAACTAATTGCTTCCTTCCAAATGGATCAAAGAGGTGTTTATATACTAGTTCCATGTCTAAGGAATGATCCATATTAGCTGTAAGAGGTTCCAAATCTTGATGCTCTATGAAACGTGTTGGTCAGCTTAAATTTGGTGATGAAGCTTCAAGTGTTGAAGGAACATGTTGTAGTTCTAATTGAAGATGTCTCTAGTCCCATACTGCGTTGTGAGATATTTATTTGAATGCTGCAAGCCATGGGAAGGTGTCAAAGAAATAGCATGTTGAATCGAATGCTGACTATTCTAAATTGAGAACCTGACGATGCTTCTGATAGAAATAACTTTTTGTAAACTAATGCAAAGCTATTGAAATTTGGATATGATGTGTATGATTTGTTGTATAGTTTTGATCAATTGCTAGTTACCATAGTGTAACCATGGAGTAAAGTTCTATGAGTTATACTGAGACTATTACTATCTAAATGTCCCATCTCAAACTTCTAGACTTCCTGAACTCAACTATATTTAGCATTGTTAGATGTTTATTTCTAGTTATGTTATAAATAGATACTCATCTATGAATATAAAGTGAAATGTTATCTTTCCTTTTAAAGTATACAAGTAGAGAATGATGAAAATGGATATTATGTGATACTTCAGCTATGGATTTTTGGTCACTAACCTATTAATCAGGAAATCAAGTTTAATGATTGCAGAAATGTGTCGAAGGCAAGAGTCTGGTTAAGGCAGAGGTGACCTAGCTGCTTGGCAAGAAATGGGATGGAGAAAACCTCTATGTGGCACACACAAGCACTTAGTTCATAATTGCATTACATTTTCCTCAGTGCATGAAATAATCTCTGTTGAATGGTTTCATTGTTTTTCTCACCAGGCTTAAAAGTGTCTTTTATTTGAAATAGAAAAAGCTAGGACTGGGTATATTTTTCTTTTATTTAAATTACATAAATCTAGATGAGGGTTTGTTTTTAAATTTATTTACTTATCTTGGGAACATAGACTTTATTTAATTATTTAATAAAATAAAACATGAGTAGGAGAATCTAGTGTTACCTTAAAAGAAATTATTATATAAAATAAAAATATTATTTTATCATTAAAATAAATATATAGAAATATCAATATGATTGGAGCTTATCTTTCTAAATTTTTGAGATCATGACATGTTTTAAAGATAGAAAGAAAATAAGAAATAGAAAAATAAAAAAACAAAAAGGATAGAAGAAAGCAAAAAACAAAAAAAAAAGACAAAAAGATAGAAGCATAAATAATAAAAACAAGAGAAAATCTTATATAGGAGTGTGCGCCATTGAGGAAAAAAAAGAAGAGAATAGAGGAACAACAACAAGGATGAGACCGACAGTGACAGGAAGCCAAAGAGCAACCTCTTAAGGATTGCGATGATTCCTAGGTATGCACCTAATTATGAAAATGATTGATTATTTGTGTTAAATTTGGTTGAAATCAATTTCTATACAATGTAAGAATTGTTTTATTCTGTGATTTCTCTTTTGCACAATCTGTATATTTTTGCCCTGTTGTTAGAAAGGTCTAGATATGTAATCTTTCATGAGAACTATTGCATCACCATAACTTCACTTTTATGAACTGGGTTTCTTTAAAAATTTTATATAAGGTGTATCACTCAGGTTTTTAAATCATATACAAAAATCAGCCATACCCAATTTGTCATTTTGTAGATATGTAATAATTAGTGGCTGTTTATCTCTTACCCATTTCGTCTCTATTAAAACAGTCTATTTTGTCACCAATAACTTCATTTTTATGAACTGGATTTCTCTAAACTTTTAATATAAGGTGTGAAGATAAGTTGTTTAAATCATATCCAAAAATTAACCTTACCCAGTTTGTCAATTTGAAGATATGTATTAATTAGTGACTATATATCTATTATCCATTTTTTCCTACAAGAGGCTGTATAGCCAATAAATTTCTCCCTGCATGCCATTCATTTACTGTACCATCAATTACCTGTGTTTGATCCTTCTAAAAGATGCTTAATAAACTAAATTTCATCCATTTTGCTTGCTGCAATTTAAAAATTAGCTGCAAACCTTGTAAGATCTCCTTCATTCATCCATGTGCAGAGGTTTTTCAAACAAATAAATTTATTAGTCATGAGAAAATATTGTTTCCAACAATGCCTTTGATTGTATTTTCCTATTTATTCCTCTTAATCTATATTTAGTAGTTTCCTTTAATCAATTTGAGTTAATTTAACAAGAAACCTTGAAGATAGGAAAGTGTAGGAAATTGATTTCAAAAGATAGTCAATATTTAAATAATTGTAGTAAAATGTTATAATTAATTGGAAATATGTATTTCATATTGCCTTTATAAATTAAATGGTTTTTTATTTGAGAATAATAGTGAAATTTATAGATAAACAATTGTAACATAATAGTTAGGAACTTCTATTGTCATATTACCATTGCAGAATGTGATGATATGTGAAATAAATAGTTTGATTGGGAAATAGTAGTGAATTATTGTTCATCTTCTAGTTAAATAAGTGTCAAATTATACATTGCCACATTACAAATAGTTGGTCTTCTCTATTAGGTTTACAGATCTTTGATGGTGACAGGTTGTCATTGATGACAAAAAGGTGTTTGGTCCTCATGTCATATTTCAGGATGTCTTCAAGTGGGAGAGATTTAATGCAGAGACAATGTATTGGTTGTTTGAAATCCGATGTGTCTTACAGATGCAGAGAATGGTTTTATACTTCACAGGTTTGATCTTGCATCATCAGGAGTACATCATCTTGTTTGTTGTTGATAGGAGCAGGAGCATGAGACATCATCTTGTGTGATCTTCATTCAGGAGTACATCATCTTGTTTGTTGTTGATAGGAGCAGGAGCATGAGACATCATCTTGTGTGATCTTCATTCATGGTTTACTTGATTTACAAATATTGTGAAGACAATCACATTGGATTATATTATTCAGGATAATAAAATCAAATAGGGCAAGGTTATGTTTTTATCTTCAAGAGTCTTGTGCTTCTCACCATCTTGGAAATCAGATAGGAGAATAATGTCAAGATTCATCAGCAAAATGTTGAGATCATTTTCAATATCATACTTGGTTCTTATTTGATTCATATTGGCTCTTGAATAGATCTTGTTTCAGGAAGTAGCATCATGCTATCACATTCCCTTTCATACTTCTTTCTTTATGATCATTCTGAGGTTTTGTGGTTCATTAAGTTCTAACTGCCTTAGAACTTTGTTATAAAGGATCATTATTTCAAGCCATATTACAGTTTCATGATGTTGGTGCTCTATTGGATATAAGTGACTTAGGGTTCTATATTCTTTGTCTAAGACCTAAAGTTTTATGTCTTGTAGAACTCTAAACCATGCTATTAAAAGCCCTCTCTACCCGTCATTCTAATAATGACTTTTTTTGTTTTATTTCACTGTTGACCTATTAATACAGGTCAGTCACTTAAACATGACTTGTTAGAGGGTTCAGTAGTCATGGCTGTGACCGGCCCTTCTTCACTAGAAACTTAAAGCATCGGTCACACCTTCTTTATGCGAATGGGCAGTTAAAGTGATCAAAGGTCTGTTTTTAAAGTTCATTGAGCGCGAAAGGGAGTAATCAACGGTTAAGTTTAAATGTTGAAATTTCCTCAGACTATTATTTTTGACGTGCTGTTAGCCGTCTATTGCTAAGGATTGCAGATAAGACTTTATTTAGGCATGTAAAGATTAAGCATATCTATGTGCTATATTTATGAGATTTGTTTCCATTCTTTCTAAATCATCTTGTGGCAGATAAGGAGAAGTGTTTTTTTAGAAAGAGTTTTTTTTTTAAGGATATTATTATGTTTAAGAATATCTTTAATTTCCTTATGAAGGCTTTTGGATTTGAGTAAACTTATGAAGAAATTTTTGTTTGAAGATCTATTTTTTAAAGAGGAAGATGAAACTTAAAAAGGCAGATTGAAAAAAAATTTTGGAGATTGATTTGAAGAAAATGATTTTTGAGAAGTGAAAAGAATGAAAGATAATTTTTTATGGCAGATTGATACAAAACCTTGAAGAAAATTTCTTTGTGGATATAATTTTTTTTTGAGAAGATTAAAAGTCTATTGAAGATTTGTGATGAAGGATCATGTCAGTTTTTTTTTAAAGAGTTTATGATCTCAAATTTTATTTTATTTGAGTCAAACTGACAAATTTCTTTTGGATCTGAGGAGAAAAATAAACAGGGGCAATATGATTTATTGAAGACATTATTGAGAAAAGAATTTGAAGAAGATTTTATTTTGCAATCACAGAATATTTTTTGCAGAGAAGGAGAAAGGGTTGGAGATTTTTGAACAAGTTTTAGATGAATTATTTTGCACGGGCAAAATGATTTTATTTTTGACAAGGGCAATGTTGGAGATTCTTTTGTAGGAATATGAAGGATCATGCATAAAAGTTTTTTTTATAGAAGATGAAAATGAGGACAGAGATTTTATTACAGGGGCAGATTCAAATATATTATGATGAATTGTTTTTGTAGAATGGAGATCTATTTGATGCAATCAGATATTATTTTCTTCAGAGAAGATGAAAGGTTTTGATAAAACGATAATGAAAATATGTTTTGAAGGTGAAAGGACATCAAATTTGTATACAATAGTTTTTCAGGTGCAATGATGCATATATATAAATAGAGATTGATGAAACATAGAGTGTTATGCAGTGTTGTTGAGTGTATCTGGATGTAGGATTGATTTTGAACAGAATGGACATTTGACAGACACATGAGAGAAGAAATGTTTTGTACTGAAATAGAGAAACCCTCTGAATTCTTGTTTCCAGTTTGTTCTATATTAGGAGTTGTTGCTCCTTGAAGCTGGTGCTTCTAAAACAGTATGCCAGTGAGGCTTATAGGTCAGTGTGACCTTAATATTTGTCAGTGAGACAATTTGTATTGCCAGTGAGGCATGTTTTCAGTTAAGCCAGTGAGGCACTTCATGAGTGGTTTTTCTACCCCTGAGGGTTTTCCACTCGGTAAAAAGGTTGTGTCTTGATTTCTTCTATGTGTGTGCATATTATTGGTTTGATCATGTTTTGTTTACATCTGTTATTGTAAGTCTTGTGCATATAAACTCAACAAATCATTAATGTATTCCTTTCCATCTGTTCTGTAAGAAAAAGCTTGCAAAATGTTGTAAAATGTTTGAAAATTAATACAACACTGATTCACCCCCCCTCTCAGTGTTGTCCGGACTCCTACAATCTTATGTTATGTGCATGAATTTATTTATCTTATATGTTTATGCCTTCAATAATTATGAATTTAATCTAGTCTCTTTGCAAAAGTTTGTTCATACTTAGGAAATGAATCTTCTTCTAAATAATGTCTTTGTTTATTTTAATCTAATCTATGCATATAGATATAAATTTATAGAACTAGCCTTTATATATTTCTAGTGGCCAACAATGTCAATAACTGTTGTCGTATTGATTCGGCCTATGTAAATAAGAAACCTAGTGTTGTCAACCTACTTTAAATTAGTTCTTGCAAACCTTTCCTTACTATTGGGACATATTGTATTACTTGTCACAGCCTATTTCGTTGACTTTTATGGAATTGTTAAACAATTTATATCTTCTTAAATTCCTTGTCACAAATTAATGGTTATGGCTTTATAAACCTACTTTATTTGGAAATAATTAGGTGAATAAGGGTTAATGAATATAACTAGTTGTATATCTTTTATGTGTATCTTGAATAAATCATGCATGTAGCTCATTGTTAGAGGTATGAGATGCCAACAAGGTGTATTCATGTTGTTTTTGTATGAACATAATAGTGATTGTTTTTAAGCAAATGCCTGTATTATTATGCAATTGGAAATAGATTATTCTTGTTGTGTGTGATGTGTGATAAGCTTACCTTTTGGGATAGGATGTTGAATGTGGGTTAATAGAGAGGGTAGTCTTCTTTTTCAAGATTACCAATTGTATTTTATGCTTTGGCCAAAACTATGTTTGTACCATTGAAATAAATAGATAATTAATGCCTAGTGATTAGTATTATTCTTTGCAACATCTTGTTTGCAAGAAATATGATCATTCTAGATTAGAATGCATATAGGCATTAGCCATGCATCGAGTGTTTCCCTCTTGCCCATTTGTTCAAGGTTGCTAGGTGCCTCGTGCAAGGTCAGGTATTCTTTGAGATAGGAAGAATTCCAGGGAAGTGTAGTGCTTCGTTGTTGGGTGGAAAAAGCACCTTAACCATGCTCTTTACCTTTAGTTTGTGGAAGACCAGTAGGTTGTGGTGGCTAAAGATAGATTGTATATTTGATTTTTACCATGAAATATATCATTTTATTGCACATTTGTATGGCCTGTTTAGCCAATTTATGTAATTGTACTTCTCTTTCATGTACTATTGTTGCACTTGAAAAATTGTAAAATATTATACATGTTTATGGATATCTGTATTAATAGAAAGATTCATTTCCATTTATAGATTGAGATTGCTTTACTTGGTATTTTTAGTAAGTGGAAAATCTCATACTTTACATTTGGTATTAGAGAATGGTTCCAGCATTGGGAGTTTTGGGGTGTGTGTGATTACTTGGTTTGTTCAAGCATGTGTGGGTCCTTGTGTGTTGGCATGCAGTGAGTAGCATGTGCCTTCTTTTGTTATGTCTTCCTTGCATGTGTAGCGAGTAATACGTTATTACAGGTTAGATAAACCCTAGGGTTTGCTGAGAAGTTGCTTGTGTATTTTCCTTCTTGATGCCCTGAATGGTTGGCATGAGCCATTTCAATGTGTGAGAGTGCTTGAGTGACCTTTGTAGGGTCATGTTCGTGCTTGTGTGACCACCTATGATAGTGGAGTTATGAGTACCTTTGTGTGAAAGTAAATACCATGTTCCAAGTGTGATCAAACTTGGATTAGTTCTTTTTTAGAGTTATGCGTTGTATGCTAACGAGAGGATGTTTTGATCATATGATTGATATGTGAAGAATATTATTATAATGAACCTTATTGTGGGCAAGAGTAGCATATCCTCGTAATGCTTGCCTCTGTATAATAACTAGTAATGCCTACTTGAATTTCATATTGCATTGCCTTATTAAGAGCATGCCCCTAAGTATGGATTAATTATGTGGTTGTAAGAAAGATAGTGTTGCATCACATTACTAGAATAGATCATTTGGGTAATGTCTTATATTCTAGATTGCATTCTTCCCTAGGATTCATGTAGGAACCTAAGTGTAATTATTTCATTGCATTATTTGAAGAGTTAAAGAGAAAAAGGGGTTGTGAAAAGGGTCATTTGCATAGTCCTTGTGATGTTTGAGGTGTTAGAATCTTGTGTGAATGATCAAACCCTATAACATCTTGTGACCTAAGTTGTGATTTCCCCATCCCTTAGTATGCATTTAGTATGCTTATCATCATATTGTGGAGAATTTTAACATCTTGTGAAAGGAACATTGGGCAATTGCTTGACCCTAACCTAATCCTCCCTCATGATTTTATTTATGTTATCCTATCCATATGCTTGGTGAATCCTTGATTGGTAAGAAGTGTTAACCATTGGTTGTTGGAGATATTGAGGTGCTTAGATATCTTGATTGTGAACCTAATTTTGTCCTAGTTTAATCTTGACTGTTGGCTGGTTGCTAGTGGATGATTGTGTGTCTTTACATAGTGATTGTATGCAACTTTTGGTTGCTTGGCATCGTTGAATGATTTTCGTGTGGTTAAGTAGAAATAATCTTATGGTATAAATATGATTGGAGTCTTAGAAGATTCATTTGTTTGATGTGACTGAGTGTATTCTCTTACTTACCTCTAATCAAGGTGTAGTGTAGCATTGTACTCCCTCTCTAGTGGCTAGAATTAGTCATGTAGTTCATGTAATGTGGAACTTTTGGACTTTAATACTTTATTTTGTTTGACGTTCGTAAATTTTCTAAATGTTGTATGGGTTAGCATTGAATTTTATTTTTATTTTATGAATATGTATAGCCATCAAAGTTTGATATTTATTTATCTTGTGACCTTTATGGTCATGTTTGATTTACTATTGAAACTGAGATCATTTTATGCCTTATTGCTGAAAATTGACTTTTCTTCCACTTTGATATTTTATTATTGGTGGCTATGCTTGAATGTTTTAATTGATGTCATGTATCATGTTATGTTGTGTATCATTTTATGTTCTCTATCATGTCCATGATGGGCCTCTAATGGATTGTATAATGGAGTAGAATGCAGAGAATTTACTACCTCTTGTTGAGTGTTACTAATAACTATTAAATTCCTTGGTTTGTGGATAAATGCAAGCAACTATTGTGTGAAATGTTGAGAAATGGTTTTGTGTTTCTATGAATCACTTGAAGAGAAATGTATTCTTGTATGAGCTTAAATGTAAGAGAACTCGTATGGATTGAATCTTGCTTTTAGTTGGCTGAATCTTGGCTTAGTCCACCAACTTGGGTTGTTCTTGCTTGTCTTGTTCCTGTTGGTCTTGAACTTAATGTCATGCCCCTAGTGTTTGAGATTGGTAGAGTGTATGATCTGTAAGTTCCATAACTACCCTCATGTTTGACATAGTGTAGGGTATGATGGATCATTAGTTAGTGCATGAGCATGTAATGTATATATATTTATAGTATTATAGTTGTCTTTTTGCTCTTGTTGACTTGCCAACCTTGAAAATTTGGTTGCTTCAAAAGTTTCTCCTTAGTAGTTGAAGGTTTTCTATCTTGATGCTAGATGGGATAAGTTGTCCTTTGTATTCCATTTTATGGATACTTGGTGTTAGGCTTGTTGGAATTAGTCCAGACAACTAAGAGGGGGGGTGAATCAGTTGTCTCACAAATTTAACCTTTTCTTTTTTTAATCTTCTTTATCAATTTGCAATCAAATTAATAAAACATTAAAGCATGAATCAACAACACATGAGCAGAAATAAACTAAACACACATAACACCAGGATTTTTATGTGGAAACCTGGTTAAAGGAAAACCATGGTGGGGGTTAACCCACAAGATTCATACCTTGTTAAAAGTACTTAGAAGAAAAGAGAAGGCACATGCCTTCGACCTCACTGCCCAGAGTTCACTGCTCAAGAGAGGCTCACTGCCTACAGAATTTATGTTTAATACAGAAAGAATTAACTAATAAATAACATCTCCTTCATGCCTGGTTTAGTTTCATTGAATGCTCACAAAACTTCTGCTCTACCCCAAATACTTCTTCTCTAACTCTTCATCAAAACAACTCTTGTTCTTCTGCTTCTCCTCTGCTCTACTCTTCCTTTTGATCCTTTCTTCAGATTATATTATTTTTGCACAAGGATAATTTTCCACAACTCATCAACAAGTATTTATATGCTTCATCAACCTTGGAATGAACATCAAGGTCAGTACTACAAACATCTAACTTAATGTGAATCACTAAGCTATTAGCCAAACATAACGAGGACTCAAATATTCATTAATCAACACGCTATGCTCTGTAGAAATGCTCTAAGATCATCCACAACACGCTTGAATCATCTGGTTAGCCAAGACTGGGAAGAACAACAACACTAAGAAGGAAATATTCATTGACAAGTTCAAACTTCAATGCGGACCTCCAACATAGCAGTCACATGATCCAGAGACTTCCACAAGCACATTGAATTCAACAAAAATATCCACACTCCTCCAAATCATTAGAATCACTTGCATCTTCCTCTAGAACCTCAAGAACACTGTCTGCCATGACTGTCACTTTAAAAAGATTACTTGCAGACCTCCAAACCATGAACCACTTGGATGATACACACTGACTTCCCAAACATGCCTCCAGATTTGCAGATCATCATTTTACATATCCAGAAGAATCTATACCTCTTTCTTGTTACTCTGTCTCTTCTGAACACTACAAAATTGGTTCTACTCAAATGGCCATAGCTTCTTCAAATCTTCATATGAACCCTTCAAATCTTAGTTGAAGCTTCTTCAGACAATCCCCTACTCAGCCATATGGTCCACATACATTGATCCTCATTAATTTTCTCAATATCTTCAACAATCTAGTCTTCTATACAGGTAACAAAATAGGATACAGTTGACACCAATGACAACAAGGATATGTTGTCATAAATGACAACACCGCTTAGGCACATATTTGCATCAATCTCCCCCTTTGTCATTGATGGAAACATATGATGTGAAAAACTGATTTGACCCATCAAGACGAGACCTTCTCCCCTTTCTCTTATCACTTATGCAATCACTTTCTTCATTGCTCCCCCTTTCGTCAGCAACTAGTTTTTCACATGAACTTCTCTCCCCCTTTGACATCAATGGCAAAGGGCACATATTTGTAGTCTTTTCTCCTTATTTTTGTTTTAGACCAAACTCAAAATATTCATGTAGACTACTCCCCCTGAGTAGTGCCTCCTTGACATCAATCTAGATCACAAGATGTGACTGTGAATTCTACCGGACAAATGCACTCTAGTGCATCTTAATTCTAATTAGGAGGGGTAATAACCCCCAACTTCTATCTGAGATACTCAAAAGTATCCTTGGGAAGAGGCTTAGTGAAAAATTCTACAATCTGATCCTTTGAAGATACAAACTCCAACTTGAATTCATTCTCATTTACCTTGTCTCTCAAGAAATGAAACCTGATGGATATGTGCTTTGTCTTCTAATACAACACTGGATTCTTTGAGATGCTTATTGCACTTGAATTATCACAGAAGATTGTAACCAGCTCCTCAAACACAATTCTAACATCCTTCAACATTTACTTCATCCACAGAACTTGAGTACAATTGTTTGCTGCTATTATATACTCTGCCTCTACTATAGATAGGGATATTACCTCTTACTCTTTGCTTAGCCAAGAAACCAATATACTTCCCAAGAAGAATGTGTTGGGACAGTAAATTTTTTTTAAAATTTTACTGTATTCTCACTTCACCATATCTGGACAAATCATAAAACATCCTAAAACCATAGCAAAAATTTGATACATCCCACAAGATGTCCATGGCTAGGCAATGCAAAATTAATTAAATTTCAATCTATCGGCAAGACTTTGTGTTGCTTATATCGATACATAAAAAATCAATGAAAATGACTATTGGCGTGAGAGTAAAAGATCGGAGAGAGATTTGTAGAAGTTGCCGATGGAAGAAGTAATACCGATGGCCTTTTATCAGTAAGAGAATCAAGCAGTTACACCGATCGGTATGACTAGTAGTCATTGGGTGGTCCTTTAAAAACTACCCTGATGGTATATATCATACCAATGAAGTATTTCGGCAAGAGTATCACCGAACATCCTACGGGGACAAAGGAAACAATAACCATCGGCAAGAAATAAACATCGGGATGAAAAGTTAATAAGTCTATGATACTCCAATGTCTTGGCGAAACAATAAAAAGCACTTTCGGTGTGAGTCACACCGATACACATATCCATCGACATAACCCAACATATCAGAATGAAGTAATTATGTTTGTTGACTCACAAGTCACAGCGATAAAAGGGTGTCAGTGACACTTTGAAAGGTTCTCTCCAATAAGGAATATAAAGTGGCCATTGGGGAGATAATTGTGATTGGGTGATCTGAAAAGAATTACCCTGATGGTATCTCTCACTCCGATGGAAATAAGATCACACCCATTGATAAGAAGTTTAACCAATAACCATATTGGTGAGATATTAAGATAGTCCTTCCGATCCAGAGTATAGAAGATTATCGGGAAGACGACGAAGCTCGGGGAAACATAAATATGTTATCTCGATGGTATTGATCACCTTGATAACAAATTGTTGTCACACATATCGGTGAGACTCTCACCGATAGTTATATCGTAAGACACACTATATTGGAGGGAAATCTAAATCACACGATGATGAAAGAAGTCATGCCAATGGTTGCAGCCGCTTCGATATGATTCAACATAGCATTGGGAATACAATTGAGGGGTTATGCTGATTTGATTATTCGCACCATGAGGAGATATTAAGGTCACCTAGACATTTTGAAAATCATGCCGATGACAGGAGTTATGGCGATGTGACATTTCACAGTGATGAATGACATTGAATTGATCAAACAATTAAATCCAGACGGCAATGAAATCCTCTATGATCATTATAATTACAATTGACAGGATTGTCTCAAAAGAGAATACAGAGGAATTCTTGAAGTGCAAACAGAGGATTTCGATCGTAGCCATAGATGACAGGTACATACATACGAACCATTGTGTTATAGCCTGTGTTTGGATTTTCTATCAAAATTTGAAAATGGAGACTCTGGGGAAGGGAAAAAGTAGAATATCACAAGGGGAAACAAGTAAATCTAAGAAACAGAAACCTGATAAAACCCCCAAAGAAAAGATAAAGGACAGAAAGCTCAATCAGGATTTAATTGATCAATTGCCAAGGTCAACTCCCAAGGCCAAAAGATCTGCTCAACTTAGGGTAGAAGTTGAAAAATTAGAATTCAAATATAAACTCTTAGGAGATATCTGGACCCCAATCAGAGCATATGAGCTCTTTAGATTCCACTATAACAGAAGGTTCAGGAATGCTCCAGTGTCAAACCCATGGCACTTAAATTTGGGAAAATTGGTTGTGCTTAACATATTCCTAAATGTTGAACTCCTCCAACTACTTGCCAAACAATATAACCCAAGCCTGAAAGCTATATGCAACCCACAGGGGGAGCCAATTGTACATTTGTCAAAAAACACCATTTGTGAAGTGTTCAACTTAGATGATTTGTGCACTGTCCCCATTATTTATGAGGACCTGGAGAGGGAATATTGGAGAATGGACACAACCTACAATGGATGGAGGTTGCCCATTCATAGGCCCAGAGTTGAAGGAGAAGTGATGCCTCTAACTGAGAATGATGGTCTTCCTTTTCATGTAGCTATATTTGAACCATATGTACAACACACTTATTATTCTATGGGCCAAGTCCTAGGTTCAGAGGTCCCTGAGTTCATGACAATCCCTTTGTTGGTTATAGCTACTGACATCCAGTGTCATAATGCAAGGTAGTTTGACTATGTTGCCTATATTGTTAATAAAATAGATTATGGCTTGACTGCAATAAGAAACAGTTCCCCAGCATGCTCTTTTGAGCATTACTCACTGCTTATGCACATGGTGCTATATTTTGGCTAGGAAATAGGGTTATGGCCAAGTGAATTTAAAGTTGTTGCTATGTAGGGGACAAAAGTTGCCAATACAAATGTGGACTAGAATATGGGACAGTAGATATGCCCATTCTAGTTATGCCCAATTTGAAGAACACTGTGTAAAAGTACTGTACAGATATTTCAGCCACCCTTGTGAATACTCGATCTCAAATGAGATAAAAAGGTTCCTCAGGCCAAGAGATTTTGGTGGCCCCCTACTGTCACTCATAATTGGGGAGACTGGTATTGTTTTGAAGATGCTACCATGATCAGAATATATGGTTTTGAAGACACTCCATTCATATTGCCCAAAACTATCCCTGACAGAATTGCTTATTTAGAGATAATTAGGCAAATGTACTACTCAAATGTAATGCATTTGAGCTCACATGATAAACAATCCTTTATGCCCAGCACCTTATGTTTTGGAGATTTTACTGTGGTGTCAAAAGGGGGTTATAATCTCATTATGGATATGTTGATGCATTATAATATGAGGTGTGCTGAGGCAAGGAAAGGGTTTGACCCTGAAGGTTTTATTGACTCTGCTCAAAGGAAACAAAATCTCAGTGGATACATTCACATACCTTATCCACATGATGATGTTATTAGAAACCTAGAAGAGGTTGACGTAGAATTGGTGATAGAAAAGTATAACAGGGATCTAATTGAGAAGAAAAAGTAGCTAGCACAGATTGAGGTTGTATCCTCTGAAAATGAAGAATAGGTAGAGCAAGAAGAGCCACAGGACAAAATAGTAGAAATATCCAAGAGGAAAATGATACAATATCAGCCTCATGTTGTAATACATGATGATGAGGGGTCTGTTGATGAAGATCCACATTAGATAGCTTATGATTATTTCATTTCTTATGATAAATTTATTCATTCAAAAGAATTCAAGTCATTTTTGTACAAATGCAAAGGGAAAGAAATTGGAGAATCAGTGGATGATGTCTCTGCTGATAATGAAAGACAATTGTTAGATATGCTAAAAATAATAGTAGATAAGGAGATGCAGGATATGACCCCTAGCAGGGGTAGACAATTGTTTAAAGATGCAGGGGTTATGATTTTTCTTGGTCTTGATTTGAATTCTGCTTTAGTTTTTGACAGTTTTCTAAATAGTACAGATGATAAATATAAACTTACTCCAGAGGGAGTTAATGAATTATATATGGGTACAAAATACAATAATGATGAAAATTCATTGATGATATGGGTGCTATATCCTCCCCATAAGAAGACAGCCATCATAGATACTTAAAAAACTTTCGGCCATGTCCTGACTTTAAAGGCAGGGGAAACTGACCCTCTGATTACAACAAACATTGGCATCAATGTTGTGAAGTTAAACAAAGCACAAGCTCAAGTATTGATCAAGGAAAGAGATGCATATAGATTGAGCTATGAGAGATTAACAAAAGAAAATGATTACTTGAAGGATGTTGTTAAGAGTACTTTTGGGCAATCAACAAGGAGATTAACCTAGGGTGAGAGCTCACAAGGCACTTAAGGATTATCCACAGACCAGGCAACACAAATTCAAATAGATACACCTGTCACAGTGCTACAGAGCAGATATCCAAACATGGTACAGTGGTTAAACATATTTTGGGATAATTACTCTCAGAATTACAAAGCAATTAGAGAACATGAAAGGCTTGAACAGGGAATGCAGGAGAAATTGAATGAGATACAAAATAAAGATGCTTCTGACAGATCAATTATCTCCAATACAAAAGCATTGATCGATATGATCAACTCAAAATTGATGCTAAGAAAGGTGCTGAAGCTTCGAATGCAAGAGTACCCACATTATTCAAAGGTAATGGAGAAATAAAAAGAAAAGAAGAGTGGAGTATTGATTGTCAGGCTATATTACATGAGGCCACGGGAGCTCTTAAAGACAAAAATTCTGCATCTGGAGAAGCTATCAAACACCTGGAAAAGATGGTCACAATTGATGTGATTACAAGAAATGCTATTGAGCTTACTGATTCCCATCGTGATCAAGAGTACTTGGACCATCTGGCTAAAGTTTACTTATGGCTAAATAGAGCCTAATCAGGGTTATGTAATAGTTGTTAATCTTGTTAATTTCCCAAAAGACCTATTGAAGGGTTATGTCTCTTCGCAAAAATATATATATAAGTTCAAACAATTGGTGCTAAAAAATCATCAACAGTAGCATATATACATATATATAATTTACAATGTTTTAAAAGAACCATGTTGCATATTTTATTTGAAGAAGTAAATTGAAGTCATCTGATTTAGTGGTTCTATCTTAGTATTAGTTGTTTGTTAAAATTATTCAATTGTGTGGTTGTCTCCAATTCTGTATTTCCTTGTTATTCAGGTTAATATATCAAGTATATATTTAATTTGTCAATACACATTTGTTGTATCTATGTGATTGAGTAGGTTGGTGTCCATTTGAGGAATTAAATCCTTCTGATCAGTCACGGTAACCTGGAAGTATTAGTTTGGATTACTAAGCAAAACCATATAATTAGGATTGCCATTCTGTCTCCAAGATAATATTATTTGTATTCTTGTACATTCATTTCAATTGGTTCCTTCAAGAAAGGATTAAAATACCTTCTGGTGGATTATAAGATATCTGATTATATTGGTTGGATTATCAAGAAGAGTTTGTCAGTCATTTTCTTGCACGTTTATACAAGTTATAAACTAAAATTGTGCCAAACAACTAGAATTATTTTCCATTATAAGCCACTAGTCTTGGTCCTTCATTTGACTCTGTTACCCAACAAAGCACTGGTCTCATTCCAATTCATCATCCAAAATCATTTAATTGCTTATACAATTTCTACCAAACCATTCATTAGACATTAGATATAGAATCAAATAGCAAGCTTTTCATCTATCCTACACCCTTTGCCATTGTAGATAGATTTAATTAGTTAATACATTTACATTTAGTCTGCTTTAATTCCCAAGGTTCACCCACCTAGGTGTAGCAGGACCTGAAGTGCAGGAAATCACTAAACCTTGAAGGTTGATTTCATCAAGTTAGTTCAAAAATGTTGCTAATCTAAGCATAGAGCCTGACATCCTCTTAGGATCAACAACCTGCATTTTTGAGACCTAACAAATTGGTGACTCTATTAGGGAACTTAAATAAAAGACCTTAGAAATAAATTATTCCTTTCATAGAGTCATTTCAGAAAAAATTAATTTGGTAACTCTGCTGGTAACAAGAACCCTAAAGATAAATTACAAACTCTTTTCCTATTTACAAAATAGGTGGCGACTCTAGTTATTGTTACAAAAGAATTTAATACCAAATGGATGGTAGGAGATCCAAGATGGAAGGCAAGAAATTGCAGTCATCTCCAACACTTAGAAACACTTCCAAAAGAAATGGAACTTCAAATTATTCTTACTTAGAAAATAACCAGGATGCACAAGAGAATAATGCAGAGCAAATTATTGCAATTCACAATAAGTTTACACCTCTACATGATTCAAATGAAAATCTCAATGGGGTAAATGATGACATATTGGCAAAATATAGACCAAGCCCTCAAGAGCAATGTGAAGATCTAGCACAGGCCACGAGGGAAATGGAGCAAGTACAAGCTGAACATGATTTCAAGATGTCATTACACCAGGGAGAAGGAGTAGAATATGGATTCTCAAATCAGCAAATGAATAACAATTCAAAGAATCTAAGGAGTATGAGTGAAGAGTAGTAGGAGGTACTCAGGCTCTGGGAAGAACTTGAAAGGTTTAAGATATAGGAAGATAAAAGGTTTAAGATACAACAAGAGATTCAACAGATGAGGAATAAAGCTAAAATAGCCCCCCCAAAATATGTACCTCCACATAGAAGAAACAATTCAAGAAATCCATAGCAGAACACAGGTGGAGTTTCAAATTCACATGTATCTAGAAATCATCATCATACCATATGCCAAAACCCTAGGCCACCTCCCATACATAATACATCTCAACATATGGCAAATCCTTATCCACCCCTTGGCCAGCAATATTATCGACCACAAAACCCTTACATAAATCCCCACATGAACCAACAACAGCAATATGCATATCATCAACCCTTAGGTGGATATAGTTACTATCCTAATCCACCACCCATGAATTTCCCACCTCAAAACCTTGCAAATATATGTAGCCAATTTGATTTGACTGGATATCAATTGTATCCATATCCTATGGATAGTAATTGGAGAAATATAGTTCCCAAGTTTACTGGGAATAATGCAATATCAGCTGAAGATCACATCAGAAATTTCAATGCTTTCGTATAGGATATTGGTATGGATTGGGAAGATGTTAAAATGAGATTATTTATGATGTCCCTCACTAAAGATGTAAGAGATTGGTTCAATAGTTTGCCAGATACTTCAATCAGTTTGATAACTAATTTCCATAATCAATTTAAGGAACAATATGGCAACCAATATGCTCCTGAGTTTGCGTTACATGAACTGATAAGTATACAAAAGTACCAAAATGAATCAGTATATGATTTCAATCTAAAATTTTCCATATTACATAACAAGGTACCACATGGATCCAAATTGTCTGATCCAGCAGCACTGAGCATTTATATGAAAGCATTTGACCCCAAAACAGGGTATGAGCTTAGAAATTGATGTCCTACAACCTTGGCTGAAGCACAGAAAATAGCCCTAACCATTGAAAACAATAGGAAAGCTGCAAGAATGGTTAGCAAGAGAGATAACCCTAGAAATCAGAATCCAACTGCTCAATAGACTAAACTAGAAGGACAACACAGGCATGAAAGGCCCAGGTTGCATGATATGCCATATAATACAAATTGGAAAGATGGAAGACCCATCGATAATAGCAGAAAGCAACAATATGGCAAGGATACTCCTGATCCCCTAAAAAGAAACGTGGCACATATGGTAGAAAATAAACCTTGGTGTTTTGTATGTAATTTACCACATTTACTTGAATACTGTGAGGTAGCTAAATCGGTACAACAAGAGGAAATGTTATACAATTATAATAGAGACAACCACACTATAAATATGATGCAAGACACACCATGTGTGGTGGTAGAAGATTATTCTTCCACAGAGGAGGAAGGATATGAGTATGATGTAGGAAATCAGAGAAATCATATCAACATGGGAGAACAAGAAGTGTTCTCAGATCAAGAAGATAGTTATCAGGAACCTACTTATCATAACAATCAGCCATATGGTCAATGGAGAAAGCCTACTAAGGATGAAAGAGAAGCTCTTACAATAGCTGCAATAGCTCAGGCAAAAAATACTTACAACTTAAGGAATAGGACAACAAACGTTGAACAAGGAACTCCTGAGAGTATATTTATAAAAGATCAGAATAACAAAAAGAATAATACAAAAGAATCATTTAAAGAACCAAAAAAGGGTGGTAAGGGTAAAGCAAAAGAAAATTCACAAAATCAAGAGAAAGAAAATATGAAGACAGAAAAGAGTGATCAGACTATGGCCCATTCTTTTGACATTGCTCATGCAATATCTCAGGTCAAAATATCAGTCCCACTTTTAGAAATGATGAAGATAGACAAATATAGGAATACAGTCGTTAAGTTGATTTCTAATGCACCAAATCAAAAACATAAAGGATCTGAAAAAAGAACAAATAATGTGCATCAAGAAACATTCAAAATGCCTAAGGTATACCTTGGTGATACACTTACAAAGAATCCTTCACAGGTAGATCCTTTCTACACTACATTATTTATCAAGAATAGAATAGTCAGGAATTGCATGATTGATTCAGGTGCTGCCATGAATATCATGCCTATAGCAGTTATGAAAGAATTGGGAATGTGGGTTGATACTACATTCGGCCAGTGTTGTGCAATGGATAATAGATCTATCCCAGTGGTTGGTATTATGAGAGATGTGGAGATAAAACTTGCCTCACACCCTGAAGCAACTTATAACATTGATATTACTGTGGTTGACATCCCACCATATTATGGAATGCTTCTGTCGAGGCAATGGGCTACAATGGCAGGAGGGAATGTCCAATTGGACTTATCATATGCCACCATACCAGTGGGAGGCAAAGAAATCAAGCTATGTAGAGAGCCAAGGTACGAGAATATTATAGAAAGATTAGATCGGCATCAAATAAATTTCTTTTGTGATACAGATTTGGGAGTCTTCAAAGTTGGAGAAAATATGCCAGAATTGCATAATACTGATCCAATACATGCTAAATCTATGAAAGAAGAAAATGATGTGTGGAAGATGTATTTTGATGGTGCATGCAGCAAAATAGGAAATGGGGCTAGAGTAGTATTTATTTCACCAGGAGGTAAAACTTTCAAATACTCTTTTCTATTGACATTTGAATGCACAAACAATGTAGCTGAGTACGAAGCCTTGCTCATTGGGTTGAATATAACCATTAAACATAAAATAAAAAATTTAGTTGTCTATGGTGATTTTGAATTGGTCACTTCCCAAGTAAGAGAGAAATACATATCAAAAAACAAAAGGTTGAGACAATACAGAAATGCAGTCTAGGATAATATTAAATTATTTGATGCCTTCTCAATCAATTGGATTGATAGGTCTAAAAATATTATGGTAGACTTTTTAGCAAATATCGCATTGAAGAGGGATGATGTCACATTAGGAGGAATTATAGAGGTTGAATTCAAAACTAGACCTACCATGCCAGATAATATACAGAATTGGCAAGTATTTGATAACGATGTTGATATAATCAACTTCTTACATTGTGTTGATTATTATGAAAATCAAGAGATTGACTTCAATGCATTTGTAGAGGAACATGATGGGAAGGAAACCCTTTTTGGTCAAGAGATAGTTCAATTGAAAACAAATAAGATACCTAAGGGACTTATAGCATTAGAGAAGGCATTTGATGGACATGATAGATTTAAAATGAAGGACATACCAGTGTTACCTAATGACCTTGAAGAAATCAATTTGGGGACACAAGCAGCCCCAAAGAATGTGTACATTGGAAGAAATCTTAACCCAAAAATTAGGAGTAAAATTATCAACTTACTTAGAAAGTATAGGCATGTATTTGCTTGGTCATATGATGATTTAAAAGCATACAGGGAAGATCTGTTTCAACATGAAATACCACTAAAACTAGATGCTAAACCATTTAGGCAAAAACAGAGGCCTATCAATCCCACATTAGCTCCTAAGATGCTAGAGGAACTTACTAAACTGAGGGGTGGGGCTATCATTAGACCCATTAGACATTCCTCGTGGGTTTCAAATTTAGTACCTGTTAGGAAAAAGAATGGTGATATTAGACTTTGTGTGGATTTCAGAAATTTCAACAAGTCTTCTCTTAAAGATAACTACCCCCTCCCAAATATGGAATCAATATTACAAAAGGTTACTGAATGTGAATTATTGTCAATGATGGATGGTTTCTCAGGTTACAATCAAGTAAAAGTTAAAGAATCAGAGCAGTTTAAGACTACATTTACCACTCCATGGGAGACATATGTATATTTGAGAATGCCATTCGGGTTAACTAATGCTAGAGCAACATTCCAAAGAGCCATGGATGTGGCTTTTGCTGAACTAATAAATAAGATCATGATAGTATATCAAGATGATTTGACAGCATATTCTAAAAGGGCTGAAGATCATTGCACGCATTTAGAGAAAATATTTATCAAAGCTCTAGAATATGAGATTTCATTGAATCCTAAGAAATGCCATTTTGCAGTAACAGAGGGGAAATTGCTTGGCCACATAGTCTCGAAAGATGGAGTGAAAATAGATCCTGAAAGAGTAAAAGCAATTGATCAAGTGCCTATCCCAAAAAATGTGAAAGCTATACAATCATTTTTTGGTCAGATTAATTTTGTCAGAAGATTTATACCAAATTTTGCAGAAATTGTTTGTCCTATATCAAAGATGTTGAAAAAGAACTCAGAAGTAAAATGGACAACAGAAACAAAAAAAGCATTTGCAAATATTAAGAGGGCAATCAAGGAAGCCTCAGTCTTGATATCCCCTGACTTTAGTAAACCATTTCAACTATTTTCATTTGCTTCTTATCATACAGTTACAACAGTGCTATTACAGAAAAACGATGATGGATATGAACAGCCTATATTATTTTTCAACAAATCCCTTCAGAATGTAGAGTTAAAATATGACATTATTGAAAAACATTGGTAAAAGCAGTTAAAACTTTTAGACCATATTTGATGGGAGCTAAAATCATAGCATATGTTCCTAATGCTGCTGTAAAGGATGTATTGGTCCAAACTAAAGTCACTAGTAGAAGATGTAGATGGATCAATAGAATTCAAGAATTCAATATTGAGATCCAAATCACTACATTAGTGAGAGGACAGGGTCTTGCCAAATTGATGGCTGAAAACAATCTTGAAGCCTCCCAGATATGTAATGCAAATGCAAGTTTCAGTATTGAGCATACTCCATGGTATGATGATATAATATATTATCTAAAACATATGAAGTGTACTGAAGGGTATGAGGATAACAAAAAGAGGACACTTAAATTGCAAGCATCAAAATATGTACTTATTGATGGGGATCTTTACTGGAAAAATAGAGATGGAGTCTTGCTATTATGCCTGGATGAACATCAGTCCAAATAGATTATGAAGGAATTACATGAAGGTATGTGTGGAGGTCATTTCTTAGCAAAGACTACAACCCACAAGATCCTGAGGGCCGGATACTATTGGCCTCAAGTTTTTAATGATTCATATCATTACACTAGGAAGTGTGAGGCATGTCAAAATTTTTTAGGGAAGTTAAAGTATCAGGGAGCACTACCCTTAAAACCCATGCAGGTTGAGGCTCCATTTTATCAGTGGGGTATTGATTTCATAGGTGAAATTGCGGAGAAATCAAGTGTGGGGCACAAATGGATTTTAGTAACCACTGATTACTTTACAAAATGGGTGGATGTGATCCCAACTAAATAGGCAACAAGTAAGGTTGTGATTAACTTCTAATGGAAAATATTATATTCAGATTTGGTACTCTAGTGAGATTAATTACAGATAATGGGATGTGTTTTAGATCTAATGAATTCAAAGGATTTTGCAGTACACATGGCATCACTGTGTCTTATGCAGCCCCCTATCATCCATAGGCAAATGGACAAGCAGAATCAACTAACAAAAGCCTCCTAAAAATCATAAAAAGAATGTTGGATAGAAACAAAAAAGCTTGGGATTCAAAATTAGGAATGGCAGTATGGGCTAATAGGATTACTGTAAAGAGAGCAATTGGGAGATCTCCTTTTGAGTTGGTGTATGGAACACAAGCAAGACTACCATTAGAGAATCTTATACCAGTGTACAAGTTCATCCTCCAGGAAGACTTAAATATTCCTGAACCAATGGAAGAAAGGTTGGAACATCTTGTAGAGCTTGATGAAACAAGAAGAATAGCTCAAAGGTAGAATACTAAGTTGCAATAACAAGTAAAATACCTTTTTGATAAAAAGGCTAAAGATAGAAAGTTTGAAATAAATCATCTGGTGCTGATGTGGAATGTGAGGTGTCAGGACAAAGGAAAGCATGGAAAATTTGAAGCCCTATGGTTAGGTCCTTTTGTTATCACTAGCAAAGGAGGTGATGACTCTTACTACTTGCAGAATATGTCTGGAGAAGAGCATAAATTGCCTGTGCATGGGCAATACTTGAAGCAGTTCTTTTCATAATCATGTACAAAGAGGATTGAGCATTGCCAGTGCATGGACAACCCTCAAACAATTCTCAGAAATATTTTATTCCATGCACAGTAGTTTAGGAATCATTCCTGTTCCCAATCATTTGTTATTCTCCTTTCCTATTTTCATAAAATCATCACCCCAAACAAATAAAACATGTGGTCTACTTCCCCAAAAGATTTGGATCCTTGTTATACTCATAGGGAGTATACATCCCAGATAGAGCCACTGTTGGGACAATAAATTTTTTTAAAAATTTTACTATATTCTCACTTCACCATATCTAGACAAATCATAACACATCCTAAAACCATAGCAAAAATTTGATACATCACAAGATGTCCATGGCTAAGCAATGCAAAATTAATTAAATTTCAATCTATCAGCAAGACTTTGTGTTGCTTATATCGATACATGAAAAATCAATGAAAATGTCTATCGGCGTGAGAGTAAAGATCGGAGAGAGATTTGTAGAAGTTGCTGATGGAAGAAGTAATACCGATGGCCTTTTATCGGTAAGAGAATCAAGCAGTTACACTGATCGGTATGACTAGTAGTCATTGGGCGGTCAGGTTTAAAAACTACCCCGATGGTATATATCATACCAATGAAGTATTTCGGCAAGAGTCTCACCGAACATCCTACGGCGACAAAGGAAACAATAACCATTGGCAAGAAATAAACATCAGAATGAAAAGTTAATAAGTCTTCAATACTCCAGTGTCTTGGCGAAACAATAAAAAGCACTTTCGGTGTGAGTCACACCGATACACATATCCATCGGCGTAACTCAACATATTGGAATGAAGTAATTATGTCTTGCCAACTCACAAGTCACAGCAATAAAAGGGTGTCAGTGACACTTTGAAAGATTCTCTCTGATAAGGAATATAAAGTGGCCATCAGGGAGATAATTGTGATCGGGTGATCTAAAAAGAATTACATTGATGGTATCTCTTACTCTGATGGAAATAAGATCACACCCATTGATAAGAAGTTTAACCAATAACCATATCGGTGAGATATTAAGATAGTCCTTCCGATCCAGAGTATAGAAGATTATTAGGAAGATGACGAAGCTCAGGGAAACATAAATATGTTATCTCGATGATATTGATCACCTTGATAACAAATTGTTGTCACACATATTGGTGAGACTCTCCCCGATAGTTATATCGGTAAGACTCACTATATCAGAGGGAAATCTAAATCACACGACGATGAAAGAAGTCATGTCGATGGTTGCGCCCGCTTCGATATGATTCAACATAGCATCGAGAATACAATTGAGGGGTTATGCCGATTTGATTATTCGTGCCATGAGGAGATATTAAGGTCGCCCAGACATTTTGAAAATCATGCCGATGACAGGAGTTATAGTGATGTGACATTTCATAGCGATGAATGACATTGAATTGATCAAACAATTAAATGCAGACGCCAATGAAATACTCTAGGAAAATTGTAATTACAATTGACAGGATTGTTTCAGAAGAGAATACAGAGGAATTCTTGAAGCACAAATAGAGGATTTCGATCATAGCCACAAATGACAGGTACATACATACGAACCATTGTGTTATAGCCTGTGTTTGGATTTTCTATCAAAATTTGAAAATGGAGACTCCGAGGAAGGGAAAAAGTAGAAAATCACAAGGGGAAACAAGTAAATATAAGAAACAGAAAACTGATAAAACCCCCAAAGAAAAGATAAAGGATAGAAAGCTCAATCAGGATTTAATTGATCAATTGCCAGGGCCAACTCCCAAGGTCCAAAGATCTACTCAACTTAGGGCAAAAGTTGAAAAATTAGAAGACAAATATAAACACTTAGGAGATATCTGGACCCCAATCAGAGGATATGAGCTCTTCAGATTCCACTATAACAGAAGGTTCAGGAATGCTCCAGTGTCAAACCCATGGCACTTAAATTTGGGAAAATTGGTTGTGCCTAACGTATTCCTAAATGTTGAACTCCTCCAACTACTTGCCAAACAATATAACCCAAGCCTGAAAGCTATATGCAACCCATAGGGGGAGCCAATTGTACATTTGTCAAAAAATGTCATTTGTGAAGTGTTCAACTTAGATGATTTGTGCACTGTCCCCATTATTTATGAGGACCTGGAGAGGGAATATTAGAGAATGGACACAACCTACAATGGATGGAGGTTGCCCATTCATAGGTCCAGAGTTGAAGGAGAAGTGATGCCTCTAACTGAGAATGATGGTCCTCCTTTTCATGTAGCTATATTTGAACCATATATACAACACACTTATTATTCTATGGGCCAAGTCCTAGGTTCAGAGGTCCCTGAATTCATGACAATCCCTTTGATGGTTATAGCTACTAACATCCAGTGTCATAATGCAAGGCAGTTTGACTATGCTACCTATATTGTTAATAAAATAGAATCTAGCTTGACTGCAATAAGAAACAATTCCCCAGCATGCTCTTTTGAGCATTACTCACTACTTATGCACATGGTGCTATATGTCGGCCAGAAAATAGGGTTATGGCCAAGTGAATTTAAAGTTCTTGCTGCATATCAGAGGGGGCAAATGTTGCCAATACAAATGTGGACTAGAATATGGGACAACAGATATGCCCATTCTAGTTATGCCCAATTTGAAGAACACTATGTAAAAGTACTGTACAGATATTTCAGCCACCCTTGTGAATACTCGATCTCAAATGAGATAAAAAGGTTCCTCAGGCCAAGAGATTTTGGTGGCCCCCCTACTGTCACTCATAATTGGGGAGACTGGTATTGTTTTGAAGATGCTACCATGATTAGAATATATGGTTTTGAAGACACTCCATTCATATTGCCCAAAACTGTCCCTGATAGAATTGCTTATTTAGAGATAATTAGGCAAATGCATTGCTCAAATGTAATGCATTTGAGCTCACATGATAAACAATCCTTTATGCCTAGCACCTTATGTTTTGGAGATTTTACTGTAGTGTCAAAAGAGGGTTATAATCTCATTATGGATAGACTGATGCATTATCATATGAGGTGTGTTGAGACAAGGAAAGGGTTTGACCTTGAAGGTTTTATTGACTCTACTCGAAGGAAACAAAATCTCAGTGGATACATGCACGTACCTTATCCACATGATGATGTTATTAGAAACATAGAAGAGGCTAAGGTAGAATTGGTGATAGAAAAGTATAACATGGATCTAATTGAGAAGAAAAAGCAGCTAGCACAGATTGAGGTTGTATCCTCTGAAAATGAAGAACAAGCAGAGCAAGAAGAGCCATAGGACAAAACAGTAGAAATATCCAAGAGGAAAATGATACAATATCAGCCTCTTGTTGTAATACATGATGAGGAGGGGTCTGCTGATGAAGATCCACATCAAATAGCTTATGATTCTTTCATTTCTGATGATAAATTTATTCATTCAAAAAAATTCAAGTCATTTTTGTACAAATGCAAAGGGAAAGAAATTAGAGAATCAGTGGATGATGTCTCTGCTGATAATGAAAGACAAATGTTAGATACGCTGAAAATAACAGTAGATAAGGAGATGCAGGATATGACCCCTAGCAGGGGTAGACAATTGCTTAAAGATGCAAGGGTTATGATTTTTCCTGGTCTTGATTTGAATTCTGCTTTAGTTTTTGACAGTTTTCTAAATAGTACAGACGATAAATATAAACTCACTCTAGAGGGAGTTAATGAAGTATATATTGGGTACAAAATACAATAATGATGAAAATTCATTGATGATATGGGTGCTATATCCTCCCCATAAGAAGACATCCATCATAGATATTGAAAAAGTTTTCAGCCATGTCATGAATTTAAAGGAAGGGGAAACTAACCCTCTGATTACAGCAGACATTGGCATCAATGTTATGAAGTTAAACAAAGCACAAGCTCAAGTATTGATCAAGGAAAGAGATGCATATAGATTGAGCTATGAGAGATTAACAAAAGAAAATGATTACTTGAAGGATGTTGTTAAGAGTACTTTTGGGCAATCAACAAGGAGATTAACCCAGGGTGAGAGCTCACAAGGCACTCAAGCATTATCCACAAACCAGGCAACACAAATTCAAATAGATACACATGTCAGAGTGCTACAGAGCAGATATGCAAACATGATACAGTGGTTAAACATATTTTGGGATAATTACTCTCAGAATTACAAAGCAATTAGAGAACATGAAAGGCTTGAACAGAGAATGCAGGAGAAATTGAATGAGATACAAAATAAAGACGCTTCTGACAGTGCAGGTATCTCCAATACAAAAGCATTGATCGAGCAACATCAGAAATACTACAATCAACTCAAAATTGATGCTAAGGAAGGTGCTGAAGTTTTAAATGCAGGAGTACTCGCGTTATTCAGAGGTAATGGAGAATTAAAAAGCAAAGAAGAGTGGAGTATTGATTGTCAGGCTATATTACATGAGGCCACAGGTGCTCTTAAAGACAAAAATTCTGCATCTAGAGAAGCTTGCAAACACCTGGAAAAGATGGTCAGAATTGATGTGATTACAAGAAATGCTATTGAGCTTACTGATTCCCATTGTGATCAAGAGTACTTTGACCATCTGGCTAAAGTTTACTTATGGCTAAATAGAGCCTAATCAAGGTTATGTAATAGTTGTTAATCTTGTTAATTTCCCAAAAGACTTATTGAAGGGTTATGTCTCTTCGCAAAAATATCTATATAAGTTCAAACAATTGGTGCTGAAAAATCATTAGCAGTAGCATATATACATATATATAATTTACAATGTTTCAAAAGAACCATGTTGCATATTTTATTTGAAGAAGTAAATTGAAGTCATCTGATTCAGTGGTTCTATCTTGGTATCAGTTGTTTCTTAAAATTATTCAATTGTGTGGTTGTCTCCAGTTCTGTATTTCCTTGTTATTCAGGTTAATATATCAAGTGTATATTTAATTTGTCAATACACATTTACTGTATCTATGTGATTGAGTAGGTTGGTGTCCATTTGAGGAATTAAATCCTTCTGATCAGTCACGGTAACCTGGAAGTATTAGTTTGGATTACTAAGCAAAACCATATAATTAGGATTGCCATTATGTCTCCAAGATAATATTATTTGTATTCTTGTACATTCATTTCAATTGGTTCCTTCAAGAAAGGATTAAAATACCTCTTGGTGGATTATTAGATATTTGATTATATTGGTTGGATTATCAAGAAGAGTTTGTCAGTCATTTTCTTGAACGTTTATACAAGTTATAAACTAAAATTGTGCCAAACAACTAAATTATTTTCCATTATAAGCCACTAGTCTTGGTCCTTCATTTGACTCTATTACCCAACAAAGCACTGGTCTCATTCCAATTCATCATCCAAAATCATTTAATTGCTTATACAATTTCTACCAAACCATTCATTAGACATTAGATATAGAATCAGATAGCAAGCTTTTCATCTATCCTACACCCTTTGCCATTGTAGATAGATTTAATTAGTTAATACATTTACATTTAGTCTGCTTTAATTCCCAAGGTTCACCCACCTAGGTGTAGCAGGACCTGAAGTGTAGGAAATTACTAAACCTTGAAGGTTGATTTCATCAAGTTAGTTAAAAAACGTTGCTAATCTAAGCATAGAGCCTGGCACGCTCTTAGGATCAACAACCTGCATTTTTGAGACCTAACAGAATGCACCACCATTTGTACTATCATCCACATCTCCTACCCAATCAGCATCTGTATATGCATGAAGAATAAAGTCATTGTCTTTTGGATACCACAAGCCATAATCAAGTGTTCCTTTGAGATATCTAAAGATTATTTTGACTACTACAACATGGGACTCTTTAGGATCAACTTAGAATCTAGAAACAAGCCCAATTGCATTCATGATATTAGGTCTAGTTTGAGTCAGATAGAGCAGTCCTCCAATCATTGATATATACCTTTTTTGATTTGCCTTAGGGGAGTCATCATCTTTACTCAACTTACATCTGGTTACCATAGGAGTACCTACTAGCTTTAAATCTTCCATTCCAAACTTCTTCAACAATTCTTTCACAAACTTAGACTGAGATATAAAGATTCCTTTATCTGATTAAGAGATTTGTAGACCTAAGAAGAAATTCATCTCACCAAACATGGACATCTCAAATTCACTTTGCATCTGATTAGCAAATGTTTTGCACATGCTCTCATTTCCACCAAAAATGATATCATCAACAAATACCTCAACAATTAGAGTATTCTCATGATCAATCTTGAAGTAAATACAATAGTGCCTTTGTTATATCCTAGCTTTAGCAGCTTCTTATCTAATCTTGCATACTAGGCTCTTGGGGCTTGTTTGAGTACATATAATGCTTTCCTCAATCTGTAGACCATGTCTTTTTTATCAGGCAACTGAAATCCTTCCGGTTTCTCAATGTAGACTTCTTCTTCTAACTCTCTATTTAGGAATACTGATTTGACATCCATCTGATAGACCTTGAAATCTTTATAAGCAGCGAATGCAAGAAATAACTTGACTGCTTCTATTCTTGCCACCAGAGCAAAAGTTTCTTCAAAATCAATTTCTTCCACTTGAGAATATCCTTTGCATACCAACCTTGCTTTGTTTCTCACAACTTCACCATCTTCATTTAGTTTGTTTCGAAAGACCCATTTAGTTCCAATCGCATTTTTGTCCTCAGGTCTAGAAACAAGATCCCAAGTGTGATTCTTTTCAATTTGCATTAATTCTTTTTCCATTGCCATTATCCAGTTTTCATCTTTGCGGGCTTCACTTACTGTTTTTGGTTCAATCTTTTAAATTAGACAAATCTCGATCTTCAGCAATTCTTCTCCTAGTTCAAACACCTTTATTTCTATCTCCTATGATTTGATCTTTAGGATGATTCATCCTTACATACCTGGGAGTTTTGAGATTTGCTTGAACTTCTATTTCTTGAGCTTGTTCCTCAACTTCTGCACTATCCTCTTGAATTACTAGATTTTCTAGATCAATCTGGATCTAAATCTAAGTTTACACTTGCCATTCTTGACTTGGATTTTCATCTTGATCATCTAAATCATATCCACAAGACCTAGAATGTCCTTCCTTGCTCTCATCAATTCTAACATTAGTACTTTCAACAATCTTTTTCAACATCTTGTTAAAGCACCAGTATGCTTTGCTTTGAGTAGAGTAACCCAAAAAAATTTCTTCATCACTTCTTGCTTCAAACTTGCCTAGATCCTCATCTCTTTTGATATAGTATTTACTACCAAAAACTCTAAAATATCATATAGTAGGTGGATGACCAAACCAGAATTCATAAGGAGTCTTACCAGAATTGCCTTTGATCTGCACTCAGTTAAGAGTGTAGACAGCAGTACTCACAGCTTCTCTCCAATAAACTTGTGGAACATTTGTTTCCATCATCATGGTCCTAGCAGCTTCTTGAATGGTCTGGTTCTTTCTTTCCACAACTCCATTTTGCTGAGGAGTCCTAGGAGTAGATAACTATCTTTTTATTCCATGCTTTTCATAGAATGTATCAAACTCACCGGTCGTAAACTCTCCACCTCTGTCGGATCTCATACACTTTATCTTCACACCAATCTCATTTTCCACCATAACTTTGAACACCTTGAATTTGTCAAGAGCTTCTGATTTTTCTTTTAAGAAAGTTACCCACATCATCCGGGAGTAATCATCAATCAGAAACATAAAATATTTGTCTCCTTGCACACTCCTAATTCTAGAAGGACCACATATATTAGTATGCACAAGTTCCAATCACCCACTTGAAAATTTTTCTTTACTTTTGAATGATGTTTTGTTCTATTTACCCAATTGACATTCTCTACACATGTTATCAGGTTTCACAAGTCTTGGAAGATCTCTCATAGCCTGAGTAGAACTTATCTTGACAATGTTATCAAAATTCACATGACACATTCTTCTATGCCACAACCAACTTTGATTTGTCTGAGCAATCAAACAATTTTTACTAGAACTACTTAATTGAAAGATGTTACCTCTAGTTTGTGTACCAGATGCAATTTCAGTTTTGGAACTTTCTAAGATTCTACATTTGCCATCCTTGAATCAGAGATCATAACCCTTGTCAACCAACTGTCCAACACTAAGAAGATTATGCTTCAACCATTCCACATATAGAACATCATTTGTGTTATTCTTACCATCAAAAGAGATGGATCCTCTACCATGGATTCTACAAGCTGAGTTGTCTCCAAATTTCACAATTCCACCTTCATATTTTTCAAAGTTTATAAACATACTTTTATCACCATTCATATGATGAGAACATCCACTATCAATCACCCATTCATCCTTTTCAACAACCTAAGCAGCCAAGGCACTTTCCACATTTGTATAGCTAGCAAATTCAGTAGATATTGGATCTTCTTCTTTGATAGCAATGAACACCCAATCATCTTCAATGGCACCTCCATGATTGGATTCATCATCTGTGACTTGTTCTTCTCTAGCTTCTTGGACAATAACATTTCTTCTGACCTTTATATTTGTTAGAGTTTGGCTTTGAAAATTTCTCCGGACATCTTGAGGCAAAATGACCAATCTTATTACAAGCAAAACATTTGAATGGCAACTTTTCTTCATACTTACCAGATCCTCTTGGCATTCTTTTGACAATAAGAGTTTCAAGTTCTGTAGACTCAATTTCATCATTTTCAAGATCCTTCCTTTCCTTAGCAAATTTGTTTGATCTTGCAGAAGATCTTTCACCTGGATCATATCTTTGTTTTCCATATACACTAGCCTTAAAAGCAGATTTAGACTTAGGAAGAGAATCACCAAACTCACTTAATTCAAAATCTAAAATTTTGCCAACCAACTGATCTCTTGTAGATTTTAAGATAGTCCTGATCTCCTCTATAGCAACAACCTTATGTTTGTATGAATCAGGTAGAGATCTGAGCACTTTTTCCACAATCTTTGATTCTTCCAAAGTTCCACCAGCACACCTGATACCACACACAAGATCATTTATCTTTTGCATGTAGATTGTGATGTTTTCATCTTCTCTCATTCTCAGATTTTCAAATTTTTCTCTCAGACTTTATAGCTTGGCACATTTGACATGTTCATCACCTTCATAAAGATTCTCCAAGTTCTTCTAGATTTCATGAGCAGTTTTTAGTCCAAAGACATTTGTCATTTCTGAATCAGTCAAGGCACTCAACAAGGCTTCTTTAGCTTGAAGGTTATATTTAGCATCTTTGATTTGATTTAGAGTTGAAGGACCTTTCTCTGGAGATTTATATTCATCATTGCTTATCACCCAATAAGCATCACCCATGCATTGCAAATGGCACTCCATGTGACTTTTCCAAATAGAATAATTTGTTCCATCAAATCTCAGACTATCCTTCTTGTAGGTTGATGCAGGAGCATCTAGTGGTGTAAGGGCAATCTTGCATCACCCAAAAAGAAGTTAATTCAAAATCATTATAGTTGTTTTTATTTCTTTCCATAATTAGTGTTTCTAGTTCCATAATATCCAGAATAATGATCTAGGACTTTCAGTTTTTCCACATTTGCTAAAAATAGCGACCTGCCTATTTTGGAAAGTGTACTGCCATTTTAGGAAAGTTTACATTTGGGCACAGAATGAAGCAAAAACTTCCAAAAATTTACATAACATAAATATAAGACCTTTGGCGAAGGAATTAGGCAAAGATCATTTGTGAGCTGAAAGATATTAAAGTTTTTGTTTTCTGAAAAGCTCTTGAAAATTTTTGAAACAAGATATGAGGCACTAAAGCATCCCATAATGTCCCAAAAAGTTAATAGAAATCTATTTAAAGATTTCCAGTGTGATATTTCACATCGCAAGATTTTCGACGCTTAAAATGGTTCGTCAATCGGACACCCGGATCAAAAGTTATGCTTCCCGAAAGTTGACCTTTTGGAGGGAGTTGCAAATTTTGAAATTTAGCTGGAGGCCACCAAAAAGTGCTATTTATGACTATTTTGGGAACCCTGGGTAGTAGTAGAGTTAAGGGGGAAAGTGTAGAGTCAAGAATAGGTGGGAAAAATAGAAACTCTTGCTGATTTAGGGTTACAGAAGGCTGAAGGTTCTAGAGTCTTGAGGTTGGGAAAGCTTTAATGTGTTGCAGCCAGTAGGGGATTCATCCTCTGATTGTAATTGAGCTTCTGTAATGTAATGAATTGACTAGATCAATAAAAGAAAGTTCTATTTTTTGTGTTCAATTTCTGTTGTTGTGTGTTTTATGATTTACCCCCTTCATCAAGTGGTATTAGAGCAAGGGTTTCTGAGTGTGTAGATAGATCGTTGATCATGAGGCAGTTTACACTAGGACCTGAGGTTGTGGGTTTGTTGCAGAGACCAAGATGCCTCCATGAAGAAATCATGTTGGGAGGAATGCTTTGACAGAAGAGGGTTTTAGAGCCTTGCAAAGGAAGATCGATGCATTGCAAGAGGAGCAAGAGAAGAAAGTGAGGATGAAGCTGAAGAAGAGCTATCTGAGGAAGAACAAGAAGCTGCAAGAGATCCTGCAGAAGTTAGGTTGTTGAGGGCCATTTCAAAGATTGGAAAGAGTCCCAGGATCGAAGTTTCTACATATTCTGGAGATTTGAATTCAGAATAGCTTATTGATTGGATCAATGACATGGAGGAGTATTTCGAGTATGAAGATGCGGAGGACCCAGATCGGGTCAAGTTTGCAAAAACAAAGTTGAAGGGCCATGCTAGTATTTGGTGGAAGGAGGTCCAATTAGAGAGGAATAGAAGAGGAAAAGGAAAGACCACTAGATGGGATCAGATGGTAGAGAAACTGAAGAAGTAGTTCATTCTTGTGGACTATGAGATGGAGTTGTTGAAGAAGCCACAAGGACTAAAGCAAGGTAACAAGTCTGTCAAGGAGTATACATAAGAGTTTTATAAGATTACTATTAGGACAGGCCATGCAGAGCCCAACAAGGAGAAGGTAGCCCATTACATTAATGGGTTGAGGCTAAGTATTCAAGAGGAGCTAAGCCTGGTCAGAATGACCACTATAGAAGATGCATACCAATTTTCCCTGAAGGTGGAAGAGAAGCTGAAGAAAAGATTTGATAGCAATTAAAGGGGAAGAGGTCAAGGTGGAAGGACTGGTGGAAGACCCTATGGGGGCCGAAATGAAGGTGCAAAGAAAAGTGAAGTTGGCACCAGATGAAATCAGAGAGGAGATAATACCTACCACCCTCGTGACTAAAACAATGGTGAGCAAAGAGGAAGAGGAAGAGGCAGACCTGGGCAAGGACCTGGAAGAGGAGGTTTTAGAGGAACCTATTTCCAATGTGGAGAAGAAGGTCATCGAGCATATGAGTGTCTGCAACATCAAGGAAGGACAAATAGAAGACATGAAGGTAATGCATGAGTTGTACATGTAGATGAAGATGCACAATCTGAGCATTCTAAAGCTACTAAAAGGGGAGAAACCTTAGTTGTCAGAAGAACTTTGCTAAATGAGGAGAAAGAACCCAATCAGAGAAAGAGTTTATTCCGCACAAGGTGCAAATGTGAAGGTAAGTGTTGTGACATTATTATTAACAGTGGAAGTACTGACAATCAAATTTTAGAGGAGATGGTTGACAAGTTGAAGTTGACAAGAAGAAAGCATCCACATCCATATCGGATTGCATGGTTACAGAAGGACCACTGAGCTTTGATCAATGAGCAGTGTTTAGTGAAGTTCAAGATTGGGGACTACCATGATGAGGTGTTGTGTGATATCATACCGATGGATGCATGTCATATGCTGTTGGGGAGGCCGTGGTAGTATGATAGGAGAGTTGTCCATGATGGCTATGCAAACACATATTCCCTAACAAAGGATGGAGTTCATCACAAGTTGAAGCCCTTGAAGGAGGTGGAAGAAAAGGTATGCAGCACTGCCATAATTTGGTTGGTAGATGGTAGAAATTTTTTGGAGGGTATGAAGCATGAGCATCATTGTTTTGCATTGATTCCTAAGATTAGTCAAGAGAAATGTGAAGATGTACTAGTAGAAGTTTTAGATATGTTGGAAGAATTTTAGGACATTATCTCTGATAATGTACCAGAAGGTTTACCACCAGTGACGAAGATAAGTCATCAAATGGATTTGATACTAGGAGCTAGTTTGCCAAATAAGTTAGCCCATAGAATGACTCCAGCTGAGAGTGAAGAGTTGAACAGACAAGTTCATGAGCTGTTGAGGAAGGGATTGATAAGAGAGCCCAAGTCCATGTGCGCTACTTGCAGTACTAGCACCAAAGAAAGATGGAGAGTGGAGAATGTGTATAGATTCTTGAACCATAAGTAAGATCATGATCAAGTATAGGTTTCCATCGCCAAGAATGGATGACATAATGGATTGTTTGAGTGGAGCCAAGTACTTCACAAAGATTGACCTGAAGAGTGGGTATCACCATATCTGAATCAGAGAAGGAGATGAATGGAAGATAGCCTTCAAGACAAAGGAGGGTTTGTATGAGTGTTTAGTCATGCTGTTTGGGCTAACCAATGCACCAAGCACATTCATGTGGCTCATGAATGAGGTACTGAAAGAATTTTTGGAGAGTTTTGTTATTGTCTATTTAGATGATATTTTGATTTTCAGTAAGACTTGGGATGAGCATCTGATGCATATCAGAAGAGTTTTAGAGAAGCTGAGGGAGGAGAAGTTGTTGATTAATCTGAAGAATTGAAGTTTTGCAAAGAAGGAGTTGGTATACCTGGGATTTGTTGTCTCAGAGGAAGGTCTTAAGATGGACCCAAAGAAGGTGAGGGCTATCATTGAATGGCCTACGCTGAGGAGTGCTTCCGAGGTAAGATCTTTTCATGGTTTGGCAAGTTTTTACATAAATTTTATCAGGAATTTTAGTAGCATTTGTGCACCCCTAATTGAGAAAATGAGAGGGGATAGAAAAGAGTTTACATGGACTAAAGGAGCAGACAAGAGCTTTGATACATTGAAGTAGAAAGTCATAGAACAACCTGTTTTGGCACTTCCAGATTTCAATAAAGTATTTCAGGTAGATTGTGATGCTAGTGGTAGTGGTATAGGAGCTGTTTTGAGCCAAGAAGGTAAGCCCATTGCCTATTTTAGTGAGAAGATTAATGATGCCAAGAAAAAGTATTCTATTTATGATCAAGAATTTTATGCAATAGTTCAACTTTTGAAGAAATGGAGACATTATTTGTTTCCAAAAGAGTTTGTTTTACATACTAATCATCAAACTTTGCAGTATCTTAATAGTCAAGGAAAGTTGAATCAAAGGCACTTAAAATGGGTTGAGTTTTTGCAGAGCTATACTTTTGTTTTGAAGCACAGGAGTGGGAAGTCCAACGGAGTTGCAGATGCCTTGAGTAGAAGGCAAAATTTGTTGACAGAAATGAAGATAGGTGTTGTTGGGTTCAATGAGCTCAAAAGTTTGTATCCAGAAGATCCAGATTTTGCAAAGGCTTGGAAAGCTTGTTTAGAACCTGTTACTTTGGATAGGACAAAATGGTTGGATTTCATAATCCAAGATGGCATGTTGTTTAGAGGAAGCCAATTGTACATTCTAAGGAGTTCCATGTGAGAGAACCTGATTAAGGAGAAGCATAGTGGGGGATTAGTTGGACACTTTGGTTGAGATAAAACCATTGCCATTGTTGGTGAAAATTATTATTGGCCACAGTTGCAACAAGATGTGAGGAAATTTGTGCAGAGTTGTAGAGTGTGTCAGATGGCAAAAGGAACAACTTAGAATATAGGATTGTATCAACCATTACCTGTACCAGAGAAGCCATGGGATGATATTAGTATGGATTTTGTTCTTGGTTTACCAAGGACACATAGAGGACATGATTCTATTTTTGTGGTAGTGGACAAATTTTTGAAGATGGTACATTTTATTCCTTGTAAGAAGACTAATGATGTTGTTCATATTGCAGAGTTATTTTTCAGGGAAGTGGTGAGACTACATGGTCTACCCAAGAGCATAGTTTTAGATCGAGATACCAAGTTTGTTGGTTATTTCTGGAGAACATTGTGGAAGAAGTTGAAGACAGACTTGAAGTTTAGTTCTGCACACCATCCACAGACTGATGGACAGACTGAAGTGGTGAATAGGAGTTTGGGTAACCTACTACGATGCTTAGTAGGAGATAAGCCCAAGGGATGGGATTTGATTTTACCACAGGTAGAATTTGCTTACAACAATTCTGTCAATAGGAGTACTGGTAAATCACCATTCCAGATTGTATATGGCAATAGCCCAAGAAATGCTTCTGAGTTGAGGAAGCTGGACAATGGAGAAAAGAAAAATGCAGAAGATGAAGACTTTGCAGAACATCTAAAGAATTTGCATGGAGAGGTGAGAAAGCACATTAATAAAATGAATATTCAATACATGGCTAAGGCAGATCAGAAGAGGAGATATAAGGAGTTCCAAGTAGGAGAGGAAGTCATGGTTCACTTGAGAAAAGAAAGGTTCCCGATTGGAACATACAATAAGATGAAAATGAAGAAATTTGGACCGTGCAGAATCTTGAAGAAGCATGATTCAGGTAATGCATATGAGGTAGAGCTGCCGAGTGGGATCAATATTTCCCCTGTTTTCAACATTACTAATTTATCAGAATATCATGAAGGTGGGACAGAGGATGGACCAACAGAAGCACAGTGGAGTATTCTGGCATCTACTTTAACAGAGGAGATAGAAGAGATCTTGGATAGCTGTGTGGGAAGAAGTACTTGGAAGAAGTACTTGGAACAAGCAATATGAAGAATATCTAGTAAAATGGAAAGGAAGGCCTATTGAAGATTCTTCTTGGTTGTCTAAGGCAGAGGTTGACCATTTGGGTTATCCTCACACAAACATCTGAGACGTGACAGGGTCACTTCTCAAATTACCCTGGGTGTCTGATGCAGAAGCATCCAGTGGTGTAAGGGCAATCTTGCATCACCCAAAAAGAAGTTAATTCAAAATCATTGTATTTGTTTTCATTTATTTCCATAATTAGTGTTCCTGGTTCCATAATATCTAGAATAATGATGTAGGACTTTTAGTTTTTCCAAAACAGCTAAAAATAGCGACCTGCCTGTTTTAGAAAGTGTACCTACCATTTTAGAAAAGTTTGCATTTGGGCATGGAATGAAGTGAAAACTTCCAAAAAGTTACATAATGGAAATATAAGACCTTTGGTGAAGGAATCAAGCAAAAATCATTTGTGAGCTGAAAGATATTAAAGTTTTTGTTTTCTGAAAAGTCCTTGAAAATTTTAGAAACAAGATATAAGGCACTAAAACATCCCATAATGTCTAAAAACATTGACTAAAATCCATTTACAAATTTCTGGTGTGATAGTTCACATCATGAGCATTTCGGCACTTAAAATGGTTCGTTAATTGGACAACTGAATCAAAAGTTATGCTTCCCAGAAGTTGACCTACTTTTGGAGGGAGTTGTAAATTTTAGAATTTAGCTGGAGGTCGCCAAAAAGTGCTATATATGACTATTTTGGGAACCCTAGGCAGTAGTAGAGTTAAGGGGGAAAGTGTAGAGTCAAGAATAGGTGGGAAAATAGAAACCCTAGCTGATTTGGGGTTACAGAAGGCTGAAGGTTATAGATTCTTGAGGTTGGGAAAGATATAATGTGTTGCAGCCAGTAGGGGATTCATCCTCTGATTGTAATTGAGATTTTGTAATGTAATGAATTGCCCAGATCAATAAAAGAAAGTTCTATTTTTTGTGTTTAATTTTTGTTGTTGTGTGTTTTTTGATTTACCTCCATCATAGGTCGACATCCTGGATCTCCTCGGGTGGTTAAGCTTCTTTTAAAGGAACCTCGCTCTGATACCAATTGTTGGAATTAGTTCAAACAACTGAGAGGGGGGTGAATCAATTGTCTCATAAATTTAACATTTTCTTCTTTTAATCTTCTTTATCAATTTGCAATCAGATTAATAAAACATTAAAGCATGAATCAACAACACATGAGCATAAATAAACTGAACACACATAACACCAAGATATTTACGTGGAAACTTGGTTAAGGGAAAACCATGGTGGGGGTTAACCCACAAGATTCGTACCCTGTTAAAAATATTTAGAAGAAAAGAGAAGGCACATGCCTTCGATCTCACTACCCAGAGCTCACTGCTCAAGAGAGGCTCACTGCCTATAGAATTTATGTATAATACAGAAATAATTAACTGATAAATAGCATCTCTTTCATGCCTGGTTCAATTTTATTGAATACTCACAAAACTTCTACTCTGCCCCAAATACTTCTTCTCTAACTCTTCATCAAAACAACTCTTGTTCTTCTATTTCTCCTTTGCTCTACTCTACCTTTTGATCCTTTCTTCAGATTATATTATTTTCACACAAGGATAATTTTCCACAACTCATCAACAAGTATTTATGCACTTCATCAACCTTGGAATGAACATCAAGTTCGGTACTACAGACATTTGACTTAATGCAAATCACTAAGCTATCATCCAAACATAACTGGGACTCAAATCTTCATTAATCAACACACCATGCTCTGTAGAAATGCTCTTAGATCATCCACAACACACTTGAATCATCCAGTCAGCCAAGACTGGGAAGAACAACAACACCAAGAAGGAAATCTTTATTGACAAGTTCAAACTTCAATACGGACCTCCAACATAGCAGTCACATGATCCAGAGACTTTGACAAGCACATTGATTCAACAAAAACATCTGTACTCCTCCAAATCATTAGAATCACTTGCATCTTCCTCTGGAACCTGTTGTGATGTTCACAACATGCCCCATTATGCTCCTTAGCAAAGTGGGGAGCCCTACTAATGTTTGCTTTTTGCTTCTGCTTGTGTTTTTTCTGCTTTCTGGCGGTCTGGTAAAAATAAAGTTCAGGTGCATCATCATCATGATACTGCATCAGGTTGGTCATCATCATGAGGTCAGTTTGTCAAAGTTCATATTTTATTGCTGTGACCTCATATTTTAAAAGAGCTTGAAATTCCATGCAGGTTTGCCTTTTACTTCACTTGAAAATTCGTCCATATGTGAAAGTTATGCACGGTCAAAGTCTTGGTCAAACCTGATATTCGCAGGAGGATCATCATTTTTTATCCTAAGTCATGTTGTCAAGATCGTCATGATCTTGGTCTATCACCCGATAAAAATCATGCAGTTGCAATATCCGGACGTCAATTTTAGGTGGTAGTGCCCTTTACCCGTCAAATGGCCTTGTGCGCATTATGCAGCATCATGATTTTCTTAAGAGCGTCATATTTTATAAACTTGGTTTTGCTGTATAAAGACATCATCATCATATTTGAAACGCACCCCCCCGATAATATCCTGAGGTTCGAAATATCATGATGACATCAACTTTAAGTCAAGGTAAGTTACCCCGTCGAGCAGTCTTTTTATCGCGAGCATCATCATGATATCTTTGCATCGCCTAAAAACTAAAATATCATGCTGATAGTAAGATCACCCTGACTTAGAAAATTCATCATTGGCATATTTGCATGCACGTATTATAATCCTATCGCAGGGTCATCATCATGATATTTACTGAAGTTTGAAATATGATGATGACGACTTCATATCATCCTGATCTTTCACAAGAAGGTCATATTCGCTGAAATTTGCTAAGTGCTGGAAACATCATCATGATAATTCGAGAAGGAGGATCATCATCTTCATATCCTCCTGATCTCCGGTTAGCGAAATATCATGATGACTACCCTATTTATTAAGAAGTGGTCGATATTGCATTCCTCAACAGCATCATCATATTTTACATATCACCCTGGCGCAAATATCATGATGACCTCAACTCATCCTTGTGCTTCGAAGACGAAATATCATGATGACGTCATCATGATAATTCGATGATGACGTCATCATCATATTTTTATCCTGTCATATTGTCAAGATCATCATGATCTTGTTTGTACGCCCGATATTTCGCCAAGTCCTCCTGCCGATGAAATACAACCTTTTGCAAGTATCCTGATGATCATCATCATCACATTTTCCCTTCGGCAGGATTTTTCCCAAACATGATCCGGTTGGCGAAATATCATGATGACGTCATGTTTTAAGTTTAACAAAGGCCCCGAATATCATGATGACGTCATCCCGATCTGATAAACGAAGAAGTAAGTATCCTGATGATCATCATCATCATTTTTTCTTTCAACAGGATATTTTTCAAGCACGATCCGTTTGCCGAAACATGATGATGACGTCTTATTCCAAGTTCGACAAAAGCCCCAAATATGACGATGATCATCATCATCCTGATCTTTCGACAAGGTTGCCTTGACCGCAAAAGGATCATATTACGTTCATCATCCTGATCATGCTCCTTAGGTGACCCGATATCACAATTAGCCCCCTGATCTTAACCGGATATGACGATGACATCATCCTTAGCATTTCAATGAAGCCCGAATATCATGATGACGTCACCATCATCTTCCTTTCCTCAGCAGCAGGATTATATTCATATCCTCCTATTCTTCTTAAACATGATGATGATGATGATGTTGTTCTTTTTTCCCAATATGCAGAAGCGAATATCATGATGATGAAGTGAATGTCGGCCAGTATGTTTTTTTGACGCACCGACATCGAATATCATGCCGATGGGCGGGAAATGAGGCGGTGGAGTTTTAAAGTGTTTTTTTGGGCGCCTCTGGCATTTTTTCGGTCAGCGATGGTTGACTCGATGAAGTTTGGGCAGTCTGAGCGCATTTTGGACGCGTTTTTGAGTGCATTCTGATCCAATTTTCTCAATCTTGCGCTGTCACCTGGATTTAAACGCTTATTTTAATTTCATGCTATTTTTTGTGATAAATGTGAAACTTATTGCTTGTCTTGTCTTGCAGGCTTGCAGTTGAGGAAGCAGCTGGAAGGTCAACACAGTGACCTCATGGAGGCAGAAGATCTGATCTCAGGAGCAAGAAGATAAGGATGAAATGTGAAAAGTCAAAGCCATTCAAGTGAGGAGAAAGGTTGCAGCTGAAGGTATTACTGCAACAGACAAACAGAAGTTATTGCCCAGCTGCCGGAACTTCTCAGAAGGGGCAATATTTCGCCCAGATTTGACAACTGCTCAGAGATATTTTGAAGAGCTGGTTCACCTGTGTTTATTGCTGTAACCAGGGGTTTAGTTAGGTTTTTGCTGTAGTGAGGACAATCAAAATGTCTTTATATTGTGCCTCTCTACACTGTAATACTTTACAATAGGGGCTATACAACAGGGATTTTTAGGGCCTACAACAGAGATTCTAGGAAAACACAGCAAGATAGCTTAGCATAGTTTAGAGTAGAAGAAGGAGGTCACCTGTTTGTCTGCAGTAAGGTGCGCGTGGAATGTCTGGCTGCCTTACTGTATCTGTAAAGCTTGTAAGTTCTCTGTAGTATGATCAATGAAACTAAGAGTCATTCTTACATTGTAAATCATGTATGGCTATTCGTTTCTAATACAATAGAATCTGGAGTTCTGCATCTATCTTCTGAGTGTTCTCTTGCTCTTCTTTGTGTTTTGAAATATCTTCTTTGAGAGCTTGCAATTTTAAATGTATGTTTGTGAAAATGCTCAGAACTTACATTTAGGGTTTTTACTGTGGATTTGATCAGATTACTGTAGTGTTTACATAGTGCATAACAGAAACAATTAGATCCTTCGGTAGATTAAATGAGGTGTAGATTAGATCTTTCTAACTTTTCCCAACCCATCTGAAATATTTAGCTGAAAACGTAGAAATCTAAAGGAAATTGTCTCAAATTTGAAGAAGCATGCATAACAGAGCTATAAATAGACAGTTTTCATAAACAGATAAAGAAGAGAGCTGCAAAAATCCAAGAAAACCATCTGAAATTTGCAGCCCAGTAACACCTGTATGCAAATGAACAGAATACTTGTTGAAATCTATGACCTCTTTGCATATTCTTAGTCCAGTAAACCACAGAACAAACCTAAACTACGTAAGGCCCCTTGAACATTACAGCTTCACATTGACCAACTGAACTTGACCAACCGAACCATTGTAGACTTGGGATTAGTTGAATCACCAAATGATTCCTTCTTGTCTTTCAAGTATAGTTTCAGTTTATTTTATGTGAATTTTAACTTATTGTTATGATTGCATCAAAACAGTCATCAACAGTTTTCTGGCGCTAGAAGGAGGGCCTGCCTGAGTTAGGTTTCATTTCAAACTGGCTAACGACAGTAACAGAGTGACTAGGTCTAGGTCCAGTTCAGGAGATATATTTGTGCAACTACCTGATACAAGGTGAAGTAAAAGCCCTTTAATTTGGAATCCAAAGATATCGCAAGCAGGAAGTTCATCTGGAACACCTCCTGGGTCACCTTTTAACATCCGTAGTATTGTAAGTCCTGACAGATCGCTCTTCAGATCTTTAAATCTTGGTTCAGGCACTCCTGGAGGTCTTAATCCTCCTCTAAATCCTAATCCACCAATCAATCCAGGTATTTCTGCAAGTTCAAGTCAAGCTCAAACACCTGCAATGGCCTATTTCAATGTCAATTCTCCCATATTCTTCAATGATTATCATGACATGCCAAAAAATCCGGAAAAGATATGTCCCAAATACCAGTTGCATCAGGACCCAGAAGATCATATTAGAATATTTAAGGAAGCATGTTTTAGGGCTATGTTAGAGCACGAGGATGTTGTGTGTAGGTTGTTTCCTTACACCTTTAATGAGCAGGCCTCTAGCTAGTACGTAAACTTACCCAATGGTTACATTTCTTCCTGGGCACTTATGGAAGAAGCATTTCTGTCAAGATTTAGAGGACCCATTGACCCTTGTGCTTTGTATCATAAGTTAGCTGCTATAAAACGAGGTGAGGGAGAGCTAATTGATAATTTCAATGACAGATTTCAAAAGGCCTATTCTAGGCTAGTAGCCCCTTATACCATAGATGATGCTCCCTTGTTGGCTATGTACTATGCTGCTTTGGATCCTTTAACTGCCATGTTTGTCAAAAGGAAACCTGACATAGATTCAATATCCAAAGCCTATAAAGAGGCAGCCTCAGTGAACCAAGAAATGAGACATACAACTTACAGTCCATTTGGAGGAAATTTTGGGGTGCAGAATCAGGCACACCCTGTTGATAACTGAGAGGGGGGGTGAATCAGTTATCCTAATTATTTCCCTTATTAAACTTTCCTTTTAATTGATGCAGCATAGAATCAAACACAAAAACATTAATCATGAAATAAGAAACACATGACATAGTATTTTTGACGTGGAAACCCTGTTAAGGGAGAAAACCACGGGGTGATTAACCCAAAAATATTCTCTGTTAGAAGAATAGGAAATTACAAAAATGGCACTTGCCAATTAGGGCTCACTGCCCGAGCACACTGCTCACAAGAGGCCCACTGCCTACAAGAAGACACACTGTCTACAAAGTGATAAGAATCACAGTCTTGAACTGATTGGAAGCATCTGCATATGCTGGAGTTCAGTTCCGGTTAGGCTCAGTACACTGATCTGCTGCACTTCATCTTTCCTCTGTTCTTTATTCTGCTATCTTTCACATACCGGATCCTTTTTGCTACCTCTGCTCTGTTCTGGACTTATTCGCATATGTCTTCACACCATCACACACTTCACAACTAAATCCATCCTCTATATATATCCGCATAAGTAATTTCATCACTTTTCTAGTCGGCATCCGGAACAGTCTAGTTTCTTACAAACTCTCATTCTGTCGGCTGAATCCTTCCTCACCAAGCAATGCGGATCAAGCATATACTTGTAGATATCATTAATCATGTCGGCCAAACATGATTCATGCCTTCACAACCTCTATCATCAATAGTAACACATCCGGAAAGGAGTCTGATACTCTGTCAGTCAGTTCTTCCTCTGTTTTCACTGTCTCTCAGGAATCCGGTACTCAACTGTTCATATCTTTTTCCTTGTCCATCACCGGAGGCTAAATCCTTGGAATATACCACTCAAGGTAGTCCTCTTGACTTCCCCAAATCCGCACTGCACCAAGACACTTCCTCTGAGAGATCCGGACCAATCTGTCGGACCTTGCCACATGCTCTGTTCTTCTTCACCGGACCACAACATTCTTTATTCTGACTTCCGGTAGAGACACATCATGACTTGCGGATATGTGGGATGACCTTTGTTGCCATCAATGACAACAACCATGAATCCATATAGTGTCTCTTGCCAACAATCTCCCCCTTTGGCATTGATGGCAACACTTAGTGAAAAATGACTAAGTGTTTTCACTATGCTCCCCCTTTGCTGATGCTCTGTCTTTATATACAATTTTCGGAACTCCCCCTTAGTTGGATTCCTCATTTTTCACTGCTCCTCACTCCCCCTTTGACATCAATGGCAAAGGGTAGGGTCCTCACACCAAAATTTTCAAAAATTTTCTATATATAGCCGCATATTTACATACTCACATGTACTGAAGAATGTCTGCAAAGGATGTCTGCAATTGGATCATTTCTGTAGCCCAACTTTGCTTCATTCTATCCAAAATTGAAATGTGACCACTTAACAAAAATGCAAAAGCTTCTGCCCGCTTGAGATCTGTCGGATCTTTTGTTTGGGCGGTGGTCTGAGCATCACTGATGGCCTCATGCATAGTTTCCAACTTAGGGATTATAATCCTTCTAAGTTCTCCCATCCGGTTAGTGATGTTCTTCCTTTCCTTCTCAAGATTTTTTATTTCATTCAAGATGCAATAGTCTGACATTCTTGATTTATTATAGAGGAAGAGAGAGGATCAAAACTTTGAGATAAGCTTTGTAGCTTATCCTGTTCCTCTTTTATTTTCTTGTCAAATGTTGCTGTTGCCTTTGACCAGGATATACAAAATTTGTAGATGTCACCGCCATCCTTAAGAGCATTCTCTAAGCTCTTTATTCCAATGCTTACAATCTTCCTATCTTTAGAGATTAATTCTAATATTTCTGAAAATCTCTTATCCAAAAATTCCTTCCGGACCTTTTCTTCAGCTGATTTTTCTTGAGAATCAAAATGTGTATCAACACTGCTGACTAAGGTTTTTAGATTACCGGAAGTGGAGGCTGTCGGATCTATTTGGATTGATGGCATAATCTTTACAAGTACTCCGGAAGCAGCCTCTATCAACTCACAGTCTTCCATATGAGACTTCAGGAGCTTTTCATTTGCCTTGGCATTTGCAAATGAAGCTATCTTCATTGTTTGTACCGGAGAGAGAGAGTCAAAGTCGAATGGGCCTTTTAGAAGCTCCGGTTCATCAATCTCTAAAGTTTCTTTGCTCAAAAATTGTTGAACAGTTTGTGCAGTGTCTCTTGCCGGAGACAGATGTTTCTTTTCTTCTGCAGTCTTGGAGCTGTCAACCTCTTTGTCTTTCACCACTGCTTCCTTCTCCTGTAATTGCTCTTCTTCTTTGGATCCGGAGACTGTAGGGGAAACCAGAGGAGAGATGCTAGCTTGTTCATGGGCCACTTCTTCTGGAGCAGAGGGTCCCAAGTCCTCAGCTGTTTCTGTACCTAAGTCCTCTACAACAGGAAGATTGAACCTTTTGAAGGCCTTCCGGAGGATCTCTTCTGTTTCTTGGGCCACTTTGTCAGTCTCACCAAGCATGAGTTGATTCATCCTGGCTTTGCTTCTGAACTCATCTTTGCAGTCCTTGAAGATAATGTTCATTGTCTTGGGATCAATTTGAGGATATAGCTGAATAGCTATCTGCTCCCAGATCTCAAGATCTTTAGCATGAGCATTATTCTTTCTTACTTCCAATTCCTTTTCTAGGCTTTTAGGAATAAGAGATATGATCTCAATGAAAGCCTTATTATATATGTTAAGATATTTGACTGTGGCTTCCTGCAGAGTCTTTTGGTCAGCCTCACTGAAGTCATCATAAGATTCAGTCATTGGATGAAGGTTTCCATCCACCGTGACCGACTTGATTACATTCTCTAGAGACAGAGTGGGCTTTTCAACAGATACCTCTGCCATTTCATCCTTGTCTTGGCCTGTGGAGGGTTTACCGGATCCTTTCTTCTTCTGTTTCTTTATTTCTCTTACTCCCTCATCTGACTCTGTTTCCTCTTCATCCTTTTGGCTCCCATAAGCCCTTGTGGCTTTTGTCTTGGATCTCTTACCGGATGCCTGGACTTCCGGTTTAGAACTTTTGGTTGTGGGAGGTGCAGATCTCTTTGATGATCTGGTCCGGGTGGGAGCTTCAACCGGAGCACTTTCTTTACTTTTCTCTTCTTCCTCAGCCTTCCTCCTCTTTTCCCAGCTGGCATCAAGTGCCTCTTTTGAGATGCCTAGGCCTTGAGCAATGTGCTCTACTTCTTTTCTCACCTTTCTTTTAATCTCAGGTTCCCTGAGTTCTACATGTATTTTTACACTCAGCTCCTCAAAGGTTCCAAACCTTTCTGCCTTAGGATCTTTGGGCTGACTTAGCATGTGTTGAACATGCAGCTCCACTATCTGTTCATCTACTTCATACCCCATGGGCATGATCCAGACAGTCCTTGGCTCCACTGCCTCCATTAGGCACTGATCAGTGTCAACCATAAAGCACACTGAGTCTTTGTATTTTTCAACAAGAGACTGGGGAATTCTCTCTCTTGCTTGCATCATGCTCTGAAAGTTTTTGAAGTATCCCCATAGAGCTGTGTTTCTTGCTTTTGCATCCCCAAGTCCATGCAAATAGTCTCTTATCTGGACTGCAACAGGTTTGTCATTCTGCCATACCCATCCACTTGATCCGGGTAGCTCATTCATGAAGTAGAAGAATAGACATACAATAAGAGTACCATACTTAAAGGAATTCTTCTTATCCTTCTTGATTTTCTGTATATTTTCCATTAATTGGCTTAACAGTAGTTCGCAGAGATCATATTCTGCATTCTTTCTTAGCATTTCATAGGCAGTGTATACTGCAGTTCCAGATACAGAATTCTCCCTGCTGGAGTGATAGATCTTGTATCCTATTATCATTGATGCATATTTGATATTCGGATCTGAAATATCTTCAATGGTCATTGCCCTCTTATCAAATTTTGATCCGGTGGCCTCAGTTACAATGTTGTTCTTAACAGATTTGAGGATAGGTACCCCTCCGGAAGAGTATAGACCAGTTACTGCTCTAATTGCCTCTTTTGTGATCTTGCAGGGTCTATCTAGCCATAGAAAGTTGTCATGCATCCTGCTCAGTACATACCGGACCCATTCATCTTCTTCAAAGCAGGGGAAATGAATAAATTGCTCAAATTGTTTCTTCTGGATATCCTTATACTCTGGTTTAAGCTCAAAAGCATTGTCTATCAGTTGCTTGTGATAGAGGTCTCTTAATTTGAATTCCCCAAATTCCTCAATGCTTGCATGTATGTAAACCCTAATGTCTTCAGTATGTAAAACTCCGTGAGGAACACTAGAGAAGGCTCCTAGTGGATCTACCTCCAATGATTTATAGGGATGTTTCTTGAATGAGGGGCGAGGTCTATCAGAGATCTTAACTATGTTTGGAGTAGCCATTCTTCAAAGATTTGCAGTGAGGTAATGAAAAACGGAGAATACCTTATGCGCCTTCAACTTGCACGGAGTGATTGGATTGATTTCTTTATGCAATGACTTCGGCAGGAGATCCTTGGTGTGCTTGATGAATCTTGTTGCAGAGCTCCACTATTCGCTTCTTCTTGAGTGCAGAATGAGCAAATGACTTTTGAGAAATCCCTTATATTGCTCCGCGAACCCTAATATCTGTCTGCAATAAATGCTTCACCTACATTATTCTGGTTCGCCTTGTCTGGATAGCTTGGAGTATCCCGGATTAGTCCTGATCTGTGAATATCATCCGGATCTTTCAATCATGAATAAATAGAGGTAACATATTACACGAACATCCCAAACATTCTGTCCAATCCGCAGAACAAGATAGTGCACTTCCGGATCTCTCCGGACCTTTTTGTAATCCTTTGTCATACCGGAGCATCTCCCTGAACAGGTCTTATTTGATCGAACACAGCTTCTTCATAACTCCATGCGGACCTCTGAAAACTTGACTGAAGCATCTCAAGACTCATATCTGCAAACCCTTTAATCCGCATCTTGTGCCACATTCGGCACCACTTGTTTGGCTGGGGGAACAGGATTTTCTTTGAGTCTCCCCCTGAGCCTGAGCTAACTTTTTAATTTTCGGAAGAAATATCAGCACCAGAGTCTGGTGCGGATCCAACCTCTACATTCTCTGAACTTTTCTTCACCCAAATCTTGCTCATCTGATTCCTAACTTCATCCGCATTCATCTTTTGTTTACCCTTGTCTTGATTCTGATTATACACCGGACCTCTTTTGTCCTGATACTTATTTCTACAGACTTTAGCATTATGACCGGACCTATTGCAGAATTGGCAAATAACATTTCTTTGCATATTTGACTGATATCCTCTTGATCTGCATTGATTAGCCATATGACCTACTCTATTGCATGTGAAGCATCTACCTTTGAATGATTTGTTTACTTGCATAATTCTGCATTCATGGGATTTGTGTCCATACCTTTTGCAGTTGAAGCATTGTTCGGAGAAGGATGAATTAATCTGATTCATTCTCATTCTGCACTGATTAGCTTTGTGACCAAAGTGGTTGCAGCTGTGGCAGTATCCATTGAAGGATGGATATCTTTGAGCATTTGGCTGTCTTACCGGAGGTCTTCTAGGCCTGCTCCTTGGATTTTCTGATCCAGGATTCTTCTGACCAGATCCGGAGCTTTCTCCTTTCTCATATCCCAAACCATACTTGTCATCTGTCCTCTTTTGACTTCCAAGAAGAACTTCAAGTTGAGCAGAACTTATCTTGAATTTCTCTTTATATTCATTTGCTGTTTGAAGGTCTCTTTTGAGAGAGGCAATTTGATCCTCAAGTTTTTCTTCATTATCTTTGGCATCTTCAAGATCAGATTCAAGATGTCTGATAATCCTGTCCATCTGGTGGCATTCTTCTGATTTTTCTTTAAGAGATTGTCTTAGATTGTCTTCAGCCTTTCTTTTTTCTTCAATCTCTTGAGTAAACTTTATAGTTCCTGATTCCATTTCATGTCTTAACATAATGACTTCTTTTGATAACTTTTCACATAACTTGGTTTGCTCAGTCAATTCTTCATTTGTATTGCTTTCTTCACTTTGTCTTGCCAATTGTTGGAGTAGCTCCTTTCTCTTTTTCATAGAGAGACTTAATTTGTCTTTTAATTCTCTCATGAATTCATCAGCCTGTTTGAGTCTTTCCTTTAATTCACTGGCTTCAGAATTTGACTGTTCAAGATCCTCAAGAGCAGTCTTGAGTTGCTCCCTTAAACCATATGCATCCATTTGAAATCCCAGATCTTCCTCAAGCTGTTAGGCTCTATTAGGAGGAACTTAGCTCTGATACCAATTGTTGATAACTGAGAGGGGGGGTGAATCAGTTATCCTAATTATTTCCCTTATTGAACTTTCCTTTTAATTGATGCAGCATAGAATCAAACACAAAAACATTAATCATGAAATAAGAAACACATGACACAGTATTTTTGACGTGGAAACCCTGTTAAGGGAGAAAACCATGGGGTGATTAACCCAAAAATATTCTCTGTTAGAAGAATAGGAAATTACAAAAATGGCACTTGCCAATTAGGGCTCACTGCCCGAGCACACTGCTCACAAGAGGCCCACTGCCTACAAGAAGACACACTGTCTACAAAGTGATAAGAATCACAGTCTTGAACTGATTGGAAGCATCTGCATATGCTGGAGTTTAGTTCCGGTTAGGCTCAGTACACTGATCTGCTGCACTTCATCTTTCCTCTGTTCTTTATTCTGCTATCTTTCACATACCGGATCCTTTTTGCTACCTCTACTCTGTTCTAGACTTATTCGCATATGTCTTCACACCATCACACACTTCACAACTAAATCCATCCTCTATATATATCCGCATAAGTAATTTCATCACTTTTCTAGTCGGCATCCGGAACAGTCTAGTTTCTTACAAACTCTCATTCTGTCGGCTGAATCCTTCCTCACCAAGCAATGCGGATCAAGCATATACTTGTAGATATCATTAATCATGTCGGCCAAATATGATTCATGCCTTCACAACCTCTATCATCAATAGTAACACATCCGGAAAGTAGTCTGATACTCTGTCAGTCAGTTCTTCCTCTGTTTTCACTGTCTCTCAGGAATCCGGTACTCAACTGTTCATATCTTTTTCCTTGTCCATCACCGGAGGCTAAATCCTTGGAATATACCACTCAAGGTAGTCCTCTTGACTTCCCCAAATCCGCACTGCACCAAGACACTTCCTCTGAGAGATCCGGACCAATCTGTCGGACCTTGCCACATGCTCTGTTCTTCTTCACCGGACCACAACATTCTTTATTCTGACTTCCGGTAGAGACACATCATGACTTGCGGATATGTGGGATGACCTTTGTTGCCATCAATGACAACAACCATGAATCCATATAGTGTCTCTTGCCAACACACCCATGGAATGGAGTCCCTGTGCAACATGCTCCACTAATAAATCCGGTTCCTTCTTACACACCTGTGTATAACCCTACTCCAATCCAGGCTATAACTCCTTACACGGCTAGTACTTCCAATAACAGTCAAAATAATGGTCAGCCTTTCTTCCAACTTCCTAGGGATGTAACTGTGGCAAAAGAACAAGAGGATAGGGAAGAAATCAAGGAGATTACTGCACATTTGAAAAGATTAACAACCGAAGTGAGAACCTCTATGGGAAAAGCAACCAAAACTACAGCTAAGAAATGAGAACCTCTATGGGAAAAGCAACCAAAACTACAATCCACATCAAAATCACAACCAAGGCCAAAATCAAAATTATAGTCTCAACCAAAATCAGCAGTACAATCAGAACCAAAGCTACAATCAGCATCAAGGCCCCAGTCAGGGGCAACCAATGCAAAATAGGGGGCCAGTGATAGATAATAGGCCCTGGGGCAACAATAACAAGAACCAGAATCAACCTAGGCCACCCAAGACATGGAACACTGGGCCCAACAATGGTACTCTGGCTTCTCCTTTCGAGAATACAGATAATCATGGTGCAAAACAAATAACTAACATACAAATGGCCAATACAGCACCCAAAAATTGGTGCAGATTTCACAATACCAATGCCCATGCTGAGCATGACTGTCCACAGTTCCACTTGGCAGCTAGTATTTTTAACGTAGAAGTACAGCCTCCTACCTCTGAATTTCTCATTCCTAAGGGTAATGAGGTAGTACCCTCAGAATATGACACAGCATTAGTCTTAGAAACGTTTACCTTTGCAACTGCAGAAGAGAAGGGGGATGAATTGCTAGAGGATGAACCATACTGTTGTGAAAGTCTTTATCCCGAATCAGCCTTTGTGTTAAATGCTTTTCAGTTTCCTTTTGAATCTGAAAACGAGATATTAAATGAAACAGAGGAGGTGCAGGCCTTTCAACAGACAAATAAAAGCCACACCTACAATTTGAGGAACAACCCTAGGCCGGGAGGACCTTTCACCACTTCCACTCCCCCGAATAACATCAATACACCCCCAAATCAGAATGCTAGCAACAGTCCTGCCATACTTAAAGCTAGTCAGCACACAAATAACGGAACAGTAGTGCAAAAGGATCAAACAAGTAAGACAGAAGCAGTAGAGACAACAAGACTAATGAATTACTTATCAGAGGAAATAAAGAAAATGAAGGTCAGCATACCTCTAAATGAATTATTGAAGACCCCAGGGATCAGAAATGCTTTTTTAAAATCCCTGGATACATCCATGACAAACAAGGTGTCTGCTGATATAACTGTTCCTAATAGTGATTCACCACCTAAGGAAAAGGGTAAGAAAGTTGAGCAGCCTTCCAATACAAATGTGGTAATACATGCGGATAAGAGGGATACTCAACCTTTCTTGTTAACTGTTAGGTTGTGTGGGAGGAATATGCACAATTGCATGGTAGATTCTGGTGCTTCAGCCAACGTAATGCCCTTAGGAATATGTAAAACTCTCGGGCTGACTCCCACCAAATCTGCCAAGGTTGTCACGCAATTAGATAAGACCAAGGTTAGCGTGATAGGAGAACTCATGAACATACAGGTGCAGTTAGCTTCAGACCCTAGGGTGAGCCAAATCATTGACATCCAAGTAGTGGATATACCCGTAAATTACGGAATGTTGCTAAGTAGGGATTGGTCCAAGACATTAAACGGATATATGGCTACTGACTTTTCACACATGTGGTTACCATGGAGAGGCATCCCAAACCAGATCAGAATAGGGGCAGAGCCCAGAATGAAACATATGATAACAGAGTATAATCGAACTAATGAAATATTATATGCTGCTGTTGAACCAGGTGTCTATAGAGTTACCAACAATGGGATGCAGATTGAAGAGATTATGATGTTAAACATTAGAAAGAAGTGTGTCAGCAATAGAACAGCACTATTCATTGAGTCTGACGGAAATTCTTCAGATGAGGAAAACAATGCAATAGACAAATTTAGTCACGCCATTAGACAAGAGGTGGAAGAGTGCGTTACACACAATCTCCCAGTCCAATGTAAGTTATATAAAAATAGGTGTAGAGTCCATGATAGGCAACATTCTGAGGAGAATTGTGAAATATGCAAAGACATCATTGAATATGAATACAAAAAGTGCATAGGGAGGATAGAGTCACAAGAGAAAAATGAGAATCCTGATCCAACACAGAGGTATGTTCAGGATAATATAAGTGCCTTGATTCCAGATCTAGGGAAAGAAATAGAGGACGAGGGTAGTTATCTTTCTGAGTTGCAAACCAAAAACACACATATGCAAGATAACCAAACGGAAAAACCCATGAATAAACAAGATAACACCCCACAGGCAATAAAAGAGACAAAGTATGCCAACGTAAAAGATCAAAAAAGTAAGGATGGCATGTGGACGTTAAAATGTGATGGGTCCAAATCAAAACAGGGCGCAGGTGCAGGTATTGAACTCATAAATCCTCAAGGTAAATCACATTTGGCAGCATATAGATTACAATTTTCCTGCACTAATAATATTGCTGAATATGAGGCCCTAATTTTAGGACTTGTCATGGCCATCAGGAAAGGGGTAAAAACCATCAGAGTATTTTCAGACTCTGAATTAGTAGTCAGACAAGTGAGGAAACTATATGCCTGCAATTATAAGAAGATGATCAGTTACAGACATAGAGTTTGGGGTTTAATGGATTCATTTGATGCTTTTAACATAGAGCATATTCCTAGAGAGCTGAACCACAGGCCAGATGCGTTAGCAGTTGCTGCTAGTACATTAGAACCATTGACACTGTCAGGATTAAGACGATTTGCTGTTGAGCTAGTTAACGTGCCCAGTATACCAGACAACGTTACACACTTTTAGGTATTTGGAGAGGATCAGCAAATTATTGATTTTCTGACTTGTAATGAGGCATTTGAGGCCCAAATTATTGATGAACAAGAAAGGCCTGAAGTAACATGGGACGAAGAAGATATGATCAACTTAAAGAGCAACTTCTTGCCAAAAGGAGTAATTGAATTAGAACACATCTTTGACTTCGATGGAATAATAAGACAGAAAGACTTACCCAAAACAGAAGGGGGTAAGTGTGATTTACATAACTTAGGGACTGAGCTAAATCCGCAAAATGTACTAATTGGGAAGGCTTGCTCTGAGAAAATCAGAAAAGAGGTTTTGGATGTTCTGAAAGAATATAAACATGTCATAGCATGGACTTATGAAGACTTGAAAACATTTGATGAGTCCATCATAACTCACGTCATACCTTTAAGAAAAGAAGTCAAACCATTTAGGCAGAAACAGAGGCCTGTAAACGCCATTCTAGAGCCTTTAATCTTTGAGGAAGTTAAAAAACTACTGTCCGCTGGAATAATTTTTCCAGTCAGACATTCTGTCTGGGTAGCTAACTTAGTACCAGTGAGGAAGAAAAACGGAGACATCAGGTTGTGCGTAGACTTTAGAAATTTAAACAAGGCATCTGAAAAAGATAATTATCCTTTGCCCCCAATAGATGAAGTACTGCAAGCAGTAAATGGCACAAAGATGATGTCTTTTTTAGATGGTTTTTCAGGTTATAACCAGGTTTTAATTGACAGAGAGGATAGACTAAAAACCACCTTCACTTGCAAATGGGGAAATTATGCGTATAGAAGAATGCCTTTTGGTTTGATTAATGCAGGTGCCACTTTTTAGAGGGCCATGGACGTTGCATTCCATGGATTATTAGGTAAATGCATTGTTGTGTATATGGATGATTTAACTGTGTATTCCAAGGATGCATCCACCCACGCTGAGGACCTCAGAAAAGTACTCCAGCGATGTGAAAGGTATGGGATTTCCCTTAATCCTAAGAAATGTATATTTGGCGTAACTGAAGGTAAATTATTAGGCCATGTCATTTCTGAAAATGGAATTTCAATTGATCCGGATAGAATAGAATCCATAAAAAATTTGCAAATACCAAACAGTAGGAAAGAATTGAAATCATTTTTTGGTAAAATTAACTTTGTTCGGAAGTTTATAACAGGTTTTGCAGAGATTGTGCAGCCGTTGAATGCCATGTTAAAGAAAGATGCACAGATGGAATGGACGCGAGTAGCCAAAGCCGCATTTGAAGATATCAAGGAGGCAATTTCTAATGCCCCTGTATTGGCAAGTCCAGACTACACATGCCCGTTTTACATCTACTCCTTCGCATCTTCTCATTCTGTCGCTGCTGCCTTGACACAGAAAGGTGAAAATAATGACGAGAGGCCCATAGCATTTATGAGTGCGCCTCTGAAGAATGCACAGCTGAGATATCTAGATATCGAAAGACAGGCATTCGCATTAGTAAAGGCTGTAAAAAAATTCAGACACTACATTCTGCGCAGCCAGATTAAAGCCATAGTACCAGATGCAGCAGTAAAGATGTTGCTGATGCAAAACGAGCCTGGAGAAAAAAGAGCCAAATGGATCACCACACTGCAAGAATTCGACATGGAGATCATTCCCGCAAAGCTGGTCAGAGGGTAGGCGTTGGTGCAGACAATAGCAAACATGGATCCAAATCTGATAAAACAGCAATATGTATTGAATTCCCAGGATGCATCAGGCTGGTACGATGATTTAAGCACCTTCCTGATAGCTGGAAAGTACCCAGGCAAGATGAAGGCTTCTCAGAGGAGAGCTTTGAAGATTAAGGCACAGCATTATATGGTGCAAGGAGGTCTTCTATTCAGGAAGAACCATGATGGAATTTATTTGAGATGCATAAACAGAACTGAAGCTGATAGAGTGTTGACAGAACTACATGACAAATACGGAACCGGCCATGGTTCCCATTTAGCTACAGCACACAAAATACTGAGAGCGGGCTATTACTGGCCCACTATATTCAAAGACACTAAGAGTCACATCAGAAGCTGCCACACCTGTCAGACTGCAGCAGACAAAGGAAGAAATCTGGCCAATCCACTGCAGCCTGTGATCGAGTCCAGACCGTTTGCACAATGGGGCTTGGATTTTATCAGAGTCATCAATCCCCCATCTTCTGCAGGACACAAGTTTATATTGACGGTGACGGACTATTGTACAAGGTGGACTGAGGCCACCTGCTGCAAATTTTCCACAACTGAGGTAGTTATCAAGTTCCTTGAAGAAAACATTATCACTAGGTTTGGAACGCCCTATTCATTGGTATGTGATAACGGCCCTGCTTTCTCTTCTTTAAAATTTTCTAAATGGGCATTTAAATATGGGATCATTCTAAGGTTTTCTTCGAATTATTACCCTCAAGGTAATGGACTGGCTGAATCAACAAACAAAATCTTATTAGACATCATCAAGAGGTTAATTGCCAAAAGTCCTAGAGAGTGGAATACCCTATTAAGATATGCATTATGGGTAGACAGGACCAAGTTCAAAACAGCTTTAGGTAGCACACCTTATCACTTAGTTTATGGGACTGATCCCATACTTCCGGTTAATCTGAGAATACCAACCTGGAAGTTTGCCAATGAATATCTAGGCTTTGATAACCATAGGGAAGCCAGAATAGTGCAAATGTTGCAACTAGAGGAGAAAAGAGGTCAAGCCCTCGAGAAGTTTGCCAAACACCAAGCAGTTGTTAAGAGGTGGTTTGACAAAAGGGCAAGAGTCAAAACATTTAGGATATCAGACTTAGTGTTGTGCTGGGACAAAGCACATGAAAAGAAAGGAAGCCATGGAAAATTCGATAAATTATGGCTGGGTCCATTACAAATTTTAGAAATAATAGGAGATAACACCTTTAGACTTAAGACCTTGACTGGAGAAGATGTGCCATTACCAGTTAATGGCCAGCATTTGAAACACTACTTCCAGGCTTGAAGGTCAGGATGAGGCAGTCCTTTCTTTCCTAATGTAAAGTGCTGTAGATAATGTGCAGTTCTGCTTTTGCTGTTTTCTTTTGGGTTGGCTATTTGTATAGCTTGTCCTCTGTTTGTTTTTGCTTTTTGTTTCTGTCTGTTTGTACAGTTTTTTCTGTTGTTTTGTTGTTTGTACAGCCTGTTTGTTTGGTTTCTTTGTTGTCTCCTCAGCAGGGATCTTTATTTTACTGTAGAGTATTAAGGAGCAAAACTAGCAACCATTCAAAACAGTATATAATTTAGGATATTCAGGTTAACCATTTGCAATTTACACATAACCTGTCACTGTCATGAATGTAGAGAGTTGTTCATCTTCTGAAGTTTCGTATTCAATAAATGTGATTGAGAATTCGAAGCAGGTTTCTCACGATGACACACCTAAAATCCTTGGGTTTGTTGAACCTACCAGTGTAGATATTAGGTGAAAAATTAGAGGTCACCCTTGCTACCATTACAATTCTCAGCTTAATTTCAGCAAGTGTCCACTCCTTGCATCATCATGAAGTTACAAATTGCTATATCTTATGAAATCTTTCAAAATTAGAAAACAAAAAAAAATAATAATAATAATAATAATAATAAATAAATGAATAAAGCGGATTATACTGAAAATCCAGATTAAGCCATCTAAGTAACTCTACCGGGGCTATGGATGCTCGCTGGCAGTGGGGCTCTACTTAGGAGAATTGTAACGATAACCTTGCCGGGGCTATGGACGCTCGCTGGCAGCAAGGCTCTATCCGGTTGGCTATGAGGGAATATCCTCACCTACGTAGGCTAATGTCAGTCACTGGTTTGTTCAACCGATCTTCAAGATGAGGATAATTAATCACATGCACACAACTAAACTAAAAATGGAAATTCATGCATCTTTATTGAATACTTTGAGTCTCAAGCTGAATAGTAATTTGCAGGAAAGATAGTTGGAAGTTATGAGTTCATTTCATCTAGTTTCCTTGAACACTCTGAATTTAATTGTTTTGTTTTGGTTGCTAGTTGTTGTGATGTTCACAACACGCCCCATTATGCTCCTTAGCAAAGTGGGGACCCCTGCTGATGTTTGCTTTTTGCTTCTGCTTGTGTTTTTTCTGCTTTCTGGCGGTCTGGTAAAAATAAAGTTCAGGTGCATCATCATCATGATACTGCATCAGGTTGGTCATCATCATGAGGTCAGTTTGTCAAAGTTCATATTTTATTGCTGTGACCTCATATTTTAAAAGAGCTTGAAATTCCATGCAGGTTTGCCTTTTACTTCACTTGAAAATTCGTCCATATGTGAAAGTTATGCACGGTCAAAGTCTTGGTCAAACCTGATATTCGCAGGAGGATCATCATTTTTTATCCTAAGTCATGTTGTCAAGATCGTCATGATCTTGGTCTATCACCTGATAAAAATCATGCAGTCGCAATATCCGGACGTCAATTTTAGGTGGTAGTGCCCTTTACCCGTCAAATGGCCTTGTGCGCATTATGCAGCATCATGATTTTCTTAAGAGCGTCATATTTTATAAACTTGGTTTTGCTGTATAAAGACATCATCATCATATTTGAAACGCACCCCCCCGATAATATCCTGAGGTTCGAAATATCATGATGACATCAACTTTAAGTCAAGGTAAGTTACCCCGTCGAGCGGTCTTTTTATCGCGAGCATCATCATGATATCTTTGCATCGCCTAAGAACTAAAATATCATGCTGATAGTAAGATCACCCTGACTTAGAAAATTCATCATCGGCATATTTGCATGCGCGTATTATAATCCTATCGCAGGGTCATCATCATGATATTTACTGAAGTTCGAAATATGATGATGACGACTTCATATCATCCTGATCTTTCAGAAGAAGGTCATATTCGCTGAAATTCGCTAAGTGCTGGAAACATCATCATGATAATTCGAGAAGGAGGATCATCATCTTCATATCCTCCTGATCTCCGGTTAGCGAAATATCATGATGACCACCCTATTTATTAAGAAGTGGTCGATATTGCATTCCTCAACAGCATCATCATATTTTACATATCACCCTGGCGCAAATATCATGATGACCTCAACTCATCCTTGTGCTTCGAAGATGAAATATCATGATGACGTCATCATGATAATTCGATGATGACGTCATCATCATATTTTTATCCTGTCATATTGTCAAGATCATCATGATCTTGTTTGTATGCCCGACATTTCGCCAAGTCCTCCTGCCGATGAAATACAACCTTTTGCAAGTATCCTGATGATCATCATCATCACATTTTCCCTTCGGCAGGATTTTTCCCAAACATGATCTGGTTGGCGAAATATCATGATGACATCATGTTTTAAGTTTAACAAAGGCCCCGAATATCATGATGACGTCATCCCGATCTGATAAACGAAGAAGTAAGTATCCTGATGATCATCATCATCATTTTTTCTTTCAACAGGATATTTTTCAAGCACGATCCGTTTGCCGAAACATGATGATGACGTCTTATTCCAAGTTCGACAAAAGCCCCAAATATGACGATGATCATCATCATCCTGATCTTTCGACAAGGTTGCCTTGACCGCAAAAGGATCATATTACGTTCATCATCCTGATCATGCTCCTTAGGTGACCCGATATCACAATTAGCCCCCTGATCTTAACTGGATATGACGATGACGTCATCCTTAGCATTTCAATGAAGCCCGAATATCATGATGACGTCACCATCATCTTCCTTTCCTCAGCAGCAGGATTATATTCATATCCTCCTATTCTTCTTAAACATGATGATGATGATGATGTTGTTCTTTTTTCCCAATATGCAGAAGCGAATATCATGATGATGAAGTGAATGTCGGCCAGTATGTTTTTTTGACGCACCGACAGCGAATATCATGCCGATGGGCGGGAAATGAGGCAGTGGAGTTTTAAAGTGTTTTTTTGGGCGCCTCTGGCATTTTTTCGATCAGCGATGGTTGACCCGATGAAGTTTGGGCAGTCTGAGCGCATTTTGGACGCGTTTTTGAGTGCATTCTGATCCGATTTTCTCAATCTTGCGCTGTCACCTAGATTTAAACGCTTATTTTAATTTCATGCTGTTTTTTGTGATAAATGTGAAACTTATTGCTTGTCTTGTCTTGCAGGCTTGCAGTTGAGGAAGCAGCTGGAAGGTCAACACAGTGACCTCATGGAGGCAGAAGATCTGATCTCAGGAGCAAGAAGATAAGGATGAAATGTGAAAAGTCAAAGCCATTCAAGTGAGGAGAAAGGTTGCAGCTGAAGGTATTACTGCAACAGACAAACAGAAGTTATTGCCCAGCTGCCGGAACTTCTCAGAAGGGGCAATATTTCGCCCAGATTTGACAACTGCTCAGAGATATTTTGAAGAGCTGGTTCACCTGTGTTTATTGCTGTAACCAGGGGTTTAGTTAGGTTTTTGCTGTAGTGAGGACAATCAAAATGTCTTTATATTGTGCCTCTCTACACTGTAATACTTTACAACAGGGGCTATACAACAGGGATTTTTAGGGCCTACAACAGAGATTCTAGGAAAACACAGCAAGATAGCTTAGCATAGTTTAGAGTAGAAGAAGGAGGTCACCTGTTTGTCTGCAGTAAGGTGCGCGTGGAATGTCTGGCTGCCTTACTGTATCTGTAAAGCTTGTAAGTTCTCTGTAGTATGATCAATGAAACTAAGAGTCATTCTTACATTGTAAATCATGTATGGCTATTCGTTTCTAATACAATAGAATCTGGAGTTCTGCATCTATCTTCTGAGTGTTCTCCTGCTCTTCTTTGTGTTTTGAAATATCTTCTTTGAGAGCTTGCAATTTTAAATGTATGTTTGTGAAAATGCTCAGAACTTACATTTAGGGTTTTTACTGTGGATTTGATCAGATTACTGTAGTGTTTACATAGTGCATAACAGAAACAATTAGATCCTTCGGTAGATTAAATGAGGTGTAGATTAGATCTTTCTAACTTTTCCCAACCCATCTGAAATATTTAGCTGAAAACATAGAAATCTAAAGGAAATTGTCTCAAATTTGAAGAAGCATGCATAACAGAGCTATAAATAGATAGTTTTCATAAACAGATAAAGAAGAGAGCTGCAAAAATCCAAGAAAACCATCTGAAATTTGCAGCCCAGTAACACCTGTATGCAAATGAACAGAATACTTGTTGAAATCTATGACCTCTTTGCATATTCTTAGTCCAGTAAACCACAGAACAAACCTAAACTACGTAAGGCCCCTTGAACATTACAGCTTCACATTGACCAACTGAACTTGACCAACCGAACCATTGTAGACTTGGGATTAGTTGAATCACCAAATGATTCCTTCTTGTCTTTCAAGTATAGTTTCAGTTCATTTTATGTGAATTTTAACTTATTGTTATGATTGCATCAAAACAGTCATCAACAGAACCTTAAGAACAATGTTTGCCATGACTGTCACTTTAGAAAGATTGCTTGCAGATCTCCAAACCATGAACCACTTGAATGGATGATACACACTGACTTCCCAAACATGCCTCCAAATTTGTAGATCATCATTTGACATATCTAGAACAATTTGGACCTCTTTCCTGTCACTCTGTCTCTTCTGAACACTGCAAAACTGGTTCTTCTCAAATGGCCATAGCTTCTTCAAATATTCATGTGAACCCTTCAAAGCTTAGTTGGAGCTTCTTCAGACAATCCTCTACTCAGCCATATGGTCCACATACATTGATCCTCATTAATTTTCTCAATATTCTCAACAATCTAGTCTTCTATACAGGCAGTAAAATAGGATATAGTTGACACCAATGGCAACAAGGATATGTTGTCATCAATGACAACACCGCTTAGGCACATATTTGCAACAAGGCCATGAAGAAGCCTTGTGTTGCCTAGTTGATCATGAATTTGTGATTGAGTTGTGTTGTTTAACCTTTTGGTCTAGCTTAGTTAAGAGAAAATGGTGGTATGGTGGAGTAGTCTTGCACCTTGTTAATGTGTTGTTGTGGCTTTATATGTGCTCCTAGTGAGTAGCAAGTTGCTAAGCCTTGCTTTATAGAAGTGTTTACACTGTTAGAGGGTGTGGTTGGATTATTCCCTCTAAGAATCTATTTGGTTGATCCTACTTTTGTTAGTGTAGGGCTAGAGTGTTAAAGAAACCCTCTCTTTCAGAAGTGGAGTGTGAGGAAGTATCTCATGTAGAGAAACCATGTCTAGAGTTGAGACATGTGGTAGCAGTCCCTATAAACTTTTGAGATAGCTTACCTGATCCTTGAATTCTTTTGTTTTTACTAGTGCCTAAGGAAGGACTATTGAAAGAATAATCTTTTGCTGCAATTTTCCTTGAGAGTGGATATGGTATCTTTGTGAGCCTCCTTGGACTTAATTGAGAGCTTGAGAGGTTATCCTAGCATAGTTGTGGTCCTAAATTTTATAGACTAAACTTTTTTGTGATCTATTGTGCTTTTGGGGATAGAGCCTCTTCTCATTGCAGTGGCAATTGGAGGATGGAGCGGTGTAGTCTTAGAGGAGTTGTATGCACGATGGTTGGTTTTGATCTAGTTGGTGTACCTTAGAGATTTGTTTTGATATTTGAGATCTTGACCTAGTATTGGTTAGGAGAACTAATCTCTTGAAATTATGTTATGATTTCCATGTGCATTATGATGATTGATTCATGCTTATATGTGTCTATGATGATTGATTCATGCTTATATGTGTCTAGTGTTTGGTGTGCTTTGGTGGTGAGATTATTTTTCCTTATAACTTCATTGTTGTAATGATATTTTTCTTATGCCCTAACAAAAGTACCGTATGTTACTTGTATATAATTGGATGATAGTTGTACATGTGTCGATTATATGCTTTGTATTGGCAGTTGGGCCAAGTGTAATGGTTGTATTGATTGACATGCTTTACTGGACCTAGAAGTGGTGTTGGTGGATCCCACTCGAATTCTTGATAGATGCAAATGGCATTAATAAGATACTTTTATTATCTCAGTACATGTGTAGTAAATGTGTAATAAAGATATTGCTTAGTGCAAGGTCAAGTAGGACCAATATTATGTGGATAGTGCCACATGGGAGGATACTAATAAGATAGAAAAATATTTTCCTCATTTAAGAATTTAGTAGAAACTCTTTCTTTGTATAATTATGACTTGGTTTATACATTGATATTAAATTGTGTAAGACAGTTATGTTTGTCAATTGTGTAATAAGACATCAGAACGATGTCTCTTCCAAGTGGGGAAGGATGTCACGTCTCAAACTTCTAGACTTCCTGAACTCAACTATATTTAGCATTGTTAGATGTTTATTTCTGGTTATATTATAATTAGATACTCATCTATGAACAAAAAGTGAAATGTTATCTTTCCTTTTAAAGTATACAATTAGAGAATGATGAAAATGGATATTATGTGATGCTTTGGCTATAGATTTTTGGTCACTAACCTATTAATCAGGAATTCAAGTTCAATGATTGCAAGAATGTGTTGAAGGCAAGAGTCTGGTTAAGGTAGAGGTGACGTAGCCGCCTAGCAAGAAATGGGATGGAGAAAACCTCTATGTAGCACACACAAGCACTTAGTTCATACTTGCATTACATTTTCCTCATTGCATGAAATAATTTATGTTGAATGGTTTAATTGTTTTTCTCACTAGGCTTAAAAGGGTCTTTTATTTGAAATAGAAAAAGGTAGGAATGGGTATATTTTTTTTTTATTTAAATTATATAAATCTAGATGAGGGTTTGTTTTTAAATTTATTTACTTATCTTGGGAACATAGACTTTATTTAATTATTTAATAAAATAAAATAAGTAGGAGAATCTAGTGTTACCTTAAAAGAAATTATTATATAAAATAAAAATATTATTTTATCATTAAAATAAATATATAGAAATATCAATATGATTGGAGCTTATCTTTCTAAATTTCTTAGATCATGACAAGTTTCAAAGATAGAAAGAAAACAATAAATAGAAAAAGAAAAAAACAAAAAGGATAGAAGAAAGCAAAAATAAAAAAAAGACAAAAATATAGAAACATAAATAATAAAAACAAGAAAAAATCTTATATAGGAGTGTGCCCCATTGAGAAAAACAAAAGAAGAGAATAGAGGAGCAACAACAAGGAGGAGACCAACAGCAACATGAAGCCAAAGAGCAGCCTCTTGAGGATTGCGATGATTCTCAGGTATGCACCTAATTATGAAAATGATTGATTGTTTGTGTTAAATTTGGTTGAAATAAATTTATCTAAAATGTAAGAATTGTTTTATTATGTGAATTCTCTTTTGCACAATCTGTATATTTTTGCCCTATTGTTAGAAAGGTCTGGATATGTAATCTATCATGAGAACTATTGTGTCACAAATAAATTCACTTTTACAAACTGGGTTTCTTTGAAATTTTTATATAAGGTGTACAACTCAATTATTTAAATCATATACAAAAATCAGCCATACCCAGTTTGTCATTTTGTAGATATGTAATAAGTAGTGACTGTTTATCTCTTACCCATTTTGTCTCTGTTAAAACAATCTATTGCATCACCATTAACTTCATTTTTACAAACTGGGTTTCTCTAAAATTTTTATATAAAGTGTGAAGATTAGTTATTTAAAATATATCCAAAAATTAACCTTACCCAGTTTGTCAATTTGAAGATATGTATTAATTAGTGACTATATATCTATTATCCATTTTTTCCTACAAGAGGCTATATAGCCAATAAATTTCTCCCTGCATGCCATTCATTTACCATGCCATCAATTACCTGTGTTTGATCCTTCTGAAAATGATTAATAAATTAAATTATTTGTGGAGAAATCTTTTAAAAAAAAGTAGACGAGGTAGCTCCTTAGGGATCTATAGCCATATCCATGCCCTCCCTTCATCCATTTTGCTTGCTGCAGTTTAAAACTTGGCTGCAATTTATATCTTGGCTACAAACCTTGTAAGATCTCCCTCAAACAAATTAATTTATTAGTCATGAGAAAATATTGTTTCCAACAATGCCTTCAATTTTATTTTCTTATTTATTCCTCTTGATCTATATTTTAGTAGTTTCCTTTAATCAATTTGAGTTAATTTAGCAAGAAACCTTGAAGATAGGAAAGTTTAGGAAATTGATTTTGGAAGATGGTCCATATTTAAATAATTGTAGTAAAATGTTATAATTAATTAGAAATATGTATGTCATATTACTTTTATAAATTAAATGGTTTTTTATTTGAGAATAATAGTGAAATTTATAGATAAATAATTATAGCATAATAGTTAGGAACTTCTATTGTCATATTGCCATTGCAAAATATGATGATATGTTAAATAAATAGTTTGATTGCGAAATAGTAGTGAATTATAGTTCATCTTCTAGTTAAATAATTGTCAAATTATACATTGCCACATTAAAAATAGTTGGAATTCTCTATTATGTTTACAGATCTTATGTTATGTGCATGAATTTATTTAACATATATGTTTATGCCTTCAATATTTATGAATTTAATCCAGTCTCTTTGCAAAAGCTTGTTCATACTTAGGAAATGAATTTTCCTCTAAATAATGTCTTTGTTTATTTTAATCTGATCTATGCATATAGATATAAATTTATAGAACTAGCCTTTATATATTTCTACTGGCCAACAATGTAAATAATTGTTGTATTGATTCGACCTATGTAAATAAGAAACTTAGTGTTGTCAACTTGCTTTAAATTATTTCCTGCAAACCATTCCTTACTATTGGGACATATTGTATTACTTGTCGCAGCCTATATCATTCACTTTTATGGAATTGTTAAACAATTTATATCTTCTTAAATTCCCTGTCACAAATTAATGGTTATGGTATTATAAACCTGCTTTATTTGGAAATAATTAAGTGAATAAGGGTTAATGAATATAATCAATTGTATATCTTTTATGTGTATCTTGAATAAATCATGCATGTAGCTCATTGTTAGAGGTATGAGATGCTTGCAAGGTGTATTCATGTCATTTTTGCATGAACATAATAGTGACTATTTTTAAGCAAATGCCTATATTATTATGCAATTGGAAATAGATTATTCTTTTTGTGTGTGCTATCTGTGATAAGCTTACCTTCTAGGACATGATGCCAAATGTGGGCTAACAAAGAAGATAGTCTTCTTTTTCAAGATTGCCAATTGTATTTTATGCTTTGGCCAAAGCTATGTTTATACCATTGAAATAGATGGATAATTAATGCCTAGTGATTAATATTATTCTTTGCCACATCCTGTTTGCAAGAAATATGATCATTCTAGATTAGAATGCATATAGGCATTAGCCATGCATCAAGTGTTTCTCTTCTACCCATTTGTTCCAGGTTGCTAGGCACCTCATGCAAGGTCAGGTATTCTTCGAGATAGGAAGAATTTTGGGGAAGTGTAGTGCTTCGTGGTTGGGTGGAAAAAGCACCTTAACCATGCTCTTGACATTTGGTGTCCGGAAGACCAATGGGTTATGGTGGCCAAAGATATATTGTATATTTGATTTTCATTAGGAAATTCAGAAGATGGATATATCATTGTATTGGACATTTGTATGGCTTGTTTAGCCAATGCATGTAATTTTATTTCTCTTTGATGTACTATTGTTGCACTTGAAAATTGGTAAAAGATTATACATTTATGGATATCTCTATTAATAGAAAGATTCATTTTCCATTTATAGATTGAGATTGCTTTACTTGATATTTTTAGTAAGTGGAGAATCTCATACTTTACACTAAAAAAAAAAAGAAAAAAAATATTTTTGGTTGATGCAAGATTTCCATTCAAATTAGGATGTTGTTGCATCAGACACCTAGGGTTGTTTGAAAAGTGAGTCCATCACTTTGCTAGGGCTAGAGGAAAACTAAGGCGGTCTACCTCAGCTTGAGAAATCCATGAGGCATCTTCTTCTGGCCTTCCTTTCCACTTAATTTGGTATTCTTAATAATGTCTATTTTTGGTGTTGCACCCAATTCTACTATCCAAAATATATTATATCTTCTCTTTTTGTTGATGTAGTATCTTTTCCTCCAAGTAAACTTATATGGTGTTGTCACTTGATTGGTCTTCATGGTACTGATAGAGATCTATAATGTTGAATATTGGTGATATGCCAAGTGCTTCCGGTAACTCAACTTCATAGGCATTCCCTAAATCAAATTTCTTGAGAATCTTACATGAACCAAACTTCCTCATCTTCAACTTGTTGTATGTCCCTACTCAGAATGTTTCCTTTCTGAGATATACCATGACTTTATCCCCAACAACAAATTCCTTATGTCTCCACTTTTCATTCGCTTGTCCTTTGTACTTATTGTTTATTGTCTCCAATTGTTTCTTGAGCTGAGTGTGTACTATTTCCATGTATTTTGTGAATTCTTCTACTTTCACACTCTTTTTTATCTCCATAATGATGTCTTTGAATTCCACTAATTCCCTAGGTTGTAATCCGATCATAATTTCAAATGGTGTCTTTCATATACTTCTATTTACGAAGTTGTTGTATGAAAACTCTTCTTGTAGTAGAATTATATCCCAATTTCTTGTCTTATCTCCTACTAAGCATCACAACAAGTTCCCTAGACTCCTATTTACCACTTCTATTTTTACATTAGTCTTTAGGTGATATGTTGATATGAATTTGAGGTCTGTCTTCTTCTTCTTCCAAAGTGTCCTCTAGAAATAATCTATGAATCTTGGGTCTCTATTTGAAGCTATACTCTGTGGTAATCCATACAATCTCACAATCTCCCAAAAAAATAGGTTAGTGACATGTACAATATCATGTGTCTTCTTACAAGGAATGAAATGCACCATCTTAGAAAATATATCTACTACTACAAATATGATATCATGTTCCCTTTGTGTTTTTGGTAATCCTAATATGAAAACCATGCTGATATCCTCCCAAGGTTTCTCTAGTACTATTAAAGGTTGATACAATCTAGTATTCTGACTACTCCCTTTTGCAACTTGAGAAGTCCTACAACCCTAAACAAATTTTCTTACATACTTATATATTTGGAGCTAAAAATAATGTTTAGTCAATAAAGCCACTATCTTATCAATGCCAAAATATCCTACTAAACCACCACTATGTTTCTCCTTGATCATATTCTCCCTCATTGAACTCTTAGGAATGCACAATTAATTTCCTTTGAATAGCATGTCATCCTTAATGAAGTAATGCAACCAATTACTTCTATCTACCACAATTGGTTCTCTACTTGATTTTTAATCTTCCACAAAGTCGAGGTCATCCTGATACATGTGTTTGAGTTCTTTAAAACCCATTATTGCTACCCTCATTGTAAGGCTTGATGGTCAGTGTACAACACAAATTCTTTTGGCAATAAATAATGTCTCTACTTCTTTAAGGCTTGAATTATGGCATAAAACTCTTGATCATAGACCAAGTATCTCTTCCTTGAATCATTCAAATTTTCACTAAAATATGCTATTGGTCTCCCTTCCTAGCTTAACACTGCTCCTATTGCATTTCCACTAGCATCACAATCAACTTGAAATGCTTTGTCACTAGTTGTTTTGTTACCAAGTTTATTTTAACAATTCAAAACTCCTTTGTGCTTTTAATGTCCACTTAAATTCCTTCCGATCTCCCCTCATTTTTTTTTGTCAGCAGTCTACAAATGACATTGAAATTCTTGATGAACTTCCTATAGGAACTTGTTAATCCATGAAAAAATCTTGCCTCTCTGATGTTTTATGGTGTTGGCTACTCAACAATTTCTCTTACTTTCTCTGGATCCATCTTCGATCCCTCCATAGAAATGACAAATACGAAATAGGCTAGTTTATTTTTCAAGAAACTACACTTCTTGATGTTTATTAGTAGATTCTCTTCTCTTAATCTCTAAAATACTTGTCTAATGTGTGACAAATGTTCTTTGGTTCTACTAAAAAATAGAATATCATCCAAGTATCTACAATAACAAACTTACCCAAAATTTTATTCAATACCTCATTCATTAGTCTCATGAATGTACTTGGTGTGTTAGTTAACCCAAAAGGCATGACTAACCACTCATATAGACCCTCATTTTTCTTAAATATAGTTTCCATTCATCTCCTTCTCTGATCATGATCTGATGATATGCACTTTTTAGGTCAATCTTTGTGAAATACTTTGCGCCACTCAAACAGTCCATGATGTCATCCATGCTTGGCAATGGAAATTTGTACTTGATGGTGATCTTATTAATATCTCTTGAATCTATGCACATCCTCCATCCTTAATATTTCTTTGGTGCTAATACTACTGGCACTACACATGGGACTAAACTTTCCCTAATCAACCCTTTTCTCAACAACTCTTATATTTATTGGTTTAGCTCCACATTTTTTGCTGGTGTCATGCTATGCACCACTTTGTTTAGAAAATTAGATCCCATTATTAGATCCATAAGATGATTGATGTTACAGACTAGTGGCAATCCTTATGGCACTTTTTCTGGCACAATATGTTGGTATTCAATCAATAGTTTAAGTACTTCCTTTTGCAGTGGTCCTTCTTCTTTTACGTCAACGTTTACTACACTTTGGGTGTCACACTTCTTTACAATCAATGCAAAGCACATGTTATCATGTCTTAATCCATCCAAAAAATTTCTTCCCTCCACCAAATAAATTATAGTGTTAAAACACATACTTCACTTATTTTCTCTTCTTCTAAAGGTATCAGGATATGCCTTTTGCCATTAGAGCTCATAGTGTAGGTATTCTTTCTTCCATCATGAATTTTCTTCCTATCATGGTCTTCTTAACAATATATGACTTACATCAATCAACATAATATCACACAACACTTCATCGTTGTACCATCCTATGTGAAATTTCACCAAGCATTGTTCACTTACCAGTATCTTATGTTCACCTTGAATCCATACGATCTTATATTGCTTTGGAGGTTCCAATATTTTTAACTTCAACTTATTCACAATCTCCTCTGAAACTAAATTATCTATAGTACCACTATCAATGATAACTTTGCAACACTTACCTCCTAATTTGCATACTATTTTAAACAAACTTGTCCTTGGTGTCAACTCCTCAGTTGTTTCCATCTGCAACAAAGCTCTTATCATTATAAATGATTCACCCTTCTTTGGTTTCCCCACTAAACTTGGTGATCCAAAAAGGTCTTCCTCCACATATGTAGCCCTTGCATTATTCTCCATCCTTTTACTAGCAATCCCTTGGTAACATTCAAATTCTCGATGCCCTTCTCCTACACACTTGAAACAAGTTCCTTTGAATGGTCTCTTGTCAAATCCCCTTTCACCTCTCTGGTATCCTTCATTGTGGTAGGTATTATTGCTTCCTCTATTATTACAGTAGAAACTCATGTAATTCCTCCCTTGGTGATAGAAATTATTGCCTCTTTCTTCTTTTCAGTATGGGATTTCCTCCTTATTGTGTTCCACATATGACTTCACTTCATTGCCCTATGGTCTACCTTTTTGCCTATGTTCAAATCTTTTGTTCAATTTTTCCTCAACCTTCAACACAAACTAATATGCTTCTTCAATAGTTGTCATTCTTAAGAAACTCAATTCCTCTTGAATGCTCGTTCTTAGTCCATTTATTTACCGCACAAATTTATGCTTACTAGCTTCTCTATGCCCAATTCGAATGTTCATCCTATAAAATTCTTCAGTGTAATCCTTCATTGTCTTTTCCTTTTGTTGTAGGTTTTGTAATACTTTTAGCAATTCTACCTTTTAATCAACAGGTATGAATTGATTTTTCAAAATTTTCACCATTCTTTCCCATCTTATGATTCTTTCCTTGCCTTTTCTATTCCTATCCAACTGAACTTCCTTCCACCAAATAGCAGCATCTCCTTTCAACTTAGTTTTTGCGAACCTCAACCTTTCTAGATCTTCAATTTCTTCATACTCAAATTATTCTACCATGTCATTTATCTAGTCAATCAATTCCTTAGGATTCAAATCTCCCACATAGTTAGAAATCTCAATTCTAGGTCTCTTACCGATCTTGGAAATGGCTTTCAACATCTTGATCTGACTTGACTCTTCTTCTTATAGGGTTTCTTCATTTTGATATGTAATTTGAGCTCCTACTTCATCATCATCCATTATTCCAACAAAATTGGCCATACTAGGCACTCTTCTTGGTGTCATCTTTCCTTGGATTTGGTGCAACTACCTCAATTTGTTTATCTATTTAGAAGATTGCAACTACCTCAATTTGGTGATCTATTTAGAAGATTACAACTGCCTCTCAATTCAGTGCTTTGTTGACAAACACTCATAGGTTGCCTCAAGTTTGCAATTTGTTCACCCTTGGATTTTTCAAAATGCTTTATCTCCCAATAGATTTGAAAACTTGCTCTGAGACCTCTTGACACAATCATGGATGGAAAGTCTAGAGAAAGGACTGTTCAACCATGCAACTTAGAGTCAAAACAACTAAATTAACATAGTTACAATAAAGAAAACTCGATTTTCATTGATTCAACATCACAAAAGATTACAATAGGGCTCATTAGCCTACCGCATGCACATTACAAACTCATATACAAATATATGGCAATTAAGCACATCCATCTTATTAGAACTTGATGAAAAATCTCTCTTTCCCTACTACTTTCTACTGAACTCACTTCTAATTTTCTAACTCCTTAACTTACTAACTAATTACTTTCTTCCAAATGGATTGAAGAGCTATTTATATAATATTTCCATGTCCAAGGAATGATCCACATCGACTGCAAGAGGTTCCAAATCTCAATGTCCTCTGAAATGTGTTGGTAGGCTTAAATTTGGTGATTAAGCTCCAAGTGTTGAAGGAACATATTTTAGTTCCAATTAAAGGTGCCTTTGGTCCCGTACTACCTTGTGAGATGTTTATTTGGATGTTGCAAGTTAAGGGACGTTGCTACAAACATAGCATGCTAAACTAAATGTTGACTGTTTTGAACTAAGAACCTAACCATGCTTCTAATAGCAATAAACATTATGTAAACTAATGTGAAGCTACTAAAACTTGGATATGAGGTGTATGAGTTGTTATAGAGTTTTGATCCAGTGTCATGAGATGTGTAACCATGTAGTAAAACACAATGAGTTATACTGAGACTATTACTAACTGAAACAAAACAAAACAAATATTTTTGGTTGATGTAAGATTTCCATTCAACCTGGGATGCTCCAACATCAATCATGAACAATAGTGGTAATGTTGGGTATGGTACACACATGTACACCCACCCACACATATGAATTTAATGGGGATTTAACATATTATGTGTGAATTCCTTACACTTTGAAGTTCTTGGCAATAATTGGTTTCATATGTTGCCACTGCTTATTCTGTGGGATAATTTAGTTATCTCCATGAAGTGGACATTGACAGTTATATAATGTATTGAATGCTAGATGAGTATGTTAAATTCATTTCTTTAGGAAAGTAATCAATCATAAAGTAATGTCTTGCATTATGTAATATGAGATTATTCAAGGGTCTTGATTCTATATGATCATGACTAGGTACTAACTTGATAATCTATGTATCATTGTTGTATTCTAAAATGTTCACTTAGTTTATGTATAGAGATGAGGTCATGGATCGGTCTTGAACTTTAAAATTTTGTGAAACATATGGTATTCTTCCAAGAAGTTGGAATTAATTCCTGTTATTGGAAACCTTGTCTTTTGGGCATGATTTGTAATCTATATTGTGCTAGTTTTTGAGATGTAAACAATAATTATTTATTTACTTGACTTGTTAACCTTACTTGGTGGGGTTGTGATGAGGTGAAAATAAACCTCATCATATTTTAGCCAAATTGCCTTCTTTTTGCAATTTGTTGAGCCTATCATGCCAATATCATTTTATTTTATGATGAATTACTATTTATTTATTTAAAAATAATTTACAATCCTTTATTTTCTATTCTAGATAAATTGAACTCATGGACTAATGATTGTGGGTGCAAAAAGATCTATTTTGGTAAACAGGGCCTACAACAACACCGAAAAGGAAGAACTCATGAAGGAAGAGGTCCTCCAAATTAGTAGTGCCAGAACAAATGCCTAAAAATAATTACAAAAAGGCCTCAACACTACTCTGCATTCTTGGGACACAATGTACTTGTTTTTCTTTCAAGTCATAGCTATAAATATGTTTCGTAAATACTCTAAAGACTCCTACTCAGAGTCAATTTCATCATTGCTTTAATTTATCTATTATTTCTAAAAACCAAGCACCATGTTATTAATGATTTATGTTGTAAAACTCTGATGTGACATAATGCATGTAGCCACGATACACTAGATCATAGGACTTACTCTTAGATTCTATTTTAGAGAATATATAGTATTATATTTCTTTGATTTGATATAGACATATCTAAGAAATATACAAAGAAGTTTTGGTAAGTTTTGAATATGAGTTATTTGTATTGAAAACTATGAATTTTCATGTTACGCTAGTTTAAAATTCTATAAGTGTGAATCTTTGAGGAGATGACCACTTGTTTGGATTGAAGATTTGTGTTTTTGATAAGTGTTCAGTTTCTTATTGTTTTGTGAATTTTTTAAATTATTTCATTGAAGAGTAACATGTAGTCTTATGTGTTTGTCATGTGGTACTAGATAGTTCTAACTTGCAAGTTTTGTAGTTGTTGTACTATTTGTAAGAAGATTTTCTAATTGTTGTTTTATGCTAAAGTAGTTTCTATAACTCCATTGTTTCATTCCCTTGTTCATTATTCTAAGTTTCTAAAAAATTATAGATTAAAGGACTGATTATTTTTTAAGTTAATTGTATAACTATTACTATTTATTTCCGTAGATAGATTTGTTTTCTTGATATATTTATTTTTGAAAGATAAGTACTTTGGTAGTAAGATTTTACATGCTTTCCTAGAGTTAGTTCTTAATGCTTTCATAAGTTCGACTTTAAATTTTTTCTTAGAAAAGATTTTATTTTATGTATGAGCATTTGTTTTATTCTAAAAAGGCCTAAAAATGATCACTAGGATGAGTATTTAACTCTTGCAAATAGCCATCAGACACCACCTTAGTTGACAACTAATTGTTGAATTAAACTATAGGTTTAATGATTACCTATCACTTTTTGGTGTCATTGTTAGGGATAGTTGTTCTTTGTTCAAAGGTGTTATTAGGGAATTAATTAGTTAAATTATTCAAATTAGTGTTCCAAAAATATTGTCAACTATTTTTCCATGGTCATAAATAGGTCCCCATGAAAGATTTGTAGCAAAAACCCACCAACCTAAAACACTAAGTAATGAACATGAGGGGATAGAAGCCGTAGTTGAAGAAATTTGTCACTATCAACTGGTCAAAAAGGACCCACCTGAGGTTTCACAAAGTACCATTAAGAGTTCCCACACAAAGAAAAATATTTTAGAAGGAACCATGGAAAATAATTTAATGCTAACCATGATGGAAATGGTAACAATGGGGGAAGAAGTCAGGTAGAACAAACATTTACGTATCCCATAAATATAAATCAGAACGAAGATGTCGCTATGAAAAATATCTCCCCTTGTATCCTACCCACCTTTATAGGTCTAGCTTCTGAAGACCCAAACCAGTTTATTTTCAATTTTAAGGTCCTTTGTCAAACCTATGACTATAAAATTGATAACCAAAATTTGAAGTTGTTTCCTTCCACACTGAAGAATTTAGCTATGAGATGGTTCATCGGTTTAGTTGTGCAGAATCAATTGACTCCTCGCAAGAGATGGAAACTGTGTTCCTTGACAAATACCAAGACTACTATAGGGTCAATGATAGGAAGGAAATATTGTTTCACCTTAAACAAAAAGAAAATGAAAGTCTAGAGGATTTTCTAGAAAGATTTATTTGTATTCTGAAATGATGCGGGGAGGAAATCATGACCCCTAAATTGATTAAAATTTTCTTTTTGAAAGGTCTTAAAGAGGATGCATAGTGGGCCCTAGATTTAATGGGACAAGGAGATGTGCAACCAAACTTAGTCTCCTTGAGATTTTTGCTCTATGCAGAAACTATTCAAGAACCCGAAGAAGTATTTGAAAATCTGGTGTGATAAGGGGGATAAATGAAATTGGTCAATTGAGGTAAGAAATTGCAAATCTAAAGACTGACATTCTTGTCCAACTGAACACCATTTTAGATGGAATTCAAGCTAAAATACACAATCTATAAACACTCTCCATCTATTATCCAAGATGTAGAAAAAAACATTTGTTACATGAGTGTCCCTTGGATACGATTGATGTTTCTTAGATTTATGATTAAACTCATTCCACATACCAATACAATTTGTTGAATGTAATTAAAAATTCTAAAAAGAAGACCTACCAAGTGGAAGAAGAGGTCAACTATATGGGATAGAGACCTGGAGGTAATTTCTTGTACGATAACACTTCAAACCCATCTTGGTGTCCTTAGACCAATTGGAATAATAACTAGTGGGAAACAAATTGGCTTTAAGGACCACTTAATGGGGGGCCGTATTCTTGGGGACCTCTAGAATGGATGAATTAGCCATGGACAAATTCCCAATATGCCAACCAATGCAACAACCCTAGTATCATCAGAATCATGTACCGCAATGGAACCAACCTTTTAACCAATTCTACCAACGAATTCATTACATGAAGAATCAACATCAAAACATCTTGCCACCTCCATAAAACCAACATCAACCTAGCCAAGTTAACCAACCTCAACTACTAGCCTAGCTAGCTATAAATCCAAAGAATAATCACCAAGCTTCCCTTGTGAGTTCTATCTACCAAGAAAATATGTCTAGGACTAATACTATCCATTGTGGAAATGTACAACTGTGATTAGGAAAAGCACTCCTTTAGCCACACTAGCTTACTATAATTGAAATTATGGAAGTTGAGGAAGAGATATTTTCAAAGAATACAAACAATCATATTAAAAGGGATATCAAGAAGTCCATAGTGGAACCCCACAAGATATTGACAAATGGAAAAGGTTCTGGTATCCTTTTAGAGTTGTCCTTAAGAGTCAATTTAGAGGTATCACTTGCCAACCTTTCAGAGTCTACTTCTAGAGTCTTCCAAAGATATTCTAGAAGTTGATCATAAAACTACATCTTTGAAAGTTCATCCTAAAACTAGAGAAGGCCACCATATTATGAAACAAGCCCCTTTTCTGGAGTGAAATTGGGAGGTAGCCCCAAAAGGTCCTCTAGAACCAATGATGCCAATTGAAAATCACTTGATTCAAGAAATAAAATGGCTAAATATTTAAATTCCATTATTGCAATCCATCAAGGAGATCCCATATTTGAATCAATTAGTTAAACTACTATGTTTAAAGACACCAGGGAGAAAGAAGAAACAAATCAATACTATGTAAATCGATGATTATTTAGCTAATCTCCTTTCTAGAGGACTTTGTTTTGGAGTTGAAATTGCCAATGCACTTGTTGATCTTGGGGTTATAATTAATACCATGACTATAAGTTGTCGAACTCCATTATTAACCAGTACATTGGTGCAGAAAGGGAATGCACTCTACTCAATGGACACACAGATCCTATATCAAGCAACCTACTGGTTATATAACGTGATACATTTACATTGTCAAACCAGGGAATTACATTCTTCTTGGATGATACCTGTACTATGTGTACAGTTGAGGATTCCTGAGTTTTATTCTAGAGGTTGTGTAAGGGAACTAAATAAATTAAATACAACACTCTAGAAGTAAACAAGAATAATGGAAAATAACTAAGCTTATCTAACACAATAGTAGTCAAATAATTCTCTGTAACTTCTATGTAAGAGAGTAACTAACAGTTGGTTTAGTCGGTGATCACCTTGACTCAATGGACTTAATAACATAAATTACCAAAGTTAAACTACTTCAAATTACTCACAACAACATACATCAATCATACATTTATATAAACATACAATTTATAAAGTGAACATATAATTAAAATGGAGAAACATAGTACCTCAAGTGGTCGGCTTGAGTGACTATGATCCCACAAGATCTAGCTAAATATCTACTAAATCTTTGCAGTCATTATCATAACTCAAAACACATTCCTTTATTGATTGCAAAGGTAACAACAATAAAACAAAATCTGATACTATATCTCTGTTCAATCTGTATGAAGCAAAATCTAATCTCATCCAATCTAGCTAACCAAGATCAACATTCTTTATATAAATAAATCTACTGAACAATAAATGCCATTACTGTCCATTATCCCACATCATAGGAAAAGGACTTTATTACCTAGCAACTAGAAATAGGAAACTAACATGAAGGTGGCATAGGTGATACAATCCTACTATAACTCTATCTCTCTAATTATCCATGAAGAATAATCAAGACTTAGAAAAAAATCATAGAGCACGATCTAGGTTCCTCCATTATTTAAGATTGCATCATTTATTGAAAGATAACTATCACAGAGTCATGGATGACTCATCCCAAGCAATTCGGGATCTTCTTCACTTGGCTATAGGTACCTATATCATCTTCTGTGGATATCAACATCTCCTTTAGTTGTGGGTTATCCAATGTTCATGATATGAAGCCACACTTCTACTGCATGAGGAGTTAGTACACCAAAAAGTATTTATGCATCACTATTACTAAAAGCAACATAAAATACTAACATATTACATGTACAATCAATCATCCACACATCATTAATTAACAACATATTATATACCATCTTCATGCTTTAGTGTCTTAAGGATAAACATAGACATAATTAAGATATATATGTCTAGAAATGTCTTTGGGAAATAGGTAATTAAAGTAATAAAAAAAGACAAATCATGGTCTCATCACTCCCCCCAACTAATCATGTTGTTGGTCCTCTAGCAACCAAGGTCTCAGATTGCACTAGAGGGCTATCTCCCTATAGTCTGTTGGCTCTTCCACTCCTCTTTCATGTTTGAGTTAGAAGCCCATCTGATGTGCCAACTGATCCCACATGGCTTGTTCTGTAACCTGATTAGTCCTCTGCCCCATCCAATGTGGAATAGGATAAAGTAGTAGAGGAGGATGGAAGACTAGTGGTAACCATGTTATCCCATGTTCCTTGGCTGACCTTATATATCTTTGTGCTCTATGGATTGTTGTTGAGAGGTTAAAGACTGAGTGAGGCTCTTCCTTTATAGTGCTAGTGTCAATTCCTTCCATCTACCTTGTGAGAAACCCATAGTTTTCTTACCAATAGTTTCTACCAATTCCCTAAATTTCTGATAGTCCATGGCTCTGCATTCCAATAGTTTGGTTTCTACCTTTGTATGTTTAATTAAATTAATCCATTCCTCCACTATCTTTTAAGGATTTGGAGATTCTGCCCTCAATTTGAGAGGAAGTGACTTCTCTCTCTCATTATACTTTTGCATTAACTCTCCCTTCCTGTGCTCATTTTGAATGAATGAAGGTAAGGCCTTCAATTGCACATCCTCGATTACAACTAGGGGATTCTAGTGAGTGTCATAAGGAATGGCAAGTTTAGTGTAACATCAGAAAATGTCCCATTGGGGGCTTTTCCCTCATAAGGTTTAGCTCCTGGGTCTTTAGTGTGCATTTAGGACACATTACATCATATTAGGGGGATCCCTTGAACCTAACCCTACCTAAAATAGGGGGGGAGGACTTGGGCACCCACGCCCTAGTCCTGCCCTATTTTAGGTCAGTCCCAAATTTTTAATGTTGGCTTCTGACCGTTATTTAGGTCCTATGCCGACATGGTAGGTTTGCATTACAAAATTCTTAGCGGGAGTGTTTGTAGTTGCATATAAAAACATTTTTAGGCATTCATTTGTAAACTAAATGGACATTTTGATTCTCAAGCATTCTAAAGGTGATTCAAGGCTTTCATTATGTTGCAAGGGTAGATTTGTGTTGTCTATGTGTTTGTATTTGTAGATTTGAGCATCCATCTCCTCATGGCATGAAGAGCTTCTTCCTTCCATGAGATCTTGACTACAAGGTGATATCATTTGTGTTTGTAAGCATTTATCATTTGTTTTTTGCCTCTACCTCACAAAGGCACACACTCTCTATCTGACAACGGTGTTTGGAAGACTTGAATGTCTCTCTAGGGCTTGACTAAGGCAAGCCTCTAAACACCACAACCCCCTCCCAAAGTTTTCATGATTGTAGGTTACAGGTTTCGCATCTAGATAAAGTGAAGTTGCAGGAGGGTACAATAGAGTGTTGGAATTATAGATCAGAGAAAGAAATAGCTCCCTAGATTAGGGCACTAGCTCATTAGTCCTCAAAGTTTCATGACGGGAAAACCTTTAGTACAACATGAACAAGTTGCAGATCTTGTTTGCAGATCCTGACAAAAAGTAGGGCATTAGACTTGGGCACCCACTCTTTAGTCCCTGACTATTTTGCTTCAAAACCCCAAAAATAGGTGCATAGTTATTTGTCATTTTACATCTATTTGTAGCAGCATTTTCTATTATTCATCTGTTTACTGTCGTATTTGCATAATTAGGGTTTCAAGGTATAATTGGGCATAAGAGAAGATAATTGGAAATCAAATCATAAAAATCCAAGTTTTCCTACATTCCCATAGTGACCTAGGTTAGGATAGTACATTGCAACTCAACCCTAGGTCCTTGAATGAAAGGGTGAAAGGAGGATACACATACAAAACTACCAAAAACTAAACTATCCAAATTCCACTCTTTACATTTTGGTGAAGTTGTGTTATTAGACTTATTTGCACCTTGCTGAGTTTTTTGCTTTAGATTTATAGTAATTTCATTCATTCATATAGTCATTCATCTTATTGCATTGGAAAACTTACAAAAAAATTGAAAAATTGGAAAAAATGGAAAAAATTGCATGCTAGGGTTTTGCATGTTGCATTAATTAATTTGAATTTCATCAAATTTATGATATTTACATTAGATATGATTTAAATTATAGAAAATTACAAAAATTCATTAGTTTGAATTGCATTTTCATCATAAAATTGCTAGGGTTTTGTTGAAAATTGTGAATTTTGCATATAACCTAGTAATTCCAAAATCTAGGGTTTGTAGGTAAAATCTTGTTTCAGATTTTTCTACTAATTTTAGAGGCTTGTTCAAATTTGAATTTGGCTATAGTCTTACATTTTAGAACAAATTTGCATTTAGATTTTAAAAATTTACATTTTTGCATAGAAAAATTCAACAAAAACTTAGCATTTTCATTGATTTTTCACTAGATTTGCACTTGCATTTTGCATGTTAGAGCATGGAAATCATTTTCAGATTTTAGAGCATGTAATTTTCATCATATATCATCTTTCAAAACATTCATATGGCATTTTACATCAGAATTTCAAACCTAGGGCTTGAAAAACCTTGATTTTCACTAAATTTGGCCCTATTGACTCTCTAATTTTGCACCATAGGCATTTTGTAAAGAATATTTTTGCACTAATTGACTGATATCAGGGGTATTATCTGCTTCCCATCCTAAAATTCTTTACAAAACCTTGTTATTAGCCTCCTGTATTGAAAATTTGGTGAAAAATTGCCTATTTTTGCTATTTTTGCCCTAGGGTTTCACCTAGTTTGTACCCTAAGCATGTTGTAACAGATTTTATACTTGTAGGTGACTGATATAACTGATATTATCTACTGCACCTCCTTAAATTCTTTAGAACACCCCTTTGGCTAGGTCGTGGAATTGAAAAATCATAAAAAATTGCCCATTTTTGCTATATCTTCACTAGGGTTTGATCTTGAGTGACACTATAAGAGTGTTGTGATGGATTTTATGGAATTAGGTAGCTGTTATTACTGATATAATTTTTTTTCCATCATCATTTTCCTCACAACACCATTTGTCATGCTCTTTTGCATCAAGATTTGGTGAAAAAAATCACATATTTTAGTACATTTTCACTACATTTTGACTTGTCATCATCTTAGATTTGCATCAAGAATGTGTTGTGAAGGATCTTATTTCTTTATTAGACTAATATTAGAAATATATTTTTCTACCCCTGATCAATTTCCTTACAACACCTTTGCTTTCATTTATTTGCATTAAAAAAGTACAAAAAAATCAAACATTGTAGGTCATTTTTGCATATAGTTTGCACTTGTCTTTTGCATAAATTTTGAAAAGATTTTAAAAGATGATTTTGAATTCATTTAAGCACCTACACATGGCACCTTCATGTCATTTCTCAATGGTATCTTTGCATGCATTTATCAAAGACCTTGATTTTGACCAATTTTTAAACCTCATGAGTGAATATCCTACAATATTAGAGAGCTTAACAGAGTTCATCTCCATGAGTAGTACTAAAAAGATAATGGTGATAACACCTCTCCCATATATACTACATGTGATGATGATATAATCATGTCCTATAACAATTCTTTCAAAAATGATTCTTCCCATGAGGATACGCTAATAAAAAACATTGAAATCACTAATACACTTCCAACAATAGAAGAAACACACTTTTTGAAAGACATCATGCCTCCTACAATAAAAGAAAAAATCCATCATGATGTTGAGGCTCCTCCCCCATCATCCTTACAAGGATTGGGAGGTAATTATCAACAACAAAATATTCCACCTAGACAAATAAACTTTGATCCTAGTGCTTTCTCCTCTACAACACAAAAATCCATGAAAGAGAAAAGACCTATCTTGCAAAAGCTAAATCGTAAAGCAAAAAGAAATCAACACACAAAAGCAAGGAAGAGATGGCGATAAGCTTATGCCCAACACCTTGCATCTCAACAAGTAAATATTGATCCAAACATTGAACCAATCAAAGATAATCCTAACAATGAACAACCTTGGGCTATGGTACCTTATGTCCCACTTTCCTATAAAATTTGGCAGTGGGAGGAGGATGATGATTTACTTGATGACCGCTAGCCCGGATGATCCTACTAGGTAAGTATCTCTAACCCTTTATCTCTCTTGTGATGTGCCTCCCCTGTGATGTGTTATGTGTTGTTTAGGCCTCCTGGGATGACCCTTGATTCTCTTGTAAGGTCTGAGATACCAAGAGACTACCTCTATTGTGACCTTCTTCTATTTGTATCATCATTCTTCTATATTACCTCTCCCTCTAATTTCATTATTGAGTGTTGTGTCTTAGGGACATAGCATTGTGGTTGGTGACTTGGGGGCACCCTCCTACATGATTGTCCCTAAGATACTTGTTTGCCCTCTCTTATTTACTGTTTCCCTTCCTCTAGTGTTTCTATCTAGTGGGTGGATGATGAAAAACATTTATACTGATGCAGACCTAGCATCCCTTTAGCGTGAAATAAAAAATTGGACTTAGTTCCTAATATGATGATGGGGTTGTATATCTTATCCGACGCTTGGCTAGTAGAAGCACTCATGCTTTCTACATAGTGCTTTTGATGATGTTTTTATCTCATTTACAAATCATAACAATACTGATGCTCTACACACTTTCTTTGTCTTTGAATCTAGCCCTTGTGCTACTCGATTCAGAGATCTTCGTGATATAGCCCCATGGTTATCCTCGAACTTTGAATTTGTAGTATAACCTTGGCTCTTTTTGTGGTTAATCATATGCATTGATGTTGTTGTTTATCATGATTATGTAGACACTAACATGTTTCTTGTAGGGATGTGTTTGTGGGAACATTTGGCGATCGTAAAGTACATGTCACCTCCAAGGGGCATGGACTTTGCAAAAGTTTGTGTTCCCTTGTGTGTTTTCTTCCTACTTTAACGTGCTTGATATTGATGCATGATATCAACCACCTTAAGGTGGGGGCATATATAAGGTAAGCTATCTGTTGTAGATGTTAGCAATGTGCTTGTCCTCAGGTGTAGTTTAAAGACTAGTGTGATGAGTACTTCCTACACTCTGAGTTTGTTTGTAATCAATCAATCAATCATTTAAGCCCTCTGTGGAGGTGGGATATTGCGTATATCCTTTTTATTTTAAGCCCTCTGCAAAGGCGGGGGTGGTGTATTTCTCAGAGCAGATTGCACCATCCTGTCATTTTTTAAAAGTCCTCTACAGAGGTGGGGAGTGGTTCTGTGACTAACTCAACCCTTAAGTGTGTCTTCGGTGATTGTTGTGGCAAAGCCCAATCGTCAGTGTGTGCCTGTAATGTGCCTGAGATGGTGTTGGATCTAGAAATAGGAACACTCCATCGCTTGTCTCAAATTTTTTTCTCTGTGTCTTCAAAGTGTGTGTTTTTGGTGTGCTTGCTTTGTGTGGCATGTCTATTGCCCCATATGCAGTTTAAAGACCTGTACGATGAGTCCTTCATACATTTTAGGAGGTTTGGTGTGTCTTGTGTTTGTGTTGCCCCATATGCAGTTTGTAGACCTCTGCGATGAGTACATCCTGCATTATGGGAGGTTTGTTTACTTTCTTATACTTGCATCTACATTTCATATATATGAGAAAAAGAAAAGAAAAGAAATCATTCATGTCTTCTATGCATTAATGTGTCTTCCATGCATTCTTCATGTTTTGCATGACTGTAGTTGTCTTCTCCATGTTTTGCATGCCTGTCATTGTCTTCAATGTGTCTTGCGTGTCTTCTCCATGCTTGGCATGTTTGTTGTGTTTGTTAACCATACTTTAATGCATGTATTGGCCTTGCGTTTATACATACATTAAAGTGGGGGCTAAATGTAATGTCAAAAAATGTCCCCTTGGGGGCTTTTCCCTGATAAGGTTTAGTTCCCAGGTCTTTAGTGTGCATTTAGGAGGACATATATGAGAAAAAGAAAAGAAAAGAAATCATTCATGTCTTCTATGCATTAATGTGTCTTCCATGCATTCTTCGCATTTTGCATGACTGTAGTTGTCTTCTCCATGTTTTGCATGCCTGTCATTGTCTTCAATGTGTCTTGCGTGTCTTCTCCATGCTTGGCATGTTTGTTGTGTTTGTTAACCATACTTTAATGCATGTATTGGCCTTGCGTTTATACATACATTAAAGTGGGGGCTAAATGTAATGTCGAAAAATGTCCCCTTGGGGGCTTTTCCCTCATAAGGTTTAGTTCCCAGGTCTTTAGTGTGCATTTAGGACATATTACATCATATTTCGACATCCCGATGAGATGATCCCTAAGTGTCTTGACAAATGGGACCTAGGGGGATCCCTTGAACCTAACCTTGCCAAAAATAGGGGGGAGGATTTGGGCACCCGTGCCCTAGTCCTACCCTATTTTGGGTCAGTCCCAAATTTTTAGTGTCAGCTTGTGACCATTATTTGGGTCCTATGCTGACACAGTAAGTTTGAATTATGAAATTCTTGGCTAGAGTGTTTGTAGTTGCATATAAAAGCATGTTTAGGCATTCATTTGTAAACTAGATGGACATTTTGATTCTCAAGCATTCTAAAGGTGATTCAAGGCTTTCATTGTGTTGCAAGGGCAGATTTGTGTTGTTTATGTGTTTGTATTTGTAGATTTGAGCATCCATCTCCTCATGGCATGAAGTGTTTCTTCCTTCCATGAGATCTTGACTACAAGGTGATATCATTTGTGTTTGTAAGCATTTATCATTTAGTTTTTGCCTTTGCCTCACAAGGGCACGCACTCTCTATCTAACAACGGTGTTTGGAAGACTTGAATGTTTCTCTGGGTCTTGACTGAGGCAAGCCTCTAAACATCACAATCACCTCACAAATTTTTCATGATTGAAGGTTACAAGTGTCAGGTTTGGAGAAAGTGAAGTTGCAGGAGGGTACAATAGAGTGTTGGAATTGTAGATCAGAGAAAGAAACAATTCCCTTGACTAGGGTGCCCGCTCATTAGTCATCAAAGTTTCGTGATGGGAAAACCTTCAGTACAGTATGAACAGATTGCAAATCTTGTTTCCAGATCCCAACAAAAAGCAAGGCATTGGACTTGGGCATATGCTCTTTAGTCCCTAACTATTCCACTTTGAAACCCTAAAAATAGGTGCACAGTTATTTGTCATTTTACATCTTTCTGTAGCAGCATTTTTTGTTATTCATTTGTTTGCTGTTGTATTTGCATAACTAGGGTTTTAAGGTATAATTGAGCATAAGAGAAGATGATTGGCAATCAAATCATAAAAATACAAGTTTTCCTACATTCCCATAGTGACCTAGGGTAGGATAGTACATTGCAACTTGACCCTAGGTCCTTGAATGAAAGGGTGAAAGGAGGATACACATATAAAACTACCAAAAACTAAACTATCCAAATTCCACTCTTTACATTTTGGTGAACATGTGTTATTGGACTTATTTGCACCTTGCTGAGTTTTTTGCTTCAGATTTACAATAATTTCATTCATTCATATAGTTATTCATCTTATTGCATTGGAAAACTTAAAAAAATTGAAAAATTGGAAAAATTGGAAAAAATTACATGCTAGGGTTTTGCATGTTGCATTAATTAATTTGAATTTCATCAAATTTATAAGTTTTTTCATTAGATAAGATATAAATTGCAGAAAATTACAAAAATTCATTAGTTTGCATTGCATTTTCATCATAAAATTGCTAGGGTTTTGTTGAAAATTGTGAATTTTGCATATAACCTAGTAATTCCAAAATCTAGGGTTTGTAGGTAAAATCTTGGTTTAGATTTTTCTACTAATTTTAGAGGCTCATTCAAATTTGCATTTGGCTGTAGTCTTAAATTTTAAAACAAATTTGCATTTAGATTTTAAAAATTTACATTTTTGCATAGAAAAATTCAATAAAACTAGCATTTTTACTGATTTTTCACTAGATTTGCACTTGCATTTTGCATGTTAGAGCATGGAAATCATTTTTAGATTTTAGAGCATGTAATTTTCATCATATATCATCTTTCAAAACATTCATATGGCATTTTACATCAGGATCTCAAACCTAGGGCTTGAAAAACCTTGATTTTCACTAAATTTGGCCTTATCGACTCTCTAATTTTGCACCATAGGCATGTTGTAAAGAATATTTTTGCACTAATTGACTGATATCATGGGTATTATCTACTTACCCTCCTAAAATTTTTTACAACACCTTGTTATTGACCTCTTGTATTGAAATTTTGGTGAAAAATTGCCTATTTTTGCTCTTTTTGCCCTAGGATTTCGCCTAGTTTGTACCCTAAGCATGTTGTAACAGATTTTATGCTTGTAGGTGACTAATATCACTGATATTATTTTTTACACCTCCTTAAATTCTTTACAACACCCCTTTGGCTAGGTCTTGGAATTGAAAACTCAAAAAATTGCCTATTTTTGCTATATTTTCACTAGGGTTTGATCTTGAGTAGCACTATAAGTGTGTTGTGACAAAAATTTTGGCATTAGGTAGATATTGATATAATTTGGTGCCCATCATCAATTTCTTCACAATAACCTTTGTCATGCTCTTTTGCATTGAGATTTAGTGAAAAAATTGCATATTTTAGTGCAGTTTCACTATATTTTGACTTGTCATCATCTTAGATTTGTATCAAGAGTGTGTTGTGAAGGATCTTATTGTTGTATTAGACTGATATCAAACATATAATTTTTTGTCCCTGATCGATTTCCTTACAACACCTTTTCTTTCATATATTTGCATTAAAAAGGTACAAAAAAATCAAGCATTATAGGTCATTTTTGCATATAGTTTGCACTTGTCTTTTGCATAAATTTTGAAAAGACTTTAAAAGATGGTTTTGCATTCATTTAAGCATCTACACATGGCACCTTCATGTCATTTCTCAATGGTATCTTTGCATGCATTTATCAAAGACCTTGATTTTGACCAATTTTTAACCCTCATGAGTGAATATCCTACAATATTAGAGAGCTTAACAGAGTTCATCTCCATGAGTTGTACTACAAAAGATAATGGTGATAACACCTGTCCCATATGTACTAATTTTTAACCCTCATGAGTGAATATCTTACAATATTAAAGAGCTTAATAGAGTTCATCTCCATGAGTAGTACTACAAAAGATAATGGTGATAACACCTGTCCCATATGTACTACATGTGATGATGATATAATCATTTCCTCTAACAATTCTTTCAAAAATGATTCTTTCCATGAGGATATGCTAATACAAAACACTCAAATCATTGATACACTTCCAACAATAGAAGAAACACACCTTTTGAAAGACATCATGCCTCCTACAATAAAAGAAAAAATCCATCATGATGCTGAGGCTCCTCCCCCATCATCCTTACAAGGATCGGGAGGTAATTGTCGACAAAAAAAATTCCACCTAGACAAATAAACTTTGATCCTGGTGCTTCCTCCTCTATAACACAAAAATCCATGAAAGAGAAAAGCCCTATCTTACAAAAGTTAAGTTGTAAATAAAAAAGAATTCAACACGCAAAAGCAAGGAAGAGATGGCAACGAGCTTATGACCAACACCTTGCTTCTCAACAAGAAAACATTGATCCAAACATTGAACCAAACAAAGATAATCCTAACAATGAACAACCTTGGGCTATCGTACCTTATGTCCTACTTTCCTCTAAAATTTAGGATTAGGAGGAGGACGATGATTTACTTGATGACTGCTAGCCCAGATGGTTGTACCAGGTAAGTATCTTTAACCCTTTATCTCTCTCGTGATGTGTTATGTGTTGTTTAGGCCTCCTGGGATGACCCTTGATTCTGTTGTAAGGTTTGGGATACCAGGAGACCACCTCTGTTGTGACCTTTATTTATTTGTATCATCGTTCTTCTATATTGCCTCTCCCTTTGATTTCATTGTTGAGTGTTGTGTCTTACGGACATAGCATTGTGGTTGGTGACTTGGGGGCACCCTCCTACATGACTATCCCTAAGACACTTGTTTCTCATAGCTTATTTACTATTTTCCTTCCTCTAGTGTTTCTATTCAGCAGGTGGATGATGAAAAACATTTATACTGATGCGGACCTAGTGTTCCTTTATCAAGAAATCAAAAATTGGACTTAGTTCCTAATATGACAATGGGGTTGTATATCTTATCCAACACTTGGATAGTAGAGGCACTCATGCTTTCTACGTAGTGATTTTGATGATGTTTTTATCTCATTTAAAAATCATAACAATACTGATGCTCTGTACACTTTGTTTGTCTTTGAATCTAGCCCTTGTGGTACTTGATTCTGAGATCTTCGTGATATAGCCCCATGGTTATCCTTGAACTCTGAATTTGTAGTATAACCTTGGCTCTTTGTGTGGTTTATCATGATTATGTAGACACTAACATGTTTCTTGCAGGGATGTGTTTGTGGGAATATTTGGTGATTGTAAAGTACATGTCACCTCTGGGGGCATGGGCTTTGCAAAAGTATGTGTTCCCTTGTGTGTTTTCTTCCTCCCTTAACGTTCTTGATATCAATGCATGATATCAACCACCTTAAGGTGGGGGCATATATAAGGTATGTTGTCTGTTGTAGATGTTAGTAATGTGCTTGTCCTCAGGTGCAGTTTAAAGACTAGTGCGATGAGTACTTCCTACACTCTGAGTTTGTTTGCAATCAATAAATCAATCATTTAAGCCCTCTGCGGAGGCAGGATATTGTGTATATCCTTTTTATTTTAATCCCTCTTCGGAGGTGGGGGTGGTGTATTTCTTGGAGCAAATTGCACCATCCTGTCATTTTCAAAAAGTTCTCTATGGAGGTAGAGAGTGGTTCTATGACTAACTCAACCCTTAAGCGTGTCTTTGACGATTGTTGTGGAAATTCCCAATTGTCAGTGTGTGCCTGTAATGTGCCTAAGATGGTGTTGGACCTAGAAATAGGAACACTCCATTGCTTGTCTGTTGTGTTTTGTCCATGTCTTTAAAGTGTGATTTTGGCATGCTTGCTTTATGTGGTGTGTCTGTTGCCCCATATGTAGTTTAAATACCTGTGCGATGAGTACTTCCTGCACTTTGGGAGGTTTGGCATGTCTTGTGTGTGTGTTGCCCCATATGCAGTTTAAAGACTTGTGTGATGAGTACATCCTGCATTATGGGAGGTTTGTTTATTTTCCTGTACTTGCATCTACATTTCATATATATGAGAAAAAGAAAAGAAAAGAAATTATTGCTATATTCTATGCATTAATGTGTCTTCTATGCATTCTCTATGTTTTGTGTGACTGTAATTGTCTTCTCCATGTTTTACGGGCCTGTCGTTGTCTTCAATGTGTCTGGCGTGTCTTCTCTGTGCTTGGTGTGTTTGGTGTGTTTGTTGACCATAGTTTAATGCATATATTTGCCTTACATCTATACATACATTAAAGTGGGGGCTAAATTTAATGTCAAAAAAGTCCCCTTGGGGGCTTTTCCCTCATAAGGTTTAGCTCCTGGGTCTTTAGTGTACATTTAGGACATATTACATCATATTTCAACATCCTGATGAGATGATCCCTAAGTGTCTTGACAAATGGGACAGAGGGGGATCCCTTGAACCTAACTCTGCCCAAAATAGGGGGGAGGACTTGGGCACCCACACCCTAGTCCTCCCCTATTTTGGGTCAGTCCCAAATTTTTAGTGTCAGCTTGTGACTGTTATTTTGGTCCAATGCTGACACGGTAAGTTTGAATTACAAAATTGTTGTTGGGAGTGTTTATAGTTGCATATAAAAACATGTTTAGGCATTCATTTATAAACTAGATGGACATTTTGATTCTCAAGCATTCTAAAGGTGATTCAAGGCTTTCATTATGTTGCAAGGGTAGATTTGTGTTGTATATGTGTTTGTATTTGCAGATTTGAGCATCCATTTCCTCATGGCATGAAGAGATTCTTCCTTCCATGAGATCTTGACTACAAGGTGATATCATTTGTGTTTGTAAGCATTTATCATTTGGTTTTTGCCTCTACCTCACAAGAGCACTCACTCTCTATCTGACAACTATGTTTAAAAGACTTGAATGTCTCTCTGGGACTTGACTAAAGCAAGCCTCTAAACACCACAACCCCCTCCCAAAGTTTTCATGATTGCGGGTTATAGGTGTCAGATCTGGAGAAAGTGAAGTTGCAGGAGGGTACAATAAAGTGTTGGAATTGTAGATCAGAGAAAGAAATAGCTCCCTAGACTAGGGTGCTTGCTCATTAGTCCTCAAAGTTTTGTGACAGGAAAACCTTCAGTACAACAAGAACATGTTGCAGATCCTATTTGCAAATCCTAACAAAAAGTAGGGCATTGGACTTGGGCGCCTACTCTTTAGCCCCCAACTATTCCACTTTGGAACCCTGAAAATAAGTGCTTAGTTATTTGTCATTTTACATCTTTTTGTAGCAGCGTTTTCCATTATTTGTTTGTTTGCTATCATATTGCATAATTAGGGTTTCAAGGTATAATTGAGCATAAGAGAAGATAATTGGAAATCAAATCATAAAAATCCAAGTTTCCCTACATTCCCATAGTGACCTAGGGTAGGATAGTACATTGCAACTCAACCTTAGGTCTTTGAATGAAAGGGTGAAAGGAGGATACACATACAAAACTACCAAAAACTAAACTATCCAAATTTTACCCTTTACATTTAGGTAGGTAGAATTCACACAGTTGGTTTTGTATTTTAGGGGTAGCTCTTTGGTAAGTTGTTAGAAATAAGGCAGGTGTGAATAGGGAGATAGAGGCATCACCGTATAGTTGGCTAAATTGGAAACTCAAGTACTGCTCTTGCAAATAGAGGGCATACACCCTGGCAGGTGGCCTACATCTCATCAATTGAATAGTCATGTTTGCCATTATATCTACTTTCAATTTCAACCTCTTTATTTCTACATTTTTCATCTCAATTTCCTTATTGTGTTTCTCCTCTAATTCACCTTGCTCCTTTACTAATTTATCTATTTCATTCTACAATTGTAAGGTGACTAAGAATAAGGTAATTGGAGTAGGTTCTACAGACTTCTCTTCTAGATGCATAGGCTCTTGGTTTCTTCTATTTATCTCAATGATGGCCAATTGGGCCAATTGTTTAAGTCCTAATCCCTATTTCTGGAAAACATGTAACTACTCTTCTAACTTTTTAACCTTTTCATTCAATCTAGTTTCTTTTTGTTGATAATCCTTCAATTTCTTCTCCAATTCTACAATTTTTTGCATTGTCAACTGTAACTCATCTTTCTCACCCTCTACCGTGTCTTTAGAGTCTAACAATAACTCTTCTTCCCGAGGTTCATCTTAAGGAATTGAGAAATTTGGTTCTTTAGTTTCAAATGGAGGTTTATGACTTTTTTTAGTTGTCCATATATCTTCTTCCTTAAACTTTGCATCAGACTCCTAAACAGGTGTATAACCCAAATTTTTCTTCTCTGTCAACAAACATGTGCTCCCTCTTAGAGTTGGTATCAAGATCAACTACATTCCTCATTTCAAGTTCCCCTGAAAGTTCTTTTTCCTTCAGGTGACTTGAATGCCTACATGATTGAGCATGTGTTCCTTATTTGTTCTTAATTCTAGAAGAAGATGATTTCCTTTTATTGGTGGCTTTTGAAATAGAAGGGATCTCACATGGAGTTTTAGATGTTGGGGTTTCAAAGGTAATTTTAGTTTTAGATGCTGTGAGTAGTGAACTAGAAGCTACATGCCGCAATTTTCATTTTAGCTTTTTTTTTTTGTGGCTAGAAGTCTGCGAGGATACATGTTCTGGAATTGGAGTTGAAATTGTTGAGACTGTAGGTGCAGGGGAACTAGCAGGTTGTTCAATGGGTTCAACAGAGCTTGGAGCTAGCTGCTCCTCAACAGTTTCATGGCTATGGGTAGGAAAAGCTTCTAGATGTGAAGAGGTTTCTTGTGCTTCCTCTTCTTCCCCTACTTGTAAATTTTCTACTCATGCTCCTCTTCTTCTACCTCTAGTTCAACTCTCACCAGCCCCTCATTAACATGATTAACTTCAAGAAATCTTTCCCAAGAAAATTTAGGGTAATGGATAGACAGACTTCTTTTTACTAATAGGACTATCAAACCATGATGAAATAATGAGGATTGACAACTTTTCCTCCCATATTTAGCCAACATCTGTTTTAACAAATTAAATAGAAAATTTGGGACATTCACTATCCTTCCATGATGTAGATGGATCAAAAGTTTAAAATGTACAGTATAAAGTAAAGACTGCCTTCCATCACATGTAAGGTATTTAATAATCTAGGAATCTACTGAGGCCCAAAACCAGGGTAAAGAAAGTCATTTGGTACCTTGAGATGTTGATTCTAACCTTTCTCCCAGTTGTATGAACTCAGCCTTTACAGAAATGGCATATGCTCTTACAAGAAATTCCTCTCTAGCTGCTCATAGCCTTGTAACTTTAGCTATAGTAGCTATAGTCACGTCAACCCTTAAACCTTTTACTCTAGCTTCCTCATTATGGAATGTCTCTGCAAACAACTAAGCAATATCCTCATTATACTCTATTATCCTAAGAAAATATTGCAACCATCCTGCCTATTGAAAAACTGGAAAGGACTCCATGTTAGCCAATAATGCTGAGTGAATAGTAGGTTCTCTTCTAATGGGGTCACCACCCATTATGGTATCTCAATAAAACACTCAATCCTCTATTTTTAATTTGTTGTTCTCAATCCTTTGTTTGATACCCAATGCTACTCACTAGGACCTTATTACTAGTTGCTTTTGTCATTTGCTTGATTTATTTAGCTTGTATGTTATGTGGCAGATGGTAATAATTATGGAGTAAGGAGTTTTGAAGTTTGAATGTACATAAAATAATTTAGAATCCCCCAATTAAAACTTCATTTGTTCTCAAATGAGAAGATAGGCAATGGTACAGAGGAAAGGGTTCAAAGCATGTTGAATTGATATAACATGGAAAATTAATTATGTGCGAATAAAGAAAGTCATCAAATAAGTAGCATTAAATGTTAATTAAAGAAATGAATAAGATGAATACCATTGGGGTGATTCCAAAATTGGAATTGTTGCATGTAAACATGATTGCATGACAGATTGAGTTGATGTACTCGACAAATAGGCCAGAGTGAATTCAAATGATGTGATAGTAACAAAGTGTGCTAATGGAATGTAGTAGATGTGTGACATGTAGCAATGAAGTACTATCTGGAAAAAGGATGGTGATATGCATATGACACCAGAAAAGGTGTTGCAGGCAGCATTCGCTGGATGCACACAATCAAAACGTGAAATGAATAGGTCCCATTTGCATTGGCTATGAGTGCAGCTGCTATAGGTCCCAAGTGAATGAAAAACCCTTGGTTGTGGGTGCAGCAAATATAGGTCCCATGGAATAGTAGATTACCTTTGGCTACAGGTCCCTTTGATGAAGTGGTTGAATGCCAAAGGAAATTTCTAGTGTAGAATGGTACTAAAATGATGGAGCTTGAACTTTTGATTGGAAGATCACCTTGTTTTATTGCTATTGCTATGTGTTGTGTGTGTGTTGTGTGTTTTTATTTATGTATAAAGTTTGGAGAACTCAAACTTATGAAACTTTAGTCAAGCTGGTAGCTTGACCTATTACTAGAATAGTATGATCAATTGATACTTGGCTGGAATCCCCACTGGAGGTAGAGTGTTGTAGAACTTCAGTCAAGCTAGCAATTGGAGTTGGTGTTGGAACATTGTTTTCAGTTGCTACCTAGCTAGAGACCTCTTCTAAGGGTAGAGGCTGTGGACCTTCATTATCCATATCTACCTTTAATTGCTGGAGAAATGCAACTTTACTTAAAGGCTTCTTATACAATTTCAATCTATGCCAATTAACAATCAGTGAGAATCTAACTTAGTCAATTGTAGTTAATTGGACATCACACCATTTGGAAAAACTTCTTTGATCTCATAAGGGCCTAACCATCTTGTCTGCAATTTTCCCTTATGACCTTTATACCTGGAGTCATAGAGAAATGCCCAATCACCTGCCTGAAAGTCCTTGGTTTTGATACACTGATCATGACATTTGATTCTATGGTTTTCTACTAATTCAGTGTGATGAACTGCTTCCATCCTTAACTCTTCCAAGGCATTAAGTTGATGTAGTCTTTCCTTTTGAGCTATTGACAGGTCCATACCAAGTTAGACAACGGTTCTCAGTGTTTTATATTCAAACTCAATAGGAAGGACAACCTTCTTTCCATAAACTAACTCATAAGGTGTGTACCCTAGTGTTGTCTTCCATGTAGTTCTATATGCCCAAACTACTTCAGAGAGTCTGGCTGCCTAATCTTTCTTATGCAATACAACTATCTTTGTCAATATTGCCTCAAGCTCTCTGTTAGTCACCTCAACTTGACCATTTGACTGTGGATGATAGGGGTGGACTTTTTATGCCTGATTTCATACTCCTGAACAAGGCTAGCAATTAGTGCATATGTAAACTATGGCCCTTGATCTGTGACTATTTCTCTTGGGACCCCATACCTTGTAAATATTTCTTCATAGAGGAATGCAGAAACTTTACTATCTTTAGCTACTGTCAAGGCTTTCACTTCCACCCATTTTGTAAGGTAAACAGTGCAAACAAGTATATATTCCTTGTGGTTAGAAGGTAGATCCATGGGTCCAAAAAAATCAATGCCCCATTTGTCAAATGGTGTGACCACAAGTCATGGTTCTAAAGGCATTTCATCACTTCTTGTAGGTCCACCCATCCTTTGATAGCAGTCACATCTTCTTGTATAGAGAGTTGTATCTTTATGCAATGTTGGCCAATAACATCTAGTATTTAAAATTTTGACTGTTGCCCTCTTGGTTACAAAGTGTCCACCATAGGGTTCATCATGACAAGCTCTAAGAATGTCATACACTTCATTTTCCCTAATAAACCTCATTATATGATTAGGTCATGTATAGAAGAGATAACCAGATATTGATGAATAAGGAAAGTTGTACTCCACAAGGTGGCACCTCTCTCTGGGTGAGAGGTGTGGAGGTGCTTTCCCTGTGACTAGAGAATTTTCTATATCTACATACCAAGGAGTTTGTATAGTTAGTGCAAATAAGTGTTCATTTGGAAAAGAATCATCAATGACTAGGTCCTCATTACAAGTAGGTAGCCTAGAGAGGAATCCAACAACAACGTTGGCCTTCCTTGGCTTGTCTACAATGGCGATATTAAATTCTTGAAGGAGTAGTAACCATCTAACCAATCTGCCATTTACCACTAGATTATTCATAAGATATCTTATTGCTGCATGGTCAGTGTGAATGAAAATAGGATCCCAATGATATAATGCCTAAACTTATTAATTTCATAAACAATAGCTAACATTTCTTTCCCAGTAACAGTATAGTTAAGTTCAACACCTTGAAGATTCTTGTTGATGTAATAAATTGCATATTCCACATTCCCTTCTTTCTATCCTAACACAACTCCTACTACAAAATTAGAAGCATTTGTATGTATATGGAAAGGTATTTCCCAATTAGGTCCTCTGAGTACAGATGTCTTTGTTAATGACTCTTTGAGATGGTCAAAGGATATCTGACAGTCAGTTGTCCAATTAAATTCTGCATCTTTAGAGAGAAAGACAAACAAAGAAGCAACAATCTTACTGAAATCCTTTATAAATCTTCTATAATACCCTACATGACCTAGAAAACTTCTGACATCTTTCTATTTTTTAGAACAATTAAGGTTGAAATGATTTCAATTTTGTGTGGATCCACTTGAATTCCTTATTTGGACAAAAAGTGACCAAGCACTACTCCTTCTTGCATCATCATGAATCATTTTTCATGACTAAGGGATAGATTATGATCCTAACATCTCTACAATACTTTTTCAAGGTTCTTCAAGGTCTCCTCATAAGACTCTCCATAAGTGGTAAAATCATCCATATAAACTTCCATAGAGTCATGAGAAACGTCAGCAAAGATGCTTAAAACAACTCTCTGAAATGTAGTAGGTGCATTGCAGAGTCTAAATGGAAGGACATAATAGGCATATGTCCCCCATGGGCATGTAAATGTGGTATTATCCTGGTCTTCAAGGGCTGTCTTGATTTGGTTATATCTACTGAGTCCATAAAGAAAAGAAAAATACCTTTTACCAGCCAAGGAGTCTAGGCCCTGGTCAATGAAAGGAAGAGGAAAATGATCTTTCCTAGTGGTAGTATTTAATTCTCTATAGTCTACAAAAACTCTCCACTTACCTCCTTTCTTTGACACTATTACCAGTGGAGACACCCATTGGCTATCTGATATTGGGTATATGAATCCTGCATCCAATAATTTTTGCAATTCATTCTTCACTATGTCTCTTACTATAGGGATCATCCTTCTTTGAGGCTACCTAACTGGTCTGAATCCTTCATTAATGTATATCCTATTCATGCAAATATTAGGGTCAATTCCCTTCATATCATGATAGTCCCATGCAAATGGTGTCTTATGAGTTTGTAGCATTTTAATAAATTTAGTCTTCTAGACAAATGTCAATTCATTGTTGATGTTAAGTGTGTTGTTTGGTGTAATGTCCACTGCCATAGGCATCACAGAGGCAATATCCAACCCTAATAACTTGAGACTACAACCATGAGGTAGAAACTAATGAAACATTCTGCTAGAGGAAGCATAGGCTAGAGTATTGATTGTAGGCAAAACATTGTGAAGAGGGCATGCCATAGATATTAGATATGGGTCTTGCTATATATCTGTTCCATAATTGTTTTGTATTACATTGGAAAGCACTTCATCTTCATCCTGAATAGCCACTAGTGGGTCTCTTTCAATTGTCATTAATGTTTGAAGAGAATATTAGTCTGGATCCCCTAGGTCTAGCCAAATAGATTACTCCATATTAGCAAAAGGTTGAGTAGGTGAATAAAGGACCAACTTCTTTGTTACATTCCCATTAGAAATTACCATATTTCCTAACTGACATCCTATGAAGGCATCTGATGTTTCCATCCATGGTCTCCCTAGGATGAGTGGATATCCCCCTAGGCTAGTCTTGGGCTACAAGACCATAAAGTCTACATGGTATTCCCATGAATCCAATGTGATTACAAGATCTTTAGTGGTGCAGGGGCACCTAGAAACTTTAATTAATTTCATGTTTATTTTGATGTTTTGGTTGAATATAGTCCAAGTGACCAATTGTAAGGCCTAGTGCCATGTGTGAGTCCAAGTAAAGTAAACTTAGGTTCATTTTGTAGGACCAAGGGATATAAGGTCAAATGTAATTGCATAATGCTAAAAATAGCAATAATGCCAAAAATAGGCAGTAGTATTTCCTAGCCGCTTGGAGTCGATCTCCTAGTCACTTGGAGTCAGTTGGTACTACTCTGGGCGAATCTTTAAAACCTAGAGAAATGACTCAAATGCATAGACAAATTGGGGATTGAGATTGTAATCAGTGATATGATATTGTGTGAATGTAATCAAGCTTTGCTAAGGAGAATTGAACTATTTATGGGTCATCAATTTGTTTTCCATTTTCTATAAATACAAATTACATAGCAGTAGATTGCTTTTTTCTTCCTGTTTTTCCCATTGTTGCCATATGTCGATATGAAGCATTCCACTGATAAGATTTTTGTCGAAATCAGTGGAATGGCTTCACTGTATCATAACTATTTGTTTTCTATTTTTGTTCATGTTTTGGTGGCACAGAGGATCAAATTTGGGTATGCACAATAGATTACCTAGCATCTCCATGTGCTAGGGTTTGAATCGAAGGAATTAGAGTTGTCCCAATGAGACAAAGACCATTGACAAAGTGTCTCTTGCCTAGAGCGACGAAGATAGGTTGGTCGAAGGGAGGATCATGCCATCGGTAGAAAGACATGGTCGAGGATATAGTTCAAAGAAACAAAATGCATTGACCAAGGAACGCAAGAGATCACTGAAGTTGAGGTTGCACCAGATTCAATGTGCATTAGCGTATTGGAGGAAATGAGCTAGGAGTTCGTCGATGCATGAAGTCTCACCTAAGGAAGAGGAGACATACCGAATGCATATCGCTAATATATATAGGGATTGTATGTGGTGAAACATACAAGCAGTAACCAGGTGTAATGGTGAATCGGGGCATGGTAGCCGGCTATAGCGAATCATGATAAGCACATACCACAGTTTGGTAATAAATTGTTAAGGTTTGCCACTTCCATTGTGTACTCTACATCATTTTGGTATCAGAGCCAGCGAAAGGTCTACAAAAGGTTTGGCATTGTCTGTGAATGTTTATGTCAGACAGAGAAAGTGAAGGAGGGGCTAGCAATATGCCTCCAAAGGGAATGACCACCGAAGTGGCCAAGAAATTCAAGAAGATAGAGGAGATGATCATGACTGGAGTCAAGGAAGCACTCCAGACTGAGTTGAAGACCTTAGGAAAAGGCAAGAAAATAGACGAGGAGTTTGATGGAGAAGAAGAAGTTGGGGAAGAGGAAACAACCCCAAAATAGGCAAGTATATCTGTAGACCAGAAACCATTTCTAGAGGCCATAAAATCACTCAGTAAGGAGTCATCTGAATCAAGAATGGAGATTCCAATGTTTAGCAGAAAGATGGATGTAGAAGAAGTCATCAAATGGATCGAGGCTTTGAACAATTACTTCAAGTACAAGGAGGTACCAGAGAATAGAAGAGTCAAGTTTGCAAAGACAAAATTAAAGGGCACTGCACTCACATGGTGGAAGTACACCCAGGGAGAAAGGGTGAAAAGTGGCAAGAGCATGATCTCATCCTGGAGTCGGATGGTAGAGAGGATCAAGGCTTAGTTCCTACCAGCAAATTATGAAGTGCAGATATATAGGAAAATGTAGAACCTCAGACAAAAGGATATGGATGTATCCACCTATATAGAGGAATTTCATAAATTGTCCCTAAGGTGTGGACATACTGAGGATGAGAAAGGAAGAGTTGCCAGATACATCAATGGCCTGAAGTATAGTATACAAGATGAGATTACCTTCTTAACACCAGACACCATAGATAAGTGTTTTCAAGTGGCACTGAGAGTAGAAGAGAAGCAGAAAAGAAAAGGAGAACAACAGAACAGAGGCAGAGGTGGCAAAAATTTCAGAGGTAGAAATAGTTTTGGTGGCAGAAATTAGTTCCAAAAAAATCAAGGGGAGTCTAGTCAGCAAGAACACAGTGGAGAATCTGGTTCCAAAGAGGGTTTCAGAAGAAGGATACCCAATGGGAGAGGTAGATTTGGTGGATCAGGCATAGGTCCTAATGTCTTCACAGGAAGATGTTATAATTGTAACCAAATTGGGCACACAACACGAAGGTGTCTGGAGAAAGCCTCAAGCTCTCATGGAGGAGAGAGAAGGAGCCAGCTGATTGAAGAAGAAGATTGTCAGAGTGTGACTTCACCTATGGGAAGCATAGCTCCAGCACAAGATGGAGAAAGTCTCATGATGAGAAGAACAATGCTGAAGGTACCACACAACAAAGAACCGCCTTAGAGAAAGACACTATTCAAGACTTTGTGTAAAGTTTCCAGTAAAAGGTGTAAGGTAATTGTTGATTCTGGTTCAATTGAAAATTTAGTTTCAGTAGAAATGGTAGAGAAATTGAATTTGAAAAGATTGCCGCATGTGAGTCCATACAAAGTATCATGGCTGAACAAAGGATAGCAAGTCTTGGTTGATGAACAAGGTTGGGTAGAATTTCAGATAGGGGAATATGGGGATAGACTGTTGTGTGATATAATTCCCATGGATGCATGCCATTTACTGTTAGGTAGACCTTGGCAGTATGATGTACAAGCCCAGCATGATGGTAAATCAAATTCCTTTGTGATCACCAAGAATGGTAGACAGTATAAAATGGATCCTTTACCAGAAGAAGGTGTAGACAAGAATGTAGGATCAAGTATCATGTTAGTAAGTAGGAAAGAGTTTCTCCATACTCTGAAAGAAGAGGGAACCCAGGGATATGCTCTAATTTTGAAACCTAAAGACAATTCTAATTTGTCTAAAAACAGTAAGGAAAAAGTCCCTAAGGAAGTGCAGGAATTGTTAGACAAATACAAGGGTATCATGGTGGAAGATATGCCCAATGTACTACCTCCTATGAGATACATAAGTCATCAAATTGACTTCATCCCAGGGTCCACATTGCCAAATAAACTAGCATATAAAATGACACCTAAGCAGAATGAGGAGATTGCTAAACAAGTGCAAGAGCTGTTGGATAAAGGTTTGGTGAGGAAAAGTCTTAGTCCATGTGTTGTACCCATAGTTTTAGCTCCCAAGAAAGATGGCAAATGGAGGTTATGTACTGATTCGAGAACCATAAATAAGATCACCATCAGATATAGGTTTCTTATGCCCAGAATAGAGGACCTCATGGATTGTTTGGGAGGAGCTCGGTATTTTTCTAAATTTGATCTCAAGAGTGGATACCATCAGATGAGAATTAGACAAGGGGATGAATGGAAGACAGCCTTTAAGACTAATGAAGGTCTTTATGAGTGGCTGGTGATGCCATTTGGTTTGTCCAATGCTCCAAGCCCTTTCATGCATTTAATGAATGAGGTATTGAAAGATTTTATTGGCAAGTTTGTTGTTGTCTATCTTGACGATATTTTGATTTTCAACAGAACAAAAGAAGAACATTTGCAGCATTTAGAACAAGTGTTGAAGAAGCTGCATGAGGAGAAACTGATGATCAATATGGAGAAGAGTATCTTCATGAAGGTTGAAATCACATACCTTGGATTTGTTATATCCCAGGGTAGTTTGAAAATGGATCCGGAAAAGGTAAGTGCTATTCTGTCTTGGCCAGCACCTAAAACAGTCAGTGATGTGAGAAGTTTTCATGGGTTGGCAACTTTTTATGGGAAATTCATAAGAGGATTTAGTCACATTTGTGCACCCATTCTAGATGCCATAAAAGGAGGATAGAAATGTAAGTTTGTTTGGAATAGAGCAGCTGATGAGTCTTTTGAGATTCTCAAGCAGGAAATAGCAGAGAAACCCATTTTGGTTTTGCCTGACTTTAATAAGTTGTTTACTGTGGAATGTGATGCTAGTAACCTTGCCATTGGTGCTATCTTGATCAGGAAGGCAGACCTATTGCTTTCTTTAGTGAAAAGCTAAATGATGCTAAACGAAAGTATTCCACATATGATCTAGAATTGTATGCAATGGTTCAAGCACTGAAAAAATGGAGACATTATCTCTTGCCCAAGGAGTTCATTGCATATACGGACAACCATGCTTTGAGTTTTCTAAATTCTCAGGAAAAGCTAAATCACAGGCATATGAAGTGGGTTGAATAGCTCCAGGCATATACTTTTTCCATGAAACATAAGAAGGGACAAGCCAACAAGGTGGCAGATCCTCTAAGTAGAAGAGTGTGTACTACACAAGAAATCTAGTTGTAAAGTGTGGGAGTGGATTCTCTCAAGAATATATACTAGGATGATGAGGACTTCAAGGAGATATATGCAGTTTGTTCACAGTTTTTAGATTCCCATCATTCTAATTTTTTTGAATATTTGTTACATCAAGGGCTATTGTTCAAAGGTAGCCAACTGTGTGTACCTAGGTGTTCCATGAGAGAGAACATCATAAAAGAGAAGCATTGCAGTAGTCTTGGAGGTTATTTTGGATTGGACAAGACATTGGAGCAAGTGAGAAGGTTTTACTTCTAGCCTAAGATGCAAACAGATGTCAGAAAATTTGTAGACAGTTGTCACATTTGCTAGAGAGCCAAAGGGATTTCATCCAATGCAGGTCTCTATCAACCACTTCCAATTCCTCAAAGGCCATGGGAGTGCATCAGTATGGATTTTGTTTTGGGTCTTTCCCGGGCTCAAAAAGGTTTTGACAGTGTGTTTGTGGTTGTTGACAGATATAGTAAAATGGCTCATTTTGTGCCATGAAAAAGTACTAATGATGCTTCACATGTTGTTGGTCTTTTCTTTAAAGAAATAGTAAGAATTCATGGTTTACCATTAAACATAGTTACTGACAGAGATCCCAAGTTTGTGGGACATTTTTGGCGCACATTGTGGAAAAAATTGGGCACTCAATCGTCTTTCACTTCTGCATATCACCCTCAGACGGATGGACAAACTGAGGTAGTGAATAGATCACTAGGTAATCTTTTGAGATGTCTGACCAAATAGCACAAAGAAGCATGGGATATGATCATCTCACAAGCAGAATTTGCATATAATGACTCTGTCAATCGGAGCACAGGAAAGAGCCCTTTTGAAGTTGTATATGGGATTCATCCGAAGGGAATTTTGGAGCTCAAGGATCTCCGGAACATGGAGAAAAGGAGTGCACAAGGAGAATATTTTGCAGTCAGTATGAAAGATATCCATGATGCTGTAAAGGAAACTATCCAGAGGAACATAGGGAAATATAAAGAAAGAGTTGATTAGAAGAAAAGGGATGTCCAATACAAAGTTGGGGATTTGGTAATGGCATATTTGAAGAAGGAAATACTTCCAACAGGACAGCCCATGAAACTTCTTATGAAGAAGATAGGTCCATGCAAGATTGTACACAAATTTGGGCCTAATGCTTACGAGATTGAACTTCCTCCTAGATTAGCAATATCACCCATTTTTAATGTGTCAGATTTGTTTCCATTCAGTGGAACCAATGCAGTAGAGACAGGAGTAGAAGACATAGAATGGATTTCTGATCTCCCACCAAGTCAGCTAGTTCAGTTGGAATGCATTTTGGACACAAAGATTCAGAAGAAGACCAGACATAAAACCTACAAGCAGCATCTGGTCAAATGGCATGGATTACTTGATGAGGATGCAACCTAGATGAGTGAGGAAGATATCATCAAACATGAGGTTAATATTTTAGACTTGGTTCCTCAAGGGACTTGAGTTCTTTCCAACCCCGGGAGTATGGTGCAAGGGCACCTAGATACTTTAATTAATTTCATGTTTATTTTGATGTTTTGGTTGAATAAGGTCCAAGTGACCAATTGTAAGGCCTAGTGCCATGTGTGAGTCCAAGTAAAGTAAACTTAGGTTCATTTTGTAGGACCAGGGGATATAAGGTCAAATGTAATTGCATAATTCTAAAAATAGCAATAATGCCAAAAATAGGCAGTAGTATTTCCTAGCCACTTGGAGTCAATCTCCCAGCCGCTTGGAGTCAGTTAGTACTACTCTGGGCGAATCTTTAAAACCCAGAGAAATGAATCAAAGGCATAGACAGATTGGGGATTGAGATTGTAATCAGTGATATGATATTGTGCAAATTTAATCAAGATTTGCTAAGGAGAATCAAATTGTTTCTGGGTCATCAATTTGTTTTCCATTTTCTGTAAATACAAATTACATAGCAGTAGATTGCTTTTTTCTTCCTTTTTTTCCCATTGTTACCATATGTCGATATGAAGCATTCCACTGATAAGATTTCTGTCGAAATCAGTGGAATGGCTTCACTGTATCATATCTATTTGTTTTCTATTTTTGTTCATGTTTCAACGGTGCAGAGGATCAAATTTGAGTATGCACAATAGATTACCTAGCATCTCCATGTGCTAGGGTTTGAATTGAAGGAGTTAGATTTGTCCCAGTGAGACAAAGACCATCGACAAAGCATCTCCCGCCCAGAGTGACAAAGATAGGTTGGCCGAAGGGAGGATTGTGCTATCGGTAGAAAGACATGGTCGAGGATACAGTTCAGAGAAATAAAATGCATTGACCAAGGAATGCAGGAGATCGCCGAAGTTGAGGTCGCACCTGATTCAATGTGCATCGGCATATTGGAGGAAATGAGCTAGGAGTTCATCGATGTGTGAAGTCTCACCTAAGGAAGAGGGGACATACCAAATGCATATTGCCAATATATATAGGGATTGTATGTAGTGAAACATACAAGCAACAACCAGGTGTAATGGTGAATCGGGCCATGGTAGCCAGCTGTAGCGAATCATGATAAACACATACCATATTTTGGTAATATATTGTTAGGGTTTGCCACTTCCATTGTGCACTCTGCATCATTCAGTAACCCCTTTTGGCTTGACCGTGGACCTATCTGCCAGATGGAGTACTATGGGAGTAGGTATAAGGTTATCTAACTGAAGGTTACTCATTGTTTCTTTTATCATTATATTGACGGTTGCACCTAGGTCAATCAAGGTGTTTTTGATAAGGGTACCATTGATGTTTAAATCAACCACAAGGCTTCTAGGATATACATATTTTGGAATAGCCAAGTTGCCTAACATGAGATCAGCAAGTTGTCCTATAACATGGACTATCTAAGGATCTTTTCTCTTCCTTCCTAATTTCTTAAGGCATAAATCCCTTATGGCTTTGGTATATATGGGCACATTCTTGATGGCTTGGATGAGGGGAATTTTAACACATACATCTTCTAGCTGCCGCATGAAATCAAAATTAGGTTTAGATGGAGTTGGTGGAGGGTGCATTTTCAATCTCTCTAGAAATGGAGGGTTTTTGGTAATGGTTTCTTCTTGCAAAGAGATTTGCTCGGAAGGATTTTTCTAGTTATTCAGATGGTTGTCAGTGACAAAGGGTGGTTCCTCATCAAGAAGTTCTATGATAAGTGGTGATGATGGTCCAACAAGCAACTTTCCTAAGTGCAAGTACTCATCACTAACTTCAACTGTATAGGTTGGGTATTGGATGGCTTCATCAGTATAGGCATGTTGAACATGCTTGTTGTTAGGGTTAGGTGTAGGTTGTGACAAAAATTGAGTACCTCTAGGATGGGCAGGAGTAGGTGAGGCTGTATTTGGCATAAGGGTAGGTTATTGAGGTAGGGTTTGTTGTGGCTGCAGGTAGTTCACATTTGGATTTTGCCAAGGTTGGTTCCCCCATCACTATTGTGGCCATGGGTTTTAATTGGCCTGCCATTGTGGATTATAATTTGAGGATTAGGATGGATGTTGTGGCCATAGCCCCTGCTGTTGGGTCCAACTAGGTGGCATGGTTGCCAATTGCTGTTGTGGCTAGTTGTACCAAGGTGCATTGTTCCAATTATGAGGATTTGAGATAGGTGGTGCAAATGACATGGAGTTGGTCAAGGGGTCCTAAGGCGTATCTTGTCTTTACTACCATGGCCTTCATTGTGCAATGTAGAACACTTGACCTTCTTGATCTTCTATGGCCTTGAAATCCACTTTCTCATTCTTACCCTCAGAAATACTAGCAAGTCCTTTGTATCAATAATTGGCCTTCTTCTATTGACAATGTGGACAATATTCACTCAAAGTTGCCTCTGATGCCTCTTGTTTCTTCTTTATGTGCAAAGTGTCTAGTTGTGTTGTCAGATGGCTTATGATATTCTCTTTCATGTTTGATAGGAGATTGTTGAGCTCTATTCTTGAGACTCCAATGGATGATTTACTTGAAGACAAGGTTCTAAAACCTCTATTTTTCTTTAGAGTAGAGCATGAATAGTTTCTACAGATTTGACAAATTTCATCAAATCCTAGTTGAGAGATATTTCCTACTCCAATTAGATTGAGTGCATCCATACATTCTTCTCTCACACCTATTAGGAAGACTAGCTTGAGTGACTCTGGAGAGAGCCTATTCTGCCTTGACTTTTTGAGAAAAAATTGAAATCTCTCTACATAATCTTCTAGGGGCTCATCTTCTTTTTGTGATATCATGAGTATGTCATCCTCATTCATTTCTCTACCATGACAATAGTCCTGATATTTTTGCAAAAACTTCTCCTTCATGGTGGCCCAAGTAGTTACAGAATTCTCACCCAAACCCATAAACCATCTTAATGTAGTATCCTTGAGGGTGGTTGGGAAGAGCTTGAGCTTGTATGCGTCTATAGTGTAATCATAACTTCTATAGAGTACATCAAAATCAAAGAGAAATGTATCAAGGTCTTCAATGATTAGCCCATGAAAGTTTGGTAGAGCTAAAGGAGAAATAGTTTTCAAGGTGTCAACTCTCTCTTGGTTTATAATAGGAAAGGCAAAGGTGACTAGTTCAGATGGGTTTTCTACTTCTTTGTCTACCATGATGTCTTGGTTCCAATCTTCAGTATCTTCAAAATCCTTAGTGTTCTCCAAACTAAGGGATGATTCAAAGTGTTCTTCTTCTTCTTCTGTTGAACTAGTTGGAAGAAACCTCCCTCTATGGTCTCTTGGCTGCCACATACAATAATGTATGAGCTAATGGCTCTATTCCTGCACCATGTTAGTGAATATTTTGGAGATAAATTGAATATCTAAGTGATCCTAAATGTTGAAAAGTAATATTTCCTAGTAAAGAAAGTACAAGCATAAATAAACAAGAACTCAAAAACTCTAAACCTTAGCACCATCCCCAAAAATGATGCCAAAAATGTTGAACTCCGTTATTAACCAATACATTGATGCAGAAAGGGCATGCACTCTACTCAATAGACCAACATATCCTATATCTAGCAACCTACTGGTTATATAACATGCTACATTTACATTGTCAAACCAAGGAATCGTATTCTTCTTGGATGATGCATGTACTGTGTGTACAGTTGAGGATTCCTGAGTTTTATTCTAGAGGTTGTGTAAGGGAACTAAATAAAGTAAATACAATACTCTAAGTAAATAGGAATAATGGAAAGTAACTAAGCTTATCTAACGTAGCAGTAGTCAAATGATTCTCTGTAACTTCTATGTAAGAGAATAACTAACAATTGGTTCAGTTGGTGATCACCTTGACTCAATGGACTTAATAACAAAAATTACCAAAGTTAAACTACTTCACATTACTCACAACAACATACATTTATATAAACATACAATTTATAAACTGAACATATGAACAAAGTGGAGAAACACAGTACCTCAAGTGGCCGGGTTGAGTGACTATGATCCCACAAGATCTAGCTAAATCTCTACTAAATCTTTATAGTCATTAACATAACTCAAAACACATATTCCTTTATTGAATGCAAAGATAACAATGATACAACAAAACCTGATACTATACCTCTATTCAATCTGTATGAAGCAAAATCTAATCTCATCCAATCTAGCTAACCAAGATCAATATTGTTTATATAAATAAAGATATTGAACAATAAATACCATTACCGTCCATTATACAACATCATAGGAAAATAATTTTATTACAGAGCAACTAGAAATAGGAAACTAACTAACATGAAGGCAGCATAGGTGATACAGTCCTACTGTAACTCTATATTTATAATTATCCATGAAGAATAATCAAGACTTAGAAACAAAATCATAGGATCTAGGTTCCTCCATTATTTAAGATTGCATCATTTATTGAAAGATAACCATCATAGAGTCATGGATGACTCATCCCAAGCAATTCAAGATCTTCTTCACTTGACTGTAGGTACCTATATCATCTTCTGTGGATATCAGCATCTCCTTAAGCTGCGGGTTGCCTAGTGTTCTTCATGATATGAAGCCACGCTTTTGGTGCATGAGGAGTTAGTACACCACATAGTATTTATGCATCACTATTACTAAAATCAGCATAAAATACTAACATATTACATGAACAATCAATCATCCACACATCATTAATTAACAACATATTATATACCATCTTCATGCTTTAGTGTCTTAAGGATAAACATAGAAATAATTAAGATATATATAAGTCTAGAAATGTCTTTGGGAAATAGGTAATTAAAGCAATAAAAAAAAGACAAATCATGGTCTCATCATAAGTCATGGAGACGTTGGCATTAACAAATCTGCAACCCACGACTACCATTTTTCAAATGACAAATCAATCCATTGCTATCCCTAAGGGAATCCTAGAAAATATCCTAGTAATGGTTGAAAAATTCAAATATCCAGTAGATTTTCAAGTAATCCAATCACAAACCCCTAAAGACAACTACCCATTGATATTAAGGAGACCTTGGCTAGATACAATTGTAGCCTATATAGACTGTAGATTAGGAGGAATGACTATTTCCAATGGCATTAATAGTAAACAATTGTCACTTTATCCTCTTGCTTGACCATTTCCAAGCAAAAGTCATAAGGATTGGATGGATGAACTGAACCAATATAATAAACAAGAAAACCTAGCCTCATTGGCAATGGTATTAATCAAACAACATGGTGAAGAGCTCAAGAATGAGTGGGAATGTTATAGAAATCTAGAAATGAATGGTGAAAGTGACTATGAAATAGACTGAAATAGTGAAGAAGACTTGAATGGAACCCTTAAGAGTCTTATCCAAACCAGTATAGTGGCATTTGCACAAAATGAAAAAGAAGACTTTCTTACAACATTCCATTGTCTATTGGCCAACCTGATACTTGAAAGGAAGCATGATACACAAAATTTGCTTCCTACACTGATCTAATGAGGAGAGTTGTAAATTTTTTTATATTTTAACAACTACAGTAATTAGATACGCAATAGAGAGAAGATCAAATAACATCACATGCAAATACAAAAGCTCACAACACAAGATATATATGGGGAAACCCCTTTTGGGTGAAAAACTCCACACTCCAAAGCACAACCCAATGTATTAATCTATAAATAATTAAGGTTACAATGCACTTCCAGAGACAAGATCTTACTTTGTCCACCATTGTTGATATTTTGGAGTAATTCTGATAGTATAACAATACTTGCAAATGAAACATACACAACTACTCCACAAGCATCCAATTTATAGACAATAACAAGCATGAAGAAAGCTTCTAGAGGATGATATAAGAGGTGGGCATCCAAATCCACATGGCACACATTCTAACACCTCCTTTGCAACAAATGACCCTTGTGCAATATTCCCTTACACCTCTTACAACCCTCCAAACTTGGGTGCCCCAAATTTACCTAAAATAGGTAATGACAGATGCTCTTACACCATCATAAAATTTCTCATTTATGACAACACTTATAGTTGTAAGAGAATCCATCATAACTGACTAATAATAAACAATTCTCTTACAACTTTTCATAGTCCAACTTGGGTGCATAAATGTACCTTATTCAAACATGTGCAAAGATGATTTATGAAGCACATCATACCTATCATAGATGCTTTATGGTACACCTATATTCCCTTATGATGACATGTTCATCCTAGTCACCTTCCTCATGGGATGACAACTCATCATGCCACCTCACATAAAATGACAAAATAAAATGTGCATAAATAATTACAATATAGGCAAATAATAAATAAATAATTAAATACCAATGTTAGGAATTTGCAAAGATTGATACACCTTAATTCCCAACATTCTCCCACTTGTTGAACACCTTTCAAGAGCCAATAGAAAGAAATGATTTTAACTGCTAGGGGCTGAGAGGCCCATAGACTTTGAACACCATCTAAAATTCTTCATGCTCACATGCTTTGTTAATAAATATGCAACATTCATCAAAGTATCAACTTTCTGAAGTTTCACCTTACCATCTTCCACCATGTCATGTACAAAACTGAACATCAATATGATTCATTCTAGATTGGAAGGTTGGCTTCTTTTCCAAACATATAGCACTTTGATTTTCACAACAAATAGTAATCAACTACCCAACATTAGAATACAATCTCTTAATCCAAACGGATTCCTTACAAGAATAAGTTGCTACCGTGTACTCTACTTCTATAGTGGACAAAGCGACTACAACTTACCACTTACTCATCTAACTAATAGCACCACCAAACATGGTAAAAACATAACCACTTGTGGATCTTCTACTGTCAATGTCACCTGCCCAATCAAAATCGATGAATTTATGAATACAAATTAAATGTCGAGGTCCTCTAGGATAACCTTGATAACATAGGGAATGGTAATATGTGAACACTCTCTTCACTACATTCCAATGTACCCATCTAGGATTAGCCATAAACTGACTAAGGATTCCCACTACTTAGGCAATGTCTGGTCTTATATAGACCATAGAATACATCAAGCTGCTAACAACACTAACATAAGGAACTCTAGTCATGTCCTCCATCTTAGTAAGAGACTTTGGACAATCCTCCATAGATAACTTTGTCCCCAACATAACAAGAATAGTCAATGGGCTACAAGATGCCATACTGTATCTCTCCAACATTGTATTCACATACTTACTCTAGTTTACCCAAAGTTTTTTGTTTTCCCTATCTCTTCTAATTTCTATACCTTGCTGCCCCTAAATCTTTCATTTCAAACTGTACTGACAACTAAGACCTCAAATCAGAAATCAAATTCTTACCATTCCCAAAGAACAACATATCATCAACATATAAAGCAATAATGAGAATGTGATCAGTATTCATCTTATAATAAACACAATGATTAGATTTCCATCTCAGATATCCCAAACTCAACACAAAGGCATCAAACTTTTGGTACCACATCCTAGGAGACTATTTCAAACCATACAAAGACTTTTTCAACTTGCAAACCAAATTTGCTATACCTCTCACAATGCAGTGCTCAGGCTATGACATATAATTTCTCCTCCTCCAAGTCACCATGAAGGAAAGCTATCTTCACATCATAGTTTTCAACTTCTAAATCATATGTAGTAACAAGTGATTACAAGAACCTAATAGATGTTAGCTTTACATTAGGAGAGAAAATCTCACCATAATCTATTCCCTCAACCTGGGAATACCCCTTTGCAACCAACCTTGCCTTATACTTCTCAACACTACTATCTGAACTAAATTTCTTCTTGAACACCTATTTGCATCCAATGGGTTTATGTCCATTATACAAGCTCACTAGATCCCAAGTTTTATTTTTCTTCAATGCAACCATCTCTTCTTCCATGGCCTCTTTCCAAGAATCTACATCACTCATACCCATAGCTTCCCTTATGGTCTTGGGCTCACCGGTGCTATAAACCAAAGCAAAAATATAAGTAGAATCATGTAATGAATATCCCAACCTATTAGGTGCCACCTTATTCAAGTGGACCTCCTCAAAAGAGAAGGTTGAGGATCTTCTTCTTTTGAACTTTCAAAGCTACTAGAGCTCTCCTCATCATTAAGCTTGAATAGAGTGCCAATTCAAACACCCTTAGATAGCACCATATTTCCTCTAGTCATCTTGCATCCTCCATTCAAGAAAACAACCTACACACCCACATCATTCAACTTACTTATAGATAATAGGTTTCATGCCAAACCAGGGATATGTAGAACACCATTGATCCCCTTCACTCAACCATTAGGAAATGGAATCAAGACTCTTCCATAGCCAACAATCTTTAGATGAGAGTCATCACCCAAGTACACCTTCCCACCATCATATTATTCATATTTTATGAACCAACCTTAATGTGAGGTCATGTGAAAAGATGCACTTGTTAGGGTTAGCCAATAGAAGATATTAGTTAAATGCAAATAAAGATTAAATAGAGGAATGAAAAATACACAGAAATAATAACAGTGAGAGATAATTTTAACGTGGTTCACCCAAACTTAGGCTACATCCACCAACAGAGAGTCTAATATTATTATCCAGTAATTCAAAACTGATTACAACTAGCAATCCCTGCAACTCAATACTGCTGCAAAATGCTACAATACATCATAAGAAACCCTAACCCTTAGCCGCTTTTATCAATCCTTATGTCAGTTACAAAATAGGGTTTTTATGTTGGCCAATAGAAAAATAACTCCCAATGCCTTCATAAAATAATAAAAAATCCCACAAGAGGCACTGCTGCCAAACCCCCATAAGGGGCACTGCCCCCAAACCCCCACAAGGGGTGCTAGCCCTTGATCCCATTAAATAATTTGGGGGGAAACCACACCAATAAAAGTGGGGTAAATTTATCCTCCAAGTCTGATTAGGCTCCATATAACAACAACACCAGAGTTTATCATCCACACATCCTTAGATGCATGTGTTACCAAGGCAATGACAAATGTTTCTCCTTGCAATCCTTGTAGAAATGCCCAAGTTTTCTATAGTTCCAACATAATGCCTTGGACTTATGTTATTTTTTGTCCTTCTTTTTCCCTTTCTCTTTATATCTTGTTTTATATGAAAAAGGAGGGATGGGGTTGATTGGATGTTTTGATGTTGATGGGTTTAGATCCTCCTTTCACAACAAACATTCAAGGACATATCAACCAAGTTGAATCTCTACTAAGCAAGAGAATTCATCTAACAGGTTGGTCTATCACTTGGAATGATGTGGAAGCTTAGATGTTATCAAACAATATCTCAATTTAATGCTCAAATACCCTTAAAACCCTAATTATGCAAAACTATAAGCAAATTGATGAATTACGACAAATCCTTGCAAACTAATGTAGTCAATAGAGATTAATAATTGACCATTTTTTGAAGTTTAGGATGTGAAATAGTTGGGGACACTACCACTAATGCCCCTATCCAAGGTATTGTTTTCTCTGTGGAATCCTGATCTTCTCCCGACACTGATATTCACTATATATTTTGTTTCTATCTTGGAAGATGCAGAGGACACCTCCACTAACATCCTAGTCTAGGGCCTAATATTTTTCAAGATGTCAGAAGCTCTTAGGATGCTGATTATCACTATCCAAATTGTTTCTATGTTTGCAACTCTGGAGGACACTACTACTAATGCTCATGTCTAAACAACCCTTTTCTTTAGAGATCCAGAATCTGCACACTATCCTGCTATTCCCTGCAACTCCACTCCATTCAGATGTGAGACCTATAACCTGTAATCATAAGGAGAGTGGTTGGGGTTGTGGTGTTTAGAGGCTTACCTCAGTCAAGCCCCGGAGAGACATTCAATTCTTTCGAACACCGTTGACAGATAAAGAGTGTGTATTCCTGCAAGATAGAGGAAAAATCTAAATGATAAATGATGGAAAACACAAATAAATGTCATCTTGAAGATATTGCTCTCATGGAAGGAAGATGTTCTTTCATGCCATGAGGAGATGGAGTCAAATCTACAACAAACTAACACAATAACAACACAACACTGCTCTACAACATAATGAAAGCCTTGAATCACTTTAGCATAAGATCACAAGTTTGCAATGTCTATCTAGTTTATAAATGAAGTCCTAAACATGCTTATATATGCAACTAGAAACATTCCTGCTAAGAATTTCATAATTCAAACTTGAGATGTCAGCATAGGACCTAAGTAACGGTCATAAAACTGACATTTAAATTTAGGGTTGACCCAAAATAGGGTAGGACTAGGGTGCTAGCACCCAAGTCCACCCTCCTAAGTTTGGTCAAGATCTATTTAAATGGCATCCCCTAGGTCCTATTTGCCATAGCACTAAGGGGTTTTCTCATCGAGATTCACAATTAACATGCAAGATGCTCTAAATGCATTCCAAGGACTTAGGAGCTAAACCTTAAGAGGGAAAAGCCCCCAAGGGGACATTTTCCAACATAACAGATCTACCATGAACCACAAGAGCCTCCTTAGCTATTTCAAAATATTTTCTATGCATCTCTTCATATAATAATGATGCAATCAATTCATCCATCTTGAAGGTGGTAGTAGTACTCCCAACGGACATAACAAGGTGGTCCCATGATTTTGGCAAAGAACAAAGCAAAGTCATACACCAATCCTCCTCATCCATTTTCACACCAACAGAGCTCAATTGGGAAAAAAACATGTTAAAACTATTTAGGTGATTTGCAATAGATCCTCCATCCTCAGAGAGTGTAGCTTCTTCCTCATGAACAACTTATTTACCAAGGATTCATCTTGATAAATCTAACCAAGCTTAATCCATAGATTTGTCATTGTAGTCTCTTCATGGACATTCAATAACATAGAGTTAGCCAAACAGAGTCTCACAAGACCCTTAGCCTTCTGATCCATAAAATCTTGATCTTCTTGTTTCATGCTTGATGACATCTTTCTGGATATAGCAGTCCATAGGTCTCTATCAACCAACATGTCTTCCATCTTGAGTTTCCACAAATCAAAGTTGCCTCTATTAAACTTTTCCATCTCTATCCTCCCAGATGTGTTCGCCATCTCTTTCTTGCAACAAAGATTTAAAAATCTTCTATACAAGATCCCACTCAAATGAAGATCAACTCAAAAAACCTTCTACCCAACAACTAGAACCAAAGTTGATTAGGTTATGATACTAATTGAAATGAATCAAGGTACATAGAATACACTTCCTACACCAATCTAATGAGGAGAGTTGTACAAATTTTTATCTTTTAACAGCTACAGTAATGAGATACACATTATCGAGAAGATCAAATAATATCACATGCAAATAAAAAATCTCACGACACAAGATTTATGTGGGGAAAACCCTTTTAGGTGAGAAACCCCACACTCTAAAGCATATCCCAATGTTTTAATTGTTGAATGCACAAGACAACTCAGAGGGGGGGTGAATCAATTGTATCAAAAATTTCAAACCCTTGTAAACATAATCACATCCACATTAGTTCACTTAAACCTTTAATTTGTTATGAAAATTAAACATGAAATTCATATAATAGAAAATTAAACACATTACCACCATGCACAAGAGAACACCATATTTTTACGTGGAAAACCCAAAAATAGAAAAACCATGGTGAGGATTAGCTAACAATATAAAGTAGTAGCAAGACCAAATTAAAAGAGGCTCATTGCCTAGGGCTCACTGCCCAAAAAGAAAAGACTCACTACCAAGGACTCACATTTGTCCAGAAGAAGAAGAAAGAAGAAAAGAGGTAGCTCACTTCCATGAACTGATATAATAGCATCTACCACATGCCTGAGTTCAGTTCCAATGAAGCACAACAAACATCACCTTTGCAGCCTCTCTGAAAATTATAGACAACTTTTGCTCACTACATTAGGTTATCTACCACATGAAAGTCCTTCATTTTATTCAAATTCACATCATAATTACCACAAACCTCACACATACTCACTTACACATGGATCCTTTACACTTATTTATATCAACATCAACCTTGAAACATTCACCAAAGTTGGCAACACAATCTACAACCTTTGAAACAGTCTCCAAGGTTGGCAACATACAAAATTCAAATTAGGTATGGACCTAAACATTCTGACAGAGAAAACAAATGAAAGTAGAACATTTCAAAGCTTAACTGAGACCTAAAAACATCTTCACATGCTTCAACACACTTCCTCAATCCACGAAGCACATCCGCAATTAGTGTTAGCACCCGAGTCGGCTAAACTTGTGTAAACACCAAGAACACTTAGACACACACTTCCAAGAACACAACCATAACTTGAAAAATAAGCACAAGCCTTTAACATGATCTAGAAACATCCATGAACAACATGAAATTATGTGGGAGCTAACAAATTTAGCTACAACAAATCGCACTTGAAGACGGTTCACAGACTGCTCAAAACTAGCATTACCAAGCTCTGCTACTTAAGAAAACTACTTTTCAGAGCATCAAATCACAAGTCCTTTCAATAGAACATAGATATAGACCTTATGAACACTCATGTAGAATTGCAAGACCAAAAACCAAACTACAGAGAAATGCGAAGCAAAATACTTTCTCTTAGTCACACTGCAAACACTGCCAGACATAGTCTTCAAATTGGTGAACATAACTCTCAAACCACAACATTTTGGAGCACCAAATTCTAGATTTAACATCATAAACCACTTCTCTAAAATATATCCAAACCTCAAACTCTGATAATCAACACAGAAGAAATGCAGAGAAGAAACTCGGACAACATTCTGCAAGCCAGAATACTTCTTCACAACATTGTCTTCAATATTTATCAAATTTTCTCAAAAGCACTTGGAACCCTAGCAACAAGAACAATATGTTAACATCATTATCACTTTTACAAACCATTTAGATCATCTTAACACAATAACTCAATCAACTAATAGTCAACAACATTAGAATATACAGTTGACACCAATGACAACACAAGCATGTTGACATCGATGACAACACTAATTAGCACATACTTGCAACAATCTCCTCCTTTGTCATTGATGGCAACATATGATGTGAAAAACCATCATGACACAATTTTGTACTAGTCTCACTCTCCCCCTTTCTTTTATACATCTTACTCTCCCTTTTTTTTCACATGAACTCTCTCCCCCTTTGACATCAATGGTAAAGGGTAACACACCTTTTTCAAGATTTCTCCCCCTGAGTATGATACTACACATACTTGCATTGATCTCAATTTCTCTGAATACCTCCCCCTGACTGTAACACTCTTTAATGCCACTACCTACTCCCCCTAAGAGGTAGCCTCCATCATCAGTCCAGAAAATCACACTGGACTGATGCACTTCCTTGTGCATCTAGTTCAACAAAGGAGGGGAAATGACCCCTAACTTCTCCTAGAGATACTCAAATGTATCCTTAGGAAGAGCCTTGGTGAATATATCAGCAACCTAATCTTTTGTAGGTACATACTTAAGTTTCACTTCTTTATCTGTAACTTTCTCTCTCAGAAAGTGATACCTGATAGAAATATGCTTTGTCCTTGAATGCATCACTAGATTCTTTGAAATGTTAATGGCACTAGTATTACCATAGAAAATAGGAATTGGATCATCATACTCAACTTTTATATCCTTCATAGTTTGTCTCATCCATAGCACCTGTGTATGCAACATGATGCTACTGCAATGTACTTTGCCTCTACAGTAGATAAGGATAATTAATCTTGCTTCATGCTTTTCCATGACATAGCTCTATCTCCAAGAAAGAACACACCACCACTTGTACTTTTCCTATCATCTACACATCTGATCCAATATGCATCTATGTAGGCACATAGGGTGAAGTCATAATTCTTAGGATACCACAAACTATGATCTAGAGTGCCCTTCAAATACCTGAATATCCTTTTTACTACCATGATATGTGACTCTCTAGGATCTACTTGAAATCTAGCCACAAGGTAGACTGCATGCATGGTATATGGTCTGGTATCAGTTAGGTATAACAGTCCTCCAATCATTGATCTATATTTGGTCTGATCAGCCTTAGGGGATTCATCATTTTTTCTCATCTTGCAACCAATTGTCATGGGAGTACATACTAGTTTAGATTCTTCCATTCCAAACTTCTTCAACAACTCCTTGACATACTTTGATTGTGAAATGAAAATGCCCTTATTTGTCTGATTAATTTACACCCCAAGAAAGAAGTTCATCTCACCACACATTGACATCTCAAATTCTTTTTGCACCTTATTTGTAAAGTTCTTACACATACCTTCATTTCCACTGAAGATTATGTCATCCACATAGACCTCAATAATTAGGATTTGATCTTTGCTTACCTTGATGTACAAATTATTGTCTGTAGACCCTTTACTAAATCCCTTCTACAACAAATACCTATCTAACCTAGCATACCAAGATCTAGGAGCTTGCTTCAGTCCATACAATGCCTTCTTCAATCTACATGCCATATCTAGTTTGTCTAATAACTAAAATCCATCTGGTTTCTCTATATATACTTCTTCTTCCAACTCACCATTCAGAAAAGTAGACTTTACATCCATTTGATATACTTTGAAATCCTTATGTGCTGCATAAGCTAGAACAACCTAATATAGTCTTGCCACCAGAGCAAAATTTTTCTCATAGTCTATTCCTTCCACTTGTGAGTAGCCTTTGCATACAAGTCTAGCTTTGTTTCTTACCATTTCTCCATTCTCATTCAACTTATTTTTGAAAACCCACTTTGTCCTAATCACATTCTTATCTTCGGGCCTGGGGACAAGTTCCCAAGTCTCGTTCTTTTCAATTTGCATTAATTCTTCTTCTATTGCCTTGACCCAATGTTCATCTGTACATACTTTAGTAACTATCTTAGGTTCAACCTTTGAAAGTAAATAGAGATTTACCTACTCTTCTACAACTCTTCTTCTTGTCAAAACTCCTTTGTTTTTTATCACCAATGATTTGATCCTCTAAGTGATTCATTTGCACATACTTGGGGGTTTTAGGAACTCTTTTCAGAGCTTCTTCTTCATCAATCTAAACTTCCTTGTCTTTGTCTTCTTCAACTTATTATATATTAGCAGACTCATCTGATTCATATCCATTAGGCTCTGAGATTCTCTGAATATCTTCATCTACCTTCAATTTACACTTTCAATAGTCTTTCTCAACCTTTTTTTGTAGCACCAGTAAGATTTTCTTTTGGCAGAGTACCCAAGGAATATGCCTTCATCACATCTAGCATCAAACTTTCCTTACTCTTCATCTCTTTTGATATAGCATTTGCTTCCAAAAACTTTGAAATACCTGGTAATAGGATTTCTTCCATACCATAGGTCATAAGGTGTCTGTAGGAGTACAATCAACACTGAGAGGGGGGGTGTATCAGTGTTGATACACAAAAACTAATTTTTGTGTCTTCTCTAAAATTGTCAATAAGATTTGTCTGAAATGAATCAATTAACAAAAGCACATTCACCAAATCTTCAATTATATAGGACATGTGAAATTATACAAATCATCAACATAAGAAATTATATAGGATATCAACACAAGAAGAATTAATGAGTGGAAAACCCTCCCAGGGTAGAAAAACCACTCCAAAACTGCCCCACTGGCTTAACTGAAAAACATACCTCACTGGCTTCAAAGAAGCATCACTAGCTACAATATGTGTCTCACTGACAAATGTTAAGGTCTCACTGACCTATAAGCCTCACTGGCATACTGTGCCTCAATGGCTTTTCTCAATCAATCAAAACAAAAGATCTCATGTGCAAGAAGTGATTGTTGTTCAATCTGATTTGCACCATTCAAATCAACTCATCTGCAACATATATTCCATCATTCCAATCCTCTGACATTTTATCCTTGAAATCATCTAATTCACCTAATTAGGGAAATATATCTTTTTCACTACAAATTGGTTTTCACATTTATTTATCTGTATTTTCTTTTTAATTTGAATCTTCATAAAATTTTCTTCAATATTGCATATTGATCTCACACCTCCACTCTTCATCAATCCACCTACATATATATAAGATTTCAAAAGACCTTTGATCTTCTAGCTTGTTTGCATTTTTATCATTTTCAAAATTTCATTCACCTAAAGAAAGATAATTTGTCCTTGTATCTGAAACAAAAATCACATCATTTCATCTTCCTTAATATGCAAAAATAAGAGTCATCATAAAATGACATTTTATTTTTGCACAAATAATATCTCTTTCATCTGCAAAATTCTTTCATATTCTTCTTCAAGAAAATCATCCCCTGTAATAAAATCTTTTCATATTCCTCTGTGCATATTCAATACTTCAATAACCCCTTCAAATTCTTCTTTTTCACTCTCCAAATATCTTCAATCTAAAAAAAGCCTTTATCTTCGATAATACAAAAAAATTTACTTTACAATAAAACTTCCATCTTATATCAATAATCTTTAAATCTTCAGCCCCTGAAAATTTTCAATAATAATAACATCCTCTGTTTGCAAACAAAAAAATAATCTTTTCAATTTGGTCTCTTATTAAAAAATAATCTTCTTCATAATCCTTCTTAAAAAAGAATAATATCTTTAAAAAGAAACTTGCCCTCCTTTTTGGTCTTTTATGACACAAGAATATTCTTTAAAAATAGAAATATATCTCCATAGAAATTTCCTTTAAAGAATCACAAAAGATCTGCAAAATATAGCCTTTAAAAAAAGGCACATTTTCCTCCTTTAAAGATTTCATTTTCCACAAAGTGGAGTCAAAAAATAGTTTAAAAAATTCTTTCCTTTTTTTTAAATCCTTAAAAAGCTGCGTTGAAACCTCCTTAAAAAACTCTATTAAAAATGTAATTTTTTTGACTTTCTTTATGTCATAAAGAGATGACATTTAGGAGGCCGCCAAAATAGGGTAAAAACAAATTTCTAAATTTAAAAACAAAGCCTATTGATATGGCTTATTCGGGCTCCACATATATTAAATATAATCTTTCTTTTGGCTTTTTCATGCTCAAAGCATATAAAGCTTTTATGATGTCATAAACATATGACATTAAGGGACCCATAAACTAGGAGATAGAAATAAAGTTTTTAAGATTAAAAACTAAGACTTATTTAATATCATCTCCACTTTCTTTGAATGATTTTTTTTTATAAACTATACTCCCCTATGAATATGATATTCGATGCTTTTTATAAAAAGCAAACTCTCCACAATTATTAAATATGGGTCTTCAAATAAATATTCATGCTCCCCTAAAGTCATTCGATGCCATTTTTTTTATGAGAAACATGTTCCCTCATAAAGTGTTTGATGCTAATTAAATGAGCTCCCCTTGGAAGTCAAGCTCCCCATAATTAAATACAAACCTTTGATGAACATAACACATATTTCAATGACAATTTATCTTTCTATGATGATGACGTTCAAAGACAACCTCCCAAGACATCATAGCAACTTAATTCTAGTCTTATGAAGATGAACTTCTACAATATGATGAATTCAATACAGATATCATAGATGTCCATACTTGTAAGTCAATATCAATACACTAATATCCAACTGTCATTATCCCAAATGAATTCCATCAAGCATCCTGTGAAGCAATCCCATGATGAAGACAACCAAATTGACAACCTGTGAACAATATCTGCATCATATCCTGATTGATGATCAACTCAAAAACATAACATCATGATCAAATATGAACCAATATGAATCAAGAACATTAGTGTCCTTCCTGATCAAATGACAGCATCTCTTATATCTAACCACTGATCTCGATGACATGAACAACTCATGTCAATACCTTTTTGACATCAATGACAATCTACTTTCATCAGTGTCTTCATTCCATTTGCTTTGACTTGCACTCTATTCTGAATGTAGACAACACTATGAATTGCTTCTTTCCACTATACTTTTGGTAGGTTTGCTTCCTTGATCATTGTTCTAGCAACTTCCTAAACTGTTCTATTCTTCCTTTCAACTACTTTATTTTGCTGAGGAGTTCGGGGGGGTAGATAATTGTCTCTTTATCCCATGTTATTCACAAAAAGCATTGAATTTATTTGAAGTAAACTTAGCACCTCTGTTAGACATCAAACACTTGATTCTCAAATATATTTCATTCTCAACCATTGCTTTAAATGCCTTTAACTTATCTAGGGCTTCTAATTTCTCTAAGTAACCCAAGTCATTCTTGAATAATCATAAATAAGTAGCATGAAATACATGTCACTTTGTAGACTTCTTGTTCTTGTATGACCACACAAGTCTATATGCACCAAATCTAATAGACCGGTAGAGGTTTGTTCTTTACTCTTGAAACTAGTCTTTGTTTGCTTCCCAAATTGACATTCTGTGCAAATAGCATTAGCATGCTTCACAATCTTAGGTAGCTCTCTTACAACTTGAACTGAGCTTATTCTCACCAGATTATCAAAGTTAATATGACACATTCTCCTATGCCATAGCTAGATTTCATTTGACTGAGCCAACAAACAACAATTATTAGTACCTTTCAATTGATAAACATTGCCATGAGTCTTCTTACCAACAACAATTATTGTTCCAGAGATTTTCCTTATCTCACATCCATTGTCCTTAAACATCAAATTGTATCCTTTGTCACACATCTATCCAACACTTAGAAGATTATTCTTTAGGCCTTTGAAATAAAGAACATCATCTGTATTATGCTTGCCATCAAAAGTAATTGACCCTTTTCCATAAATCTTACCAACTGCATCATCACCAAATCTAACTAGTCCTCCTTCATACTTTTCCAATTTAACAAACTTACTCTTATCTCTTGTCATGTGATTTGAACATCTACTGCCAATGATCCATTCATCCTTTTCCTTTCTAGCATAAAATGCAGACATCAATTTCTCTTCTTCTAGACTCCCTTCCTTCACACAGCTTGCAAAGTTAGTAGAAACAAGTTCTTCTTTTAGGGCAATAAACAAGCATTCACTAGCATTACCATCCTCAAAATCAGATTCATCATCAGTTACACCATCATTTTCTTCAACATAGTAACTTTTCATTACCATCTTACCTTTACCTTCTTTGTTCTTGATCTTCAAAGCTCTATCAGAACATCTTGAAGCATAATGACCAATCTTACCACAACTAAAACATTTGAAAGGTAACTTACCTCTAAACTTTCTAGTTCCTTTTTCATTTTGCTTACAAAGTTTGCCTCAATCACATCAAATTCTTCCTCATCTGACTCCACAACATACTTGTTTGATTTAACAGTCCTTTCTAATTTCGCCTTAAAAGTAGTATCAACTTTCACAAGACCATCAGTAGTACCAAATTCTCTCATCTCAAAAGAAGTCAGTTTACCAAGCAATTGATCTTTTGAAAGCTTGTCCATATCTTCTAATTCTTCAATGGAAGAATTTTTATGACTATAATATTTTAGAAGTGTTCTTAGTATCTTATTTATAACTTTTTTATCATCCATCTCTCCACCAAGACCTTTTATGCCATTGACAACTTCATCAATCTTCTGCATATAACTTGTTATGTTCTCATCTTCAGACATCCACAGAGTTTCATATTTGAACTTCAAATTTTGCAACTTGGCTTTCTTAACAAATTCATCACCTTCATAGATATTTTTCAATTTATCCTAGATCTCATGTGCAGTTTCTAGATCCAAAACTTTCACCAATCAATGTTAGATAGAGCATTTAGTAGGGCATTTCTAGCTTTACCATTAGTCTCATAAGTCCTAATCTCAGCTGTAGTCACTAGACCATTTTTAGGTATTGTGTATTCCTTTTGAACAATTCTCCAAACATCATAACCAAGAGAAATAAGATAACTTTGCATTCTTACCTTTCAGAAGGCATAGTCAGTTCCATCAAATTGAGGAATGTCTTTCTTGTGTGCCATCCCAAATCTACCTTAAGCTGTTAGGATTTCTTTCAAGGAACCCTTTCTCTAATACCAATTGTTGAATGCACAAGACAACTGAGAGGGGGGTGTGAATTAGTTGTATCAAAAATTTCAAACCCTCATAAACATAATCACATCCACATCAATTCACTTAATCCCTTAATCTATTATGAAGATTAAACATGAAATGCATATAACAGAAACTTAAACACATCAACACCATTCATAAGAGAACACTAGATTTTTACATGGAAAACCCAAAAAGGGAAAAACCATGGTGAGGATTAGCTCACAATAGAAAGTAGTAGCAATACTAACTTACAAGAGGCTCACTGCCAAAAAAGAAAAGGCTCACTGCCAAGGAATCATTGTCTAGAAAAAGAAGAAAGAAGAAAGAAGAAAAGAGGTGGCTCACTACCATGAACTGATATAATAGCATCTACCACGTGCCTGAGTTCAATTCCAATGAAGTACAACAAACATCACCTTCGTAGCCTCTTTGAAAATTATAGACAACTTCTACTCATTGCATTAGGTTATCTACCACATGAAAGTCCTTACTGCTTTTTATTTAAATTTACATCATAATTACCACAAAAATCACACATGTTCACTTACACATGAATCTTTTACACTTATTTATATCAACATCAACCTTGAAACATTCACAAAAGTCAACAACACAATCTACAACCTTTGAAACAGCCTCCAAAGTTGGCAACATACAAAATTCAAATTAGGTATGGACCTAAACATTTCTACAAAGTAAAGGAACAAAAGTAGAACATTTCATAGCTTAGCTCAGACCTAAAAACATCTTCACATGCTTCAACATGCTTCCTCAATCCACGAAGCACATCTGCAATTAGTGTTAGCACCCGAGTCGGCTAAACTTGTGTAAACACCAAGAACACTTAGAAACACACTTCCAAGAACACAACCATAACTTGTGGACCAAGCACAAGATTTTAACACGATCTAGAAACATCCACAAACAACATGGAATCACCTAGGAGCCAATAAATTCAACTACAACAAATCTCACTTGAAGACGGTTCATAAACTGCTCACAACCAGCACTGCCAAGCTCTGCTACTTAAGAAAACTACATTCTAGAGCATCAAATAACAAGTCCTTTGGATAGGACATAGATATGGACCTTATGAACACTCATCTAGAACCACAAGACAAAAAACTAAACTGCAGAGAAATGCGGAGCAAAATACTCTCTCAGTCACACTACAAACACTGTCAGGCACAGTCTTCAAACTAGTGAACATAACTCTCAAACCACAACGTTTCGGAGCACCACATTCTGGATTTAACATCATCAATCACATATCCAAACCTCAAACTTTGGTAATCAACACATAAGAAATGCAGAGCAAAAACTCGGATAGTATCCTACAAGCTAAAATACTTCTTCATAACACTGTCTTCATATTTATCAAATGTTCTTAAAAGCACTTGGAACATGAACAACAAGAACAATATGTTAACATCATTAGTAATTCTACAAGCCATTCAAATCATCTTAACACAATAATTTAATCAACAACATTAGAAGATACAGTTGACACTAATGACAACACAAGCATGTTGACTTTAATGACAATACCAATTAGCACATACTTGCAACATTAATTTGTAAACAATGAAGGTTCAATACACTTCTAGATCCAATCTCTTATAGGAGTTCATCATTGTTGATATTCTAGAGCAATTCTCATAGGATAACAATACATGCAAATGAACCATACAAAACTACTCCTCAAGCATCTAATTTATAGACAATAACAAGCATGAAGGAAGCTTCTAGAGGATGATACAAGAGGTGGGCATCCAAATCCACATGGCACACATTCCAAAACCTCCTTTGTAGAAAGTGACACTTGTGCAATATTACCTTACACCTCTTACAACCCTCCAAACTTGGGCACCCCAAATTTACCTAAAATAGGTATGACAGATGTCCTTACACCATCATAAAATATGTCATATATGACAACACTTACAACTATAAGAGAATCCGTCATAACTAACTAATAATAAATGATTATCTTACAACTTGTCATAGTCAAACATGGGCACCTAAATATGCCTTATTCAAACAAAATTATTTTATGATGCACATCATATCTATCCATAGAATCTTCTATTTTCATCTCTTACATGTCATAGATTCCGTCATGTCATAACCTCTTACACATTACTCAAGATGCCAAAACATGGAAAATTAATGCCACATCAAATGGGATGCATAAATTCCCTTATGATGACATGTCCATCTTATTCACCTTCTTCATGGTATGAGAACTCATCATATCTCATAAAATCATAAAATAGAATGTGCATAAATAATTACAATATAGGAAAATAATAAATAAATAATTAAATACCAGTGCTAGGAATTTGCAAAGGTTGAGACAACTCAATTCCCAACAATACCAAGAACTGATAGCTTTTTCAAGGACATAACTACTTTACACATGATGCAATCTCATAGTTTCCCCCTCAACATGTTGATGACTGAAACTTATACAATCTCATCCAATTTATCCATGGTCAAAATCAATCATGATATTACTTGCTAAAACCCTTAATATTAATAGATGGATTACAAAGCAACATGAACTCAAATTATTTGATGTTTTGGTGAATAGATCTAAGGATTTTTCTTGGGATTACAAGGATACGAGGGGGATTCATCTAAAGGTTTGTGCTCATCACATTTACATTGAAGACATAGACCAGTCTAACTACCACAATGTAGACTTAACCCGATACTCAAAGATGTGGTTAAAACTGAAACAAAAAATTCCTACAAGTAGGATTTTTATCCCATCTCTAGGAGTCAATGGGGTTCACCTCTTGTGGTTGTGCCTAAGAAAGGAGGGAAGTGGAGAGTGTGTGAATTATAGAGAATTCAATAAGGAAACAAATAGAGATTATTTTCCCCTACCAATCATAGACCAAGTCCTTGACAATTTGGCTGGTAGAAAATATTTCTTGATCTTGGATGGGTTTAGCAGCTACAGTTAGATACAACTCATTTTTGAAGATCAAGATAAAACTACTTTCACTTGTCCTTGGGGAACCTTTACATACAAAGTACCCCCCTTTGGTTTGTGCAACACTCTTGCTACTTTTAAGAGAGCATTTATGGCTATCTTCATTGGTCTTGTAAATGATTGTGTGGAAGTCTATATGGACGACTTCATAGTGTATAGAACTACATATGAGGAAGCACTTCAAAACTTGGACAAAGTTCTTTAGTAGTGTGAAGAATACCAACTCTCCTAGAGTCATGGAAAATGCCTAATAATGGTGGAACAAGGGATTGTGTTGGGACATCACATCTCTGCAGAAGGTATTAAAGTCAATCCCAAGAAATTTGAAGTAATAAAAAAATTAGAAACCCCAAAAACCCAAATTGATGTGTGTAGCTTTCTCGGACATGTAGGCTATTATTAAAGATTCATTGAAAATTTTAGCAAAATCACAACTCGTCTATTTTCCCTTCTCCAAAAAATGTAAAGTTTTCTTGGACTCTAGAATGCCAAACTTCATTTGAAACCATTAAGGAAAAATTGACAACTGCATCGGTATTATGCAAGTCGAACTAGAACTTGCCATTCTATATTTATGTGGATGCCTCAATGTGATGTCTACTTAGTTAGCAAGAACGTAACCCCTACAAAGAAAAAATACACCACAACTAAGAGAGAATTCTTAGCTGTTGTACATGCCATCAATAAATTTCTCCACTATATCATAGTTATAAATTGATTGTTTATACAGATCACTTAGAAATAAAATATTTAATGAATAAACTTGTTGTTAGTGGAAGAATCATTAGATGGTTGTTGCTCCTCTAGGAATTCAATGAGAGCATTATAGATAAACTTGGTAAATTCAATGTGGTGGCAGATTTTCTATCCAGAATACATCAAAATGATGGAGAATGTGAGCCAGTGAAAGATGAATTCCTAGATGAAAAATTGTTTGCAATATCTTCTCAAACACATTAGTTTGTGGATGTATTTAATTATCTGGCTACCATGGAATTTCCACTAGAATTCACTGCAAAATAGAGAAGGCACCTTGTTTGAGAAAGCACACATTTTAAATGGGTAAATGGTCTATTATTCAAATGTGGGCTTGATCTAGTTTTGTGCATATGTGTGATACTAGATGAGACTTATAGCATCCTACATTCTTGTTATGATGATCCCTTAGGAGGACATTATTCAACAAAAAGAACATCTCATAAAATTTTAGGTGTTGGATATTATTGGCCTTCCATGCATAAAGATGTTAATGGATATGTCTAACATTGTGATGAATGTCAAAGAGTGTGAAGACCCACAACATCCTATTAATTGCCTCTTCAACCATAGGTTATGCTTGAACCATTTGAAAAGTGGGGGTTGGAGTTCATAGGACCCATAGACCCACCTTCTCAAGGAAGAGAGTACATCCTTGTGTGTATTGACTACCTCACCAAATGGGTAGAAGTTCAAGCATTAAAAGTAGCTAGAGAGGAACAAGTTGTTGATTTCTTCTATAATAGAATATTCCTCAAGTTTAGATCACCCAGATCCATAGTGACAGACCAAGGAGCCCAATTTATGTCCAAAGTCCTAACCTTCAACAACCATTTTCAAGTGAGTCACAAAAAGTCATCACCATATCAACCTTAGGAAAATGGTTAGGTTGAAGTAACCACTAGGGGCCTAGAAAATATACTTACCAAAATAGTGGCATTAGGGCAGAAAGACTGGGCCAAAAAATTGCATGAAGCAGTGTGGTCATATAATACTACATGGAAATAAACCACATGCTTCACACCCTATGAACTAGTTTTTGGTAAGAAATCCATTCTCCCTATTGAAATTGAACTTCAAACTTTGAGGACGGCTATGGAAGTGGGAATAGATCTGAATAGAGCCTAGGTAGAATGAGTTCTTCAACTCAATGAGATGGATGAACTTTGTCTAGATACCATGCAACAAACTTAACTAGTGCAGCAACAGAGGAAAGCATTATACGATGGACATATCAAGGAAAAAGAAATTAACAATGGGGATTGGGCCCTGCAATTCAACTCACACTATAAGGATCACATATAGGAAAACTCTAGACACACTAGTTAGGACCATATGAGGTGGAAGAAGTGTTCAATAACAAAGTTGTATGACTAAAGCTGATAGATGGAGAAATGAGAAGACTTCTTGTAAATGGTCACAGACTATGTTTTTATTAGAAACCAATTAATAGGAAGGAATTTACAAGAATGGTAGAAACACAAGTAGATATTTGTTGTGTAAGGAAGCCTTCCCTTGCACAACAAATTAAGGTAAGTACTCTGGTAAAAAAATGTTGTTTTTACTATCTCTAGAAATCTTCATTTATGCTTTGGAAGTTGTAATTGCTTTGTAATTATGTAGTTTTTCTCTAGGAGCACCCTTCTAACAGTGCTCCAAAAGTTGTGTTTGCTTTGTGATTATGTAGTTTTCTCTGAAAGCACCCTTCTAATAGTGCTCCAAAAATTGTTTGTATCTTTGCAGGGTTCATGTTCTAGGAGCATCCTTCTCAACAATGCTCTAGAACACTTGTTCACGATCTGTGTTTCAAGAGCATCCTTTTCAACAATGCTCAGGAACCGTTGTTCATTTTTCAAGTTCTAGGAACATCCTTTTCAACGATGCTCCAAAACCATTATTCATGTTTTGACATCCTTTAAGTGATGCTCTAGAACCCTTGTTTGTGTTTTAGATACACAATAATGCTTCAAAACCTTTGTTCGTGCTCCAGATGCATCCTTTAAATGATTCTTTGGAACCTTGGTTTGTGCGTCAGATGCATTGTTTCAATGATGATCTGGAACCTTCGTTCATGCTCCATATGTATCCTTTCAATGATGCTTTGAAACATTTATTCATGCTCTGGGAGCATCCTTTCAGTGATGCTTCAAAACTGTTGTTCGTATTCTTTATTTTGAAAGCATCCTTTTAGTGATGCTTTGAAACCTTTGATTCCTCATCATCGGAAGCATCCTTTCAACAATGCTCTAAAACCTCACTAGTGTTGACCCAATAATGATTTGCATTATTTTTTAAACCACCCATAATAAATGTGATTTCATGGAAAAGTCATTTCAAACTAGATGTTCGTGCCACCATCATCAAATATGTCACCTTTATTGCATTTTATGCTGCTGCAATTTAAAAAATATTCATTACACTTCATGTTGTCATCATGACACAAAATGCCATGTCCACATTAATTTCACTAAGGTACAACCTTGCATATACACATCGCACATGCCTCATATCTAACAGTTTGAGAATTTCAATGACATCAGAAAGAAAAACAAAGGTATGTACATTATTATTTTTAGATAAGTAATAATTATATTGCATAAATCAATGGATTGGCATGATTTCACCTTCTTCCTAATTATAAGCTCATAATGTCACTTTCTCTAACTGATGAAAACTCTAGGGCGATGTGACAGAATGCAAGAAAATCATTACAAGGGTAATTATCAAGCAAGGTGTCTGAAAAATCATTCAGTTACTATTCTATTTTAAAATCCATTTCATTTCTCATTTGTCACTCAATAGTTTCTATACATATAACTTAACAAACCTGTCATACAATTTCTCATTACCAGTCAAGTATTAGTTCTTCCTTATCTTATTAATCAATCAATATGGGGGTAAAGAGAAAAACGAAGTTACATTCAGTGGGAAAGTTGTTGGGAATTAAAAATCTTGTAGCTTGGGTTTCTAAAGTTGTAGGGTGGCTAGATTTTCTACAGAAATTTGAGGGACAATGCACAGAGTTAGTGGAAGAGTTCATGTACAGAACTTCACTAAAGACCATGCAATTTTTGGGGGAAAGAAAATTAAGGTTAGTATACAAATTCTTTCTCTAATTATTGGTATTCTAGAGGAGGTAATAATTATGTCTCAAGAAAGGTACTCTATTTATAATGAAATGATTAGTAATTTTGTTCAGCTAAGGGAAATTCTTCTCCAAATAGTAGTAGGAAAAAGGGGTGAAAATAAAGGAATCAATAGAAAAACTCTAATCAAATCTTGGTGGACTATCATGGCTTGGGTAATGAATTCATTACCTATGAGGGCTAGTATGGTACTGTAGTTGGACCAACATTTTGTATGCTAACCCATCTGCACCATGGGGTAATGAAACCTGAGATGAAAATAAACCTTCCTACCTATCTGTTCCATTCTTTGGAAAGCGTGATATAAAAATACAAGATAGGAAATGACCCCTTGAAACATCATGGTTTAATTACCATGATATGTAAACACAAAATCTTGAAACGACATAAAACATATAAGAAATGGAATTTAAGTTTCTTCAGCAATCTAGTAGCCAAAATCTTGAAAAGAATTTAGAAACATGTAAACCCTTAGGTGCCACAGCCATAGCTCCAAAAGGAGTTTCTCTAGAACCTCTCCAAGAACAAGGAATTCTAAAGTCTACAGAACCCCAGGTAGAACAAGAAACATGGAGACCCAAAATTATCCTAGAGAATAGTGGATTCTAGAGCCACACCTTTCTCAATCCTCAGAAGTACCACCAGAAGATCAAGAGCCATCAGAGGAGGCTCCAAAAGAGAAAGAAAAAGTTAAAATTGTTGTCTGATAAGGATAGGGAAATAGGGCCATCGGTTACTAGAAGTCAAAGGTCAAAGCATAAATTGCAAAGACCTCCTCCCCTCTGTAGAAGTAAATGCTTGGCTATGGATCCTAGTTCCAATAATATTTTTGATCAGACACCAAATTCAAAAGGAAACAAATAGAGTAAAGATTCTATTGTAATAGAGGCCCCAATAATTCAAGAAAACCCAATAGAGGCATTACCACAAGCATTAATCTCTCATTTGGGAGATGTAATGGACACTAAGAGAATACGTATGAAAATAGGACAAAAATTTGTGGAAGAAACTATGATTCAAAGAACTAAAAAGGAATCTCTTGTACCAATTAAGAAATGACTTCCAGAGGACACTATAATGAGTGAAGCAATGAGAGGAACTCAAAATATAGAAACCCAGAAAACCCTTGTAGAGGGAGAAGGAACCTTCTCAGGTGATACTCTTGTCATTCATGTGGAGACCCCTCTGAGGCCATGATAGAATCCCATCAAAACCCTAGGGAAACCCTGGGTCTAGGAGAAGAAACAGAGTAGCCTTTTTTGGAAGAAACTCAACTTATTCTAGAATTACATCTATTACATTTTTTAGGCAAGGAAAAACATAATGATATTGAAACTTGGGACAATGTGGATCAAATAGCTGAATTAATTCAGGTAAAACTGATAATTGTACAATAGGAACAAATAATTTTAGAATAGAAATAGTAAATTGAGAAATTGAAATCATTACTTCAAGAAAAGAATAAGGAAATTGGATGCTTACAGGAACAAAAGAATCAGTCATTAAAGAAAATAGTGGAAAACACAGAACTGCAAAAGAATTTAAATAGAGAAATTAGAAATTTAACAAACAATTTTGTAGATTTCTTAGCAACATTCATAGAAAATATAAAAAGGATTAGGAAGAATTAACAACCACAATCAGACAAATTGTAGAAATGGAAGAAGAATTAAAAGAACTTCAAGCCAAATCAGCCATGGAAGAAAAGGAGGTTCAAATTGAACATACTAAAATGGAGTGGTTTTAGGGGCATATTCCTATTTTATTACAAACATGGATATCATGTTATTTCCTAAGGCAAGTAGGGGCTGAAAATAGAGCTTGTGATGTTGTGAAGGAAATATGACTAGTTATATGAGGTAAAAAATGAGGCCTGTAAAATTGGAGAATTATTTTTGTCTTGTAGAAAGTCATCAAAGATGAATAGGATGTTTCAAAGTGAACAAGCCTTAAGGAGGGAACTATTAAGGATTAATTGTAATCTTTCTCATGATCTAGATGATAAAGAACTCATGGAAGCATTTAAAATAGCCCCTCTTGAGCAACAAAATCTATTGTGTGAATCCTTTACACACAATTTAATGCTTAGGAATCATATAGATTTTTACTACTCTACATTCCTAGGACACAATGCACTTGTTTTTCTTTCAAGTTGTAGCTATGAACATGTTTCATAAATACTTTGAAGACTCCTACTCAGAGTTAATTTCATTATTGCTTTAATTTCTCTGTTAGTGCTAAAAAATGAACACCTTGTTATTAATAATTTATGTTGTAAAACTCTGATGTGGCATAGTGCATGTAGCCATGATACACTAGACCATAGGACTTACTCTTAGATTTTATTTTAGAGAATATATTGTATTGTATTTCTTTGATTTGATATAGAGACATATAGAAAAATATACGAAGAAGTTCTAGTAATTTTTAATCTAAGTTATCTGTATTGAAAGCCGTTAATTTTCACGTTACGTTAGTTTGAAATTCTACAAGTGTGAATCTCTGGAGAGATGGTCACTCATTTGGATTGAAGATTTGTGTTTTAGATAAGTGTTCATTTTCTTAATGTTTTGTGAATTTTTTGAATTGTTTCATTGAAGAGTAATATGTAGTCTTCTGTGTTTGTCATGTGGTCGTAGATAGTTCTAACCTACAGGTTCCATAATTGTTGTCATGTTTTAAAGAAGATTTTGTAATTGTTGTTTTGTGCTAAAGTAGTTTCTATAATTATGTTGTTCCATTCACTTGTACATTATTTTAAGTTGCTGAAAAATCATAGATTAAAGGACTGTTCATTTTTAAGTTAATGGTATAACTATTATTGTTTATCTCTGTAGATAGCTCTGGTTTCTTGATATATTTCTTTCTAAAAGATAAGTACTTTGGCAATAAGATTTTACATGCTTGCTGTTGGGATAGGTGTTGTATACCTTGCATAATATTGTACTATTTTATTTGATTATCACTTGTATAAGTTGTATTGTAACATTGGGTTAGTTATTTTTGTTGATAATTGAGAGGGGGGGTGAATCAGTTATCTTACTTGCTTCTGCTTTTTGAACTTCCTTAACAGTTAATGCAATATTAAATCAAATGAATAAACATAACCATAAAATCGAAACAACATCAATACACATGACATAATGATTTTGATGTGGAAAACCCGGTTAAGGAAAAAACCACAGGGTGATTAACCCAAGATATTATTCTCTGTTAGAAGAATAGAAGATACAAAATGACACATGCCATTAGGGCTCACTGCCCGAGCACACTGCTCACAAGAGGCTCACTGCCTACTAGAGACTCACTGTCTACAAGAAGGGAAAGTAACTCAATGTTTGAACTGATGGGATACATCCACACATGCTGAGGTTCAGTTCTGGTTAAGCTCAATAAACTGATCTATTGCACTTCATTCTTACTCTCTTTTGATGCTATTGTACTTTCACATTTCAGACTTGTCTTCCTGTCACCACTCTGATTTTCTACTATTCTTCGCACTACACAATACACTCCACACACTTCACATCTAAATCCATCTTATATATATATCCGTACAAGTGATTTCATCACCTTTCTAGTCGGCATCCAGAATAGTCAATATTTTCCTCAAACTCTGATCTGTCGGCTGAATCCTTGCATACCAAGTAATACAGATCAAGGATATACTTGTAGAAGTTATCAATCATGTCGGCCAATCATAACTTATGCCTTAAGAACCTTTACCATCATCAGTAACACATCTGGAATAATGTCTGATGTTTTGTCAGTCAATTCTTCCTCTATCCACATTGCCAATCAGGAACCTGACACTCAAGTATTCATATCTTTTCCTTAATCTATCACCGAAGGATAAATCCTTGGAATCTGTTAGTAAAGGTACTCCTCTTGACTTCCCCAAATCCGTACTTCACTGAGATACTTCTTCTGAGAGATCCGGACATGTCTGTCGGACCTTACTAAGTGCTCTGTTCTTGCTTACTGGACTTCAACACTTCTTCAATCTGACTTTCGGTAAAGACTCATCATGTCCTGTGGATGTGTGGGATAACCTTTGTTGCCATCAATGACAACATTCATGAATCCTTATAGTGTCTCTTTCCAACAATCTCCCCCTTTGGCATTGATGGCAACACTTAGTGAAAAATGACTAAGTGTCACACTATACTCCCCCTTAGCTGATGCTCTATCTTTATGTACATTTTCTGGAGCTCCCCCTTAGCTGGATTCCTCATTTTTCACTACTCTTCACTCCCCCTTTGACATCAATGGTAGAGGGTAGGATCCGCATACCAAAATTTTCAAAATTTCAACTATACTTAGCCGCATAAGTATATACATATGGCTTACTTACATATACTAAAGAATGTTTGCAAAAGTTGTCTTCAATTGGACAAATTCTTTTTCCCAACTTTGCTTTATTCTATCCAAAATTGATATATGACCGCTCAACAAGAATGCAAATGCATCTGCCCTTTTTAGATCTGTCGGATCACTGGACCGGGCTGTGATCTAAGCTTCTTTTATGAACTCATGCATGGCCTCTAACTTAGGGATAATTATCCCTCTGAGTTCACCCAACCTGCTTATTCTATTTTTCTTTTCCTTCTCCAGCTTCTTGATTTCATTCAAGACTGCAATAGTCTAACATTCTTGATTTATTATAGAAGATGAGAGAGGATCAAAATTCTTGGATAGATTTGTTAGTTTGTCCTCCTATTCTTTTACTTTCTTCTCAATGTCCAATGTTACTTTGGACCATGATAAACAAAATTTTTACATTTCTCCACCATCTTTAAGAGCATTTTCTAAGCTCTTTATCCCTATACTCATATTCCTCCGATCATTAGTTATTAACCCTTGTACCTTTGATAATCTTTTTGTCAAAAATTCCTTCTGGACCTTATCTTCTGCTGACTTCTCTTGGGAATCAAAATGTGTGCTAACACTATTGACTAGAGTTTTAAGATTACCGGATGAGGAGGCTGAGGGATCTTTCTGAAAAGATGGCATAATCTTTTCTAACACTCCGGATGCGGCTACTATAAGCTCGCAGTCTTCCATGTGAGACTTCAGGAGTTTTTCTTTGGCCTTTGCATTAGCAAATGAAGCTATCTTCATTGTTTGTACCAGAGAAAGAGAGTCAAAATCAAATGGCCCTTGCAGAAGTTTCAGTTCATCAATTTCCATTGTCTCTTTGTCTAAGAATTCTTTGACAGTTTCTGCAATGTCTCTTGCCAGAGACAGATTCTTCTTCTCTTCTGCAGTCTCAGAATTGTCTCTTGGAGCTTTTTCTCCTTCTACAGCCTTGGTACTGTCATTTTCTTTTTCCTTCACCTCTTCTTCTTTCTTCTCTATTCTTTCTTCTTCTTTGGATCTGGAGTCAGCAGGGGAAACCGGAGGAGTGATGTTTGTTTGTTCATGGGCCACCTCTTCCTGAGCAGAGGATTCCAAACCCTTATCTTTTGTCCAAAACTGCTTTTGTCATTGCCTCAGTAGATCCTTCCTCAACACCTGTGGCCGAGGGATCAACACCTAAGTCCTCTATAACAAGAAGATTAAATCTTTTGAAGGCATTCTGAAGGATCTATTTTGTTTCGTTTGCCACTTTATCAATTTTTCCAAGCATAAGCTGATTCATTTTAGCTTTGCTCCAGAACTCATCCTTGCAATCTTTAAAGATCATATTCATTTGTTTCTGAGTGATTGAAGGATAGAGATGAATAGCTATCTGCTCTTGGATCTCAAGATCTTTTGCCATGGCATTATTCTTTCTTACTTCTAACTCTTTTTCTAGGCTTTTGGGAATAAGAGATATAATTTCAATAAAAGCCTTATTATATATATTCAGATACTTAACTGTTGCTTCTTGCGGGATCTTTTGGTCAGCTTCATTATAGTCATCATAGAATTTAGCCATTGGTTGAAGGTTTCCATCCATAGTAACTGATTTGATGACATCATCTAAAGATAGTGTGGGCTTTTCAACAAATTCCTCTACCATTTCTTCCTTGTCTTGACTGGTAGAGGGTTCACCGGATCTTTTCTTCTTTTTCTTCATTTTCTTGACCTCTTCATCAGATTCAGTTTCTTCTTCATCCTTTTGACTAGAATAAGAACTTGTGGCTTTTGTCTTCGTTCTTTTCTCTCCTTTGCGAGATGATTTTGCTTCCAGTTTTGATGCCCTTGAGCTTTTGGCAGTGGCAGGTGCAGATTTCTTTGATGATCTGGTCCGGGTGGGAGATTCTACCAGAGTACTTTCCTTTTCTGCTTCTTCCTTTTCTTTCTCTACCCTTTCCATCTTTTCTCTATTTGCAGCAAGTGCCTCTTTTGAGATTCCATAACTTTTGGCAACATTTTCTACTTCTTTTCTTACCTTTTTCTTCATCTCTGGTTGCCTTAACTCAACATGGATCTTCACACTCAATTCTTCAAAGGTTCCAAACCTTTCTATTTTGGGGTCCTTTGGTTGACTTAGCATGTGTTGAACATGCAACTCTGCAATTTTCTCATCCAACTCATATCCCATTGGCATGATCCAAACTGTACTTGGCTCCACTGCCTCCATTAGCCATTGATCAGTGTCTACCATGAAGCACATTGTGTCTTTGTATTTCTCAACTAATGATTTAGGGATTCTTTCTCTGGTTTGCATTATATTTTGAAAGTTCTTAAAGTAACCCCACAGAGCTGTATTCCTTGCCTTAGCATCCCCAAGTCCATGCAAGTAATCCCTGATTTGAATTGCTATAGGTCTGTTACTTTGCCATACCCATCCACTAGATCCAGGCATCTCATTCATGAAGTAGAAAAATAGACACAATATCAGTCCTCCATATTTAAAAGAGTTCTTCTTGTCCTTTTTGATCTTCTGTATGTTTTCCATTAATTGGCTCAGAAGGAGTTCACAAACATCATACTCTACATTCTTTCTTAGCATCTCATAAGCAGTATATACTGTAGTTCTGGATACTGAGTTCTCCCTACTGGAGTGATATATCTTATAACTGATTATCATAGATGAAAACTTGATATCCGGATCGGTGATATCTTTAATGGTCATTGCTCTCTTATCAAATTTTGATCCGGTGGCCTCAGTTACAATTTAGTTTTTGACAGATTTGAGGACAAGTATCCCTCCGAAGGAGTGTAAACAGGTTACTGCTCTAATTGCTTCCTTAGTGATTTTGCAAGGTCTATTCAGCCATAAGAAGTTATCATCCACCCTACTCAATACATACCAGACCCACTCAGCTTCTTCAAAGCAGGGGAAATGATTGTACTGATCAAAATGTTTCTCCTGGATGCCCTTATATTGTGGTTTAAGTTCAAAAGCATCATCTATCAATTGTTTGTGATAGATGTCTCTTAGTTTGAATTCCCCAAACTCTTCACTATTCATGTGTATGTAAACCCTAATATCTTCTATATGCAACACACCATGTGGAACACTGGAAAATGCTCTTAGGAGATCTACTTCCAAGGATTTGTAGGGATGTTTCTTGAATTTGGGATGAGGCCTATCAGTGATCTTTACTATATTCAGAGTAGCCATCATTCAAGAATTTTACTGAGAGATATCAAGAATGGAGAATACCTTTTACGCTGATTAGGGCACACGATAGAATCCAGATCGAATTGTAGGAAGAATCATCTTGATCTTTAGGAGAATTTGTTGCAGAGCTCCTTTTTTCTTCTCTTCGGATGTGAATGTACAAATGATGAACAAAAGAAGCCTTATATTACTAAACCCTAATTCCTTGTTGCAATAAATGCATATCTTAAGTTATTCCGGTTGCTTTTGTTTTTCTTATTCTGAGATAGATCTTTTTCTGGATCACTATAATATGCTTAGAGTTATCCTTGGTGATTAATAACAAAATTTCTTGCTTTCCTCAACCATTTGATTTATCTACAGATCAAGATGTTTCAATTTTAGAATTACATCGAACCAAACTTGTAAGAACCCTATTATTACCAGAAGACTGTTAAACCGGATCTATCTGAAGGGATTAGACTCTTTAAATCTTTATGCAGATCTTTCAAATATTTACTATGCCTTGTCTAGGTATTTCTCTAAAAATCCCTTTGATCCGCAACCTTTAATGTGTCGATTACAGGCACCACTTGACTGGCTGGGGGAATTGGTTTTTCTTTTGTTACTCCCCCTAAGCCAAAGCCCATTTATTCAATTTTTCAGAAGGAATATCAGCACCAGATTTTGGTGCGAATTCATCTGCTACATTCTCTGTACTTTTCTTCACCCAAATCTTGTTCATCTCACTTTGAAATTCATCCACATTTATTTTTCTTTTTCCTTTTTATTGATTCTGATTATGATGCACCGGACCCCTTTTATTTTGATTCTTATTTCTACAAAATTTAGCAATATGACTGGATCTATTGCAGTTGTAGCAAACAACATTTCTTTGCATATTTAATTGATATTCTCTTGATCTACACTGATTAACCATATGTCCCATTCTATTGCCTGCAAAGCATCTACCATTGAATGAATTGCTTATTTGCCTAGATCTACATTCATGGGATTTGTGACCATACCTTTTGCAACTGAGACACTGTCCGGAGAAGGATGTGATAGTTTGATTCATTTTTTTCTGCACTGATTTGCTTTATGACCAAAGTTATTGCAGTTGTGGCAGTATCCATTGAAGGATGGATATCTTTGAGCATTTGGTTGCCTTACCAGAGGTCTTCTAGGCATGTTTCTTGGATTTTCTGATCTAGAGTTCTTCTGACCAGATCCGAAGCTTTCACCTTTTTCATATCCTAAGCCATGCTTGTCATCAACCCCCTTTTGGCTTTCAAGAAGAACTTCAAGTTGAGCAGAGCTTATCTTGAATTTATCTTTATATTCATTTGTTGTTTGAAGATCCCTTTTGAGAGTGTCAATCTGATTCTCAAGTTGTTCTTCTTTTTCTTTAGCTTCTTTAAGATCAGATTCTAGATGCCTGATTATTCTATCCATATTGTGGCAGTCTTCAAATTTCTCCTTGAGAGATTGTCTTAGGTTATCTTCAATTTTTCTTTTCTCTTCAATTTCTTGGGTGAATTTCATGACTCCTAATTCCATTTCATGTCTTATCATAATGGTCTCTTTTGATAATTTTTCACATAGCATGGTCTTCTCCTTCAGGTCTTCATTTGTCTCTTTGGCTTCACCTTGACTTGTCAATTGTTGAAGTAGATCCTTTCTCTTTTTCATGGAGAGACTTAGTTTCCCTCTTAGTTCATTTATGAAATCATCAGCCTGTTTGAGTCTTTCCTTTAGTTCATTGACTTCAGAATTAGATCGCTCAAGATCATCTAGGGCAGACTGAAGTTGTTGTCTCATACCATATACATCCATTTAAATTTCTAGATCTTCCTCAAGCTATTAAGCTCTGTTTGGAGGAACCTGGCTCTTATAACAATTGTTGATAACTGAGAGGGGGGGTGAATCAGTTATCTTACTTGCTTCTGCTTTTTGAACTTCCTTAATAGTTAATGCAATATTAAATCAAATGAATAAACATAACCATGAAATGGAAACAACATCAATACACATGACACAATGATTTTGATGTGGAAAACCTAGTTAAGGGAAAAACCACGGGGTGATTAACCCAAGATATTATTCTCTATTAAAATAATAGAAGATACAAAATGGCACATGCCAATTAGGGCTCACTGCCTAAGCACACTACTCACAAGAGGCTCACTGCCTACTAGAGACTCACTGTCTACAAGAAGGGAAAGTAACTCAATGTTTGAACTAATGGGATGCATCCACACATGCTGAGGTTCAGTTCCGGTTAAGCTCAATAAACTAATCTGCTACACTTCATTCTTACTCTCTTTTGATGCTGCTGTATTTTCACATTCTGGACCTGTCTTCCTGTCACCATTCTGCTTTTCTACTTTTCTTCACACCACACAATACACTCCACACACTTCACATCTAAATCCATCTTGTATATATATCAGTACAAGTGATTTCATCACCTTTCTAGTCGGCATCCAGAATAGTTAATATTTTCCTCAAACTCTAATATGTCAGCTGAATCCTTGCATACCAAGTAATGTGGATCAAGGATATACTTGTAGAAGTCATCAATCATGTCAACCAATCATAACTTATGCCTTAAGAACCTTTACCATCATCAGTAACACATCCAGAATAATGTCTGATGTTTTGTCAGTCAGTTCTTCCTCTGTCCACACTGCCAATCAGGAACCTGACACTCAAGTATTCATATCTTTTCTTTAATCTATCACCGAAGGCTAAATCCTTGGAATCTGTTACTCAATGTACTCCTCTTGACTTCCCTAAATCCATACTTCACTGAGATACTTCTTCTGAGAGATCCGGACCTGTCTGTCAGACCTTACTGAGTGCTCTGTTCTTGCTTACCGAACCTCAACACTTCTTCAATCTGACTTTCGATAAAGACTCATCATGTCTTGCGGATGTGTGGGATAACCTTTGTTGCCATCAATGACAACATTCATGAATCCTTATAGTGTCTCTTGCCAACAATTTTATGTGTGTGGGACACATAGAGTAATTAATTATTATTTGTATTATTTGATTAATTGGGAAAAGTTAGTACCAATAGTCAAACGTGGGGTCAAGTGGTTTTATAAGTTAATGGTTTTATGTTACCATGGTTTTTGGGGCACATGGTTTTATCCAATACCACAAGTTGTATTTGTGTAAGCTTGGTCTATAAAAGCAAGCACATGGTTAGTGGTTTGGGTAATGTTGGTTGTTTCATTGTAGGTGGATTGTAGGTTTGTGAGAGGCTGTCATTGTATTGAGCTCTCTCCTGTAAGTGCATATTGTGAAGCATGGCAGGTGATGTGTGGATTCATGCTTGTACACATGGAGGATGCATTGGAGGTGCTTGATGGGTTTAAAGGTATTCATGGAGGCTCATGGATTGTATTGTAATCTCATATTGCTAAATAATACATGTGAGTGTGGATGCTTTTGGAGGCTGGGTTTTTCCCTACAAAGGGTTTTCCCAGGGTATATCTTGTGTTCCTTATTGCTTGTTCATTTGATCTTTGCATTCTGGTTTGTTTTACCATCTTGTTTCTCCTATTGGGTTATGTGGAATTGGTTTAATTAGACCTGCAAATTCCTAATAGTTGGTATCAGAGCCATGTTCATGGTTGAGGGGGATGTGAGCTCCCTAGATATGTACAACCCTTGTGTGTGTAGATCAGGTGCAAAGTGGAAGCCATGGCAATGCATGTAAGGATTTGGGACACTACAAGGTTTTGTGCAGGTTGTATTGCAGATTGGGGGTTCTGGGTATTGGAGATTTGTTGTATATGTTGCAGATTTGATGATTGAAAAATCATGGTTGAAGAGGGTTTTTTCAGGTTTTGGCTTCATGAGGGTTTTGAGGAGGAACTTCTACAAATGACCTCCTGGGACAAAATAGACATCACCATTGAATCTAGGAGGCTTGAGAAATGAAAAATCATATAAAATTTGACCTATTTCAGCCACAAGAGCAAAAGGCAAAAATATACCCCTTCCAGGTACGCCATACGGATTTTTGTTTGCAGAGGGAAAATTTAAAAAAAAAAAAAAATGAAATCCTGCAATGTCTATAGTTTTGGAAAAAAATTGATATGATTAAAAAATTAAAAATTTTAAACTATGGGCAAGAAATTTTTTTTTAAAAAAATCAAGATATGAAAAAAAAAATTATGGTGGCGGGGGGTACGCAGACCCCCCGTACCACTAGCTCCTGCGCAGAGTACCGTCGGCATACTTGCCAGTCCCCTCGCATGCTCCTCGTCGGCCTTTGGGCTAAGTCCCTGCATCAGCCCCATGTGGGCTCTTAAAACTTAAAAAAAAAAATTATGTGGGCTATGAGAAACATTTCAATATTTGAAGGGGGGTGGGGAGTTTAACCCACGTATGGACTTAAAATCAAATTTTCATTTAAACTTTTTTAAAAGGTACGGTGGATTATATGGCAGCATTTAATACTTTTTTATTTGGATTTTATAAAATAAAATAAAAAATCAAACCTCCTTAGAAATGCATTTTTGGTGGAATTTGAAAACAAATTTAAAACCTTGTTAAATTCCGCTGGTCAAAGTTAAATGTTGACGCCAGCCAGACACACCACCTACGCTAGTCAAAGACACCATGTCAGCACCACCTCACACATAGTCAATATGCCCAATCAGCAGTGATGACATCAGCAATGACGTCATGCCACGTCATTAGGGTACAGGGGCCCACCAGAGGTCCATTTTTAGCCCTCAGAGTGCCTTTTCTTCCAGGGGGCATAACTTTCACATATGGTATTGGTTTTTCAACTTCTTATAGGCGTCAGAAAGCTCTCTCTGAGAACTACACAGTAGTATAGGTTTCATGATCATATTTTTATGTTTGTGTCAGAATTTGATGTTTGAAGCCTGCATTGCTCCGGTACAGTTTTATGCTCAGAACTTTCGCATACAGAATCAAATTTTGGATTTTGGATAGGCGTTGGAGAGCTCTTACAGTGTAATATAGTTTGGATCATGTAAATTTTTAGTTTGGTATGCAAAGAGAGTTTGGTACTTGTTTGATCACTTGTAGGAGCTTGAGATTCAGAGTGTATTTACGAGTGCATTCAGATGGATTTGTTGGCACAAACTTGTGGGAGTGCATGTTGCTATGAGACCATCAGCATGGTATAGCAAGTTTTTAGATTTGGTGCTCCCTGATATAGGTTTACAGGTGTTTTCAGAGTTACGACTTTGATGGAGATAGGTATAGGTTGTCTTCTAGTTTGAGGACATGGTTGATACTCATGTGAGACTTGGAATCTCGTTTCAGTGGGAGTTGAGTATAGGTACAATGATGATGATGATTATGGTGTCATAGATATGCAAGTTCACTTTTGCATTGGCACGACATGATCATGTATGCGATTGACAAGTATGGGCTATGATGTTCGATTCATGATTACAGGTGGTGTTGTGGTGTTGTTTTAGAGGATTGTTCTTATCTCCTGGATGCATGGTTAGTTCCTTGAATATGGTATTCATTTGTGGACTTGTTGGCAAATCAAATCTAGAGTTGATTTGGTGTTTGAGTCTTGGAGTCTACAGGTTATCTTCTTTGATATCTCAGTTTGCAGTTTACTAGTGTGATGATGAGTTTGCATGTTACTTTGTTTTGGATCTACGAGTTATGTAGTTTTGTGGATTAACTACCCCTTGGCTATAGTGGGATGACTCAGATGTGGACTGTCTATATCCACCAGATTGATTCAATGTTTCTGCAGACTTCATTAGTTGGCCTTGTCTGTGGTCATTTGTGCATTGGTATGTTGCTTTGGGATAAGAGGATGGATAATTAGAGTGCCTGGATAGTTGGTTGTTGGGACTTGTAGCATATTTATCACGATGTCATGGAGAGCTTGGATACATGATTCTATGTTAGCTTTTGCCAGTGATGGTTTTATCTTCTTGTTTGGAGATTTTGGTTCACTACACCTTTTAGGAGCTAGTGATGTTATAGTGGGATTCCTTGATTGGTTTGGGGCCATGGATAATCTTCATTTAGGAGATGGTTATTTTGTTGTCATGGATAGCTTGATATCACAGTTTAGTGGGAGCTTTGGCAGCATGTTAGATTCATCATACATGATGGATGGTCTTCTACAGTGGATGTTGGTGTCATGGAGGAGCTCTTAGTTTTGAGAGTTCTTTGACATTTTTAGTTCAGTTGTCAATAGATGGTTATCTTCATATGAGTGGAGATGTTGACATCTTAGTTTACCATGGAGGACTTCTTCGAGTCTTTGGTTGAGGTGTTGGTTTATCATTTGTCAGTTTGACATGTTTATCCTTGTTCAGAGATGTTGATATTGTGTCTTGATACTTGATGCCGAATTAGAGTTTTGGCATGATATAGGTTCTCTTGAGATAGGATGTATGCATCATTGTACACTTTGTTGCATGTGATCTTCTTACGAGGAGATGGTTAGATCATGATGTCATGATGGGCTTCTTGATTATGTAGATGTGCAGTAGGAGAAATGAAAATGGTCTTGTTTGTTCTCTTGGTATTGAGTACTTTGATCATTTGCTTGATTACTTCATGATGGTGCTATGTTGTATTTAGAGTTTGGCATGTATTGGTCAGTTACAGGTGCTCATGGATACTTGGAGACTTAGGTGAGGCTGGAGTTCTCTTGTGATTAGAGACACTTGTTGAGACAGTTACTCTTTGGAGGTTTCAGCAGATAGACCGAGGAGCCTTACACCTGGATATGGATGTGAGTTCATTATGGACCTAGAGGAGTTTGTTCTTAGAGAGAGTCATTGTGACTTGATGTATCCTGGAGGAGCATTCTCATTCCCCACTCTTGGTCTACACTGCAGTTTATCATCTATGAGGTATTGCATGTCCTTTTAGATGTGTTTTACTTTATGTTTCATCTTCTCATAGATATGGATCTTGAGCTACAATTCTTAGTTTTGGAGGGTTTAGTTGAGGGATGTTAGCATGGTTATCTTCTTGTTCGTATGGATTTGATTTATGAGGTTCATTATGAGGAGTTTAGGAGATGTGATTGGGCTTATTCTTGGTTATGGAATGATTATGAGTTTGGTCTACCTTGATTAGAGAGGCTTACATCCATGTTGGTTACATGTTACATATGTTCATTTGATCTTATGAGATTGAATGGTTGGGTGTTGTTGAGGCTTTTCATTTGGGGTTGTAAAGGAGATCATACTTGACGCTACTTAGCACTTTGAGGTGTTTTGTAGAAGGACATTATGATTTACAGGTTTTCTCTCTTTGTCTTATGACTTCTTCTTGGAGGATCAGGTTGGTATGGTTGGACTTTGGGATAGTTATGGTGACATGTTGTGAGAGAGTATGCAGCGATTTATCATGCATGTATGGATCATTATGATTGTTCTTGATACTACATTTGCTTGTTGATTAGCCACACCTTGGTTTGAGTGTTGATTGATAGACTTGGTATGCCTTGGATCTATTTTTAGATTTGACATTACCCATGTAGTGGGAGTTCCTGGATGTATGTGTTCTTCATTGGTAAGTTTTTTACATGGATCTTGTTATTGCAGTATATGGGTTGGATTTGTTCTTGGCATGGGTTTATTGATGTTATTGATACCTACGAGGTATGGATGGTTGGATGTATTAGCATATGTTGTGGGTGATATTTCCAGTCATGTGGGCTTTTTACCTTTGACAGCAGCTTGGAGCCTTATGGTTTCACTTTGATTTGATGCTTGTGTTCTTTGGATTAGTGTATCTTCACCTTGGCATGTTTCTTTTCTTCCATAGGTGGTACGTTGGAGGATGACAGGAGTTCTTGCTTGAGATGGTGATCACTTTGCTTTGTTGCAGGTATCTTGATGGAGCATGAGAGCATTCTGGAGATTCATGTGATTTCATGTTTTGCCTATGATGACATATTTCATGTATTGACCCTTATGCAATGTATACAACAAGTGGGAGAATGTTGGGATAGGTGTTGTACACCTTGCATAATATTGTACTATTTTATTTAGTTATCACTTGTATAAGTTGTATTGTAACATTGGGTTAGTTATTTTATGTGTGTGGGACACATAGAGTAATTAATTATTATTTGTATTATTTGATTAATTGGGAAAAGTTAGTACCAATAGTCAAATGTGGGGTCAAGTGGTTTTATAAGTTAATGGTTTTATGTTACCATGGTTTTTGGGGCACATGGTTTTGTCCAATACCATAAGTTGTATTTGTGTGAGCTTGGTCTATAAAAGAAAGCACATGGTTAGTGGTTTGGGTAATGTTGGTTGTTTCATTATAGGTGGATTGGAGGTTTGTGAGACGCTGTCATTGTATTGAGCTCTCTCCTATAAGTGCATATTGTGAAGCATGGCAGGTGATGTATGGATTCATGCTTGTACACATGGAGGATGCATTGGAGGTGCTTGATGGGTTCAAAGGTATTCATGGAGGCTCATGGATTGTATTGTAATCTTATATTGCTGAATAATACATGTGAGCATGGATGGTTTTGGAGGCTGGGTTTTTCCCTACAAAGGGTTTTCCCAGGGTATATCTTGTGTTTCTTATTGCTTGTTCATTTGATCTTTGCATTATGGTTTGTTTCAGCATCTTGTTTCTCTTATTGGGTTATGTGGAATTGGTTTAATTAGACTTGCAAAATCCAAACACTTGCCTAGTTAGTTCTTAATGCTTTCATAAGTTAGACTTTAAATGCTTTCTTAGATAAGATTTTATTTTCTACATAAGCATTTGTTTTATTCAAAAAAGGCCTACAAATGATTACTAGGACAAGTCTTTAATTCCCTTTTGCAAATAGTCATCAGACAACACTTTGGTTGACAAACTAATTGTTGAATTAAAGTACAAGTTTAACGACAACCTGTAAGGTTGTTTTTATGTGAATCCATTTTGAATGAAAGGGATGGAAGTTTATGGTGCAAACTATGAAGCCTCTAATTTCCTGAAAGGGATATGTATGTAAGGTCATTTTAAATGAACCCTCTAGGTATATATTTGGGACTAGCAATGTGTTATGATATAGAAAGCTTGTCCTATATAGTGCAAGAATGTAGGTAGTGACATAGAATTGCTTCCATAGCCATGGTTTGGTAAGGTTACTAAGTCAACACTTTTATATTGGAAAAATGTTATAGAAATACTTTCTGCCATTACCATGGTTTGGTAAGACTACTAAGTCAACATTTCTATATTGGAAAAAAAATGTTTTTATAGAAACACTTGTTGCCATAGTTTAAAGTGGAAAAATGGCAATAGGATAGTTAAGAATGAGAACATATTGATCAATCAATTGGTCATTTTATTTGCATCCAAGAAAAAGATAGATTGCTAATATATGTAATGTGTTATGCTTTGATAATGAATCTATTGTAAGGAAGCAAAGGTGTGCAGAAACACTTCCTATGCTAACCTTGGGAGGAGAGTTATGCAAATTTCAAATACAATATTACAGAGATATCAAGAAACACATGAAATAGCATAAACAGAATAACAATAAAACCATAACACAGTGATATATGTGGGGAAAACCCTTTCGAGAGAAAAACACCACACTCCAAAACCTACACAATGTATTATCAAATCTCGAAACATATTACAAGACACTTGCAATGCAAGTTCTTATAGGAGTCTTCACCTCAACTCAAACTAGAGGACTTTTGGCAGCATTGCGATAGCATATAGACTTGCAAACTAACTAGATCACCTCTCACAAAATGACTATCTCAAAGTACCAATATATATTACATTGCATATGAGAACTTTCTAGAGATAAAGCATTTCTTTTTAGGAAATATCTAATAAAATCTCGTAGCAATCTTATCTCTATCTCCATATAAAAATAATTCTCAAAATAGCCGCTTTTCACCTATCACAAAATCTTCTATTCTTAGCTTGCTTTATTTTTATTTCCATGCAAGGTTGAGACACTTTTTTTTTTTTTTAATTTGTTTTAATCTTTTTGTCTTTTTTCTATTTTTAAAATACTTTATTTATAACATTCTCCCACTTATCAAACACCTTGTATAAACCAATAGAAAATAGGTAGTAATTGATGGGGGGAAAAGGCCCATTAATTCAGAACACCATTTGAATTTCTCAGTGCTCACGGGCTTTGTTAATGCATCTGCAACATTCGCCACAATCTCCATCTTTTCTAGCTTCACCCTGCCATCCTCGACCATATCTCTCACGAAGTGATACTGAACATCAATGTGTTTAGTCCTGGCATGAAAAGTCAGGTTCTTTGCAAGGTAGATTGCACTTTGACTGTCACAATAAATTGTAACTGCACCATGTTTCAATCCAATATTTGAACACAAACGCTTAAGCCAAATGGCTTATTTACATGCATGAGTAACTGCCATATACTCTGCCTCTATAGTGGACAAAGCAACCATAGCTTGTCACTTGCTCATCCAACTAATTGCACCACCATTAAGAGTAAATACATATGTACTGGTGGACCTTCTACTATCGACATCACCAACCTAGTCTGAATCCACAAAACCATGAATACTCAAGGAATGTTGATCTCCTATACCATGAAAACATATAGAGTACTCTATTGTACCCCACAAATATCTGAAGACCCTCTTAACTGCATCCCAATGCACTCTTCCAAGATTAGACATAAAACGGGAAGGAACTCCCATTGCTTGGGAAATGTCTGGTCTTGTACAGACCATAGCATACATTAAGCTTCCAACTGCACTCTGGTAAGGTACTCTACTCATGTCTTCCATCTTTGATGGGGATGTACGGCATTGTGAAATAGAGAGCTTTGTTCCCAATGTAATAGGAACACAAAGTGGTTTACAATCCTACATGCTAAACCTTTGCAAAACTAAACAAACATACTTACTCTGTCCAAGCCATAGCTTTTTGTTCTCATGATCTCTTCTGATCTCCATCCCAAGTATGTGTTTTGTTGGATCAAGATCTTTCATTTTGAATTTCGCAGAGAGCTAAGATTTTAATTCTACAATCAAACCTTTGCCCTTCCCAATAAACAACATGTCATCACCATATAAAGAAATTACCAAGAAATGATCACCATCAGATTTAAAATATACACAGTGATCAGATTTAGACCGTACAAATCGCAAACTCAACACATATGTATCAAACTTCTAGTACCACATCCTAGGACTTTGTTTAAGGCCATACAAAGATTTCTTTAACTTACAAACCAAATTGCTTTTACCTTTCACCATGTAGTGCTCTAGCTGTGTCATATAGATTTCTTCCTCCAAATCACCATGAAGGAAAGCAATTTTTACATCCATTTGTTTGACCTCTAGGTCATAAACTGTTGCAATAGATAATAAAAAATAAATGGATGTCATTTTAGCAAAGGAGAAAAGATCTCACCATAATCAATACCCTCAACTTGAGATTATCCCTTTACAACCAACCGTGCCTTATACTTTTCAACATTTCTATCTGAACCAATCATTTTCTTAAACACCCATTTACAATCAACAGGTTTCCATCCTTCAGGAAATGGTACTAAGTCCCATGTATCATTTCTTTTAAGAGCTGCCATCTCTTCATCCATGGCTATTTTCCAAGACTCTGCATCATTCATACCCAAACCTTCTTGCACAGATCTCGATTCATCAATGTTAGTACTCAAAGAAAATATACACTTCCAATCATTAGGTGAATACCCATACCTTTCAAGTGGTTGCTTATGCCTTGTAGACCTTCAAACAAGCTGAGGTGGAGGTTCTTCCACTTCCTCCTCTTCTTCCTCTTCTGAAGATTCAGAGCTTGATGAGCTGTCCTCAACTTCTTGTCTATCTTGGGGCCTCGATTCAACTTTCTCAGGCGTAGAAGGAAGTTGAATCACATCTTTTTTCTATTCAATTTCTTTATGTTGTTCTGGCTAAAAAGTAACAGGAGGAGATTTAGTCTCTCTAAAAATAACACTTCTGGAATAAATTACCTTATGTGCAACAGGGTCCCAAAGTTTGTATCCTTTCACACCATAGCTATAACCAATGAAGATACATTTAACAGCCTTAGAAACCAACTTTGTTCTCTTCTCCTTAGGCACATGTACATATGCCTCACAACCAAAAAATCTTAGATGTCTAAGTGAAGGCATTTTCCCTGACCACGCCTCCATTGGTGTTTTATCAAAAAGCACTAATGTAGGAGATCTATTGATCAAATAACAAGCAGTGGTAACAGCTTTAGCCCAAAACTTTTGTTCTAGACTAGCTCCACTCAACATGCTCCTAGCCTTCTCCATCAATGTCCTGTTTGTTCTTTCTGCAACTCCATTCTGCTGCCGAGAATATGGAGTTATCTTTTGTCTTTTAATCCCACAATCTATACAAAATCTGTCAAAATCTGTAGAACAGTACTCACCACCATTGTCAGTCCTCAAACATTCAATTTTCTTTCTAGTCTGAGTTTCTACCAAAGCCTTGAACTCCTTAAAATGACTAAGAACTTCAGATTTACTCTTTAAAAATATATCCATGTTCTCCTACTAAAATCATCAATGAAAGTAACATAATAAATTGATTTACCAATAGAAGTGCAACATCAACATGACCAAATACATTTGAATGAATTAGATCCAAGATACATGAAGACTTATGAGAAGACGAGTAAAACTGAACACGGTTCTATTTTCCATAAACACAATGTTCACAAAAATCAAATTCTAAATTGCAATCATTTAACCCCTCAACTAGGTTCTTGTTTCTCAGGGCTTTCAAACCCTTCTCTCTAATGTGGCCAAGCCTTTGGTGCCATAACATGGTCTTCTCTGTAGGCAACTTTGATTTGGTAGACAGAGCACCCTTGGGTATCCAGAAGCCATGACCATCCGCAGAAGAGGAAACCATCTCTTTTTTCAATGAATTAGTTACTGGCTTAATTTTATCAAAAGTGCTATTACACTCAACCGTGCATGCATCGAGCTGGTACAATGTACCCAATCTACTTCCTCTTGCTATCACCATAGCACCTCTCACTATTTTCACACCTGCTTCAGAAAACTGTACATGGACACCCACATCTATTAGCTTGTTAACAGATAATAAATTTCTTGCTAGTCCTAGGATATGCAAGACACCATCAAATCATCTAACTCTACCATCAAAAAATTTCACATGAATACTACCACGGCCAACAATGTCAAGGAAAGAATTATCATCAAAATGCACCTTACCACCATCATAGTTTTCATACTTACTAAACCAATTTCTGTTAGGAGTCATGTGGAAAGACGCATCTGAGTCAATCAACCATCATTATCACCTGTACAAGTGGCCAAGGCTGTAATAAAGGCATCTCCATCTTCCTTTTCAGAATCAGAATCAGAATCTTGCTTCTTCTTCTTCTTTTTCTTCTCTTCTTTACATTCCTTTTGAAAGTGTCCAGATTTGCCACAGTTCCAACATACTTCCTTGGACTTACTAGGAGATTTTTATCTCCCCTTATTCTTGGACTTGGAACGACCACGCTGCTTCTCATCCTTGCATCGTTCTTTTGGTCTTCCTTGAACACTCAAAGCCTCTTTGGCACTCAGAAAGACCTTCCTTCTCATCTCTTCAGAGAGTAGAGAACCAACAACATCCTCCATCTTCAAAGTGACTGAAGTGCTCCCAATGACCATGACTAGGCTGTCCTATGAGTCTGGCAGCGAACACAACAAAGTTTGGCACCTTTCTTCTTCTTCCATCTTAACCCCAATTGAGGTCAACTGAGTCACCAACATATTAAAAATTTTCAGATGCTCAGAAATATGTCCACCTTCTATTCTCAAGGAACACAACTTCTTGCTCAAGAAAATCTTATTTACTACAGATTTGGCTTGATATATTTCACCCAGCTTCTTCCATAGCTTCTTTGAAGTGGATTCTTTGTGAACATTTATCAGAATTGAGTCTGTAAGGCATAGTCTTATGAGACCTTTATCTTTTCTATCCATTACATCATATTTTGCAACCAAAGTTGGATCTATAGGCCTCTAGACATTTTCATCCACTGCATCCCATAGATCCCGATCAATCAACAGATCTTCCATCTTCAGCTTCCACATTTCAAAATTCATGCTAGAAAACTTCTCTACCTCAACTCTTCCAGATGTGCTCCCCATATCTATTATCCTGCAATATAGAATATGAAATACTCTGCACAAGCTCCCACTCAAACTTGATTAGCTCAAAAAACATGTACCCAACAAATAGAACCAAAACTGGCTAGGCTCTGATACCACTTGTAAGGAAGCAAAGGTGTGTGGAAATGCTTCCTATGCTAACCTTGAGATGAGGGTTATGCAAATTTTAAATACAATATTACAAAGATATCAAGAAACACATGTGAAATAGCATAAACAGAATATCAATAAAACTATAACATAGTGATATACGTGGGGAAAACCCTTTTGGGAGAAAAAACCCCACACTCCAAAATCTGCACAATGTATTATCAAATCTTGAAATGGATTACAACACACTTGCAATGCAAGTTCTTACAGGAGTCTTCACCTCAACTCAAACTAGAGGAATTTCGGCAACATTCCGACAGCATGCAGACTTGCAAACTAACTCTCACCTCTCACAAAATGACTATCTCAAAGTACCAATATATATTACATTGCGTATGAAAACTTTCTAGAAATAAAGCATTTCTTTTTAGAAAATATCTAATAAAATCTCATTTCAATCTTATCTCTATCTCCATATAAAGATACTTCTCAAAATAGCCGCTTTTCACCTATCACAAAATATTCTATTCTTGGCTTGCTTTATTTTTATTTCCATGCAAGGTTGAGACACTTTCTTTTTTTTTAATTTGTTTTAATCCTTTTTTTTTCTATTTAAATAAAATACTTTATTTCTAACATCTATAACCTGTATAAAAAATAGTGACCAAAGGTGGTTATTACACCATTCTAGATTGGAGAAAAACAAACTTGAAAATAAATTATTGGTATTAATTATGTGGAAAACATTAACTATTAGTAAGTGACGACAAATGGAAAATTCTCAAAAAAATCATTACCCTCAATCAAATTTAACTATAGTAGAATGTAATAATGAAGTTTAGAACACTAATACAATAGTATTGCATTTTGTAATTGAATTAAGTCCATCATGTTTAAAAAACATGGGAAGAGGTCACATATTTGTTGTGGGCCTAGCAAAGTTGGCTATGGACAAATAAATTGTTGTTTATCTTAGCAAGGAAAATTTATAGTGTTCTAGGAGATTGCCTTTAGTATTCTAGTGGATTGAAAATACTAACCTAGAACTTGATGAAAACCAAAATTACATAAAACTTAATGAACAAAAGGGTTGTTTAATCTACTAAATTTTATGAATACTTTCTTATGGAAAAATTTATTGATTTCTCAAATTTAGCCAACCTAACATAGAAGTTTAGAGTATGGATCATGAGTTTGGAAAATTTCATCGCACCCTACATACCATTTCTTGTGGTAGTAGATAACCTTGATTTGAAAACTCCTTTTTCAAATCCAGTAGTTTCTTCCACATTATTTAGGAGCAACTTGCAGGAAGAAATATGATCATTTTAATGGATTATTTTTTAGAAGAAAAACTAGAAAAGTCACAATCCCTTCTATCTCCAACCCAATATGGAAAATAATGTGGGTTCATTAGTATTATAAAAATATGTTACTATCCACAAATGACCTAGTAGATGAAAGTGAGTGGATGATTCAAGTTACAGAATGCTACATAAAGATAGAAATATAATAAGAGGAACCATAATAAATATAAAGCAAAGATAAAGAAAGAAATGATAGAATCACAAAACATGTATAAACCTATTTTATTTTCAAATACCAAAGGCAAGGAGAGATAAACTTTCAAATATATAAGGAGTGGGAACTTATATACACATTAGAAGATAATAATCTTACTTAATAGAAGGTAAAGTATTATCCTCTACAATGCATAGAGGATGGTACATGAGTTGATCTAGAACTATCATTAGAACTTAAGAATATTAAGAAACTTTAGTGTAAAGAATTGCTAACATGGAAACATTGGCCATGTATGTCAAATCTTCAAGCTAAGTAAAATTGTTAAGAAAAATGATACTAGGAATTACTATTTGACTCAACCACAGTCTTAGAAGTTAATATTTTAATTGATTTTTCTCTAAAAACTCCTTGGAGTTTTTCATACTTTTCGAGCTTGATTTACCTCAATTGAGGTCAAGTCATCTTGAATAATCTTGTAAGTTATGAAAACCCTACATCTAGGACTTGAGATTAGAGGCAATGCATATTCAAATTTCTCAACCCAAAACAACATTAAATCCTCAATTTTTGAAGATTTGGGCACAACTCCATAAGTCCTTGGAATATGAATTTATTGATATTAAAATAAATTATAAAAAAATTATAATAACGTATTATTTTTATAGTAATATTATTTTATTATTAAATAATTTTATATTATAAAAATTTTAGTTTAATTAAGCGGAGAAGAGAGGTGTTTTACAATGGGAGCAAGGAGTCTCCACTGTGTACATAGAAACCCCTTAACTTAAATTTGATAGTCAAATAAGTAATATTTAATACTATTATTAAATAAGAAGGAATCAAATCCAAAAGTAATAAAAAATAAAAAATTAATAAGTAAAATAAAATATATTCCAATCACTACTTTTTTTTCATTTAACTATTTTATAATTATTATTTTTATTAAATTAAAGCAATCAAATAATACAGAAAGAATAGTCAAGCAGCCAACACAACTACACACAACAGAGACAAAAGCACAGCAACCTAGAAGTAGAGTCTAACAACGACTACCACACTTAGTGTAGAATGGTAGGAGTAACAATGGCTATGACAACGTAAGAACAACTATGAAGATGGAGAGAAAGCTAGATAAAAAGAAAGGCTAAATGACATAAACACACCTTCTACCACCACCACTCACTTATTTGTATGTGTTTTATAATTTGTTTTATTATTATAGAAAAATAAAAAATTCAAAAGTAAAATAAAATAATTTTAAGCAAATAAAATAACTCAAAACTGATGGCATGTTTTAGATGGATGTATTTACTAGTATACATATATTTAAAATATATATCTAAAGTACGCCAAGAGATATCCAAGTTGAGGCACATATAACACTTTTTTTCATAAATTGTTAATATTATATAGGCGCTTCGAGAAGGATATCTGTCGGCATATTTTATACATATGATACCCATTAGCACCATTAGAACAACATTTATAAATTAGGAAAAATATTTCTAAATTGAATTTAGTAATGGATAAAATGTGTAAATATTCTCTAAACATTTGTCCAAAAATATTTCATATATATTTGATGTCATAATAAAATAGTTCTTGAACACTTTCACCTAGTGAGCCATTTATGCATTAGTAATAACTGTTCGTTACAAGTTTCATAATGATTAGGCGAAACTTTGATAGTCACATTAGACTTTACAACGTACAAGGTAGGTATACCATAGTGTGCATGTAACAGCCTGAATGATGGAATCACTTGATGCATCTAGAATCTGATGGAGTACTTGAATTTTAAAACAACGATCAACCATTCCTCAACTGGGCCCATGTGATAACTAATTTGTGATTGTCCTTTAAGAAATCTCATGAATCTCATACTAAGTTCATTAGAAAGACTGTGCTTGTTGATGATCTCTGTTGGTCTAATAGTTACCATCCAAATACATCCAGAAAGGTAATGATCTCGAAGCTCGTGGTATAAAGCAATTGACCAGTCACATAAATCTGTAATGTGTATTTTTAGATTATAAAATTTAACATCCAAGTTCATTATCACCTTGGATCCGTTGTTGAAGTTAAAGTATTCAGCACAATTTTTAAATTTCATTCCATTGGTCCTTGGTCCATTTATTTTGATTTTGTTAACCATCTTTTCTCTCAACCAATAATAGACACTCAATTCCTCTATACGAAGGAGAACATTCCATGGAAGATACTAATGGTAGTTAGACAACCAACTTGACACCCATATATCTTCATTATGTGACATCTTGCTCACCTGTATTAAAATAATAATTAATTTAGTCATTTTTAGTATACAAAATGATATATATTGCCACACATTTTAGAAAATCATTTATATGCTACTAAATGTTAACTAAATATATATATCATTAAAACTAACTAAGAATATTTGTAATTGAAGTATTATTTATTTCTACAATCAAAGAAATTTGAGGTTAGTAAATTATTACAAACTTGTTTAATGTATATTCAAGTATAGAGAATTATAAACATTAAAAGTATAATTACTTATATGTAGACACTTACGTAACTAAACTCATATATACTTGAAACAGTTAATAGTCATTGAAGTAAATTTCAATGTAATATGTTATAACACTTAATAATCATTGAAACTAATTTATTATAAATATTTGAAATGTATTTTAATCTAATATATTAAATATATTTTAGTAATAAATTATATTATTATGAAAGAATATTAAAGTATATTATTTTTTTTCAATTCTATACATTGAACATTATTTTGACCAAATTTTTAATAACTATTAAATATCCCTTGAATTTATATATGTGAGAAGGAATATACAAAATATATAGAATATAGAATATACATAAAAGCTATCTTTTTATTTTTGTTGTTGACATGATAACAAATAAAAAACTTACAAAAAGTATTAAATGAGGAATATACATAGCAGTTATGAAATTATATTATAATATTACATATTGTTTAAATACATCTGAAATTTTTCAATGATTCGAAGTGAATCACCTTCGCTGCGTTGTTCATCACCATATAATTCTTTAAGAAAAGTACAAAATCCAACTACTTTTTAGTTTATAGTCAAACATGTCGTCTTAGATTTGTAGACCACCAACTGCGACAACAACATATCATTCAACAACTGGGAATGATTCAACAACATGCCTAGAGGCCATAGAGAGGGTTTCTAGAGCGATCTATTTCAATGTTACGCGCTTGGTTATTTGAACATCTCGTTCATCTGTAAGTAATCAACTTGAATTGTGATACTATAAATTTCCTATTTGTGCTATTCAATTAGTGAACGACTCATAAATCTTTGTTACGATTTTATCTATTGTGGTTGTTGTAACTTATATTTTATTTACTTTTTCTGTCAGTGGTGTCAGATTTCTATATAAGCCATAAATTGTAGGGAAACCATATTATTTCCAGGCTTTTTTTCTTTCTTGACATGGACAGAATAATTGGAGGCCTACTGTATAATCAAAGAAAGAGTACTGGTTGCTTTAAGCAATCTTTGCAATTGATATAAAGATGCCTTGCATTATGAAATTTGTAAATAATTTCATTTCCAAGGGAGCGCTCCTCTCAGCATGATATCCCATGTAAAAATATTAGAATATGCAAAGTTGTACTGCATGTCTACTGTTGTCAAATATTAACATGTTATGAGTAAATATTTTCTATTTAGAATTGTGTGATTCTTGACTCTTTGATGAGTACTGGTTGCTTTGAGAAATCTTTGCAATTGATATAAAGATGCCTTTCATAATAATTATGATAAGTAGTGGATTCACATTGCAATTGCACAATTTAAATTTCGAAAAAGGTTAATTACTCCACTCATGGGTTGAGTTCAAATGAGCTATGAATCATAAAAGTTACATATAATGGTGCACACTGACTTGGAGTTCAAATGAGCTATGAATTGTAAAAGTTACATCTTTATTGTACAAAAGAAACACTAAAATGAGGAATGAGTTTCTATTTCTATTTTTAAAAACAAATTTTGAAATCTGTTTGAGAGGTGGTTGGGGTTAAATTTTCATTGTTTGCAAGCCGTAGAAGTGAAGGCCTTAGAAAAAATCCTCCATGTCTCCTTGTGTCTTGAACTTGGGTCCAACCCTGTAGTGAAGCAGTAAAGTATCTAGTATTTGAATGTCCTGATATGAGGGTGTCTCTTTAACTAATTTGAGGCCTATGTGTTTTGCCTTAAATCAAACTTGTTTGTTGTAATTTTGTATAAATTTCCTTTTGGCTAATTATTTGGTAAAATGACATTTGTGCCAATGGGGAACCAATCAGATATGAGTAACTTAGTATTTGAGTAGTGTTGTTCTTTTGGTAATGATATAGATGCAAGTTTGTTTTTCTAGCTTACAAAATTGTAATTGGAGTATGGTTCACTTGCAGTGCATCTAGATATCATCCTTGATTAAAAATTGTAATGTTGAGTAAGGTTCTTAGAAAAAATCCTCTGTGTTTCCTTGCATCTAGAACTTGGCTCCCACCTTGTAGTGAAGCAGTAAAGTATCTGGTATATGAATCTTCTGTTATGAGAGTTTCTCTTTAACTATTTTGAGGCCTATGTGTTTTTCCTTAAATCAAACTTGTTTGTTGTAATTTTGTATAAATTTCCTTTTGGCTAATTGTTTGGTAAGATGAAATTTGCGCCAATGGGGAACCAATCAGATATTAGTAACTTAGTATTTGAGTAGTGTTGTTCTTTTGGTAACAATGATTGATGATGCATGTTTGTTTTTCTAGCTTACAAAATTGTAACTAGAGTATGGTTCACTTGTTAGGGTTAGCTAGTAGAAGATATCAATTAAATGCAAATAAAGATTAAACAGAAGAATGAAAATACATAGAAATAATAATAGCAAGAGAAGTTTTAATATGGTTCACCCAAACTTGGGCTACATCCACCAAACAGAGAGTCCAATATTATTATCCAGTAAAAAAATTGATTACAACCAGCAATCCCTGCAACTCAATACCATTGCAAATGCTACAATACAATATCTATCAAAACCCTAACCCTTAGCCGCTTTTATCAAGCCTTATGTCAGTTACAAAAATAGGGTTTCTTATGTCAGTTACAAATAGGGATTTTTTTATGTCAGCTCTAAAAAAAAATTTGGGGGCTGCGCCCCCAAACCCCCACTCGGAGCCCAACCCGGCCCGAACCCTGGTGAGGATACATGGCTAGTGTACAGTACTTTCCTGATCAGTCGCCACCTACCAACATCACTTGCAGTGCATCTATATCATCTTTGTTTAAAAATTGTAATGAATAATAACATGCACACTAAAAGACTTTTGGTTCTCATGAATAATAACATGCACACACAAAACTCCTTATGTCTTGTTGGTTCCCAAAAATGCAGGTTGTTAACCCTAAGAGGATGCCAGAGTCTATGTTTAGATTTGCAACATTTTTGGACCAATTGACAGAGCTATTAGCTCCCTACACTTCAGGTCCTACAAACCTAGGCGGGTATACCTTTGTAACTAAAGCAGACTTAACACTATATGACTTGATTGGATTAGTAAATCTATCACAATGGCATAAAATGTAATAGATGCAAGCTTCTAAACTACTCCTACTCCTAATACTAAGATCTGAGATGTAATTGTTTGAATGAGATCTTATGGAATCCTAAAATGGAATTGGTATGACCAGTGCCTATTTCTGTTGGGCTAATGGAGTCAAGGTGTATATGATATATGATTTACTTATTAGTTACAATCCTAATTATTTGGCACTTGTGTTTGTTTATAGCTTGTGTAAACGTGCAAGAATGTGATTGATAGACTCTACTTAGTGATCCACTCGAATCTTACCAGGTTACTGTGACTTATTGAAAGGATTTTTTAATCCTTGCTTGAAGAAACCGATCAAAATAATCACACAATGACAACAAATGTGTATTGACAAATGGAGTTGATGCTCAATTTGAATAACAAGACAATATTGAGTTGGAGACAGTATGGCAATCTTGATAATTATAGGGCTGCTCTTACCTATCCAAATGCTACCTCCAGGTTACTGTAATCAATCAAAAGGATTTTATATCTGTAATGGAAACCAATTAATTTGATTACACGAAAACAGTGAATGTGTTTTGATGAAACTAAAATATCAACTTGGAAACTCAAGTTCAAATAACAAAGAAATAATAGTATGGAGACAACCAAATAATTGCTCAGCTCAACAAACAATAGACACCAATATTAAATCATTAATTTATGCATTTTCTCCACTATACAGTTTTGAAAGATTTTACAATGTACAACATAATATTTTATTTTGGCAACTGGTCAATCCATCCAGTTATCTAACTGATGTTTTTCCTAATCTACTCTTGATCCTAATCTATTGATTCTCCTTTTTACACCAGTTTGCATCTCCCTTATATTTTTTCCAAACTTAGGGTTATGACCCTTTACATTCCGGTGCATCCTTTGGTACAGATTTTCATTCAATTGTCTTCGGCAAAAATAAAATATTTAATTAGTTGCCATTGGCAAATTAAATATTTAATTAAACTTCATTTTCATAATCTCCTGAAAATTAATTTTAATGGTAATCTTCTTGGAAACTTCAAGTCAATTTTACTCGTATATATTTTTACCACATTTAATCACCCACTTTTAACTCTTCTAGTAAAAATGTTTTATATTGCATTTACTTAGTGTGCTTTCACCCTTGGGTAGAAAATATTTCCTCATACTCGTCTCCTTGGTGAAAGATATTTTACTAGTCACCATAATACACCGTCACATAAAACGTTCTCTTGGGTAACTCCTTGGATTGAAAGTAATTTTCCAATTTGATTGTTTATTAAAATCTATATTTGATATATTCATTGTATCCCTATGTGAAAATACTTTATTCCTTTTCACTTTCACTAAAAAACTTATTTTCCTTCTCAAAATAATATTTCTCCTTCTGGGATTTCTTATTGATTTTGTAATAATTCTTTACCTTTGAGTTTATATAATTCATGTGCTTTTGTTTTTGTTATATCGGGAGACTCAAAAATACTCACTCCATATTGAAAAACTCCTCTCGATAATTATTTTAATATTTTTTACTTTCTTTTGATCTTGGCAATATGCATCTTTTGGACCCACTTCATTGATATTTTGGAGAGACACTGAAATTTACCTGATGTCAGAATGGTCTTTTATCACCATCAGCATAACATAGGCCATCGTTGTAAAATTAATATGTCATCCTGATGTTTTTGGTCTCTTCGATGTGTTTCACCCATCTCTTCCCGCAATGCCTCTCATGGTTTTCTTCATCGCGGTGACCCTTGTAATCGGAGAGATTTAAAAAACTTACTCCAATATAGTAAGTCTCTTCGATAATGACTTTAGGGTTTTCTATGTGATTTGTATCTCCTCGTATTTGATCCAAGGTCTTTCTTGAACAACACCATAGAATGATATAACATTGGGATGATGGAGTTGACCTAGAATAGAAGCCTCTTTCCAGAAGTCTACTATCATTTGTTCTTGCTCTCAATACCTTCCTTCAAAATAGCTGGCTTTGATCCGCTTAATAGCAACATCTGATCCCTTCCATTTTCCATGATAAACTATTCCATACGTGCCATAGCCAAGCTCTCGTATTTCTTATTATCTGCAAACCTTTAGCCAATGCTTGTATTTTATGAATTTTAGCAGGTTTATTCACATCAAATGATCTGATTACAATCATGTTGGGAGGAGCAGCAAGATTACGCTCAGGAAATAGGAATCATGTTTGTTATGTATTCACCTAGAGCGTCAATGCTGTATTTTAGTTGTGCAAATATTAATATCACTGGAGCTCCATCCTTATATCACATTTATCACCACAATCTAGTGTTTCTGGAAATGCTCAAGACCTTCTTCTTTAATATTTTGTATAGTGGGAGAGTACATAAGAAATTGTCATTGTTGTCATTCCTACATCTTGCTATCCATTGTTTCCATTAGAACCATATTTGAAGCATGAGATACATGAACAAGAATCTTTAAAGCCATCTGCGAGTTTTGCAGCTACTAGTCATTTCCTCTGCATTTTCTCCAGCTTTGCAACCCAATTCATTTTGAATATGTGTTTCAATTTTAATAATTACCACAGCCACCACATTCTCTTTTTGCGGGGGGGGGCATGGAATGCTCCCATCACTATTTTATTTCCTATCTGAAGATCAATACGCCATATCCATGGTGCTACTGTTAACGTCTTGAGAGGAAAACTCGAAACCAACTATTCCGCTAGCCACTTTTGTTTGTTTATTTCTCTGAATTCCATCTCTACCATGAGAATAAGGTGTATCTACAGACTGCTGAACCAAATCTGCTTTATTACCTCCAAATTGGCAACCTTCCCTAGGCTCCGAACAATAGCTGAGACAAGATCATAAGAACAAGAAGGACAGTTTTGATGGTAATCAATGATTGAAGTTCTGCAGTTATCACAAAATAACTTCTCATCAGGATTAAGTTTGGCTCTAGGAATCTCCAACTTGTTTTGCATGAAGAATAAATCTCTTTATAACGCTTTGTTGCTACAATACATTGCTCAGAATCCAAGTATGCACGGGACTTCAGAGTGACTCTAGATATCATGGAAACTCCAATATTATCTTATCGATAGCTGTAATATGCCTGATAAATATTCGTTTCATATTTTAGTGTACTAGTTTTAGGGTTTCTTATTTACAGAAGCCTCAGGGATATTGATAGGCCTTGGTGACTTCATTCCAGAATTACCTATCATTCTTCCTCTATCATTACCATGAGAAGAATCTGATAGCACAAAAAGTAGACAAGGTTGATCTATCAAAAACATGTGATAGATCGTCCTCTTCTGAAGATGCAAAGTCAATCGGAGGTGGAAAGCATTGTGACATTTGAAGGGTGTACTTGTTAAATGATCTATGTTTGAACACAATATATCTGAACAGTCCCTTCACCATCATTGATATCCTCAACTATGGCTATAAAGCTTAAAATTGGCATTGCTATAGAAAATTCTTCTAGGATTGTGGAAAACCATAGCTTCAATTCTTGATTCAGAGTACCCACAGTGAAAAGGACTATATTATCTGGGGAATTTGGTATGTCAAGAAATCCAATAGCGCCAACAGGTCGCCCATTGTTAGGCTTTAGTGCTACAAGTGGAACCATCTTCTTATCTCCCCATATTTTCACCTGTTACATTCATGTGTCGGTTAAGTCCAAAAAATACTATTGGTTGAAGAGAAGTTAATGCAATATGCACTTCTGTGCCCGAATTCTATTTACTTTCTTTTCCTACTATATCATCCAAAATGGGAATAGGAGAGATGAGGATGTAGGTTTCTTGGTATTATCAACTGAATTCTCCTGTCCATTCACATGTTTCTACAATATTCCATGATCAAGAGAATTTAGCAAGCTTGGATTGACAATTAAAAGGTTCCCATTCGAGCTACTTTCTTTAGCTGCACCTTTGAACATAAACTCTTCAGACACCTTTGCCACATCTATATCTATTACTGATGAAATCACTGTGCTATTTGCATTTGCTTCTTTCTGTTCTGAGCACATATGGGATATATCTTGTAAATGATGCTTTTCATGCATGAAGGATAACTAAGACTGACCCTCTAACACATTACTGCAAGTGCCTTTCTGTGATGTAGTCATATTTTTTATCATGGGAGCTTAAAATTTTTGTAAAGAATGGTAGGAAATTTTATGTCCCAACATGTCTAATGACGAATGTATTGTAAAGTCTAATGACCAATGTATTGTAAACATTGTCTTAACTCCTGAGTCTTTGTTATCTTTACCCTAGGTCCCCAAAGACAAAATAAAGAATCTTCACATGCACCACTAGTTTGAATGTCAAATTAAAAATGGACAAAAAATGTCAAATTTCTTGTGTAGTATGAATCTCTAAGAAGCTGACAATTTGAGCAGCGTAATCCTATGGGTTAGGTAGTAGTTTGTGAGGTTTGGATATTAGATGCAAAGATTACACATGAAAGCATGGAGCAAAGAGCATGTACAAAATATTTATTTACAGATTTGCAATTTTGTGTCATGAGACTGTGTTTCGATAAAAAATAATAAAAGAAACAAGGAGGAACCCTTCTCTCTTTACCATCTCTTAATTTGTTAAATTTAAAAGACCTACTTTAGATTTGTTCTGCTCTGTCTTTGAACTTTCCTAAATGATACAACAGTTTCTATTGAAATAGGGAGCTCTTCACTTTTGTTTACAAGTCTTGCTAAGTTGTTGGATGTCTTTTCTTGTATTCTTGCAACTGTTATGGCATGGTTTATCTATTCTGTGGTGGCTCTTCAACCTACCATTTGGTTGGAATCTGCTTGAAGTTTCATCACAGTTATTGCGCCATTGCTTAATGTGAGCTTAAAAATTAGGTTCTCCATTTCTTATAAGATGTTATATTTTGTGGATTTACTCTATTTTTCAATAATTATTGGATTTATCTTTCAGTCATCTTTTCCTTCCCTAGTATGGTTGTTTAAAAGAGTCACAATAGATGGTGGACTCTAGGCACTGAAGTATATGCTCATGTGGCAAGTCAGTGATTAGAAAGTTGGAACTCAAGAGTCTACATCCCTTTTGTTCCTGAACATGAGCATTGACATTGATTTGAAATTAGAAGATACAAATAGTGGAGAGTTTTGTGATAATAACAAGTTCAACGATGATAGGTAGAACATCGAAGATTTTGTGGAAGTAGTGGTGTCACTCACTTTGGGGCTATAGGACACTGATGTCTATCATTATCTGGAACACAACAGAGTTACATTCCTAGCCACAATCTACCACCAGGGAGAAGGCGTGATCTTGGTAATGATTCTAGTGATTATTGCAACATTGAAACGTCAACTGGCTATCCTGGAAATGCTTATGAGAATATGCAGACCCAAAAGCAATAAATATAGAAAAACTATCCTATGAAAAAAAATTGGATTTCTATAGGATTATAATTATACATAGCTACTCACTAGCCAGAGCCTACCTGTTGCTTGTGCTTGTGAGCTTATTCATGCTTGAATAAATCCAATGATGTGCCCTTCAGTACTTAGTCCTCTCAAACACCCTTGCAAAATTATAATCCATGTGCTCCAAAAAATGTTTCCCACAAAATTTGGACACTCTCTGCAACCTTCCAATGATGAAAGCTGAATAATAATCGATTCTCACAGAAGTAGAAGGCAAAGGCGATTCTTTAACTTTCTGTTAACGCTCACCTCACAACTACAAGTTCAAACTGTAATGTAGGCACGTCCTCACAAACAATAAGTATCAACTACGCCAGTATGATCGTGCAAGCTGGAAAATGGGAGGCAAAGGAATATGTGGCAAGCATATATGCATTATGTGCTAATTAATTGATAGTTATGACCAACTGAAAATAGATACTCTTGCTAAGCATGCCACGCTAAAATAATTGATAGTTATGACCAGGGTTTGCATTCCCAACTAAAAACAGATACTCTTGCTAAACATGTTGTGCTAAAATAATTGATAGTCATGACTAGGGTTTGCATTCCTACTAGATTTTATTTACTGACCAAATTTTACTAACTGAGATCATGAAATATAGAGAAGACGTTAATACAAAACTATAAAATTTATTTTTAAGAATTGTAAAACAAATTAAACCTCAAAAATAATATAAATATATATGATTGAATTTAAATTAAAAAATAATAAACATATACATATAAATGATTGAAACATCATAAAAGATAAAGCTGAGATCCTCCATAGAGTTAACTAGCAGTTGCACAGAATTTGTGTGCAACGAAGTAGCCGATAGGGTGTATCAATCTCTCATATACACTTTAAACCCTAAAACTAAATTGCAGCCTTCCATGAAGCACATTGAAAAATAAAATCAGCAAAAAACATTGTTTTAAAAATTGTGGAAAGTTTAAACCAGATAACTGAAATGCTTATGTATTTCATAGTCCAAGACATAGTAGTTTCAAACCAGAAAAAGGAAAATTCAGAAATAAAAAACATTTCTGTCAAATATCTACACAATAAGAAATTTGGAAGTTTCTAGAAAGTAAATTGTTTTCTACACAATAAGAAATTTGGAAGTTTCTAGAAAGTAGATTGTACACAATAAGAAATTTGGAAGTTTCTAGAAAGTAGATTGTTTCAACCATCAACTACTAATGAAAGAGAAGTAAAATTATGTACAAGAGTTTAGCAAACAATTAGCTTTAGATCTAATAATTCTTTTAAAGTTTTCTTGTCCATGAAATATTTGGAGGTTTAACAGTGTAGAGCTAGTTCAACTTTGAATAGATCTAATTCAATAGTGGGAAAACTTAAGAAAATACAAATGCAATCACAGATGGGAAGCAGCAGCAGCTTGTTCTCAGCTATTGTTGCTCTTTAAAAAAAACCATGCCTAAATACAATCAATTAAAGAAGAATGTCTTGTGTAGAAAGTGTGCTTATCTGTGAAAATACTATTCATTCAACTAAAGAATCAAGTATTCTCCACATAATTTGTAGGCAAAGCAAGTGTTTGAGTTTACCTTTTAAAATCCAACAAAAATAAAATTTAAAAAAATTTAAAATAAAAAAATTTGAACATTTTGATTTGACTACTGAGATAAATTCTACACTTCCGGTAGTTTTCCATCAGAATATTGTTGAGTTTTTGGGATTAGAAATTGACCCAAAATATACGAATGCTATCCATTAGCAGAAAAAATAAATAACCATAAAATTTAGGGCAAAGGGCTTAGCCATGGGAAATGCTCAACAAATTACATTGCTTAAGAGATTTTTCTGTTTCCCAAAAGTACATCATAGTTTGCAAAATGCAAATGTTCAAACTGGTCTCCCACATCTGTGATGCTAAATTTCTACCCAAAGAAAAGTAATGACTCCCACATCAATAACTTGAGAAGGTCAAAACATATGTTAGGCAATTGAAAATGGAAAGAATATATAACTTGACTCTATATAAACCCACTTTTATTACCTATATAGGATTTATACCCAGATTTAAGTATAAACAGCTGTATATAGACATTATTTTTTATTATAGGATTTATGCCCAGGTTTAGGTATAAACAGCTGTATATAGGCATTGTTTTTTATTACCTATGTAGATTTATGCCCAGAATTAGGTATAAACAGCTGTATATAGGCATTGTCTGTTCAATCAACTATTGCAGTTTACTAGGTACCCAAATTTTAGAGATCATTCGTAACAGGGTAAAAACAATTGGGTGTATAAACATCTATAGTTTCATTATTTCATACTATGAACATTTTGAAAAAAATAAGAGATGTATTAATAAAATTATATTCATATTCATGATACATGCACCTAAATTTAGATTCTGAATAGCAAAATAAGATGAAATCCAAATTAAGCATACTCATAAATCATCAAAAAATTACAAATATATTTATGAACACAGACTTACCTGTAAGAAATCATTATGCAAATGAACAAATTTATCTTAACAGGTTTTTGTTATATGGAGTTCAATTGAAGAATTTGATCAGGGCATATGTGTAGCATCATAGATTTATAGAAGAATCACTGAATTTTTTTTTAGCATATGCACAACATGTCAGATAGGATGGGATATGAGTTGTTGGAGGTTCCAGATATTCCTGCAGATCGTTTGGCTACACATTATTGTGGTCGTTTAAGAAGGGATTTTGGGGCAAGGCGAAATCATTCTGTTTGTTTTTGGAAGAGAGGTGAAGAGGATGAAAACTTAAGCAGGAATGCTGACATTTCAAATAGAAAGAGAATTATTTGACATTTCCAATAGAAAGAGAATTATTTGCATTGCCTGTTGTTCCATAGTGCACAACACCAGCTATGTCGAACAAGTCTATCAGCATCTGAGTGCTCATACCTGCATTCAACTACACCAAACCAAACCAAAACGAAACGACAAAACATCCAAGTTTTCTTCAGCCAAACTGAAATAATATACACAAAACCCACAAATCTTTGGTGTCAACGTGGAGAAAGTGAAGAGCAAGTGAAGAGAAATTAATTACCCTGCGCTGACCGCATCTGATGTATATAGTTTTCTGGCCATTGATGCTTCCGATGTTGAACCTTCGACCTGGGAATTGGAATGGTATTAAATTTTATTTTCTGTGTGTTTGACATATATGAAATGCAAAATTAAAGTGGGTGTAATGTAGCAGAGCAACCAGGGAAGTGGAGCCATGGATTCTTACTACACAGCAGGAAAAAGCCTACAACAAGAAGCGTTTGTTCCTCCATTTGATCGGCCATGATTAGTCCCATGTAAGGGACTGAATTGTTATGGTATCCACACTTTCCTTTTGTATTCCTTCCTTCCAAGGGCAGCCGCTCTGTTAACACTGGCAGGAACGACCATGGACATGATAAAATATTGAGGAAAATATGAACAGAACAAATGCAACATATATTACAACTGTATAAATTATTTTGTATTATTCAACAAGAAGATTACATTTATAACTTCAAAGAAGTTTACCATCTTCCTACAAATCTACTAACTAATTTGACAGCTAACTAGAATTGATTGACACCTAACTAAAACTAACTGTGACACAACAACAACAATTAGTGACACCTCTATAATTTCTATTGACACATCTATAACTACACAACTCTAGTTGACACATATTCACCACATGTGATTAAACCAGTTATTCATTATATTCTAACATCCCCTCTCAATGAATAACTTAAAATAACTCCAACTCTCACATGAGCACAACATTGCTCCTTTGAAATCTCATGCATCACTCTTCCTCCAACACCATAAATGGAGGCATGTTGAGGAACCCATATTTCCTTTGACAACCTTTTTTCAATGTGTTTTGATGATCTCAAACTATCTAACAATAACTCCCTCTTTACTCTTTCCCAAATAGAACACATAGTTGATGGTTCTCTTTAATTCAATCTCTGCAGTCCTCTTTGTAGAGTCTCCTTTTAACACAGGAAAAACAAAAATAAGGAGAACAGCTGCTTGTAGAGGCAGACAAGAATGCTTTGCGTAGACCAATTCTCCTAAAGCTTCCAGCACAGCACAAGCGTTCTGGGCCCGCTCTTTCTACACAACTAACCGTTGGAGTGAGCAATATTATGAGGATGTTTTGACGGGAAAGAAAGCACAAAAAAATAGCAGCTGCGTATTTGCGTATCTCCTCCATATCAAACAAACAAATTGCTCACCAAGGACAATATATTGATTGTCTCCACAATAAACCATATATTCACCCTTCTGCAAACTATAACTTCAATTTCAGAATATTAACAACAGAGAAAAGAGAAAGAGAACGCTCTCTACTCCTATAAGATGTTTTCATATTCTTGGGCACTCCAATGGTGGAGTCACACCCAAACCAACTCTCATACCATGATAAAATATTGAAGAAAATATGAACAGGAGAAGTTTCCCAACTTCCTACAAATCTGCTAACTAATTTGACAGCTAACTAAAATTGATTGACATCTCACTAAAACTAACTGTGACACAACTACAACAATTAGTGACACCTCTATAATTTCTATTGACACATCTATAACTACACAACTCTAATTGACACAACTACAACAATTAGTGACACCTCTATAATTTCTATTGACACATCTATAACTACACAACTCTAATTGACACATATTCACCACATGTGGATAAACCAATTATTCATTATATTCTAACAGGACAGATTTGTTAAGAGCAGTATGTGTATCCCTCTGAAGGAGGAGGTGATCCTGTGACAAAGAATGAGGTGCCCGTATCATGGACATTCAATAATATCACTATGTGATGCGCTGATCGTGAGGAGCGGAACTTTGCTCAACCATATATATTTTTTTCAACAATACCCAAAGTCACATGTCTTAACTCTCTCATATCCAACTCACCAGTCATCCCTGTTTGTGTCAAAAGTTCAAGCAACCTCTTTTCCAGATGCCCCTATTTCTGATGCCAAATTAAATTATGCCCTTACAAGAGGGCCTGCCTCAGTTGAGGGACAGCAGTGGGTTGAACAGATTTTAAAGAAAAGGAACACTTGTTGTATGAGTGACAATTCCTAATATTGATGCTATCCTACCCTTATGAAGAAGCAAACAACAAAAGGAAGCTAAAACTTAAATCCCAAAGCTTCTTCAGAGTTTACAATTTGGGTCAGACATATTTTTGGAGAACGTCACCCCTCTGGTTTTAAAAAATAAATAAGATATGAATGTGATGGATTACATTGTTCAAGATATAGTGATCCCTAAATCAAATAGGGTGTGTGTTATGAGCCAGCTTATTATGATGAAGCTGATTGGAAAAGATAGCATTTGTAAGATCAATTTGAAAGAGCAAGTCAATTAATGAGGCAAGTACATTGAAGATTGTCACAAGCACTAGTACGAGATCCATCTAATCTCTTAGATATTTTCATGAATGAGAACGCTTTTCCTCAGATTGGAGAAGTTGATTAGTATGGTTGTGCGGTTAAGGAGTTGGTTGAGGATAACCTATCAGGGAGCTGAATGTTATTGAAGAATCTATAAATAGTTTCATAAACTTGAACCAGGTTACCAAAAGATGAAAGAGTTTTGTAAAACACTATTACATGAAGCTGAGCTATGGGGACAAATACTCCCAGATATAGTTAAAATGTCCAAAATTGCTCCTAAAGAGCTTGTGGCAGGTAATATTTATGCTCTGCAAATGATGATAATTTTTGATGAATGGATTTTTAAGATTGAGCTTCAAGTTGAAGAGTTAGAGAAGGCAAGCACTCAACTCACTAAAGGCATTGATGCATGAGTTGAAGTGGTATATTTTATAGATGATTTTACAGGATGCACTGTTTCTTGTTTACTGAAAATGGGAGCTAATGTGCAATAAAGACTGAAATTAGAGTTTCAGAAACATGTCAAGAAAATTTGTCTAAGGTTCTCGACTTCAATTTTGATTTTATCTTGAAACTCACAAAGGTTCAGTATTTACACTTGAATGCTGAAGCTAGCAAGAAGAGTAATTAAGCCAGGCCACTCAAACACAGGTATTTCAGAGCTGTAAAGATGGGAAACCAGAAACCAGGCTCAGATATTTCACAGAGCTGTACAGATGGGAGACCTGAAACTAGCCTATTTTCTACACAAATGATGATAAAGCAATGGAGAAATGCCGAAATTACGAGAACTTCAATCCGTGGGAAAACAAAAAAAAAAAAAGATGTTCATAAATGCTGAAAGCTCGAAGGGCTGACAGTTGTAAATTTGGAAAACTGAAGAAATTTGGAAAACTGAAAAAATGTCACCACGGCATCAGTGATTTCTGTCTTACATTGCTTCACAAACTTAAATTTATATAGAAATTTTCTCTTTCAAAATCCCAATTCAAGGAATTGATCCAGTAAACGTTCATTAAATAATTTATTTACACAATACTTTTATTTTACCTATGACAGGTTAGTAGACGTCAATTTAAATGGGATCATAAAAATGTACACACATACTGTAATAACAATAAATAACAATAAATATAAAGATATCTATATTACTTTAATATTAATATTGCATTAACATTTTATTTATTATAATTATACAATAATAATATATATTATAAAATCTTAAAATAAAAATATAATTCTCTAATATTTTATATAAAATTAATATTTATATTAAAAATGAAAATGCCATAATTAGTGTGATGTAATAATAAAGAATTTAAAAATAAATAAAATCAATGATTATGATTCAAACTTCATCTATAAAAAAAACTTTTTACATACTATAGTGTTTACATGTTGCTTTCTTACACTTAATGTGGGCCAAATAAATTTATACTTCTCCTAACAACATGAGCTCCTCTCAAAAGCTACATCAAACTCAAGCCCTGTTTAGAATATCATCATATTTCAATGTTGATAAATTTCATCAAGTAATTATTGGCTTCTCATTTTTTAACTGAAGAAAAAACAATTTGAAATGGCAGATATTTTTATGCCGAGAGGCGTTCTACACTCACAACAAGCGCTGAAAGATTCAGATTCCTGTAAACAATTAAGATTCAGATTCCCACTGTAAATATATTTTTTTAATATAAATATACTAGTGTGAAAAATAGATTCAGTAATTACGCCGAGAGACATTCTACACTCACAGCAAGGACAGCAAGGGCTGAAAGATTCAAATTCCCGTAAACAATTAAGATTCAGATTCCATGTAAACAAAATTCATAAATTGGAAAATATTAAAACTTTGGCAGTTATGGAGTGAAATCTTTATCACGTTAAACAAAAAATTAAAAAAATAAAAAAACTTGGGCAGTTCTAGAATGAAATCTTTATTACGTTTGAAGAATATGAAAAGTCTTGCAGCATAGTCTCTTTAAATTAACTCATGTGAGCATATCAAATATTCTAACTGCAAATAATTTGTAAATGCCAACAAATTGAAAGATATCTCTCGACGTACTGTAGATATATTTTTTTAAATATAAATATACTAGTTAAGAACAGAGAACCAAAATAGGAAAGAAAATCATTACACTCAATCAAATTTGAAACAGCAATAAAATAGTATCACATATTATTATTTTTTATTACTGTAAACATTTTTTATTAGAGCTATGAAGAGAAACAAATGAAAAGACACCTTTACAACCAGCGGCATTCATACATCACTTTATTATTATTGTAAACGCCCTCAACACATTTTAAAAACATGGGAAGAGATTCATGCATCTGTTTTGGGCCGAACAAAGCTGGCCATGGAAAAATAACATTTGGTATTTTGGTGCTCTGGAAAGTTGAAGCTAGAACTTGATGACAACCAAAATTACATCAAACTTAAAGAAGAAAAAGAGTTGTTTCAACTAATCTAGTATGAAAATACTTTCTCTAGGAAAAAAACTGTTCTCTCAAATTCAGCTAACCTGACACAGAAGTTCAGAATATGGATCACAAGTTTTGCCAATCTCATGGCACGTTCTATCCCAGAAGTTCAGGGTATAGATCACCAGTTTCATAACATCCTACAGACCATATGCTTGTGGTAGTGGATAACCTTGATCTTGGAAACTCCTTTAACAAATCCAGCAGTTTATTTCTCATGATTTTGGAGCAACGTGCAGGCAAAAAGATCGTCATTACAGTTAATGGATTATTTCTGAGAAGAAACCCCAGAAAAGTCACAGCCGCTTCCATCTTCGGCCCAATATAGGCATGCACCTTCTTCAAATTTGGCAACGTCATCCCTACTACTGCCACCTCCTCTTCTGATATCATCTCCTGCATGTTAAACAATGTGGGTTCATTAATATATCAAAAAGAATTAAAGAATGTTACTGTCCATCGACAAATGACCCAGTAGACAATAATATAATAAAGAAAAAATGGTTAGAATCATAGAATATGCATAAACCTAAATTAATTTCAAATATATAAGGATCCCGAGCTAACACACATCAGAAGATAATAATCTTACTTGGTACTAATAGAAAGTAATATCATCCTTTGCAATGCATAGAGGATGGATGCACGCCCTGATCATTACAACTCAAAAATATTAAGCTTTAATGTACAGAATTGCTAACCTGGAAACATTGACCATGCATTGTCAGTTCTTCAAGCTGAGTAAAACTGTGAAGAACAGTGATACTTGGAATTACTGAATCGACTCCACCGTAGTTTTGAAGGTTAATATTTTTAACTGATTCTGCTCTGGAAACTCCTTGCAGTAATTCAAATCCTTGTAATAATCTATATTGTTGGAGCTTGATTTCTGTCAACTGAGGGCAAGTCACCTTGAATGACTTTGCAAAGAATAAAAATCCTACATCTAGGCACCTGAGGTTGGAGGCATGTATATTCAAAATTTTCAACCCCAAACAAGAGTGAAGCCCCAATTTCTGAAGATTTGGGCACAACTCCATAAGCCGTTGGAATTTGACGTCATCCAGTGCCGCAACTTTACGTAAAAAACATGTGCTCAGAGATTGAAAACCCCTAAAATTAGTGGGTATTTTGGGAAGAAAGAAGGATCTCAGTTTTAAGGCAGTGAGGTTCGCACACTCAAAAACAGTCTTTCCAAGCTTTACACTCATCTTCTTATTTCTTTTAGAGATTTCCAGAGTCATTTGTTCCACATGTTTTCCAGCTGCAAGGCTAACCCAATTGTTAACGACATTCTTAGGGTCATCCAAGGCAATTTGAAGTTGCAAAGTGTGGAGAGAAGCGGACGGTTGGAGCAGAGCATTGTTAATTATAGCTTTTATCTTGTCATCTGTTTGTTTTTCGAAATCTTGGGAACAGAAATTGAGATGGGTTATATCCTTCCACAAGAATCGCCATCTCTTCGAGAGCAGGGAACAGCGTATGACGTCTCTGTAAGAAATCTTTGACAGAATTTGATTTAAAAGCAAATCTTCTGGTAACACAGACAGCCTGTCTACTAGCAATTCCCTAGCCTTTGAGCGTGTCATTATCATTGTTGATATAATCTATTTTCTTCCTTCACCTGCAAACGATCATCTGAAATTGTATGGAAAATACCCTGGTGTGGAATGTGGAGTAACAGACACAGATTTACAACCCCAGCGCAATTGCACAATATTTCCTATTTATTCCATGCATATAAGTATTTATTGGCTTTAAAATAAGATTCAAGATTGAATCTGGTGTAACTTTGTATAACGTTATGAGTGTGTCATATAAAAAAAAATATATATTAGGGTTTAAATTTGTTTTATATCTAGGGTTCTACAATTTTGAGATTTCAATTTTTTATTCACTCGTTAAAAATCTAGAGTATTATGGAAAATATTTTAGGGTTTACTCCTTTTTTATTTAATTTGATAAAACCCTAATTGTGCAGAAAACAAAATTAAACCCTAATAAAATATAGTTCTAAAATATTATTTTACCATACTATATTTTTATAAAATACCAGTAAAAAAATCATTAAATTAAATTTAATTATGCAGAAATCAAAATAAAATAAAATTGATGACTGTATAGTAAATTTTTTAAAATATAGTGTACGTACCCTTTGAATAACTTCTGAGTGCACCTTAGTTATGTGGATAGCTCAATAAACCAGTATAATCTTGGTATAATGGAGATATTCTGATAGCAAAATAGTAGCATAAGCTTGACAACGAAAAATGTGATATGATGATTTGGTTGAGTCTTAATTTATAAATTCATGATAGAGGAATGGAGGGTTGAGATTAATGGGTGCAATGGATGGTTGAGATTAAGAGGCGCAGTGGATGGTTCTTAAATTTATGTTTCAGTACTACTTATATTTATACACATTATTTTATTGGCTTTATCTTTTTATGTTCATTGATTTAATAAAACTATTTCTAATGTATATTTATAATTATTTTAAAACATATATGTCTAGGTATTTAAAAAAAACTATGTAGGCTCTATTTTTTTTATGTACATAGTCACAATCATCCTCTTAATGCCACTAGATAACTCCTCTAGGTGTAATTATTTTTATATGTAGTCTCTTTAATAGTTTTTATTAAAGGTCATTACACTCCACCCTTTCTATAGTTAGGCCTCTTACATAAATATAACTTATTTAATTAATAAAAAGGGGGTATAAAGGGGTTTTAAGGACAAATATGTCACAAGATAATATTAGGATGGTGTCGCAAATGATGGTGGTGTGGTCAATTTTATGTGTCTATAGTTTGCCCCTCTTTGAGTACTACTTATATTTATACACATTATTTTATTAGCTTTATTTTTTTATGTTCATTGATTTAATAAAACTATGTCTGCTATATATTTATAATTATTTAAAAACATTTATGTCTAGCTATTTAAAGAAAACTATGTAGGCTCTATTTTATTTTTATGTACACAGTCACAGTCACCCCCTTAATGCCACTAGATAACTCCTCTCGGTGTAATTATTTTTATATGTAGTCTCTTTAATAGTTTTTATTAATAGGCTCACGCCATTACACTTCACCCTTTCTGTAGTTAGGCCTCTTACATAATTAATTACATAAATATAACTTATTTAATTAATTTAAAGGGATATGAAGGGGTTTTAAGGACAAATATGTCACAAGATAATATTAGGATGGTGTTGCAAATGATAGTGGTGTGGTCAATTTCATGTGTCTATAGTTTGCCCCTCTTTGATACGTGTTGTGACTAAAAGAAGTGGTGTTGTGTCAAAAAATAAATTATGCCCTAGTTGACTAAAGGAATGATGCCCCTTCAAGAGGTCATTTGGGAAAAAATAAGTTTTTTACGTGAACTCTGAAAATGTAGAAAAAGGTGGTTAAAAATGAACAAGGGATGAAGAAATAAGTCAGATGGAGAAAAAAGGGAAAGAAAGGTGGCAGAATGGAGAAAAAATGGAAGAAACCTAAGGCTAGGGTGAATATTAGGGTTTGGAGGGCCTATAAGTAGGGTTAGAGGGGCCCATTTAGGTTCATTTGTATTCGTACCTCTTTAAAGATAAGAGTAGAATTGTAGGAGAAGCAGGTAAGATGGTGAAGATTCCATGACACAAGCATCATGGGAAGCGAGTTCAGACTTACCAATGACTACCAAGCATAGGAGTAGTGATACGTCTCTCATCTTGGGTCCCTAGAGGTAGCTTAGGGGGTCATAAATGTGGGTACAAGTAGATCAATTATATAATTCACAATTATATGGTAAATTTTAGGTGTCTACAAAAGATCAACTGAAAAAACAAGTCATTCAACCATCATATCTCTTTCCAAATTAGGATAGGTAGGATGATATTGGATAATGCCTAATATGGGAAATATATCCCTAAAGACATGATTGGGACGATAGATGTATATAGCTAGGCAATAGGTATGGTAATTGGTTATCATTTCAAAAGTTGGGCTTATGTGTGTTTTGCATTGTGGCACGATGTTTTATATGCAGTTTGTTTAGTTTGAATGTCAAGTCTTGTGAAAGCTCATTATTATGGAATATGGTAATGAGGGGTCAAAGTGCAAAGTTGTTGTATTATGTGTGTCATGGGGATAGGTGGACATATAAAGTCTTATTGTGGGATGCATGAATATGGTTTGACGTGTAAAGTGTTATTGTGGGATATATGAAGTATATGACAAGAATCCTATCTATAAACCAAATCTAGGGACTTGATCCCAGCAGGGGAAAGGAATAAACAAGTGAAATACTAAGCAGTATGGGATTGGATAAATGATTAATGAAAAATGATCAAGCCATGATAGGATAATGGATGTTGATGGATATACAATGAGATTGGAGATGATGTATAAAAGAATAGTACACAATGGATTGGGTATGTGGATGATATCCTAATAGATGGTGGATTTAGCTTCTACACATAGCACCTATAAACATGTTTTCACCATGGAACTTTCCCAAGATGCCACTGAAGTGGTTTTCACCATTGGATGGATTATTTCTCTTTATTTTTTTCAACTTTTTTGATTTTTTTTAATTTTTCTTCGGCTTTTTTTTTTAATTTGTCTAATTAGGATATTTTGCAGGTCAAGCATAGAACTTATTGAGATAGATGAAATTTATTGGTTCTTCCAAAGGTTGACCCTTTTTTATGGCAAGTTGATATGCTCCTAATCCATAATTGCTAGTGATGATAAAAGGCCCCAACCAATTTGGCTCAAAATTTCCTTTCTTATCTCATCTTGTGGATTCCTTTGATTCTCTTTGAGCACAAGGTCACCAACCTCAAATTTATGAGTTTTGATCCTCTTATTATAACTACAATGGAGTCAATTTTGGTAAGATTATAGATGATTTAAGGTGTTGAGGTGCCTCTCACCGAATAATTCCAATTCCTACAACCGTGAAATGCGATACTCCTCATCGATGAGGTGTTGTAAGAAGATATTTAAAGAGGGTAGCTTGACCTCAATTGGAAAAATGGATTCAGATATGAAGACAAGTGAATATGGTGTGGCACTAGTTGGTGTGTGGATACTAGTGTTGTAGGCCCATGAGGCAGGGTTAAGTTGAAGATGCCAATTATGACTAGCTTCTTTGACTATCTTTAAAGGACTTTAAGTATGGTTTTATTAGAAGCCTCTGCTTGGTCATTACTTGGCGGATAGCGAGGAGTGGAGAAACAATGTTGGATGTGGAATTGTTGACAAAGGGAATAGACCTCTTGACTTTTCAATGGTTTTTCATTGTCGATGACAATGACAAGAGGAATACCATATCTACATATGATATAATGGGGAATGAATTTAACAATTTGCTTATTTTTTATGTAGGTGAGAGGAATGGACTCAACCCACTTTGTTAAATACTTAGTGGTGGATACTATGAATTTGTGGTCATTAGATGAAGAAGGGTGTATTTTGACAATGAGGTCAAGCCCCCACTGTGAGAAGGCCCAAGGAGTAGTGATTCGTTGCAATTCCTATGATGGTGCATGTATCAAATATCTATGCTTCTAACACTATAGAAATTTCTTAACAAATTTATGGTCATCTTGTTCCATAGTATTGGATATGTTGGGTGGGAGGGTATGATCATGGAGATATGTGTAAATATTGTGGTACCAAGGGGAATCAGAACCAACAATGTCACACATGAGCTAGGTATTAGGGACATCATAAGAAAGTAGAAAAAGTTGCTTATCCATGAATTAACATCTCTAACTATTATGTGGCATGTCTATGAGGGATCCAATAGTAATTAAAGATAGGGAAATGGAAAAGGACCATAAACAAAAAGAAAAACATTGAAATGCTCTACCTTCATGCCCTCAACTATGCCTACTCCTTGATAGGACGTGACTTATGCACCCAACTCACTCATCTATGTCCTTACAGGGGTAGAATAATATGTGGGTTTCTCAAGATTTTGCTAGCATAATAGTGTAGAAATGGAGCTAAGTGGATAAATGGACAACATGAGGCTAAGGTAAAAAAGCATAGTGTAACTAAAGCCTTGAGGTTGACTTATATTTATAGATGGAAGTTGACTTGGGATGGAGGGTTGTGATTATGCCTCAAAATGGAGGGCTGAGATCCTATGGTGAGGAGGTCAAATAGGAGAAGGAGGTGGCATGGACTTGTTGATAGCCAAATTGACACAATGCACAACAGAGGTAATATGAGTTCAACTTACCTCTCTTGAAAAGGCAATTAATCCTAAAATCAACCATCTCCAAGGTCTTGAGAGTTGAGTCACAACCACGTTGTGTAAACAAAGGCTCCAATATGGATTGTTTAACAAGGGGCCTAATTTTACAATTGTCAAACTAGGTGTGTTTCATCTAATCCTAATCTACTATTGATAATAAAAGATCAAAAGATTGTTCAGGGATGCAAGGAAATGAAGAATTACTTTTACTCTACCTAAATTGATGATTTTAGCCCAAAGAAACTAATGAAAGTGCAATATTTAGATTAGTTTTGAACCCTATTAGTTGTATTGATAGTGCAAGATTCTAAGGAATCTAATTAAAAGAAATGAATTTCATCATCAACTACTATATTTTACATGCAAATCAAAGATAAATTTAGATTGTCATGTTCAAATTCAATATTCTTCAAATAAAAGATCAAACAAAGATTTAAGTTTAGGCACTAAACCATATGCAAGAAGATAGATCGAGAAAAGAAGCAACCAACTTTTGTATTAATTTCTTCAATTCTTGCGTACATCTCTAGCAAGAAAACTACACTGGATTGCAGGTTTTGTTCTTCAAAATTTATCTTTCTATTCTAAGAATGTTGTGAAAAATACACTATGCTAATTGAAAATACTATAATAAGTATGGATTGGTAGCATAATTCATCAACTTACATACCGTTTGAATGAGATAGGTCCTTCCCATTTATAGAAAAAAAGAAAGCATACCTACTACTAGAAGAAAGCACATGCAACACATTAACTCTACCTTTTCAAAAAATAAAACATGCAATTGGAAGAAAGCATATCCACCAAGAGATCTCCCAAATTGCATCCAAATCATGATCTTTGAATTTTCAAAAAGTCATGTAAAAAACCTAACACTCCAAGAAAAGGTGATACCATGCAAAGAATACAGGGTCCACTTTATAAAACATCAGATGCCTTTTTACAATAAATAAAGAATCAAAGAATCTTTACAAAGAATATTTTGAAGACCAAAAATGGAAGTGTCAAGTAGGCACCTTGCTAGAAGCTTTAGTCTATTTGTATTCTTCAACATTGGATAACACAGTTTGTTCTATCCTAACCTCATCTAGACCACCTAGCCACTCCAAGCTAAATTTGAATGTGTTGAATCTTTTTGTTACATAGTTGATCATCTTCTTCAATTTTGTAATATCAGCTTGAATAAGATTCAAATTCACTTTTGTATCTACAAACTTGTCCAACACTTCCTCATTCATTCTAGGTGGATCTTTTGACATGTCTTCCATTTTCTTCCTGAAAAAAGCTTTAATCTTATCAAAAGTGTCCAATCTCTTATTATCATTCAAAATGAGCTCTGTACCGACTACATTTCCCACAAAAATTTCAATTTTAGAAGAGATTTCATACAACTCCTTAATCATAGTTATCATTGAATGAGTGTATTTAGCCACCTATTCAATTTTATAATTTATGATCTCTATATTCTTATTGACAAAATCTAGTTGATCCTCCTCAAGGATGTATGCCTTCTTAATTTATTATGCATTCAATTTCTTCAATTCCTTGAAGAGTTTTAACTACTGTCCTAGATTTTTCTCTTCTTCTTTCATGTTATCTAAAATATAATTAAATTGCCTCTGTAATTGATAAGCTTCATCATAATATTCATAGTTGAGATCAAAATCCTTATCTGCATCCATCATAAACTCAAACACCTATATATCTATGATGGTTGATCTTTCCTTCATTGCTTGCAAAGCATCAACCTCCTACTCAATCACCAAAATTTGTGTCTCAACAGGGGCAGCCTACAGCTGAGGTATAGGAGTGAGTAATTCTTTTACAAAAGACATCATTTGGTTCAACAATAGTTTAAGTTTATCTTTTGCTTTATTATACTTTTGCATTCTTACCTTCACAACATCCACAACTAAACCTAATAAATAGATGTCTTCTTCTCGAGTTTGCCTACCCAGATTGACTTTTGTCACTTGATAGTTTCAAGACAAAATATCCCTATCATCTTTGTCTTACACGGGAGTTGCAATTTCAACAATTCTTTCCTCTTGCTCAATCTTGATGGTGGAGAGTTCTTGGTTTTTTCCTTGGCTTACTCTTCTCCACTTTTACCATCATATCCTGCAATGTCAATGGCTTAACCACTACTTGTTTCCTCTTCTCTAAATTCATATTTAACCAAGTGGGGCTGCTAATAATGTTTTCAGTGAGTTGTCCTGCTCATCCAATTCTTGGTTTTGTTCTTGATTGGGAGTTTTCTCCTCTTTTCTTGATGGTAAGGGAGTATCCAATGAAAGGGCCTTGGGATGGCAGTCCCTCTTCTTGATTGTCCTCCAATTATTTTTTCACCTCACTCATAATAGGTGCATGTGTTCCTATAACAATTGGAGGAGATGTTGTCCTTTCATCTATGGGTTGAGCTTGCTCTTGTTGGGTTTGTTGAGGAACAACTTCCTCACCCTCTCCAAGAGTTTGCCCTAAGGATTGCTTGGGTGGAATAATCTAAGCTTTGGGGACAACACTCAAACCAGCAATAGCCCCAACATCTACAACCTTATATGTCATAGAGGCTTTCTTGAAGGCCTAACCTACCATGGAGCCCACTTCTTTGGGAGAAGTCGTATCAATTGATCCCCTCATCTTCTTAGGAGGAGTCTTGGGATTCTTCTAATATACTCTTGTTCCTGAAGATGAAGGAGGCACAATTGATGTCCTTGTCTTTTTATAAGATTCTAGCTTGGAGGCATGGCTTTTTTTCTTCCTTTTACCTTTATCTTTTTTACCCACTCCAAGATCCTGAATCCTACTATCCAACCATGTGGTGCTAAAGTCCAACACTTTTTTACTCAAAGAATTCAATGACACATCCTACTTTTGGGACCAATCAATTGTGTCCAATGGCTTTTGATCAACTTGTTCCACATAATATTTAGGATTGAGGGTGTGGCCATCATTTGACAGCTATTTTGGAATATCTTTCCTTATCCCAGAGGCATTTAACTGGTAGGTAGTCAATGGACAGTAACTCTTCTTCCTAACTTCAAAATCATCTTTACAACTAGCCTAGAAATATTCCAAACCATGTCTATGATGAAATCATGTGGTAGGGAATAGTTGTTTCATCTTCCCTACAAGTTTAAAATCCTCTCTAGTAGTGTATTGCTTCAAATAGAGCCTCAGCTCTTCAGTAGTTGTCTTAGTTGCTTGAATGGTTGGACATGAATAGAAACCTAGAGTGAATAGGTATTTGACCCCAAGCTTATGCTTGCCTACAATCTTCAAATGGACTTCACTGATCTGCCTACTGAACTCCATCAATATGATTTTATCATTACAACACCTAGGCAACAGGAATGGAGCCTTTTGAAAGCTATCAATTTGGTTATATGTAGACCTGGGGAATTGAATAACCATTGCCCCCATCTTCTAACCAAGACCATAGCTTTGTCTAACATTCTCCAGCCACTATCCTTGTTAGCTGAGTAATGATAGCATAAAGGAAGGCATAATTAACTCTTTTGAAGTGCTTGTCTGCCTCCTTGAGCTCTAATTAGGGATATAAATCCCAAATCTTGTTATTTCTAGGCATCTCCCCTCTTATTCCTCTGGTGATCAAGCTAGGGAAACTACCTACCCTTGGTGCCAGGTATACTATATAGGATGACATGTAAAATTTCTTAGTGTTTATTACTTGCACTAACTACTCATCGATCTGATCTAATACCATGGCACCCTAGTCCAAATGAATGGTCCCTTTCAGGATAATGAAGATATATTGAAACATCCAAGTATCATATGACCTAGACTGGACTCTTTGCCAAAGGCTTTGTTTAGCAAAGTGATGATGTCAGCTACTTCTTCTTTGAATCAGCTCTAGTGAGCTTCCTTGGAACGTTAGTGATTGATTTTTTCTCTACCCTCAACCACTGCTTATTTATTTGTCTCAAATTATCAATTAGATGTTGTTCACAAGCCTTGTTGGCTTCATCAATGGTCAAAGTACTAACTTCCCCATAAAGAGGCAAGTCAAATGTTTGCGTTACCATAGGTGATGTAAGGTCCAAAATCAAATTTCCATTGGCATAATAACACATCATGTTGCCTGGGTTGTAATATTATGCAGTTTTAATAATCAATTCTGGATATTGGAAAGCAACAAGGAATGGTGGTACATGGGCTAATCTTGATTCAGCTATCTTCTTGGCCCTTAGAGAGGCATCCTCACTAAAGGTATAAGTCTTGATGGCTTCCAAATCAACATGTCCCATGTTTGTGTATGTAATGTTCATTAGGTCACTTGTAAACTTGGAAGTCTTGGGAACCCCTTGAAATTTTTACTTCATTGTGATTGATGGTTCCTTCTTCTTGCTTTTCTTTTTCTTGTTGGTTCTTGCCTCTGATTTTTCTACAACCTCTTCTTTATCTTCATCACAAACTGTTAGTTCTTCTTTAGATGCTTGTACTTCTTACTTAGAAAGTTTCTCTTCTACCACTTGTTGAGTTACCTTCCTTATAGTTATTTATCCTTCCTAAAAACATAAAGAACAAGTATAAGAATTCACAATAATCACCAAAAAACCCTTTAAATTCATCTTAATTCAAGTATTTTAATGCATTGCAGGTTTGTGGGTCATGGAAGGACTTTGAAACCAAGAACCAAAATGTTCGAGGTCACAAATAACTCTCGGACCTGAGCCTTTTAAAAGTTTAATTGTTTCTGGTGGGAGTCAAGATCATAGGAGGAAAACAGATATTTGAACCCAAGAGAAGAAAGGAAAAGGTTCTTGTTGGTTTCGAGGTCCTATAAGAACCTTGTGTTTTACTTCACCATTTCTCTCCTTTAGTGGAGTCTGAGACTCTGTGAGAACTTAGAAATTTGGAACCAATCTGAAAAAGCTTCCAGGACCTAAAGTTCTAAAGGAACCATTTACTAAAACACTAAAGTGCAGGTGGAAAATCTCTGGAAGAACTTAGGATAAATTAACTAGTTCCAACATTTCTTCAGGATTCGAGGTCCCAAAGGGATATTTTTTGTACTTATCTTATTTCTTTGAATGACAGGATCAGGCTTCCAAGAAAAATTTGCACCTCACGACTAAAGTTCCAAATGTGCCTCTAGGACTCAAAGTTCTAGAAGAACATTTCTTTATGAAAGATTCTGCGAAGGCCATAGGGATGGGATTCCAAACAAAATTTGATCCTAATAGCTAAAATCTCAGATGTAATACTTTTTTTTTATGTTGCAGGGTCGGGATTCGAAGGTGAATTTGGACCAAGAATCGAATTAGTGCAAAAATATGCCTTCGGGACCCCAGGGCCCAAAGGAACAAAACCTAATTTTTTTGGAGGAAAAACCCTAGGGCCAAACTAAATCAGTCCAAAGGGTCAAAAATCAACTAATCTAAATGGTCCACTTATTAACCTAAAACACTAAACCTAAAACCTTATCTAGGAAAGCAGTAAAACCTACCCTAACCCTACCCTAGCAATCAACACAACAGTCAACCTACCCAAGCTGGGAGAAACAACAACTCCTAGCCATGAACATGGAAGGTGGACAAAATGAAAAAAAATAAACAAACAAATAGAAACAAGCAAAAAACACTAAGCAGGCAAGGAAAAAACAAAGCAAACATGAAAATGATAAGAAAATAGGGGAAACCCTACCTCTACAAACAAAACATGTACAATAAGAAGAAATAACAGATGAGGTTCCAAATATGCTCACTCCCAAAGATGGGATCACCTAGTAACTAGATGAAATCTCTTTGGGTTCACACTTCATATGGTCTTAAACACTAGAGATGCAGTAGGCAGCCAGAGGAAATGAAAGCAAAATGAGCTAATAATTGATAAAACTGATTAAATACCCTAGCATCAATTTAATTAAACATGCATTAAATGAGGTAGGTCAGGAGCAAAGTTCCAAGAAGAAATTGAATCTCAAGAGAAAAGTCCCAAAGTCTGGTCAGGACCCACAGTCCCGACAAAAAATTTGATGATAGAGTGAAAATGAAGGGGAAAGTTTGGGGAACAACCTCAAACCTAGGATCCTAGGAGCTAAGGAATTCCCAACACCCAAGGCTCAAAACATTAGTTTTGAAGGCCAAAACAAGACCCTAAAGGAAACTTAGGACCTAAAAGACAGTCAAAAGACCAAAAAGAAGGAAAAGAAGGGACAAAAAGAAGATAAAAGAGGGGGTCACCAATTAGCAAAACAAAAGTGGGGTGTGTATGTAGGACATAACAGGACCAATGATAAATGGGGGAGAATGGAGGGTTCAAGGATTGAACCCTAGAGAATCTCTCAAAATGTAGAGTGTGGATTTATTAGAGAGTTGACTTTTGGTATAAATTGTCCTCTAGTGAGAGGAATTAAATTTAGGTTTATTGTGAGAGGATTTGATTAGTTGGAAGATAGTGATTAGAAGGGGATTAGGCTTAATTAAATAGGCGTCTATTTAATTAACCATGAAGGGATAAATTAGAGGATGATAGGTAATTAAAATTAAAAAGGATTTTATTTAATTGACCTAGGGTGTTGAAGGTTAATGTTAGAATTAATTAAATAAATGGGATTTATTTAATTAATTAGGAATGATGGATTAAACAAAATGAATTTTATTTAATTAATTAGGGCTGAGAGGTGATGAAATATGGAATTAATCAAATAAAGTGGAATTTATTTAATTAATTAGAGTAAATGGATGAAAGGTGGAATTAATTGAATAAAATGGAATTTATTTAATCAATTTAGATTAATGCATAAAAGAGGACTGATTTAGTGCAAAGACAACATCAATGTGGTGTTAGTGAGGTAGTGGAAAGGGTGGTGTCAGTTGGCCATTTCTGGATGTCTACATTTTCCCCCTCTTTGATGTGGTGTCATGACTGAGCGAGAACTACATTCCCTAGTTAACCAAAGGAGGGACGGGGTATGCCCCCTCGAGAGATCATCTAGAAAAAAATGTTTTTTAGGGGAACTCTTGAAAAGAGGAAATGATGAGAGATATGGATCAAGGATGCATAAATAAGTTGAGGGGAAGAAGAATAGAAGAAAACAGAGGAAAAACAGATGCGCGGGGTGAAACCCTAGGGTTAGAGTGAGAAAATTGGGGTTGAGAAGGTTATAAATAGCAAATTGAGGGCCATAAAGCTCATTTGTGCACTCTAAAGCTTTAGATTTTAAGAGTGATAGTGACCTCAGAGTAGTAGTGAGATGGCAAGTATTATGTGACATACTCACCATGCAGAGTGGGTGCGAGTTTACTAGCGATCGGTAGAGGCTAGCAAGGTGGTACGTATTCTTGTTTTTGATTTTGGGTGGGTTTTAAGTGTAATAAATGAACATTAAATTAGGTTAGGTTAGGTTAGAGAAAAGGTGTTGATTGCTAGATCAGCGCTTGTGGATTGCAATGAGTGCCTCTGCTAGGTAGGTCAGTGCATATGGGGTGATTTAGCACCTATGAATTTGTTTAGTGCTTGTGCTACATCGTAGCGCTTGCGTCAACAAATTTAGCGTCTATGCGAAGTGTAGCACATATGAAGGGTAGAGTAGTGTGTTTGCATGATTGAGCACTTTTGCAAGGGGTTTTAGTGTTTGCACATTGATTGACACCTACACTATGTTGTTTAGCACTTACGCGCCATTTAGTGCTTGCATAGGTAGAAATAGTGCTTTTATGCGGGCTTAGCATTTGCATGCTGATAGGTGCCTATTCTAGGTGGTTTAGCACTTATGTCTCATTTGGCACTTGAATGGGTAGGAAAAGTGCTTTTGCCTAGGTTTAGCATTTGTGTGCTGATAGGTGCCTATCCTAGGTGGTTTAGTGCTTATGCTCCATTTGGTGCTTACACAAATAGAAATAATGCTTTTGTGCTGGTTTGAGAAAGAATGTAGACTTAGAAGTTAAAATGATAGTCAAGAAACTAATGAAGTGGATGTTGGGTGCAAGAGGAGTTTGGTGTGCTCCAGTCTTGCAAGTGGAGGTCATCAATGATGCGGATGCAATATCAACTTAGACAGGTGGATGTGTTGTTTCTATGTATGGTGGGGTTGAGATACGTGGCTTAGATGCCAAAGATTCAGGCACATTAGACCATGATGATGACCCTAGTAGAGAGGTGGCATAGTGAGACATGTTCTTTTCAACTATCGATAGGGAGATCACTATCACTTTAGAGGACATGTGGTAGATTCTGAGGATACTGATCCATGGAGAGAGAGAGAGAGTTATCTATTATTGAGATAGGGGTGCAAGATTTCTGAGGTTGGAGTTTGCACCAGATGAGGTTTTGTTTGATGAGCGGGAGGATGAGATGTTGTGGGCAGATGCACTGGATGGGGGGTTATATCGTTTGCCCCTGTTTGTGGCAAGACTGATCTCAAGGTTGTTGGTACCAGATCGACTATCACGAGGATCCCCTGTGGGATGGGGGATTGTGCTACACAAGATGATGTAGAGTGGGGTGGTATATGTGTGGGGACCATGTGTCCTGGTGCTCTGTATCATGATATGGATGTAATAGTATATTCCTAGGGGAGGAGTTTAGTCTACAGTGTTACACTCCTACATACCATGGCATTAGAGTACATTGCAGTGACTCGACCCATTGCAGTGAGGACATGAGTAGAGGGTAGACCTTTTGTGTTTGAGTATTATGGATTGTTGTAGCACCACTGTTTGGGGGATATGGGGTATTGGAGGTGGGTTTTTGATGAGCTGGATAGTGTGATTTGGAGGCCTTGGAGGGAGTGTGAGGTGTAGGAGGGTGACATGGATTGGTTGGTTTATGCCCATCAGTAGATATTTATGATAGGGTGGACAAAGCACATCTTAGACATACACCTTCCAGAGCATGTGCTATGGCAATTTGGGTGGCAGCAGGGGAGCCACGACTAGAGGTCGTCTTCCCAGGGTGACGATGGAGGAACCTAGATGAGGACTTCCTATAGATGCAAGGACCATGATTGCATCCTTTGACGCCTTGGAACCAATAACATGGGGTGGAAAGGGGGTCCAACAGATGCTGGCATGATAGATGGCTATGAGATGTGGTGGGTGGCAGTGCAGCCAGTGTGGTCGATAGTACCATTATGGGAGATGGCTAGGGGAGGAGGAGGAGGAAGAGGATAGGAGAGGCTGATAGGTGAGGCAGTAATTAGTGACTTGGATAGGGGAGAGGGGGATGGTGGTGTAGAGGATGGGGAGGAGAGGGAGGAGGAGGAGCTAGCATAGCCAACACAGGTATTGGTACTCCACACTCAGTTGGGTGTGGTGACTGTAGAGCTTACTTGTACCTGAGGGAAGCTAGAGACAATAAGGGAAGAGAGAGATAGTCTTCAAGTTGAGTTGACATATATGAGGTTGGATGTGGCAACACAATAGGCTGAGAGGGATGTAGTAGACTTCATAGTAGATGGGTTACAAGGCAAGCGAGGGAGCTAGAAATTGGGATGCACTGGTACATGCTTTGTAGGAGCAAGACATTGACCAAATAGAGAGAGATGTAGCATGGGTGTTGCAATAGAGGGCAGAGGCTCAAGAGGCGTAGATGCACCGTGAGTGTGATGTGGTACAAGCTATGCTAGGTCCTATGAGTATGGAGAACATGTGTAAATACATGTTTTGCATCTAGGGGGAGCTAGAAAATATGAGATAGAGAGCAAAATACTATTTTAAGTTCTTTATCAGACAATGATACCTATAACTTAGAGAGGGTCAAGATACAATGCAAGGAGTCAATCGGCAACATCTTGATCGAGGAGGATAAAGACTCCTATTATGGGGTCTCCAACAACACAAGGTCCACTAAGAGGAGTAGAGGGAGCAAGGCCATCCGGAGGGGCAAAGGTAGCAAGACCATTAGCACCCCAGGCATGGGAAACACTAGGATTACACTCCCCTTTAGGGAATGGGAGCTCATTTTAGCAGTGATGACATTTTGATATTTTATAGGCTCATTTGTATGATCATATTTTGATGTATTGAGCCTATGGGCATATATTTGTATCATGACCTCTTTTTGATGATGTATATATATGCGATGAGGTGTTTTTGTTAGTGACCCACATGGTGTTGTGATAATGTGATTATGTATGGTGTGTTTATGATGCATATGTTGGATGTGTATTTTGGTATATGATTATGGTTTATGAAATGTATGCAATGTATGGATATTTATGGGTGCATTTGATGGATATGCAATGGATTATGGTTTATGGATGCATTTATGGTATGTGATTTATGTATATATGATTATTTATGTTTATGATGTTTTGTGGATGATTTATGCATATGTTATGATGTAAATGATATAGCTATGGTGATGTGATGTATGATTAGATGACTATGATGGATACTTATATGATGTTATGAATGGTTTATGATGAAATATAAGATTGGATTCTTTAATTTGGTGCTTTGTATACTAAATCAAGATTTAATCCATTTAAAGTTCTTTAATTTTGTTGTTATATGGAGCCTAATCAAACTCGAAGGTTAAATTTTCCCCACTTTTATTGGCTTGGTTTCCCCCAAATTATTTAATGGGAGAGTGCAGGGGGGCAAAGCCCCTCCTGCGGGGCCGGGGAGGATTATCCCCCCAGTGGGGGCCTGGGGGCGGAGCCCACGGTGGGGGTCTAGGGGCAACGCCCCCAGCAGGAGCTGCTGGGGGTAGTGCCCCTGAAGCAAAAATTACCTATTATTTTATAAAGGCATTGGGTGTTATTTTTCTATTGACTGACATAAAAAAAACTCTATTTTTGTAATTGACAAAAAGCTTGATAAAAGCGGCTAAGGGTTAGGGTTTCAGTTGATATTATATTGTAGCATTTGCAGCAGTATTGAGTTGCAGGGATTGCTGATTGTAATCAGTTTGATTTACTGGATAATAATATTGGACTCTCTGTTTGGTGGATGTAGCCCGAGTTTGGGTGAACCACGTTAAAACTTGTCTCTCGCTGTTATTATTTCTGTGTATTTTCATTCCTCTGTTTAATCTTTATTTGCATTTAATTGATATCTTCTGCCGGCTAACCCTACCAAGTGGTATTAGAGCAGGTTGTGTTTAATTATCGTCTATAGGAAGGTCTCACAGTTGAGTGGGAGCAATGGCGGATGAGGGTAAATTGAAGGTCGATAAATTCAATGGGTGGAACTATCAATTATGGAAGATGTTGATGGAGGATTACCTCTATCAAAAGGATTTATGGATGCCATTGGAAGGAGTAGTGAAGAAACCAGCAACAATGATTGATGAGGATTGGAATCTTCTTGATAGAAAGGCACTGGGAACCATTCGGCTGTGCTTGACACCATCGGTGGCATTCAATATAACGGAAGCGAAGACAAAAGATGGTCTGATGAAAACTTTGGCTAAATTGTATGAAAAACCATCAGCCTCAAATAAGGTATTTCTCATGAAGCGCTTGTTTAATCTGAAAATGGTTGAAGGTGGATCTGTGACAGATTATTTAAATGAATTTAATATGATTATCAGTCAATTGACATCTATAAATGTAAAATTTGATGAAGTTAGAGCTCTCTTGATATTATGTTCATTGCCTGAAAGTTGGGATAGTTTGGTAATGGCAGTTAGTAACTCTGTTTCTGGTTCAAATACCCTAAAATTTGATGATTTTGTTGGTGTTATTCTAAGTGAGGAAATTCATAGGAAAAGGTCAGGTGGATCCACAACAGGCAGTATTTTGAATGTAGAAAGTAGAGGTAGATCAAAGGAGAGATGAAAAGGTACTAGAGGTCATAGGAAGTCACGAGAAAAATCAAAGGACAAAAGATCCCAATTCAGAGGACAGAAGGATTGTTGGTACTGTGGGAAACCAGGTCATCTAAAGAAAGATTGCTAGTCTTGAAAGAATAAAGGACACAAACAAGAAGGTAATAAGGAGGCAAATGTGGTAAGTAATAAATTTGAAGATGATGCTTTGATTATTTCCATAGATAATGCTAATGATTCATGGGTTTTAGATTTAGGGGTCTCATTTCATGCTACGCCCCATAGAAGTTATTTTCTTGATTATGTCCAAGGGGATTTTGGGCTAGTTTATTTGGGAGATAACGAACCCTATCAGATTGTTGGATAGGGAAGAATTAAGATTAAGTTGCAGAATGAGAATCATTGGCTACTACAAGAGGTAAGGCACGTTCCAAGGTTCAGTAGGAATTTAATTTCAGCAGGGCAACTAGCTGAACAAGGTTGTATTGTTACATTTACTGATAAAAATTGGAAGGTTTCAAAAGGTGCCTTAATAGTAGCAAAAGGTGTGAAAGTAGGCACCTTATATCTTTGTACAGGTCATACTATTCCTTCTACTTTAGTTGTTACAGAGAAAAAACAAACAAGTTCAGGGATAGTTGTTGCAGGTTTGCAGGAAGAGACTGGAAAAGTTGTTGCAGGCTCTGAGACAACACTGAGGCATAACAGACTTGGGCATATGAGTGAAAAAGGTATGAAGGTACTTCATTCTAAGAAAGTTTTACCAGGTCTGAAATGTATTAATATGGATTTCTATGAAAGTTGTGTGTATGGCAAACAAAAGAGAGTCAGTTTTCTCAAGGATGAGAAGCAAAAGAAAAATAAAAAGTTGGAGCTTGTGCATACAGATGTATGGGGACCAGCTCAGGTATCTTCTCTCAGTGGCTCTCGGTATTATGTTACATTCATAGATGATACAACTAGGAAGGTATAGATTTATTTCCTTAGGCAGAAATCTAATGTATTTGAAATATTTAAGAAATGGAGGAGCTTGGTTGAGAATGAGATGGGTAAAAGATTAAAATGTCTCAGATCTGACAATGGTGGTGAGTATTGCAGCAAAGAATTTGAGGATTATTGTTCCTTTAATGGAATTTGTAGGCAGAAAACGGTTCCAAGGACTCCACAGGAAAATGGAGTGGCTGAACGCATGAATAGGATAATAATGGAGTGTGCAAGGACCATGAGATTGCATGTTGGGATGCCTTTAAACATGTGGGCAGATGCTATCAACACTGCTATATATTTAATTAATAGAGGTCCTTCAGTTCCTTTGGGCTGTGGTATTCCAGAGGAAGCATGGACAGGTAAGAAGGTGAGTTATTCTTTTCTCAAAACCTTCGGATGTGAAGCATTTGCACATGTAGATTCTAAAAATAGAACCAAGCTGGATGCAAAATCAAAAAAGTGTACCTTCGTTGGATATGGCATTGATAAATTTGGTTATAGGATTTGGGATTTTGAAAATCAAAAAATTGTGAGAAGTAGGGATGTTATATTCAATGAGAAGGTGTTGTACAAAGATCAGTTGCAGTAGCATGAGAAGAAAGAAAAAGATTATGTGGTGTTGGATGATACTCCAAATAGAAATGTTCCAGTGGTTCCTCATGCTCCGCAACAACAACAAGAAATACCACAAACTCTAGTGAATGTTAGACAATCAACAAGGATAAGTAGACCTCCTAAAAGGTTTTCTCCCTCTTTGTATTCTATTTTGTTAACAGATGCTGGTGAACCAGAAGGGTATGATGAAGCTATGCAAGTGGATACACAAGTTCAGTGGGAGCTTGCAATGCAAGAAGAAATGGACTCCTTGCTGAAAAATTAGACTTGGGAATTATGTAAGTTACCTGTAGGTAAAAAGGCTTTACCAAACAAATGGGTTTAGCAGCTGAAAGAGGAAGATGGAAGTAAGAAAAGATTTAAAGCCAAGTTAGTTGTAAAAGGATTTGCACAGAAAAAGGGCATTGATTTTGATGAGATATTTTCTCCGGTTGTCAAGATGACTTCTATTCGTACTATTTTAAGTATTGTGGTTACTAAAGATTTACATTTGGAACAGTTAGATGTGAAAATTGCCTTTCTCCATGGTGATTTGGAGGAGGAGATATACATGGAATAGCCCCAAGGATTTGAGGTCAAAGGTAAGGAGAAACTGGTGTGCAGATTGAAGAAGAGTTTGTATGGCCTGAAACAAGCACCTCGGCAATGGTATTTGAAATTTGATAGTTTTATGGCTGAGCAAGGCTACAACCAGTGTAATTCTAACCATTGTGTTTATTTTAAGAGCTTGAATAATGACAACTACATTATTTTATGTTTATATGTTGATGACATGCTTGTAGCTGGGTCGAATATGGATCACATAAGAGAGTTAAAACAGTAGTTAGCATAGTCATTTGCTATGAAAGATTTGGGGGCAGCAAAACAAATCCTTGGTATGAAAATTTGCAAAGATAGGAAGAATAGAAAATTGACTCTATCTCAGGCTGATTATATTGAAAAGGTGTTGTAGAGATTTCATATGGAGAATGCATAAGCTGTCAACACACCTTTGCCTAGTCATTTGAAATTGACTAAGGGGATGTGTCCAAAGACACAAGAGGAGGAAGAAAAAATGTCCAAGGTACCATATGCTTCAGCTATAGGAAGTTTAATGTATGCCATGGTATGCACGAGACCGGATATTGCACATGCTATAGGAGTTGTTAGTAAGTATATGAGTCATCCTAGATTGGAGCATTGGAATGCGGTAAAATGGATTCTCAGATATTTGAGAGGTACATCCAATAAACACTTATGTTTTGGGAGCTCCAATAATGATTTAGCAGGTTATGTAGACTCAGATTTGGCAGGGGATATTGATACCAGGCGGAGTACTACAGGTTATGTCTTCACTGTAGGTGGGATAGTGGTGAGTTGGATCTCACAGTTGCAAAAGGTGGTTGCTTTATCCACCACAGAGACAGAGTATGTAGCTGCAATAGAGGCAAGCAAGGAGATGATATGGCTGCAATCTTCCATGGAAAAATTGGGCAAACAACAGGCTAATAGTTCTTTAGCTTTGGTTGGTCTTCTAGATTGAAAACAACAAAAATAGAGCAGCAGAGTCCAAGGTGCTTATTTCCAGTGGGAGCTACAAGGTCAACAGTGTTATGATTAGTCTCCAAGTGGGAGATGATATGGTGTGGAGTCTGATCAGTCTCCAAGTGGGAGATTGTTGTTATATGGAGCCTAATTAGACTCTGAGGTTAAAGTTTCCCCACTTTTATCAGCATGGTTTCCCCCCAAATTATTTAATGAGGGAGTGCAGGCGGGGCAGAACCCTTCCTGTGGGGCCCAGGGGCTTATCCCCCTGGTGGGGGCCCAGGGGCAGAGCCCACGGTGGGAGTCTAGGGGCAACGCCCCCAGCGGGGGCTGCTGGGGTAGCACCCCCGAAGCAAAAATTACCTATTAATTTATAAAGGTGTCAGGTGTTATTTTTCTATTGACTAACAAAAAAAACCCTAATTTTATAACTGACAAAAATCTTGATAAAAGTGGATAAGGGTTAGGGTTTTAGTTGATAATGTATTATAGCATTTGCAGTGGTATTGAGTTGCAGGGATTGCTAATTGTAATATTGGACTCTCTATTTGGTGGATGTAGCCTGAGTTTGGGTGAACCACGTTAAAACTTGTCTCTCACTGTTATTATTTCTGTATATTTTCATTCCTCTGTTTAATCTTTATTTGCATTTAATTGATATCTTCTGCCGGCTAACCCTAACAAATTTCACATTAATGCCAAACGTTAGTGTGAGACCTATATGTCTATTTTATGTTGGACATGTATAATTACCATTAATAACTTTCTTTAGGCATATCTTGCAAATGATGAGGTGATGAGACTTTTGTGTACATTGATGTATGGATGATTATGGTAGATATGTATGTTTATAATGGCTATGGATGTTTTGTATGATTTATGGATGAGTTGTAAGTTTGGCTGAAATAATTCAATCTTGTATTTCATCCTATCATTATTATGATATGATGTGATGTGATGTATGGATGTAGGTGTATGCAACGGACGATGGAAATGATGATGTAGTGATTTGTAGGTCATGATACAAAGTGTCATTATGATGATGAGGGATAACTTTAGATGAGTGGAAGATGGGGAAAGTTAGTTATGTGGGGGGGAGTTAAGTTAGAAATATGCCCTAGGGTACAAGGTAAATGATATAGGGGAGGGATGATAAGATGGTGGATTTATGGATTAGATTGATTAGGATATGTGGAAATAGGTATATGATAGGGTAGATAGGGGTTATGCTGGTATGTTTTAGAGCAATCCTAATTTTTAATATAGAAAAGGATAGTATGAACCAAGGTATAAGGAACCTGGGTGACAATGTATCCATTTGCATGGACTTGACACTTCAAACAAAAGGTCATCCCTAGACATGTTAGATGTAATATAACCTTAGAGAATTCTGTGAGGGTAGATAAATATAGGATGAGAATGTCCTTACATAGCTAAGGGATTATCCTTAGCGTAAGGAATCAGACTTCATACCGACAACCTTGCCAACACACCTAAGATTAATATTAGCCTAAATGCAAAGGAACAACCACAAGCATGACACACAACAACAAACGACTCTTCTCCAATCTAAACTTATCCAATACCACACAAAAATATAGAAGACCTAGGCTGCCTTGGGGAAGCATAGAAGGGGTATGAAAAGATAAATAAAAAACAAAAGACCAACTGACGGACTGACCAAATAGCCATTGCATGTATTTCCAAGATGGTGGGTAGATGAGGTAAGATAGTATTATGCCTGTTATGGGAAGGATATACCACTAAGACATAGTTGTGATGATGAGTATTTGGTTGACAGGCACAAGATAGGACAACTATGTGGTGGTTGGAACATCTAGTCATATGTGTGATTTGTGTTAGGGTGTATTGTTGTTGCATGGTAGTTTTCTTGAATTGTCTAAAGGTCACATCTTTTTAGAAAATGGAATGGTAGTGGACCATGCAAGTGGTAAGGTGACTTTATTATGTTTAGAGAATGGAAATTTATGATGGGATGGTCGGTGAGATGGAAAAGTGGGTTATGTCTTTATTATGGGAATGCATGAAACAGAACTATGTAAGAATCAGTGACATGCATACAATGATCTTGTCCTTTTAGGGTTAGGGAGTTGCCACCAGTATGGTGTGATGGGGATGGATGGATGTGGATGTAAAGGAAAGACCTTAGCATATATACAAGATCAAGCCATGGTAGAATAGGGAATGAATGGATGGAACATGAAACATGAAATGGATAAGAACCTAGAAGATGGTGGATATGGCCGCGACACATGGCACCTGAAACCAAGTTTTCACCACAGTCCCTATCCAAGGTACCACTGAGGTGGTTTTCACCATTGTATGGATTTCTTGCACTCAATTTATTTTGGATTTTTTTTTTTTAGTTTTTTGAACTTTTTGATTTTTTGAATTTTTTTGATCTTTTTGAACATTTTGGGGATACCCAAGGCTAGACATAAAACTTCTTTAGATGGATGATGTTGATTGGCTCTTCTAGAGGCAATCCTTCTAGTGTGGCAAACTAGTATACTCTTACCCATAACTAGAAATGATGATGAATGGACTCAACCAATTATGCTTGAACTTACCCTTTTTCTCTCGGTCTTGTTGATTCTTCTGATTTTATTTGAGGACAATGTCACGTACTTCAAACTTTCTGGTCCTAATATTTTTCTCATAGTTGCATGAGAGATGGTTATAATAGACTTGCAAGTGGTTTAAGGCATTGAGATGCCTTTCATCCAATAGCTCTAACTCATGTAGCTAGGAAACCTAATATTCTTCCTCATCAATAAGATTCTACAAGGATATGCACAGTGAGGGGAGCTAAACCTCGATTGGCAAAACAACTTCAAAACCAAAGATAAGTGAGTATGGTGTGGCTCTAGTAGGCATTCTAATGCTTGCATGGTAAGCCCAAATGATGGGAGAAGTTGTAGATGCTAGTCATGACCAACTTGATTGACTATTATCTTGAGTATTTTAAGGATGATCTTGTTTGAAGTCTAAGCTTGGCCATTACTTTGTGGGTAATATGGTGTGGAGAAATGGTGTTGAATATTGAATTGCTAGAAAAGGGCTCGTACCTCTTGGTTTTTGAAGGGTCTACAATTATCCATAACCATGGAAAAAGTTATCCCATAGCAACATATGATATAGTGCAAGATGAGTTTGGCTATTTGTTTGCTAGTGATGTAAGTGAGTGGAATGGATTCAACCCACTTCGTAAAATATTCAATGGCAGTTATATAAGTTGGTGACTATTGGAAGATGGAGGGGTGATTTTTCCAATGATTTCAAGTCCCCACTCTAAAAAGGGCCAAGGAGTGGTGATTGATTTTAACTCTTGAGATGGTGCATGAATTAAATCCCATGTTATTGGCACTGCAGACATTTCTTGACAGACTGTTGGGCATCCTGTTCAATGGTTGGCTAGTAATAACTTGTTCACAACAACTTATTGGCTAGGGTAAGACCACTATAGTGTGACCCACAAATACCTTCATGTACCTCTTGTAAGGAAGTTTGGGCTTCTCCTAAATTAAGGCACCTAAGAAGGGTTCTGTCTAGACTCCTTCGATACAGGGTATCACCGAGGATTGTGAAACAGGATGAGCAATTAAAGAATGGTTTGCGTTGGGCATTGGTTAGGTTAGTTGGTAGAATGTTATCATGGAGGTAAAGATAGACATCTTGGTACCAAGGGGATAAGGGACCAAGTTCACAAACGAGCTCTAAATCTAGGGCATCATAAGCAGGAACCAATAGATGTTCGATAAGGAACTCACACTTGTGGCTATTATTTGGCATGTCCAGGAGAGATCTGATGGTAGCCATGATGGCATTAACAACTTAAATATTGTTGGCCCTAGGAACTTGTTTAGATTGGATTTCATGAAAATAATCTTTGAGATCATCTACCATTCTTTTATATGGAATCAACTTGTCATCCTTTGTTTGGTATTCATCATTAACTTGCTTGATCACAAGTTGGGAATCTCTATAGACATTCAACATCTCAATCCTCCACTAGATGGCCATTATTAGTCCTATGATAAGAGCCCCATACTCAGCTATGTTGTTTGTGCACGGAAAAGCAATCTTGTAAGCTTTGGGGATGCAGTTACCTTACGACATGATAAAGGAAATCACAGCTCCTAATCCATGATAATTGTATGATCCATCAAAATATAGCTTCCATGGGGTGGCTGGGATTATTATGGATACAAGTTCATTAGGGAATTCTATGGTAAGTGAATGGTATGCTTGAACAGGTGCATTAGCTAATTGATCTGCTATTACTTGTCCTTTTATGGCCTTGTGGTCAACATACTCATTATCAATCTCACTTAGGATCATTATCCATTTTTCCATGCATCTAGTGAGTGCTGCTTTTGACAACAAGTATTTAAGTGGGTCTACTTTGGTGAAGTTCTTTTGTCACAGTTGGAGTCAAAATATGCAGCACTTACACATAGAATCTTAAGAAAGTCTAGTAATATGAAATGTAGTATTTTAAATCTAGTTTTCAAATATGTAATTTATTCTAATACCTAGATGATACAAATTAATTTTGCATAGGCTTGTACAAAAACCATTTTTAAAGGTCACTTTTTTAGGACCATACCATGCATGTGTATGACTAGCATAATTTGACCTAAATTGTAAGGTGTGGAAATCTCACATACTAAAAATAGTATTCCAAAAAGCATGCTCTTTCTAAATAAGGAAAGTGATTCATTTATTGATCAAAATATTCACAGTTGCACAATAATTGAAAGTTTCCAATAAAGAAATATAATTTCATACACTAAAAGAGTGTTACATTTACATACACCACATAGGGTGTTACATTACATCTATTTCAATGTTACAAGTACAAAATGTTACATCAATTACTTCAGTTACTTCAATGAGAGTATTCATACAATTTTTAGATTGGCTCTGCAAGCTATACCAAGAATAATACAAAGGAACATATATACATTATGAATCATATAATATAAAATGCTCTGTCCTCAACTGCCATGACTCCAATGGTCTTCCGCAAGCCGAGGCCAAAAGTGTGGTTAAGGTACTTTTTCCACCCAACCACAAAGTACTAGACTTCCCCAGGTTTCTTCCTAACTCATTCAGAAAGCACTGACCCTACATGAGGAGCCTAGCAACTTGGAATGGTAAAGGCAGGATGGAATCTCTCAATGTGTGCCTGATGCCTATATGCATTCCTAAACTAGAATGACATACTTCTTGCATACAGGATGTGGCAGAGACATATAACATATTTTCTAGGCTTTTCTAACCCATCTATTTCAATGGTACAGTAGCTTTGGCCAAAGCAATAATAAACAAGTGGTAATTTAGAAAAAGTAAATGACCGTCTCTGGGAGCCCACATTCAACATCCTATCCATGAAGTAATTACATAGAAAGAATAAATATAACATTTCTCATAGCTCAAAAGAATAAATTTGTTCAAGTTTCAAACATTTCTAACATTGTTTTCTTTCAGAAAATTAAAATTTACTCAAAAGTTCATTATTTTGGTTTTCATAATTTGCCTAGATGCTAAGTTACCATTTCAGTGATTTGTAATAATCTTTCAAGAAAGGTTGCTTTTCTAGTCTTGTGATGTAAGATAATTGTTTGAAATAACGTCTGTCTACTAGTTTTTCCATTACTTCAAATTATACAATCCTATCCCGGAAGGTAAGCTTAACATACTCATAGAAAAACAAATAAAATCTATTGCAAAATCAATTCATAATAGCACATGCATTTTACTAGTTACTTTCTTGCAAAAGATAGTGTGAGTCTACTTTTACTTAACAAGAATAAAAATTATGATGGTATAAGCATACTATACATCAATCAAGAGTTTCGTTATTTAAATAATGAACTAATGTCATAATTGATTATGAAAGTCTTCATGTAGATAAACATATATATTGTATGTATAAATAGGTTATCATATTGCAGTCATAATTATAACAAAAATAACTGGATCTATGCATTTATATCAGCAAGCAAGGTTGGTTTATAATGATATAATGATCAAATTTATGAATGAGAAGAATTAGAGATTCACTTATTTAGTTAATTTCAGGTTCATACTTTTTAATAGAAAACACTTCTTAATGTATCACAAGTAGATAAGTCAGTTACATTCAGCTTATAGGTGACTCATTAGTTACTACAAAGCCCAACTATCTGCTATAGGAGATACAGTAGGCTACAGAAATCAGAAACAGAAGAAAGAACACAACTACCAAAATAAAGAAAGTTGAGACAAGAAAATCTAATAAAGCCAATCAAATATCACAGAGGCAGAAATAACAAGTTATAGGAATACACTCTATTGCTATAAGGTAACACTTTACTAAATTTCCCGCTGTGACAGAAAATGACTAAATTGCAATAGGAATAACAGTCACTAAGCCTGGGGTTTGCTGAACCAAATCCCGGCTTTTGATGATACGAAACTTCAGAAAAGACTTAATACTATTTGGGCCCAGCCTGAGCCAGGGTGGTTGAAAATTAATTTTGATGGTGCTGCTAAAGTTGATGGTTGCACCAGCGGAGGAGGTATAATAAGGGATGAACATGGTAATCTCATTGTGGCTTATGCCGGAGGACTTGGAAAGCACTCTAACAACATTACTGAGGCAATGGCCCTCCTCTGGGGTCTCAAAGTGGCGATCTCTTTGGGGATTAGCCATCTCCACATACAAGGTGATTCTAAAATCATTCTGGATGCAATTACCGGTCTCTCTACTTGTGGGTGGAAGCTAAGTGACATTATATCTGATATACAAACCATTCTCCATGGCATCCCGAATGTCTCTTTCTCCCATACTTATAGGGAAGGCAACTCGGTTGTTGATGGTCTTGCCAACTTTGGTCAGCAATTTCAAGTCTGGCAGGTTTAGCGCCAAATTAGTAGCATTCATGGTCACATTGGAATGCTTATTCATAAGGAGAAGAACTCTATTTTTACATGATGTCTACTCAAGTGTCGAGTGATGAGGTGGCATGTTTTTCCACCCTATTTAGGCTTATGCACGACCCCCGTGCGAATTGGCAGCGGCATCTGTACTCCCTTCATGCGAATTTAATACTCATTATTTAGGTTGCATTTGGGAACTTAAAGTATCATGATTGGCATTGACTAGTTTTTGTTCACATGAATACCGCTTGATGGATTCCTTAGAAGGGTATTCTATATTTTATTTGTCTTCTCCTACTGGGTATTGTAGTGTGGGCTATCATTATGGGTGGTGAAAGAATTCACACTGAACCAAACACCTGCAATGAATTCAAAGACAATGCCATTGTCTAGAATTATTGCAAGGAGGGGGGCATTATTTCGTTCATGGAATGCCTTAACGGGCATGATGAGTCGTTATCCATCCAGTGTGCTTCTTCGTGGGTTGACAGACGGGTCACCATTGGCAGTGTCAGCTTTGAGTTCTCATAGCAAAGTATTGCTGAGGCGACAGGCTTATCCCTTAAAGGCATTAAGTTGCTGAGAAAGTTGAGGGTTTCCGACACGCAGAACCAAAAGCTTTTCTTGGGTGATGACGAAGAGTTGGTAACCTACCAGGGAGGGTTCAAAAGAGCGAAGCTTCCTCAGCCATGGGCAGTCATGTGCTTTTTAATCATGAAGTACTTCACCTTGGAAGGTCGTTATGCTAGGTTCTATTACTACCATCTTCCCCTGCTCAATCATTTTCATAGAAACATGGCTGTTTGTTTCCCTTACTACCTGCTTTCTTCTTTAGAACACTCGATTAAAAGGGTTCATAAGAATTTAACCTCTAGGCCTTTGGAGAAGCTTGTGCCCATTCACCAAGGCCTCATTCACAGACTCTACCAGTTTCATTTGGCCCTGATGCCCCCTGCCACTCTCCATCACCCGGCTGTGGAACCCGCCCCCAATTCTCCGTCAGCTTCTATCAATTGTGATTCCCTTCACACTTCTGTGATTAATAGTCATGATGGCTCGACTTCGGCAACTGTGAAAACTAATACCCCCACTCTTAGGTCTACCTCTACCTCTAAGTTGAAGGACTCTGTTAAGTCTAGGAAGCGGCTTCATCGCCTCTCTGAGCTGGCTGAGGAAGCGACTATTCTTAGCTCCCTCAAAGATAGTCATGAGACCCCTAAAGGTAAAAACATGTCTGCTGAGAACCCTGCTAAAAAGGCTAGAAAGGGCAAAAGGAAAAGCACAACCCCTGCTGTCATATGCTCTACTAGAATTGCTGGGAAGCCAACCCCCAAGGTTAAACTTATAGACTACTCAGAAAGTAACTCTGAGGCTTCTTCTCATGGTGAGGAGGCCGAGAGTGATGATGATTTGAAGGTAATTTGCATGGATAATCCTATTTCTGGGGAGTAGTTTGATGGCCATGACTCTCTGCAGAATGATGACTGGTACTGGTAATGATAAAAATGAGTTTGACCATCAGAGCCCTGTGGAGGCCCAGTATGATACTGGCGAAGGAGAGGGAAACATGAATGAGCAAAATCCTGTCGGTGCTGAAGAGGTGGAAGCGAACAGTCAGTCTGTCCCCGAAGAGATTCATGATGATGATGTTAGGGTTACTGCTGAGGATGGCAATGTGTATGAGGGTAGGGACAGCAACTCTCTTTTTGCTGAAGTGACTCAGTTAAAGGACAAGATGGTGGCTCTGCAGCTCAAGCTATCTACTCTATATAAGTTCATTACTCGCATGCTGTGCAGGTCTTCCATGATCAACTTAACCCTTTTACAGGATATTCAACTTTTCTCCTAGGGAGCCGACAATGACAGAACTCAGGAGCTGGAAAAAGTTTTTGAAGTTCTTGCTAAAGATTGGGAGGACTCTATGTCCTAGTTTGCCTTCTGCTGTCTGGTTGTTGGTTTTTTGTTGTTGCTTACTTTATGCCGTTTGTTGGCTGGTGTTTCCTGGGTTTTGGTTCTAGGCTCTTTTTGTTTCCTGAGCCTGTGCTTTTTCTTATGTAATCTTTGTTAAGGGTTCAGCCCCTTGTTTTTGCCGCCTATTGTAATAAAAAATAGTCACTAATTATTATATATCTCCAAATTGAAAAACTGGGTATGGCTACATTTTGGATATGATTTACAAAACTAAGTGGTACACCTTATATAAAAATTGTAGAGAAACCCAATTCCTAAATCTAAAGTTATTGATGATGTAATAGACAATTTTGAGAGAGATGAAATGAATAAGATATATACAGTCACTAATTTTTACATATCTCAGAAAGGACAAACTGGGTAAGGCTAATTTTTAGATATGTTTTAAATACTAAGGGATGCACATTATATAAAACTTTCAAAGAAACCTAGTTTGTAAAATGAAAGTTATGGGTGACGCAACGAACTATTTTATTAGAGACGAAATAACACATTCCCGATGAAAACATTAAGACAGATCATGCAAATCAAATTAGCATGCAAGCCTATATACAAATTTAATCAGAGATATAAACTAGTAAATAAGGTACCCGATGGATCATCACAATCCTCCAGACTACTCTTTTGCTTCTTACAGTTGCTAGTCTCCTCTTTGTGGTTGTTGCTTCCCTTTTTTGTGGATGATCGCTTCTCATTTTTCTTTCTATTGCTGCTAGTATTCTGTGATCTACTGTGTTCTCCTCACTTTTCCACCATTCCTCTTTGCTTCCTTTGCTAAATCTTTAATTCCTCTTAAATCTTCAAAATGAATATTGTGAATGAATCTTGTGTGTTGTGAGAAAGAGGTTTTTTCTCTTTTTATTATTTTCTTTTCTTCTCTTCTTTCTTTTTTTTTTCTAATTTTTTTTATTTTTGCTTTGTTTTGTGTTTTTTTTTTTCTAAATTTAAGTCTCTTTTTCTATTATGTAATTGTTTCTATCCTTTGTTTTGTTTTCTTTTTCTAGGTTTTATTTCTAATTTATCAAATAAAACGCATATTTCTATTTTCAGAAACTCATATTTAATAACTAATTTTATTTTATTAACTAAATTTTACAACACAATTATTTCTAAAATAGTAAATAATAATAATTCTAACTTTGAATTAAAAAATCCAAAAATAATTTTAAACTACTTTTTATTTTTTTATAAACATTTAATATTAACTACCAATTAATTAAATAATCAACTATAATGTAAGAAAATAAGAAGCAATATAATATGATTAATTAATGCAATTCTAATGCAACTATATGCATCCAAGTGTCATTGTGTGAGAGAGAGACCACTCCATCCTAACCCTGCCAGGTGGCTAACCTCCTCTACCTTAACCACACCCTTGTCTTTGACAACCTACAACTCATGAAAAACTCAAATTTCCCATTAATAGGTTAGTGTCCAAATAGCCAAAGCACTATAATTTATCATTCCAAAATAACATTTTCTATATTGTATCATTTCAGAATAAAATAATATTCATTACATTTCATCTTTTCAAATGAAAATTTAATATCCACTTATTTCATCTTTCAAAATAAAATAATATTCATTCAACCACACACAGTTATCCATAAAACAATTCCACATATAGTAAGTTCCAAATGCATCAAAATCTAAGATATGACATAAATAAAAGTATTTTTCTAAATCCTTTTGGGGAAAGATGTGTATTATGGTGAAGTTTGATAAGGATATTTTTTATGATTTTTTTTTGAAACCCCCTAGTGTACGACCAACATAATTTGAACTAAAATAATAATAAAATATTTTTTTTTTTCATTGTGTAAATAATGATGTGTAGATTTATGACATATAATTTTTTTCTAAAAAAACTTTGAAAATTAAAAGTTATTGAAAAAATATAAAAACTTGTCATTTCAAGTTTATGGACTAGTTTTCTCATAAATTAATTAATAAATAGAGAAACAAGTTGAATAAAAAAATTACATATTTGAAAACTACGCATCGTCATCTATAATGGGTTTTAATTTCATAAAAAAATTTAGAAAAAAATATCGTCAGCCATAGTGGTAAAGTTAGTATTTTTTTGTTTCTCTGAACATGGACTTGTACTTATAGGTCCAAGGCTAGGGGTTGGCTTACCATGCCTTTCTCGAGCCTAAAACCAAGCCAAAAACGTGGGTTTGGAATTTAAAATTTTAATAACAGGTACCCATTATAAAAAATAGAATAGATCCTTGTTTTAAAATGGGTACCCATTCCAAAAAAATAAAAAATAAAATGGGTACCCATTCTAAAAAATAATAAAAATAAAATGGGCACTCATTCTAAAAAACAAAATGGGTACCTGTTATAAGTCCAGGCTCGGGCGCTCATTCCTAAATGGGTACCCTTTTTAAAAAAAATATGTACCCATTCCTGATGAGTTTTTTTCCCCAATGCTTCCCCTATATGTGGACCCAAATTCTTGTTTTAATCCTTAATCTTATGACTGACCATGTAATGTCTTAATTTTTGGCTACTAAAGAGAATTGCTAAGCATGCTCTTTCCATGGGAGTATAATTGAGCTCATATCCCACTAAGGTTATGTTGATGTAATATATTGTTCATTCTTTTCCAGTCTCATGTTGTGCTAAAAGAGCCCCTGGTGTTGCTGATCTATATTAGGAGGCATGAACACTAGAGGAGAAGCAAGGTATTCCTTCAGTTGATCAAATGCTTGTTGACATTTTTCATCACAATGGAATTCAATGTTTTTCCTCAGTAGATGTGAGAAGGGATGACACTTATCAGCTAGCTATGTAATAAACCGTCTAATTGCTTGTAGTTTTCCTTGAAGGCTACATAACTATTTTAGATTCTTTTGTGGAGGCATATTGACTATGGATTTGACTTTTGCAAGGTCTACTTTGATGCCCCTTTAGGAAACAATGTAGCCTAATAGCTTTCCATATGTAACCCTATGTTGCCACAATAGTGTGTCCCACTTATGGGACATCCTGATTTTTGTCTAAAATCACATATTTTTTAGAAAAAATAATGATTTAAACCTTAAGGGGTTCCATCTAATGGGGTTTAATCGAAGGTGGTTAGATAAAACCCCTTTAGATCAAACCCCCTTGGAAATAACTCCCCTAGTCTTAAATCAAATCCTCGATGGAGTCTCCTCTGCACCTATCAAAATGCTAATTAAAAACTTATTTTTCTTCACCTTTTGAGGGATCAAATAAAGTCATTTAGAAATTCTATTTTGTAAGTATGTAGCCCTTATTATGAGCTTTCCAAAAAGTATGATATTAAATACATTTCTTTGATTATTATATTTATTTTCTATTTTCTAGTGAAGATAGGTTTTTTACCAAGCATTAAAGTCTCTATTCCACACACAGAAAAATAAAAAATAGAGATTTTTTTTTGAAAAATATCTACACACTAGGTATTGATGTCCTTGTTTCAACAAAAAATGAAGAAATAAATTTAGATACATGCAAAATAAGTTACATTGTATGGTATAAACCTATGTCTGAATTATAATTAATCTCACTTCAAAAACTAATAAAAAAATAAAATATGCAAAAAAAATTATGAAAAATATCTACACATTAGATATTGGTGTTACAAATCTGTGTTTAAAAATTTATAATTTTTTCATTTCTATATAAAAAAGTTATGTTGTATAGTATAAGCGTCACTTTTTTAAAATGTTGTTAACTATAAAAAAAAGCTATTAAAAGTCATGTAAAAAAAATTCACTTTGAATTATTTCTTTAACTTTTTTAAAAAATACATTTAGAATCTACACACAAAATCTCAAAAATCACTAGTTCACATCATCTTCAAATTTGTAATGGATTAGTTGTTATAGGTGTCAGAAAGTGAAAATTTGGTTAAAAATGTTGATTTCAATGTCCTACTTTAGCCAAAAAGTGGGACACATTATTGTGGGCTAACTAAACCCCATTGACACACTTTTTGGGATTAAGGTGCAAGATATATTCTTCCAAATGGTCAAAGATATTTCCTAGGACCTACAAGTGGCTCTCTCTTGTCTTTGACTTCCCTAGGAGATCATCGACATAATCTTCCAATGCTTTGTGTAGCATGTCATGGAATATCACACTCATTGCCCTCTGATACATGGCTCAAGCATTCTTAATCCCAAATGGCATAACATTCCAACAATATGTACCCCATGGTCAAGTGAAATTTGTTTTGTGCTGGTCTTCTCATGCTATGCGGATTTGGGTATACCTTGAAAATCCATCCATGAGTGATAACATTTCATGTCGAGCTGTCAAGTCCACAATAATATCAATATTTGGTAAGGGAAAGTCATCCTTGGGACACACTTTGTTGAGATCTCTAAAGTTGGTGCAAACATGGATGCCCCCTATTACTTTAGCTACTAGAACAAGATTGGACACCCATTTAGGATAGTCGATGGGGTGGATGAAGTCAGCTTGTAGTAACTTTTGTAGTTCGACTTTCACCAAGAGTACAATATGTGGATGCATCTTTCTAAGTTTTTTTTTGACAAGATTAGCCTCTGGTTAGACTGCAAGATGGTGCACGACAAGTGTGGGATCTAATCCTGGCATGTCTACACATGTCCATGCAAAGTTATGAGATCTTTCTTTGAAGAATGGAAAATTATGATTGATCCAATGGGTTTAATGATGCAGCTCTAAATGCGATCTTTAGTATATTTGTAGTCCCCAGATTCATTTCTTCTACCTCTTCTACCAAGATTGGGAACTTCTCTTGATAGAAACTAGGTACTTCAAGCAGATCAAGTTCCTCATCCTCTAGCACCTTAGAGAAGTTTTCACTAGAGGATACATCCTTTATTTTTTACTTTTTTGTCATCTGAAAGTGCCACACTATGGTTTTCACTAGGGGATGCTATTTTTATATTTTTACTTTTGAAACTAAGGAACTTTATGGTCTCCCCAAAGTACACATGTGTGTTAAGTTCAATGGCATATCCTACTTTGTGATCCCCTAAGGGAAGATGTTCTCTAACTCCTATAAGTTCTACTATGGCTTCATCATTTTGAAAGGTGTCAAGGATGGTAGGCCTTTGTTGGTCCTCATCCATCAACTAAGGATAGATGAGGGGAAGATCATTGGATGAGAATGATATGGGTCACAAAAGGCTAGATATGGCACAAATGGAAGCTTCTTAGAAAAGATTGGTGATGTGTTCGAAGGAGTCATCGTAGGAACCCTTGTTGGTGCTCTCAACGTTGGGAAAGGCATTAGCTACCTCACTACGTATGTATTCAAGTTTTGAGGGTTGAGGCTCATGTGTCCCATGCCCTAGGCCTTGATGGCGATATCCTTGTATAGGCTTGAAGGTCTCAATGGTACCTTTTTCATGCAATCCTAGACCTCCATGTCCTTTGTATCCCATGTTTTGAATGATACGAAGAATTTTTCCATATTTTTCTAAAGGTAAAGAGACAAGCTTGTCCTCATCATCTTTGTAAATTCACTTTGATATGTCTTCAAGGTCATCTTGGTCCATGAAGTTCTTGCATTCAAACTTGCTCTTTATGATTAATGTTGATATTGAGTTGGATGGTTTTGGATTCCCATATGATTTTGGAAAGGGTGGGAGCTTCCCTACATAGAAGGCTCCATGTAAGTTATATTCTCTGCACCCTTGGTCAATTATCTTGACCTTGACTAGAGGAATGGCGAGTTGTGAATGGGAGGATGATGTGAGTTTGGAAGGATCAACATAAAATGTGGATGATTTGGTGGTGTCATTAATGGAACATTGATTAAAGTTTTTATATCATCCTTCCAATATTTTGCAATATTGGAAAGGACAAGGATCAGCGTAGATAGTTACTTCATCCCCCCATTGTGGGAGAATTTGAGGCATTGGTGGAAGGTGGATGGAATGGCTTGCATGGCATGAATCCATGGGTGACCAAGGAGAATGTTGTACGAGAGGTCAAGGTCAAGGACTTGACATGTGGTGTCCAAGATCATAGGTCCCACTTGAATGGGTAGCTTGATTGTTCCTTTTGATTAGCGTTCATTGTCATCATGTCCCTTTCTAGTGATACTTCTACTAGAGTCTACAACCTCATCAGAATATCCCAAATGCTTTATCAGTTTGAGAGTGCACAGATTTAGGCCAAAACCACCATCTATTAGGACTCATTTGATAGTGTGTTTATGGATACGAACTTCAATATGTAAGGTGCCATTATGAGATAAGTCAAATGAGGGTAGATCCTTTTCTAAAAATGTGATGTTATGTGATGAGGAAAGATGTCCCACCATGGCTTGAAATTGGTCCATGTTAAGGTTATTGGGAACACAAGTCTCTTGTAAAGCTTTGTTAAGGACTCCAAGATGGAAATTTGGGCTGGAGTTTTTCCAAGATGGTCAATGGTATTGTATTTGGTAGATAATGTGGAGGTGGATGTGGATGGGGCTCCTTAGATAGTGACATGCCCATGGTGGGTGGTGATGGCATAATCAGGAGCCTTAGATTTTATAGTGATAGTGGCTACACAAGGAACACACTCTTCTATACAACCCACAATGGAGTCATAGGAAGAGGAGGATGCATTAACATTGCTTGCATTAGTTGGTTTGGATGATTTCCCTTTATCATGATCAAGAAGGGGGTCTTTGTATGTACCCAAATCGTCATTAGGTGATCTATTTGGGGAATCATTAACCAAGATTTCATCCTTGTTAATAAGGTCTTGAATGCAATTCTTTAGTCTCATGCAATCAGAAGTTTTATGGCCCTTGACCCTATGGTATTCACAATATGCATTCTCATTAAACCATGAGGGCTTGATTTGGTTGTCATCATAGGGCCTAACAGCAGGGAGTTTGATTAAATTGGCTTGAACCAACTTGTGCAAAACATATTCGATAGGCTCCCCCAATTGGGTGAATTTTCATTTAGGCAGATTGTTCTGTTTAGGTTGTCCCTTAGGTATGTTAATGTTGTTTTTGGATGTTTGAGGATTGGATGGTGAGGTTACTTGTATATTTTGGATGTTTTAATGGTTGTCATACCATTATTAACAACATTCTTATTTTTATACCAGAATCAAGGTTTTCACTAGATTGGGTGTTGCTATTGTTATTATGGTCTTTGTCTTTATAGAGTTTTACAACTCATTTAGCAATGAGGGATTTTTCAATTTTTGTGCCTTTATCTATGATTTCCTCAAAAGTGGAGGCACAATATATTTGTAAATGAAAACCTATCTCCTAGTTTAGGATTTAAACAAACATGTTGACCAACTATTTTTTAGGGATAGGCCATGGGAGCTTGCTTGCTAAGCTTCTCCATTCCTTTGTCTAGTATTACGAAGGTCTTTCATAGACACCTCATGTAACATTCCATCTCATATTACCTGGATTATCAATTCAATTTACCATCAAGTAAATAGTCATGATCAACATAATCATATTTCTGTTTAACAAAAATTAATTTCATAATTAATAATTTAAATGCATATCTTTTCTGAATAATTTCAAAACTGAAATTTACAACATATTCAAAGATAACATAATAGTGATTTCCTTCACTTTGCAATCATAATGTTTTGCTCATGGCAATAATGATAAATTTTACATAACATTTTGATTGTCAAGTCATATAATAGAATATACTGCATCTAGAGTATTGATATATGTCTTCACAAGTCTCAACTTGTCATCTACTTGGGAAGGAGAGCATAACCCGAGTACTTTTCCTCCAACCACAGACTGACAGTCCCCCGCACATCTTCCTACCTGGAAGTGGCCCACCCTTCACAAAGGAAATAGATATAAGGAACCATAAGGTTTTCCATCTGAGTTCTAGTGTTGTGTCCTTCATAATTCATCACAGTCATACAACTATAGATCCACTCTAACTATGTATGACACTATTGGATGGTTATTCCATCTGAAGCATAGTGAATCCACTAATGCATGCAGAGACGGATGCATTGTTTTGGCCAAGGTTTTAATATAAACAAACATTTCACAATGAACATAGTCGATTGTTCACACACCTCTAACTTGACTTAGAAGTTATCTCATCCTACAATGTTTTTGGTTGACCCTTCTTGGTCATAATTTAGTCCATCATCTTGGACTTCCAACTCCATTTCTTGGAGTATATTTCATTGGTTTTTCATTGAATCTGCAACATGGAATCTGTGACTCCCCATCACTCTATTCCTTTCTTAAGTACATAAGTTCTTGGTTTCTTACCACAAAGTCAATTGTGGATAACATCTCTATGAGATGAGCTTGAATAATTGTTTAAGTTAACGGATCTCCATCTAATCCTTGTTGACTGAATTATGACCCATTCAAATCAACAATACCTTTGTAAAACAAGTTTCATACTTTGTCATATGTGTCGGGGTGCATTTAGAGAACTATAATCTCCAATCCCGACGTCACCATAAGAACATTAGTTACCTCAAGATAACAACATATATCATCTTTTGTCATAAAAATATTCATAGTCTACTAGAGACTTAATAGGTCATACTAATACCCACCATCTTTATAAATAGTTACACAAAATGAAAACACAACTAATGAGCTACCCAACTCTATTGTTTTCTTTCCAAGATAATGCAAGATTATATCTATGCATCTTATCTCATAACAAAGATTCTTAATGTATATATTCATGTAGTGTAGTAATGTTATTATTACCACCTAGTTATCTTTAATGATTAAAGATCATGTTGCTCCCTTTCTATCAAAAGATAACTGAAGACACATTCATAAAGCATCTATGAAGGTATCTTTATAATATATAATTCATGCCTAGAACTTAAAGTTCTATCTACAACATTGTTTTGAGAAAGATATGGCACACAAAAAAGTGGGGTGGGTCTTGGCCAACTTCCAGATAAACATAATAACACACCATCTTTCCTTAGCTCAAAAGCATGGCTATTGTTAGTCTTTTGATTCAACCTTATATAAAGACACCACTGTCTTACGTAAAGATTAATTGAATATTAGCCATTACCATGGCCTAGTTCATATTTGTATACTGCTATAGTAGTAGGATACATTATCAGCCTCCACAGTTTCCATTGAAGTATCATATGTCTTGGTTGTAAAGGCATTGACAAGTTTCTATTTGATATTAACAAGGTTCCAAGTCCACGGCTTCATGGCCTTGATGGACTAATACAGTATAAACAAAGTTACTAGTCCTCAACCTCATGCCCTCAATGGACTAACACAATATATACAAAGTTACCCTGGTCCTTGGCCTCACGACCTTAACAGACTAACATAGTATATACAAAGATTACTAAATCTTTCGACCCTTAAGGCTAGTAGTAATAGCTTAGTATCATTTTACTATAATATAATGAGTAATACAGAGTCATTAGAATACCTGAGTATAATGAAAAGTATGTCAACTTGTATTCGAAGCTATGCCTCTGTTTGAGCTAGACACTGCTCTCGACTTCCACCTCTTCACCCAGAGCTCCATTCTCCTTCTTTTTCTTTTTCCCACATACACAAAAACTAACTCCAAGTTTCTTTTACGACAGTGGTATCAAAAGTCTCCACTCCCATTCTCACTCCCATGGGAATCATTCAACCATAACCTGAATGTCCTCCTATCAAGCGCATGCAGCACTCAATGTCCTACAAACATGTTTGGTTGGGTTTTTCTCAAGCACATCTCCCACTCCATACTTCAAGGAACATGGGCTGAATAAGCTATGAGTACACATTGATAATAAATCACTAGATAATTATCATAGAAAAAGGAGGTGAAAAATCGTGATAAATGGTGCAGGGGCACCTAGATACTTTAATTAATTTCATGTTTTGGTTGAATAAGGTCCAAGTGACCAATTGTAAGGCTTAGTGCCATGTGTGAGTCCAAGTAAAGTAAACCTAGGTTCATTTTGTAAGTCCCAAGAGACATAAGGTCAATTGTAATAGCATAATGCTAAAAATAGCAATAATGCCCAAAATAGGCAGTAGTGTTTCCCAACCACTTGGAGTCGATCTCCCAGCCACTTGGTCAGTTGGTACTATTCTAGGTGAATCTTTAAAACCCAGAGAAATGAATCAAGTGCATACAGATTAGGGATTGAGATTGTACTCAGTCATATGATATTGTAATCAAGCATTGCTAAGGAGAATTGAACTATTCTCTGTGTCATCAATCTGCTTTCATTCTCTGTAAATACAAGTTGCATTAGCTATAGATTTTCCTTCCTTTCTGATTTTCATTGTTGCAACATGCCAATTTGAAGCATTCCACTACAAGATTTCTATTGAAATCAATGGAATGGCTTCACTGTATCATATCTGTTTGTTTTCTATTTTTGTTCATGTTTTGGCACCGCAGAGGATCAAATTCAGGTATGCACAATAGATCGCCTAGCATCTTCATGTACTAGGGTTTGGATTGGAGGAGTTAGAGTTGTCCCAATGAGACAGAGACCATCGATGAAGCATCTCTCGCCCAAAGTGATGAAGATAGGTTGGCCAAAGGGAGGATCGAGCCAACGGGAGAAAGTAATGGTCAGAGATTCAGCTCAAAACTCATTGACCAAAGAGTGCAGGAGATTGCCGAAAGATGAAGTCGCACTAGAGTCAATGTGCATCGACGTATTGGAGGAATGAACAAGGAGTTTGTCAATGTGTGAAGTCGCGCCTAAGAAAGAGGGGACAAACTGAATGCATATCGACAATGTATACCAGGATTATATATACAAGCAGCGACCAGGTCGAATGGTGAATTGGGGCATAGTAGCCAGCTGTAGCCAATCATGGTAAGCACATACCATAGTTTGGTAGTTTATTGTTAGGTTTTGCCCACTTCCATTGTGCGCTTTGCATCATTTTGGTATCAGAGCTAGCGAAAGGTCTACAGAAGTGTTGGTGTTGTCTGTGAATGTTTATGTCAAATAGAGAAAGTGAAGGAGGGGCTAGCGATATGCCTCCAAAGGGAATGACCACTGAAGTGGCCAATAAATTCAAGGAGATAGAGGAGATGATCAAAATTGGAGTCAAGGAAGCACTCCAGACTGAATTGAAGACCTTAGGAAAAGGCAGGAAATCAAACAAGGAGTCTGATGGAGAAGAAGAAGTTGGGGCAGAGGAAACAGCCCCAGAATAGACAAGTATATCTGTAGACCAGAAACAATTTCTAGAGGCCATAAAATCACTCGGTAAGGAGTCGTCTGAATCAAGAATGAAGATTCTGATGTTTAGTAGGAAGATGGATGCAGAAGAAGTCATTGAATGGATTGAGGCTTTGAACAATTACTTCGAATACAAGGAGGTACCAGAAAATAGAAGAGTCAAGTTTGTAAAGACAAAATTGGAGGGCATTGCACTCACATGGTGGAACTACACCCAGGGATAAAGGGTAAAGAGTGGCAAGAGCATGATCTCATCCTGGAGTCAAATGGTAGAAAGGATCAAGGCTCAGTTCCTACCAGCAGATTATGAAGTGCAGGTATACAGGAAAATGTAGAATCTCAAGCAGAAGGATATGGATGTATCCACCTATACAGAGGAGTTTCATAAATTGTCTCTAAGGTGTGGACATGCTGAGGATGAGAAAGGAAGAGTTGCCAGGTATATTAATGGCTTGAAATATAGTATATAAGATGAGATTACCATCTTAACACCAGACACCGTAGATAAGTGTTTCTAGGTGGCACTGAGAGTAGAAGAGAAGCAAAAAAGAAAGGGAGAATAGCATAATAGAGGTAGAGGTGGAAAGAATTTCAGGGGTAGAAATAGTTTTGGTGGCAGAAATCAGTTTCAGAAGAATTTAGGGGAGTCTAGTTAGCAAGAACGTAGTGGAGAATCTAGTTCCAGAGAGGGTTTTAGAGGAAGGAGACCCAATGGGAGAGCCGGATTTGGTGGACCAAGCAGAGGTCCTAATGTCTTCATGGGAAGATGTTATAATTGTAACCAAATTGGGCACACAGTAGGAAGGTGTCTGGAGAAATCCTTAAGCTCTCATGGAGGAGAGAGAAGGAGCCAGCTAATTCAAGAAGAAGATTGCTAGAGTGTGACTTCACCTATGGGAAGTACAGCTCCAGCACAAGATGGAGAGAGTCTCATGATGAGAAGAATGATGTTGAAGGTACCACAAAACAAAGAACCACCGCAGAGGAAGACACTATTCAGGACCTTGTGTAAAGTTTCCGACAAAAGATGTAAGGTGATTGTTGATTTTGGTTCAACTAAAAATTTAGTTTCAATAGAAATGGTAGAGAAATTGAATTTGAAAAGACTGCCACATGTGAGTCCATACAAAGTGTCATGGTTGAACAAGGGACAACAAGTCTTGGTTGATGAACAAGCTTGGGTAGAAATTCAGATAAGGGAATATGGGGATAGACTGTTGTGTGATATCATTCCCATGGATGCATGCCATTTACTATTAGGAAGACCTTAGAAGTATGACGTACAAGCCCAGCATGATGGTAAATCCAATTCCTTTGTGATCACCAAGAATGGTAGACAGTATAAAATGGATCCTTTACCAGAAGAAGGTGTAGACAAGAATGTAGGCTCAAGTATCATGTTAGTGAGTGGGAAAGAGTTTCTCCATACTCTGAAATAAGAGAGAACCTAGGGGTATGCTCTAATTTTGAAACCTAAAGATAATTCTGATTTGTCTAAAAATAGCAAGGAAAAAATTCCTAAGGAAGTGCAGGAATTGTTAGACAAATATAAGGGTATCATGGTGGAGGATATGCCCAATGTACTACCCCCTGTGAGAGATATAAGTCATCAAATTGATTTCATCCTAGGATCCACATTGCCAAATAAACCTGCATATAAAATGACACCTAAGCAGAATGAGGAGATTGCTAAACAAGTACAAGAATTGTTGGATAAGGGTTTGGTGAGGAAAAGTCTTAGTCCATGGGTTGTACCCACAGTTTTGGCTCCCAAGAAAGATGGCAAATGGAGGTTATGTACTGATTCAAGGGCCATCAATAAGATCACCATCAGATATAGGTTTCCTATGCCCAGAATAGAGGACCTCATGGATTGTTTGGGAGGAGCTCGATATTTTTCTAAAATTGATCTCAAGAGTGGCTACCATCAGATCAGGATTAGAGAAGGGGATGAATGGAAGACAACCTTTAAGACTAATGAAGGTCTTTATGAGAGGTTGGTGATGCCATTTGGTCTGTCCAATGCTCTAAGTACTTTCATGCATTTAATGAATGAGATATTGAAAGATTTTATTGGCAAGTTTGTTGTTGTCTATCTTGATGATAATCTAGTTTTCAGCGGAACAAAAGAGGAACATTTGCAGCATTTGGAACAAGTGTTGAAAAAATTGCATGAAGAGAAACTAATGATCAATATGGAGAAGAGTATCTTCATGAAGGAAGAACTCACATACCTTGGATTTGTGATATCCCAGGGTAGTTTGAAAATGGATCTGGAAAAGGTAAGTGTTATTATGTCTTGGTCAGCACCTAAAACAGTCAGTGATGTACAGAGTTTTCATGGGTTGGCAACTTTTTATAGGAAATTCATAAGAGGATTCAGTCATATTTGTGCACCCATTCTGGATACCATAAAAGGAGGACAGAAATGTAAGTTTGTTTGCAATAGAGCAGCAGATGAATCTTTTGAGATTCGCAAGTAGAAAATAGCAGAGAAACCCATTTTGGTTTTGCCTGATTTTAATAAGTTGTTCACTGTAGAATGTGATGCTAGTAACCTTGCCATTAGTGCTATCTTGAGTTAGAAAGGCGGACCTATTGCTTTCTTTAGTGAGAAGATGAATGATGCTAAAAGGAAGTATTCCACATATGATCTAGAGTTGTATGCCATGGTTCAAGCATTGAAAAAGTGGAGACACTATCTCTTACCTAATGAGTTCATTGTTTATACTGACAACCATGCTTTGAGTTTTCTAAATTCACAGGAGAAGCTAAATCATAGGCATATGAAGTGGGTTGAACAGCTCCAGGCATATACTTTTTCCATCAAACATAAGAAGGGACAAGCCAACAAGGTGGCAGATGCTCTGAGTAGAAGAGTGTGTACTACACAAGAAATCTAGTTGCAAAGTGTGGGAGTGGATTCTCTCAAGAATATGTATCAGAATGATGAGGACTTCAAGGAAATATATATAGTTTGTTCATAGTTTTTAGATTCCTATCATTTTGATTTTTATGAGTATTTGTTACAGCAAGGGCTACTGTTCAAAGGTAGCCAACTGTGTGTACCTAGGTGTTCCATGAGGGAGAACATCATAAAAGAGAAGCATTGCGGTAGTCTTGGAGGTCATTTTGGACTAGACAAGACATTGGAGCAAGTAAGAAGGTTTTACTTCTGGCCTAAGATGCAAACAGATGTCAAAAAATTTGTAGACAGTTGTCACATTTGCTAGAGAGGAAAAGGAACTTCATCAAATGTAGGTCTCTATCAGCCACCTCTGATTCCTCAAAGACCATGGGAGTGTATCAGTATGGATTTTGTTTTGGGTCTTTCCCAGACTCAAAAAGGTTTTGACAGTGTGTTTGTGGTTGTTGAGAGATTTAGTAAAATGGTTCATTTTGTGCCATGTAAAAGTACTAATGATGCTTCACATATTGCTAGTCTTTTCTTTAAAGAAATAGTAAGAATTCATGGTTTACCATTGAACATAGTCACTGACAGAGATCCCAAGTTTGTGGGTCATTTTTGGAGGACATTGTGGAAGAAATTGGGCACCCAATTGTCTTTCACATCTACATATCACCCTCAGACAGATGGACAAACTGAGGTAGTGAATAGATCACTGGGTAATCTTTTGAGATGTCTGACCAAACAACATGGAGAAGCATGGGATATGATCATCCCACAAGTAGAATTTGCATATAATGACTCTATCAATTGGAGTACAGGAAAGAGTCCTTTTGAAGTTGTATATGGGATTCATCCCACAGGAATTTTGGAGCTCAGGGGCCTCCAAAACATGGAGAAGAGAAGTGCACAAGGAGAAGATTTTATAGTCAGCATGAAGGATATCCATGATGCTATAAGGGAAACTATTCAGAAGAACACAGGGAAATACAAAGAAAAAGATGATCAGAAGAAAAGAGATGTCCAATACAAAGTTGGGGATTTGGTAATGTCATATTTGAAGAAGGAAAGACTTCCAAAAGGACAGCCAACAAAACTTCTTATGAAGAAGATAGGTCCATGCAAGATTGTACACAAATTTGGGCCTAATGCATACGAAATTGAACTTCCTCCTGGATTAGCAATTTCACCCATCTTTAATGTGACATATTTGTTTCCATATAGAGGAGCCAATGCAGCAAAGACAAAAGCTGAAGATGCATAATGGATTTCTAATCTTCCATCGAGTCAGCCAGTTCAGTTGGAATGCATTTTGGACACAAATATTCAGAAGAAGACCAGACATAAAACCTACAAATAGTATCTGGTCAAGTGGCGTGGATTACCTGATGAGGATGCAACCTGGATGAGTGAGGAAGATATCCTCAAACATGGGGTTAATATTTCTGACTTGGTTCCTCAAGGGACTTGAGTTCTTTTCAACCCTAGGAGTATGGTGCAGGGGCACCTAGATACTTTAATTAATTTCATGTTTTGGTTGAATAAGGTCCAAGTGACCAATTGTAAGGCCTAGTGTCATGTGTGAGTCCAAGTAAAGTAAACCTAGGTTCATTTTATAAGTCCCAAGAGACATAAGGTCAATTGTAATAGCATAATACCGAAAATAGGTAGTAGTGTTTCCCAGCTGCTTGGAGTCGATCTCCTAGCCGCTTGGAGTCAGTTAGTACTACTCTGGGTGAATCTTTAAAACCCAGAGAAATGAATCAAGTGCATACAGATTAGGGATTGAGATTGTACTCAGTCATATGATATTGTAATCAAGCATTGCTAGGGAGAATCGAACTACTCTCTGTGTCATCAATCTGCTTTCATTCTCTATAAATACAAGTTGCATTAGCTATAGATTTTCCTTCCTTTCTAATTTTCATTGTTGCAACATGCCGATTTGAAGCATTCCACTAACAAGATTTCTATCAAAATCAATGGAATGGCTTCACTGTATCATATCTGTTTGTTTTCTATTTTTGTTCATGTTTCGGCGGCGCAAAGGATCAAATTCAGGTATGCACAATGGATCTCCTAGCATCTTCATGTGCTAGGGTTTAGATTGGAGGAGTTAGAGTTGTCCCAGTGAGATAGAGACCATTGACGAAGCATCCCTCACCTAGAGTGATGAAGATAGGTTAGCTGAAGGGAGGATCGAGCCAACGGGAGAAAGTAATGGTCAAAGATTCAGCTCAGAACTCGTTGACCAAAGAGTGCAGGAGATTGCTGAAAGTTGAAGTCACACTAGAGTCAATGTGCATCAGTGTATTGGAGGAATGAACAAGGAGTTCGTTGATGTGTGAAGTCATGCCTAAGAAAGAGGGGACACATCGAATGCATATCGCCAATGTATACTGGGATTGTATATACAAGCAGCGACTAGGTCGAATGGTGAATCGGGGCATAGTAGCCAGTTGTAGCCAGTCATGGTAAGCACATACCATAGTTTGGTAGTTTATTGTTAGGTTTTTCCTGCTTCCATTGTGCGCTCTACATCATTGATAATAAATCACTAGATAATTATCATAGAAAAAGGTGGTGAAAAATCATGATAAACCACATAATACATATATACATACATCACAAAAATATACTATAAGTACAATATGGTAATCTATACTATCACTAAGATAGCATTACCAATAACATGGTATAGCATCAAGAATCACCCAAAATGCGAACAAGGGGTCGAGATTCACTCCCCCACTTTGCAAGCTTAGAAAAATATATAGATTAAATAAATTGATATACACAAATGTAATAAATAAACATATAGCATAGCCCTAACAAAGACAAAAGCTAACTCCAACTAATAATAATGCTTCAAGAACATTTATTTCGTTAGATCGACATAAAAGACATCGAGAAATCCTAACTTGACATGATGACAATTAGTCAGATCAAAATCAACTAAATAAGGGAGATTGACTAAAACATACCCAATCTCACAATGGTTCACGTAAAGAACAATGTTAAAATTTTAGATGGCAACCTATCTTTTTCCATAACATCTATTTCCTTCTCCTGGGTGATACTCTCCTTCCCTTCTCAGAATTAGAATTCTCTTTTCCTGGTTACACTCACAATCATTCAAAACCATGATCAGTGTATCATCATCAAATCACTATGCATCATACTAAAATAATCTCAATTACATGTAATCTCAGGTCTAATTTAACAGCATTAATCATAATCCATATAACCAATGATTTATCCTGACATTTTTCACAAACTTCAAATCATTAATCTATGATTACTTATCCATTTAATCTCATAAAAAGGAAAAGTTAAATATAGTCAAAATTAGGGATGTAACACCTCATGTTTGATGTTATAAGAGAAATGATTGACAAATTTCTCTACAAGTTGTTTTGATACCAAGAGGCAGATGGGAAAACCATTCTACGACTTGTCCCTCTAAGCTTCTGGAAAAGAATCACATAAGATAGGTATCATCATAAGTGACTTCTAAGAAAGCAATGTAAAACTCTCGGAGGTGCTCCCTAGGATCGCCCTTCCCTTTGTATTTTTCAAATTTGGGTGTTTCAAAATTATGAGGTAAGGGTCTCATGACAATGGAGTGATCAAATGGATATGGGAAAACATCCTCAAAAGAGTATTGCTTTTTCTTGTATCCCTATTGCATATCATCTAATATTTTGGTTAACTCTTGGAGGGTTTGTGCTATATCAGATTTAGGTGGTTGTGGTTGAGGTGTATTGGTGTGATGTTGTGTCAATATTTGTTGGAGTTGAGATACGTCAATGGAATTTTGATGAAATATGTTGTTGGTGTTTTGGTTTAGAAGTTTTTGGAGGGATGATTGTTGTTGTTGTGTGTTAATGGGGTTTTGTTGTGTTTTTTGTCTTCAGAGTTGTTGGAGGAATGATATCATTTGTGTGTGTGAGTTGTTGGGTTGGGTGTTGTGAGAGTTGAAGGGTGGGGTGAAAGATGTTGTGTTCAATGGGATAGATGTTTGGGTGTTATTAAGGGGGATGGATGTGCAGATATTGTTAAAGGGGATGGATGTGTGAATGTTGTTTAGGGGTATGGAAGTTTTTGTGTTTTTTAGGGGTATATTGATTTGGATGGATGAGGCTAAGGGTTGGGACATGAATTGGTTTAAGAATACTATAGTGTTATGGTCAAATAGTGGCATAGTTGTGATGGTTCTAGATTGATTTGGGTGGATGGGGATATTTATGTGAAGGGATGAATTTGGGTTGGCAAGGGGTTGAGAGTTTAATGATATGTTTTGGGTGTCTGGGCTTGATGGCATGCCAATGGTGTTAGAAGTCAATGGAATGTTTGATCCCTCTATAATGTTACTTATGTAAAAGGTTGTGGTAGGGTTTAGTTGTGAGGTGTTTGTGGGGTTTGTGTTTGAAGTGGATGGGTTTTGTTGTGGGATGTTTGCATTGCTAGGCAAGGTGGCACCATGTTGGAGTAAGATTGCAAGATAATGATTTTAGTTAGATCTTAGGACTTGGTCCATCATGTCCATGCATTCTAGGTTTTGTGTAAACTCTATCATTTATGGGTCTTGATTAGGCCCTTGAGATGTTTGGGGAAGAGAGGAAAATGCTCCTTCCCCTTGGTCATTTGTGTTCCAAAGTTAATTTGGTTAATGGGATTCCATTTGCTTTGATTTTTCTCTTGTGATAATGGGCATACAAAATAAAATGACCTAGGTTATGGATAGGAGAGGTGGATTTTGGATGTGTTTAAAGATTTTTGAGACTTTAGGATAAGGTTTAATCTTTCTCAAGATTTTTGGACCAAATGGATGAGGATAATAGGATTATGATTTGGGGTGATGATTTAGGAAAGATTTAGATACTTTGGATGGAAACCAAAAGAGTTTAAGCTAAATCTATATCTTTTTGTGGATTCAAGGGTTTTACACTTTCCCTACTTAGGAGGACTTGATTTGGAAAGGAACTAGACATATAAGGTTTTGTTGATGTAGATTGGGTCAATAACATTGATAATAGAAGATCCACCAGTGGTTATGCATTTAACCTATCTAGCAATGTTGTTAGTCAGGTTAGCAAGAGGTAGGTTGTTGTTTCTCATTTGACTATTGAAGTTGAGTACATGCTAGCTACTCACACTTGTAAAGAGGTAGCATGGTATTAGAGATTATGTTTAGATGTTGGCTTGATATAGGATGTAGGGAGGATTGATGATGATATTTAGAGTGCAATCATTTAAGACAAGAACCCTACATGTTATTAGCAAATAAAGTACATTGATGTATAATATCATTTTGCTTGATACATGGTGGACAAGAAGGTTTTGATAAAGAAGGTGAACTCTTCAGTGAGTGTTAAAATTTATTGCTAAAACTAGTGAGCATAGAGAAGTACATATGGTGTAGGTTATCTATGGATATTTCTACCCCTAGTAATCTAATTTAGTTTATTTGTTGTGCCCCTTTATCAAATGTGTACATCAAGTAGGAGATTGTAAGGAACATGTTGTATGTTTTTCATGTTGTACACTTCTAATGGAATGTACACTTAGCCATAATATTAGGCCCTAAGGCATTGCCCTATTTGAGTAATTTGGGGGGACACCACCTCCTAATATAGGAGTTCAAGGGAAAGACCCCCCAAGACATTGTTTTGGGCCGTTTTTCAAGGTGGTTAATTAGCCCATGGTTTTTTCCCATTGTTTGAAATACCACTTAGTGGTTTCCTATAGTGATACACCTATAAATAAATGCACATGGATGAGGGTTATTATGGGTAATAAACATATTTTTGTATGGTTAAGCTTCCATATTGACTCTAGAAGATAGAGTGGAAGATCTCTTGTATATATTTTTGAGAGAATTAGAACTTTACATTGTATTGTAAATTTACTATTGAGATTAATGTTGGAGTTTTAAGGTTTAAATTAATAAATTCACCTTAGTGACTTGTAGTTTATTATTGTTAGTAACTAATTAGTTACATTCTTGTATGGCAATTGAGGAAGTTATATTGTAAAGGATTTATAAAATCCATATTGTAATACTTTAATCGTCATCTCAATAATATGATCAATATTTGTGTTTTCTTTATTGATCTCTAAATTTTCCAACATGGTATCAGAGCACTACTAATTATTAAATGCATGTGTGAAGATGTAAATGATTTTTTCCCTTCAAGAAGAGATCATTCCTTTTGCAAGATTTGCCCTATTTTGAATGTTGGAGATTACAAACTGGAGGATTACATTATTTAATATTGTGTGTAGAGGATAAGGAATTCCAATTTTTTGAAGGTGTTGTTGCAAAAATGATCATTGATCAATGCATAAAGGAAGGCAATGCAACATAAAGGAAGGTGGTGCAGAAGTTATTTGACTTCTAGCATGGGGAATCTATGCACGATGATTTAAAAAGGCATATTTGTTGTATTTAACACCATCAGAGGCAAAGAAGATAATTGGAAAAGAGCAAGCATCAGCCGATTGAAGAAAAATAAAAATGTTGTGAACAACAATCTTTAATGTAAAGTCTTGATTTCATTTATAAGGTGGAAATGATTATGGGAGGTGTCTACAAGAATAAATGTAGTATGTTGGGTCAAGAAAATAATTGAATGGGATTACTAGGGTTTAAGGAGGTATGGTGTTTTAGGCAATTAATTCACACAATGAAAGGAGTGAGGACAAAGACGTGTTCATAGAATGATTGGATGGGACTGTGAATCACATGAGAATGTTTGGTGAGAAGATTTATATTGATAAGTTTTTTTTATTTCTCCAAATCAATTTTAAGATTGTTAAATTTGAGTTTAGAGTGGTATGCTAGTTTAATTAGTGAAAGTTACTATTTGAAATTTAGTTGTAGGGTTTGAACACTTTAGATCATTTTAACACCATACATATTTCACAAATTTTATTTAAAGGTGGCATGAAAACTTGGTAAAAATGGTGTGGCTTGATCTTGGAGATATTATGAAGGTTTAATAGGTTTTGTTGCAGACTTTTATAAAAGGTGTGAGGTTTATTTTTGTAATTGGAGATATAAGTTTTTATAAGGAGATATAAGGATTTCTTTGTTAAATTTTTTAAGTTCTATTGTGGGTTCTCAAGATAGAAGGCATCTTTTCTACCATGTTTATGGAAAAAAGAAGAGAACAAAATGTTTCTGTTGGGACGATCTTTGCTACCCTTAGCAGGGCCTCCAAAGACTCACATGAGTCATCAAATGGATAAAGTGTAACAAGATTAAATTGGAGGTTAGAGGCACCAGAGGCTAGAGGAGTTTTCATCATCTCAAGCTAGCTTCTTACTTAAAGATGGTGCTTTGTAAAAGAAGCATATTTTTTGTATTTTCTTATGTGTTATTTTTTATGCTGACAAACTTGAAAGAATGCATATATTACGATTTTTTTTAAGACAGGAAGGGATTTGGTGAACTCAATATGGATTATTGTCCAGATAGTTTGGGAGTCTATGGATCTGGTGAATTATACCCTTCTGAGGGTCATGAGACAACTTGATGAATCTCCATAGATATAGCTTAGCATGGATTGTTGTCCAATAATTTAGGGGATTTACGATTCAGAAATTTGGGGAGGTGGTAATCTGAGAACTCAAGAATTTATCTCAGGAACTACACCCATTTTTTTGGTTATGAGGTAGCTTGATGGAGTTCTACCTCATTCAAGATTTGTTTCTTCAAAGAAAAATCTTCTCAAGAATGTGTATTTGTTTTGTGTAATCAACATGTTTTGTTATATGTTCTATTTGTGTAATGTAAACCTTAAGTAGTGTTGGAATATTAAGGCATACATTGATAAAGTCACCTTAGTGACTTGTAGTTTATTATTGTTAGTAAATAACTAGTTACATTCTTGTATGGCAATTCAAGAAGTTATATTGTAAAGGCTTTATAAAAGCCATATTGTAATACTTTGATCACCATCTCAATAATATGATCAATATTTGTGTTTTCTTTATTGATCTTTGATTTTACCAATAATGAATACATTGAGTGTACTTTTGAGGCTAGGTTCTTTCTCAAAAGGTGTCTCCCAGGTTTATCTTGTGTTATCTCTCTTTTGTTACTCTACTAAAATTGTTTAGATTTGTTCTTACTTGCAATGTTTCTACCATAGCATTAGTGTGGATTTAGTCTAGTTTCATTTAAACTACAACAAAAAATTACTAGTTGGATTGTGGTGGCCTACATTATATAAATATGCTAATAAAATACACTAAATATGTGATGTTTATCAAAGATGGAAAGCAAACTACAAGAGATGAAATGCCAATGGTTCCATTTGAAAAATGGGCTTTTGATTTGATAGGTCCAATCAATCCTCCTTCTTAGAAGACCCATGCACATTTTATTATCATTGGTATTAAATATCTGATCAAGTGGGTAAAATAACTAACAAAGGATTGCACCACATAAGTCACAACAAAGTTTATTTATGAGAATATTATTACAAGGTTTAGATGCCCATTAAATATTACAACAATATAATGATTATATACTCCTTGAATTGAATGCAAACTTAGTTCATTGGACCCATATGGCTTGAATAACCGTGGCTCTCCAAGTAAAAGGGATTGAACAATATTCCTTGTAGCTTTGTTAGGATTGTTGTGATTTGTTATTCATCTTCCTTTGTGAGGTTCGTCCATATGAATATTGTGATGTGTAGTGCTTTGTAACCCAAAATTGATATTGTTTGATTAATATTTAGTCTTTAATATCCCATCTTTCAAGGTATTAATCTGTCATAGATTACATAAATAGTTTGTTATTGATGCAGATCAAGGTGTAGGGGTCTCAAGTTAGATTATTGAACCAAGCAGCCAAAACTCATAAACAATAATCCAAAGCTTTATTTATTTATTTGGAATCACACATTACAATAGGAGTCCTATGACATTACAGACTTACATGTGTACATGCCATGGCATCAAGCCTTACAATCAAACCAACACCCACAACCTCCAGTTTCAAACTCTGAAACTTCGCAAAAAATGACACAAAACTCCCGATCAAGATGATTTACCAAACACGCTTATGGAATAACTACCTTTGAAAGCATAAAACATTTCTTTTATAGCCAACATAGGCAGTTAACAACATATAGGTGATTAAATAGAGGTAGTTAATATGCTAGTCGATGGCCACCATCATCACGTGAAATCCATTTGTCATCTTCTTTTGATTGCCTCTTCAAATTGACATCATTTTATTGGTCCATTTGATCGGCCTCGTGCTTGGACTAACCAAAAATGGTGGTAGGAAACTGATTTCTCCACTTCTGGAAATTTCTGGACAGTTCTACGTGTCAACAGGATATATACCTGGTCAGATTCTATTCAATTGGATATGAGATCTCATGTTCAGATGTAGTCAAGGCATATGGATATGTCCAATTTTAGGTGGAAGTTTCGTATAAGTTAAATCTCAAGTTAAGTTCATTGGGACATGCATATATCAAGATATCTATTATTTATTGTTAATTTCTTGAGTGGGCATTACACAGGTATCAAACCATCAGGTTGCAACACTTGGGAGCTTTGAGGTAAAAGTATTGATAATGTAAACCCATTTTTAGGTCTCATCATGGTAAGTAAAGGTAAAATTTGATTGATTAACGATACAAAATAGACATCTAGTAAATCAATTTCAATTTATATACAAATATGTTTATAGATGTATTTTTGTAATTGTAAGTTTCTATAATGTTAATTAATGATTTCTATCAAGCATTTATATTTAACTTAATCTGTGATGATATTGACAACCTTGTGTGTTTGGTGATCGTGTTGTGGCTAGATTGTATAGGAGTTGGGTGGATGGTTGATTGATTGTGTTGTGAGAGTTGTGCATTGTGGGAGCTATTGTTGTGTTATGCCCTTTGGGGTACTCATGGTGTTGGTGTTGTGAGAGTTGTGTGTTGTGAGAGCTACATGTGCTCTATGGGAGCTATTGTTGTGTTATGCCAATTGGGGTACTCATGGTGCTAGTGTTGGTGTTGTGGATAATGATGATTGGGTTGTGTATTATATGTGCTCTATGGGAGCTATTGGTGTGTTATGCCCTTTGGGGTACTCATGGTGTTGGTGTTGGTGTATGGATAATGATGTTGGAAGTTATTATTTTATGGGAGTTATTGTTGCATTATGGGAGTTATTATGTGTGATGGGAGCTACTATTGTAGGAGAGCTATTGTTGTGTTAAGGGAGCTACATTTGTGAAAAAAGAGAGTTTTCTAAACTGTGATTATTCATAATTGTTGAATGCTCATAATTGCATAAATTTCATGATCAGTTTCTTTTGTGGTATATATTGGAGCTCCATATGGTTGGAGACCACCACATTCCCTTCCTCCCCTTAGATGACTCATTTGAAGTCACATGATGATTGTGATGATAAGTTCTGTGAGAATATTTGAAATTTTTATTTTGTTATTTTCTCTTTGTTTTAGTGAGCCAACAATTTGAAGATTTCTTAAAGATATTTGGTTGTTTATTGTCCTTTTGTCTTGAGGACTATTTTATTAAGATTTGGTTTTGATTTGAACTATTGTTTTTACATTAATTAATTTTTTTTTATAGTTTGAAATCTTTACTTATTGGAAACTTTTGTATTTTGAGGCTTATTCAGTGTTTATTGATGCTAGCTTGTGTGGAGTAATGTGAATTGTGTAGATTGTCCTGGTAGGTTGTATAGGGGAGTAGATGGCCTGAAAAATGTATATTGTGAAATTGTGTAAGGTCTAATCTATGACATTATGGTTTTATTTGACACTAAACATTCCAATCCCATTACAAGTATTCATGACACATATAGAACTAACATTTGTGATGTTTAATATGTTGCAATGAATTCAATTTTCAAATGATATAAATATACTTCTAGGATAAATAATGATGATATCACAGAATTCTAATGGAAAGAATGGTATAATTGAAAATTTTATAGATTAGTGGGATTGCTGTGAGTTGCTTGGGAAAATTTTATGGGCTGAGCCTAACTTGGACAACCAAGGTAAGAAAAATAAATTATATTTCTGTGAATGTAGCAACTGAATTTTGAAGAAATTTGTTTGTTATTGTTTGCATATTTAATTTTCCAAGAATGATGAATTTTTACATGAGCATTATTATGTTGCCTAAAATTAGTGTTATGATGGTAAGAATTTCTAAGAGTTGATGATATGTGAAATGATAATGTTTTTTGAAGTTGATTGCTCTTGGGAGTTTTCTGGGAGATTTTTGTTTCAAGGTGTTTTGGGAATTTATTGTTTGTGGGAGTTGATGCTAAAAGGAGATGTTGGGAGTTGTGATTAAGGGAAGTTAATGTTTAATGGGAGTTTGATTCTTATGGGAGTTATTAATTTTATTATGAAAGAAAGTGAGATAAATATGTAAAATTGATTCTTAAAAAATGGATTTGTAATTTGTTTAATATGTTGTACATCAAGAAAATGTTTCTCTTTAATTGCTCGGGGGTGGATTCGATTGGTCAAATCATATGGCTGTGTGGTGAGCAAATCTGGATTGTTACTAATTTTATGGTTGTAGATCATGTTATCTAATCTGGGTTGATATAATTTTGTATATGCAAATGTTTAGTCTTATAATTTTGTATATGCAAATTTATAGACTAAATCTGTTCTTGTGATAAGAAGATAAGTATCAAAGAGCAAATTTGGATTTCTCTATAATTTTCTCATTTGGTGATGCAGGTTTCAGGTTCTGTACTCTTGCATGATGGCAAAAAGAATATCTACTCGACTTAATAAATCTTCTGATAAAAACTAACTTTTGTTGGAAGTGTGAAGTCAAGAAATATGCATTTTTCTTAATGACTTCCAAGAGGAAGTCCATTCCTAAGAGGGAACAATGTAAGGCATATCTAAAATTTTAAATTATTAATTATGATATTGAAAAATAATTAATTAGTGATATTTCTTCAGATAATTTAATATTCCATATTTACATACTTTATAAAGATTCTTTTGTTTTATAATCACTTGTAAGAAAGGAGATTAATATTTATTTGTAGTTTTAAATTAGTGGAGCTAATTTTGGTTTATGAAAGAAAATGAGAAAAGAGGTGTGGGAGTTGAAGGTGAAGAGTCATGTTGTTCTAGATCAAGAAATGTTTTAAAAAGGTTTTTCGATGCAGATATGGGGGTTTAATACACTTCTTGGAGGAATGCAGTAAATTATTTTAGATACAGGTAACTTTGAAAAGGTCGTAGCAAAGAGGATCTTCGGGGCTATCTTTGGCAGGGAGTTACAACAAGGAGGATCTTGGGGGCCATCTTTGGCAGGGAGTTACAACAAGGAGTCTGGCAGGTTACCCTTGGATTCAATAGGCACTATGAAAGAAAGGGGCAAAAGAAGGAAGTCAAGCTGAGGGTTTCGATCATCATTTCTCCATTGCATTTGCAAGAAGACCTGGTATGTTTTCGATAATGTATTTATCAAACTTGGAATTTGATTTGATGTCCTTTTGTGTGTACTTGGTGATCTTAGATTCGGGAAAATTTCCGTGTGTGTGTTGGTAAACTTTATCTATGCCTTCATATGTTTGCATGCATGTCACGGGAAGTATGATCCATCTTTTATTTTTGCCTAACCCTGTAATCCTCGCATGATATCTCATTGAGACTTCTCCCTCTGTAGACCATGGTGACAAAGAAATAATTATTTTCCTATTCTTCCTCAGCATTAAGTAAATGTCTTGAATCTAGAAATTACCCTGTTGTCTTCATCTTCCAAGTCAATTTCTCCAACTTTGCATAGATCTCCTTTGTCTACAGATGTGATCTGTCTCCTACACACAAAAAAAACAGCGTCACTATAGGCACCAAGAAAACACATCCACACGATCACCGCAAGATTGACTGGCATTTTAATGATAAATTTTAGGGTGTCCTTAAGATAGCCATCATTGTCAAGGAGGACAACCATGCACACATAGCAATCAACTGTAACTTTAATGCATTTAGGGGTTACTCATGTGCTTGAAGTATGAAGAACTCTTATCACCAAAATCTTCTCGCCACATCCTTTTGTGAATAACCAGCAAGTGTCGCATCCCATGTAAAATGACATCTCTTGGGGTATTTTGTCAAACAGTTCGTGTGCCAAGTCTGAGTTTCCACATTTTGCATTTACGCCTATTTTTGCATTTGCGTGAAAGTTTCTAAAACTAACCGCACCAAATCTTCTTGAGTTGTCCAGTAATCTTAATCTTGCACTTCTTTAGGTAACGACTTTTTGAGGCTCTGATTAATAGAAACTCTCTTGAATCTTTGGGAAATCAATTGTTCTTCATACGAGTTGTTCTTGGTTTTTCGTAAGTGTCAAACCAAGCAAGCTTTTTCTTGCAAACCCAACAAACCTCTTCTTTTAGTTACTTTCTGCAATGCTTATGTTTTTATATGCTCTTTACTCTGACCAAAATAGCATGGTGCTATCTTTGTTCTTATGCACGCTGAAAACCCTTTTCCCTAAGTAGTCATTTTATTGCTGGTAATTTCATTGGAAGTATTGCTGGTAATTTCATTTGCTTGAATGTTTCCAAATCCTTTTCAACTTATCTATTCGCATTGCATGGGATAATTTCTTGCACCATAACTATATACTAATCGGGCTTTTCATATCTTCGTAGGTATTTATTACTCTTTCCTTTCATGTGAGGTGCATTCACAGTCCCAAATGTTTACGGGACATTTCACTTAGTCTTATTCCCTTTTCTAATTTAGGACTTCTATTATTTCAAACTATGGAATCTTTAGGTTATCTTTCTATTAATTATTTATCATGCTACTTTCATACTTTTTGAGTTTTGAGATTAATTTTAGAAAACCATATGTAATTAATTGTTATGTAAAGTATGGATTTATAGACTATTTTGTGAAAGGGAAAGACTTTAGATGTAGATTTTTTTAAAAAAATACTTTTTTAATAGCTTGAGAAGTTAACTAAGAATTATGATGGATAAATAATTTTTGTGGGGTTTAAAAACTATAGGAACTTATGTTTAAGAGGACCTTTATCTAATCTAAACAAATTTCCATTTAGAATATTGGGCATATGTAATTGATTTTGGAATAGATTGTTGACCCTAGCATTAAATACTTTGTATGTGCTATGAAATTGAAGAAGCCGGGAATTAATAAGAAATGAAATATGCTAAATAAAACTTGTTTAGTAGTTACCTTGTTATCTTGAAATTTGGAAGTAATTGTTGTATTTTCTAGGTCCTGATTACTTCAAAAAAATTTAGATAATTAAATAAGAAGTTAATTGGATTGTAGTAGTCTATATTGGAATTGTATCTTGAATCTTGGATAATTAATGATCTTCGGTTGTTCTTTTTACCTTTAACCCTACCTTGTGTTATGTGATGACAATTGGTGTAGTTCATGATCCATAATGCTAGTTAGTTAACTTACTTAATTGCTAAGGAACCTAAAAGATGGGAGTGAGTCGACATTAATATGGTCTTAATTGTAGATTAAATTACTTTTGTTGGAAAGATTGCATCTTAATGGAAGGTAAGATAGAACCTAGTAAGTGTGATTTGGAATTTATGTTATCCTTTTGGGATAAACATTTCAGTTAGTAAGCTAGTTGGAGCTTGTCTTATATCTTTATGAATTATGGAATGACTTCTAAATTTAATTATTTTGTTGGTCACATTATATCTAAAAGGGTATTTTTCAATGAAAGAATAGAATAGAGAATATATATTCTTTTAGTTATAAATATTTCATGACAATGAAAGAAATATTTTTTTGTTATCTCAGAGTATAGGCATAAGTTATGATTCAAATGTATAATCGAGCTTTTGTTACTTTGTGATTATGTGTATCTGAGTGTTTTAAGTGTGCCAAGTATACTAATAACTTATTTGAATTCTTGTTATGCCAAACTTTATTTCATGGTTAATATTTACGAAAGATTTGGGCCCCTTCTTAGTATCAATCTATCTTTGAGACTATTTAGTCATGTTTGCATTACTAATGTACTTAATAGGGCAATTGTTGAATAACTTAGGATTGTAGAGATAATCATAAAGAAAGAAATATCTTTTCCTAATCTATTCTTACTTGTACAATTAAGCTTAGATTATGTTTGATTACTATATTAAGTTTTGTTATATTGAAAAGAAAACTTAATGTTATTCTTGCAAGATTAGTAAGTATAGTAGTAACTTGTGTTCTATATTGAAAAAGATCATTTTTGTTTAGAAATATTTTATGAGAATATTGAGAGTATGGATTAAAATGTGAATGTGTTGATATCTTGTGAATAACATCTTTGAGGTTTTGATTTGTATGATATCATCATGTGATTGCTTGTTCAAGTTTTTGAACTACAAAGTCTTTGCGCTACGTGTACGTAGGCAAGGCCATCATGAGCCCTTGAGACATTAGGTCAGCCCTTGAGACATTAGGTCAGCCCCTTAGGGCCTTAGTTATGTTAACTTGTGCAATTTGATATATGTTATGTCTATTTATCATTCTTGCAGAACTAATGTGGTGCAAGGGCATAGGGCCTCAGAAGCACTTCTTTTGTCATTTTGGGTTTTAGATTGTTTTGTGTGTTTTGAAGTTTCCTAAGGTCATTTATGACCATGTGTGTTCATGTAATCCATTTTTGAGTGCTTATAGGGTCATTGGTTTAGAAGTGCAAAAAGTTGCCAAATGTGCAAAATTTGTCATACAATTTTGGTAAGTTGTAAAAAAAAAAAAACAAGAAATGGTTACATGCAATGAAGAAATAATTCCTAATGAGGAGGATCAGTTGTAAATAGAAAGATAGACACCTTCCAAGTCAAATGAAGTGTGGTAAAAACTAATTTTTGAAGTTCTTCATTAATGAAAGCAAGCATTTTCTTGTGATTTTTAACGTTCTAGTTTGTTCTACTTCATTGTATGGCTTGTACGGCCCATTAGTGGTATGAAACTAATTGGAATTCGTTGGCATGTGAATCTATTTTATTTTTCTTTTTTGTTGCATCAATTTTCATTGAGTTTTTAGTAAGTTATTGCATTTTTCCTAAAACTGCCAAAACCCTTCCTAGAGTAACCAGTGAGCAAAAATAATGTAATAATTCAACCTTCCACCTATGGGTAATCTCCAAAATGGGTGGAAAGGTCTGCATGTATGTATTTTTCCTTGTTTCAAGATTTCAAGGGCCCATGATGAGGTTTGTACGTGCTTCTAGTGGACTATAGGTCTGATATTCTGCATGTATCAGATTGTGGATAGCAGAGAAAAGGAAAAAATAGTTAAGTATTGAGCCTAAATGTGCTTGTTTGTCTTTGGTAGTGGCAGAGGAATGTGTGGAGAGCTCTTTCAGACCTAAACCAAGGGGTTTTGAACAATTTTTGAAAGGTTGATACAAGGATTTTATGACTGTCCCAAGAGGATTGATTATACAGTCATAGGAAGGTGTTCTTGCATGACAGTTTGGACATCACCAATGCCATATTTGATCTTTTTATGATTGGAGAAGGTGTTGGGAGTATGTGGAAGGGTCCTACAGACCTGTTCAAGGGATTTTTAGTCTTCCATAACAATTATTTGTCAAAATGTTTTGATTGTCCTAAAGTGGATTGTGTATGACAGTGGAATTAGGCCTAAAAGAAAGAGGGACAATCAATTTTTGACCTAGTCCGTACAAAGAAACCCTAGCCATTTTTGGATATGTGTAGTAATGGCCAAAAGGGTATCCCAAATAGTCCTTACAATTTAAATATCAGGTCTGTACTGAAAATTATGGTCAAAAATGCCATTTTGAAAGGCTACTAGGTTTTAGGGGTAAAATGTTAAGAATGTACAAAGTTTCATGGTCTGTCCTAAAGTAGGTCCTTCCTCTACATCATAATGTTTACAATGAGTGTGCATATTCAAGCCTGTTAACCGTGTAGTATACTAAAGCTAGAAAGTATTTTTCTACTTGCGAGTGGATTAATCATGACACTTATTGTAATGGATTACAACTTGCATAAGAAATGTTTAATCCTAAATTCTCATTTTTGACCAATGTTACTATACACATGTTTAAAATTTGAATTTTACTAAGGTAGAATTAAGTGAATTATCTCTTTTGGTCATATTTCTTTACTAAATTAATTTATTTTCATTATTTATTGTTAATTTTTTGAGTGGGCATTACAGAAAAGGTCCAGATGGAAATGATTCACACAACATAATATATGGATTGTATACGCCTAAAAATGATACGACTCGGTCTAACTAAATATTCTTAATATTTATTCCCTTCTAATTCTTCTATCAATAAATAAATAAACAAATTTATTTATTTGATTCACATTCCTCTTAATTAATTAAATATCAAAATATTTAATTACCTCTTCTAAAGTCAAAATTAAATAAAATTCTTTTTTTAATTAAATTCTTCCAAACAATTAAATAATTCTTAATTATTTAATTAAATCAAATCATTCTTCCAAATTTAAATAAATCAAATCAAATTTATTTAAATCCTCTCAATCTCTAAAAATAAAATATAATCAAATATTTTATTTATTCTTCCAAATCATGCACAACAATTAAATAAATCTATTTATTTAATTTGCTTTCTTATCTTCAAATATCTTCCAAATCTTCTAAAAATAAGTCTTCTTCTTCATGCACACAAAATTAAATAATTTATTATTTAATTTCTCTCAAATCATGCAAAAGCAAATCTCAAGTTGAGTTATCTATTCAATCAACCTTGTTTTTATCAATATCTCTTAAATTAGAAAAAAACTTTCTAATTTATGAAAAGTATGTCTTATCTTTAGAAAAGAAAGTAGTTAACTCAAATAAAATAGCTTTTGTGTGACACTTGTCTTCTTCTTATTCATTGCACATTCCTCAACTATTCTTAACTATTGATCTTCTCATTCTCTCTATACCATTGATCTTCTCTTTCTCAAGTCTATAAATTAAACCCTATTCCTCCATTTCATTCATCTAAACTTTAAGTATTGTTACTCTACAGGAATTACAACGCGCCTTTGGCACCAATTCATTCGTTGCTTGTGATCACATTCATTACTATGCACTACTACCATTGTTGTGAAGCTCCTCTTCATTGTGATACTATCATTGCCATTCCCAATTGACATTCTTAAAGCATAGCAAGGAAGTGCACTCTCTGAGGGCCCTATTTCATACATGCAAGAACTATTGTGATAGGCAGTCAATGGAAGCTTCGAATTGAAGGAGGTTTGAATTGTATTGTTCTTTATTTGATTAATCTTCTTTGTTCACCATTTCATTGAGTTTTGGGTATTTGATATTTAGTATTATTGATTATTCATTGTTGATCCAAATTTTGCTTAACATTTTTGGTGCCCACCATGGGGCCTAGCCCCAAATTTAACCCAAAAACTGAGTTTTTGTGTTTAGAAAGCTGTACACAGGAGGAAACAGCGCATTCATCACATTCTAACATGCATTTGTTACCTATCACGATGCATCCATTCATGTAGCGCATACGTTCACTATTCCAACATATATACCATCTGTCATGGCGCTTCTATTAATTCAGTGCATATACACTGTCTTTCAGTGCTTTTAATATCTATTTTAGCACATATGTACCATGGTGCTTCTGTTCACTATTTCTGCACATTCAGTCTCTAAAGCAGCACATCTATTTTAGGCAATAATTTCTAGGGTTTTCTTGAAGTTTTTGCTAACACTGACGTCTTTGCAGGAATACTCTTGATTTGTTTTGCAGATTAGGCCCTGGTTTAGATTCATATAGTTGCACTTGTTAGCTCACACTTCAATTTCTAAAGGGATAGTAAAATAGATGCTCATGCAAATCTCACATAGTTTTTAACTAGGAAAGCAGTAATTAAATCATTGCTATCTTGCATTGCAACATTGCTATCTTTTCAAAGTTAACAACTCATTGCTATCTGGGTAAAAAAATGAACCATTGCTATCTCGATTAACCATCATTTCAAAGTTAACAATTTGTGCTATGTGGATAAAATTGAACTCATCATTGCTATCTTAGTTAAAACTAGACCATTGCTATCTTGTTATCACTTCAAAGTTAACAAAATTATGTGCTTGCCCAAGTAGATAGCTCATCTAGTTTTTCTCATTTTAACTAGGGGAAAAGAACAACTGAATTCTGTGTTTTGGGAATGATACTAGGCCTATGCTCTCCCCTATCTTGGGTGACCAAAATGTCAGACATATCATTTTAGCATGTGTTTTTCCTTTAGAGGGGCCTGCTCTTGGATACCGTTCATCCAAGTAGGAACGACCCTTTAGGTAACAGGCTAGACGCCAAGCCCTTCCAAGCCACTATAAATAAATTATGTTTGGAGTGAAAGCTTCAAACAACGAGTGTAGTTGTGTTATACCGACAACCAACCTCCCCCAAAACCCTCCAAGGCGCAACCCTTACAGGTTGGGAGACTCCATAACGGAGAGTAGTGTTGTTGCATCTATAACCACTCGAACGGTTGCCTTTATTACTATCCTTTGTTTAGTAGACCAAAATCCTTCTATTTGTTGGTGCAAAAGGTGGGACCTTTGAAGCTACCCCGATTCAAGTGGTTCTTAGTAGAGATAGCAGAGACAATCCTAAGGTTCGGTGGGGGTACGAGCCTTGGAAAACTTAGATCTTGGTATGCGTGAGAAGTGTGTACCATGGAGAGGAGCCGGTGCTACCAAGATCTTGAAGCTATCTGCTTTGAATATGTACAGCTAGGGGATCTGACAAATATTGTCCTTACTATCCTAGGCTTTGTAACTTGCTTTCTTTTTAGTCCAAAAAGAGTCAAAAAATCTCAAAAAAATAAAAAAACCATAAAAACATTCTTTGTGTTTGCTGTGTCTTCTTGCCATAATTTCAAAAAATTAGATAAAAAAATCTTCTTGCAACCAAAGTAAAAACATCAAAAAAATTCTAAAATATTCCAAAAATACTAAGAAAAGCCAAAGCAGCGCATCCATCCTCTATTCCTGCGCATTTGTGCCGACCTGTGGCATATTTGTTTTGACTTTCAACACTTTCATTGATTGTTACAGCGCATTTACATTTTACCAGTGTGATGCATTTGTTACAACTTACAGTGCATACATCAGTTTCTACAGGGCATCTGTTTCAGTGCATGCACTATAGTGAGCACTTGCACAATTTTTGAGAGAAAAATTTCACCAGTTCTGAGTACCCATTTCAATCTAGTTCCAAAATTTGAGATCAGGTCTTACCTTGCAGTCAGTTCTCCATCCATTTCACATCAAAGTCTCTTTTTCATTGTTCATCCCATTCACCTTCTATCAGGTCTTCCTAGTCCAAAATCAAGTTATCCCATATCAGTTCAGTATAGGCTCCTTTTTCGTATCACTTTGGATTCAAGTAACCCTAGTAGGTCACATGACTTCACTAGTGGTCTTGGTGCACGACTAGTCCCTACACAGTAAGATAGGTATCAAGTACCCTTACTAGTGGCTACCATCTTGTATCGGCCGTCTTACTTGGAATCATTGATCGAGAAAGTCCTTTGTCCAAATCTTGTCATAAGTATCCTATTCTCAACAGTCTCCATTGGCATCTTGCCAAAATCTCTAGTCCCATTCCACCTCATCCCACGTCACCTTGCATGGTTCTTACTAGATCTTAATACAAAAAGCAACTTGAAATGGATGGATCATCCAACCACATCATCACACCTCATGATAGTGATGAGGAAATCTCTAACGAAGACTATCAGTAACAAAGACTATCAGGGAAACATCCAAGACCAAAAATTCCAACGCTTACTAGAGAAAGTGCTCCATGAAGACCCTCACAAGTATTTCTATCATCTTCCTAGTCTTGGAATTAAACTCCCTGCAGATTTTGATATAAGCACAATCCAAGAAAATGTAGAGGATGATCATGAAAAGGGAAAGAAAACCCTAGACCCAAATGCAGAGGATAAAGGAAAGAAAACCATAGACCAAAGCTCTCCTATTGAAGAAATGAAGAAACAACTTGAGGTTCTAAAGCAAAAAATGTTAGATCTCAAGATGAGTACAAACACTAAAACCTACTCCTTGGAAGATATTGCAACGTACCCCTTTGATAAAAGTTTGAACATGACACCATTTCCCTTTCGATTCGAAGTCCCTAAGTTTGACAAGTACAAAGGGAAAGGGGACCCTAGAGATCACATTAGGGAATTCAATGCAACATGCATGGAAGTAGCTCACAATGAGACCTACTTAATGCGACTATTCCCTAGATCTCTAGGTAGTCAAGCTATGGAGTGGTTCTCACGCCTCCCATCGGGCATCAAATCTTTTGATGAGCTAGTCAACAAATTTATCATGCACTTCTCTTACAATATTAAACATGAAATCTCCATGCTTGATTTATGCAACACCAAGCAAAAGAGTAGCGAATCATTCGCCACCTTCCTACAAAGATGGAGACAACTAGCAAGCAAGTACTCTTACGATGTACCTAAGAAGAAACTAATGGAGATGTTTGTCCATAACCTCAACACTGATCTTAGCTATCAAATACAAATCCAATGCCCTACTTCATTCTCCAAAGTCATTGCAATGGGATTGTTCATCAAAAAAGCTATGATCGCCAAGGGGCAAATCAAGTTATATAATGACACACCTACCTCTAACTACACAACTGACAAATCAAAGTTTTGGACCAAGAATAAGAATGTCGTCAACGATGGAGTAGTTGATGTGCCAAGGTGGCAGCTCCCAAGCAACAACCCATACTCACTCTTAAAGGAGAGGCAAACAATGTTACACCCAACAAAACATTCTCTCGAGAGCCAAGACCATGGTTCAATGCAAATCCAAGGTGAAAGTTCACACCACTAGGTGAGTCCCAAGAATCTGCATTAAGGAAGTTATTGGCCAATAATGAAGTCTCTCTACCACCAACAAGTGATTATGAGCCAATAGTCAGACCTCACTATTGGAAAGACACCGACCATTGTGAGTATCATAGAGGAAGGGGACATACAACCAACAATTGTATCTGTATCAAACATGTTATTCAGGATGTGCTTGATCAAAATCAAGGAGGAACCCAACGACATACCTCCAATGAGACACATGTGGCTTACAGGGATCCACTTATCAATCATGATAGGCCGTACAACAACAATAACAACAATGGCAATAACAACAACGGCAATAACAACAACGGCAATAACAACAACGGCAACAACAACAACAATCGCAACAGGCAAAATCAGAACAGTGGGAATAGTAATGCCAACTATGCAAGTGTGCCATTTGACTATACCATAAATTCCATATCAAAGCATGTCCCACAAATCAATGTGGTCACGCCCAACCAACAATCAGAACCTAACAGAACTGGTTGTAGCATCATTACCTGCAGTGGTAAAGTCACCTTGAATACGTCCCTCCAAGGTCGTCGCCTTCTCAGTCAAACTTATTTTAGTATAATGTCATAGACCAACTACAAAAGACTCCAGCCCACATTTCTATCTTAGAGTTGTTGCGTCTATCTCCTTCTCATAAGGATATTCTCAATAAAGCCTTAGTGGAAACCACTGTCCCCACTAACTTGGCCCAAGAGAAGTTTCAGGCCATGGTAGGTAATCTGATCTCCTCAAGAACCATATCATTTACCAAACAAGATGACTTCTCTGTGTCTCAATCCCATAACACCCCTTTGCACATTATCGCCTTCATCCACAAGCACCGCATCAAGAGGGTTCTCATTGATGGGGGAGCCAGTTTAAATATTTACACGTTAAAGCTAGTCCTTACATTGGGATTCTCTGAAAATGCAATTGATCCAAGAAAGAAGATTACTATCAAAGCCTATGATGAAGAGGAGAGAACTACAAAAGGAACAGTAGTCCTACCCATACAAGTGGGACTGATAATAAAAGATGTTGTGTGCCAAGTCCTAGATGGGGAGCTCATTATAATATTCTCTTAGGCAGACCATGGATTCATGCCATGAAAGTTGTACCTTTGACCTATCACCAATGCATCAAATTCCCACATAATGGCAAGCAAGTCACCATCCAAGGTGACCCTAACCCCTTCCAACATTGCAACGCCATCCTTTCAAAACCCGATTGCATCATACCAAACAATAGAGCATCTACATCCCCCACCCCACAGCATGATCATACCTCTAAAGCTTCCTCATCAAAGCCCAAAGAGCAGAAAATTACCATCAAAGAAACTGGAGTCGGGGAATACTCCATAGAGCATAGCCTTAATCTAGCCAAGATGCCTTTATCTCCTAGATCTTTTGGTTGACCCGAGCATTTTCCAAAGCCATCTGCTCCTCCTATAGCTCCCACAACTCCCTTTGTAAAATGGGGGACCTTATCCGATGAAATAGAAGAAAGAGATATCGTACAATAGATTTATACTAAAGAAGAAGAGAGCACACAAGAACCACCTAAGCTCCCAACAGAAATCTATGGGTGAGGTGAAGCTATCCTACACAGAATGGGTTATGAAGGACAAAGCTCCATCAGCCTAAGAAAAGAAGGAATCATAGAACCCATTCAACCTTCTTCATCCTCATTGGACAAAAATACAAAAGGCCTAGGATATAAGGATACGGGCAAAATTAAAGAGAATGCTTGTCTCGTAGAAATGATCCATACACTTCAAGTGGACAATGACACAGATTCCAATGAATATGAGTGGGACGAGCTGACAAAGCATTCCTATGACGACAAAGAGGTTGATACCATTCAAACTTTTAGCCCCTACCATGAGGGACAAACGCTACCGAATAGACCACTAGAGTATTATTTGCCTTTCTCTGAGAATACGACTTTCGAGGAAGGTTTGAGTTCTATCGCAATAAATAATTTGGAGGAAAGTACCATCCCAAAAACTCCCCCTACCAATACTCCTAGTATATCCATTCAAACTATCAACAAATCAGATCTTACCTCTAACTCCTTCCCCATTGTGCATCCTAAACTTATTGACTGGGATCTACGAGGAAGCCCTCAACTAGATATGTTCCAAAACGACGATGCTTATATTGACTATATGGAACTTAGGGACCACCTACCCAAAGGAGATCATAAAGCTGGTTTCACTATTGAACTTAATATCATGGCTTATTTCAGAGAGGGTGCCAAGCCTTCCAGTTGCAAAAATATCAAAATAAAAACTGGATCTGACGGTGAAAACCATTCTGCGGCAGTGTCAAATCCCAAAACAATAAAAAGAAAGGACACATCCGAAGGTTAAAACCCAACTGTGGCACCTGATGATGGGAGGCTTGACACTCTCCCCAATGACATGCACTAGGAGAAATCTTAGACTGTTGTGGAACTGACAAAGCCTGTTAACATTGGAATAGAGGAACAACCTAAGATCATTCACTTTGCTAAATCTCTAACCCCACTAGAGAAGACTAAGTTTGTACCATTTCTTCAAGAGAAAGCAAGTCAATTTTGCTTGGTCATATGCAGATATGCCAGGGTTAGATCTAGATTTGATTCTACATCATCTTCCATTAGATCGAGGAGTGAAACTAGTGAAATAGAAGCTTAGAAAAATGCATCCACACATAGCACTACTTGTAAAAGAAGAACTCAAGAAATTACTGATGTAGGATTCATCAGAGCTATAGACTATCTGAAATGGGTCTCCAACATAGTCCTAGTGTCCAAACCTGATGGTTGAGTCAGACTATGCAATGACTTTAGAGATCTAAACAAAGCTTGCTGCAAGGATGATTTTCCGTTGCCAAATATAGATATCATAGTTGACTTAACAACAGGGCACACCATGTTATCTCTCATGGATGGATTCTCAAGATATAATCAGATCAAGATAGCACCAGAAGACCAACATAAGATAGCTTTTACTTGTCCATGGGGCACTTTCTGCTGGAATGTCATGCCATTTGGGCTAAAGAATGCAGGAGCCACATATCAACGTGCTATAACTACTATATTCCATGATATGATGCATGTAACAATGGAAGATTATGTAGATATCCTAGCAAAGTCATAAGAGAATCACACCTGGATGTGTGAGAGAAAGTCTTTCAGAGATTAGAGCAATTCAAAGTCAGGTAGAACCCAAAGAAATGTGTGTTTGGAGTCACATCAAGCAAGCTTCTAGGCTTTATTGTGTCAGCAAATGGAATAGAGGTGGACCCCACCAAAGTCAAGGCTATTATGGACATGCCACCACCCAGGACTCTTACTCAACTAAGATCTCTACAAGGCAAGCTACAAGAATCTGTAGATTCATATCACAACTGGCAGACAAGTTTCAACCATTCAATCATCTCTTGCACAAGAACATTCCATTCAGATGAGATGAGAGATGTGAAGAGGCATTCAACAAACTGAAAGAATATCTTATGAATCTGCCCATTCTCATGCCTCCTATCCAAGGTAATTCATTGATACTTTACATATCTACTACACCTACGGCTCTTGGGGCTCTTCTAGCACAACAAGATTATGAGAATAAAGAAAGAGCCGTCTACTATATCAGTCACACATTGGTGGGCTATGAGTTGCAATACTCACAGATAGAAAGATCATGTCTTGTGGTAGTTTTTGCTTCCCAAAAAATCTGACATTATATGCTTGCACATCCAGTCAAACTTATTGCAAAAATAGATCCACTGAAATACCTACTAAGCAAAGCAACTCTTACAAGTCACCTAGCCAAATGGGTGATGCTCCTAAGTGAATACGACATTGAGTATGTAGACAGAAAGGCTATCAAAGGACAAATCATTGCTGATCAGTTAGCAGATGCACCATTACAGGACACCACACCAATACAATTTCAATTTCTAGATGAATCCCTATTCAACATATCAACACATTCCTAGAAGCTCTACTTTGATGGTTCCTACACAAACCATGGATTAGGGGCAGGAATCTTATTTGTAACTCCTCATGGAGACACCATACCGAAGTCATATTGTCTATTATTTCCATGCACCAATAACATAGAAAAATATGAAGCCTTATTCATTGGTCTCAAGATGGCAACTGAGTGGAAAATCAAAGAGCTACATGTCTATGGTGATTCTCAACTTATAATCAATCAGGTCAACGATGAGTACCAAACCAAAGATGAGAAGCTTGTCCCATACAAGCAGATGGTTGACGACTTTATGGAACACTTTGTGATCATCTCTTTTGAGCAGATACCTAGGATTGAGAACAAAGCAGCAGATGCCATGGCAACCATTGCCTCTCTTCTTGAAATACCAGAGAATGAGTCACGGTACAAGTTCTTAGTGGAAACTATTTGGCAACTAGCTTATGATCTTCCTGAAAACCATTCCATATGCCTTTTAGTTGGATCTGATTCACCTTTGTACGGTAAGATTTACACTTGCCTCAAGGACAACACCCTCCCACCTGACCTATCTTCAAACCAACAACGAACCTTTATACACCAAACCTCTCGATATACCATTATTATCGATACCCTATATCGACGTGGTCTAGACGGTACTTTACTCTGTTGTTTAGAACGAAAAGAATCCCTAGCCGCCTTACAAGACGTACACGAAGGGATCTGCAGAACACACTCTAGTGGTCCTTCCTTAGCTAAGAAACTCATGCATTTGGGTTATTACTAGCTGAACATGGAAACAAATTCATACCAATTTGTGAAGAAGTGCAAGCAGTGCCAAATACATGGGAACCTAATACATGCACCAGCTCAAGAGTTGAGACCTTTAACGACACCTTGGCCCTTTTACCAATGGGGACTTGACCTTGTGGGAAAGATCCATCCACCCTCATCCAACAACCATAAATTCATTATAACCGCCACTGAATACTTTACCAAGTGGATTGAAGCCGTTCCCCTCACCATCGTCATAGGTAAGAAAATCTCTTCATTCATGGACTGAATTACCTCATCTGCAGATACAGAATTCCCTCATCCATTATCACGGATAATGGAAGACCCTTCAAAAACTAGGATGTCCAAGAACTCTGTGACCGATTCAAAATCCAACACCATTTCTCCTCACCCTATTACCCCCAAGGCAACGGTCAAGCTGAAGCATCCAATAAGATCATCTTGAAACTCCTCAAGAAGACAGTCAATGATGTTGGTCATGATTGGCACATCCAACTCAATCCTGCTCTGTGGCCCTATAGAACTAGTATATGCACTCCCATAGGTGCTACACCCTACGCCCTTATCTATGGCTCAGAAGCTATCCTCCCCATTGCGGTCGAATTACCATCTCTCAGGGTATTGTTAAAAGGTCTCATATCAGATGAAGAATACAAAGTCCCTAGATTGCAAGAACTGGAGTTGCTAGAGGAAAGGAGACAGAAAGTCTTTGACCATCTCAAAGCATATCAACAAATGATGTCAAGAAGCTATAACCATACAGTTCACCCAAGAGTATTTAAGGTTGGAGATCTAGTACTTAGGGAGAATCCTCGCAACCAACAGTATAGGGAAAAGAAAGGCAAGTTTGAACCCAACTGGCTTGGGCCTTATGTGATTGTAGCTGCTTATGGATTGGGGGCATATCAGTTAACAACATCAAAGGGTGAGTTGTTCGGTGACCCAATCAACAACATGCATCTTCGTCGATTCTATACCTAGGAGAACCCCAATGTAAGGGGGGCATAAAATGTAAAAAAATTAAAAAATTAGAAAAATACAAAAAAATTAGAAAAATACAAAAAAATCAAAAAAATTAGAAAAGTACAAAAAAAATCATTCTTTGGTGAAAACCTGGCAAAAAGGTGCCTTGGATAGGTATCATGGTGAAAACTTGGCAAACAGGTGTCATGTATACTTTCTAGCCTTTCGTGCAAATAAAGCAAGTGGTGAAAACTTGGTAAACAGGAGTTACTTGTGATAAACCGCCTTCTCCATCTTTGGGAAACCAATCACCTTGTGTCCATTCTTCCTTCACTCGCACCCCATTCGATCCATATCAGTTCTATAATAAAATCCTGACAGTAACCTATCATGGCTTGATACTCTATCTCTTTGTTGCCTTGTCAACCAAGGTTTTATCCCATATCTTATCTATAGTGTGAGCCTAGCATAGTGTCTCTCGTCAGTATCCATGGTCCAAGTCAGTGAACTACGTTGCCTCTACGTCGTCACGTAGGCAAGGCCATTTTTCAAAATGCACCCCCGAGGCCTTCTTGTCCATCCCATAGCTTGTTGTCGATCTTATAGTCCATCCATGGTCCAAGTCTGTGAACTACGTTGCCTCTGCGTTGTCACATAGGCAAGGCCATTTCTCAAATGCGCCCCCGAGGCTCCCACTTTCCAATCCATCCCATATCTGGTCCTTCTTTCTATCTGAGTCCATGCCACTCACCATCGCCTAGGTCTTAGGACCATTAGGGTTCACCATGAACTACATTGCCACTGCATCGTCATGTAGGCAAGGCTATTTAGTAATGAGCCCCTAGGCACTAGGTCAGTCCCTTAGGGTCCGTCTTACCAATAAGGATTGTGGAATCCTTCACAAGGCAAGAAAGTACAAGCAAAGCCCACTTTCATGTAGAAATTTTGATGCAAAACCCCAACCTATCCAAATCCAAAGCAAGCAAGTACCTAAAGCACTCTAAATGATTTTACCTAAATTATGGCAAGAAACAAACACATCTAAATGCAAAAATGTTTTATGGTTGTGATCAGGTTAGGTTGCAGTGTCTTGTTTTTGTTATCATGTCTTTCTATGCTACTCAAGGATACCAAAAGTTAGAGATGCTATGATGGGGGCATGATTATTTTCTTTGTTTATTGTTTGTGGATTAAACTTTAGTAATGTGAAGCCTTGTCTAAAGACATGATCGACAAAAGATCATCAAGGACATCAAAGGTCTAACATGAAAGGGGACAATCCTTGTCTATTGATATGCAAGAAATACTCAGGTCATCTTGGTTCAATTATACCTTGATGCTTGTATTAACTTGCTAAATCAAAATCCATGTAAACAATACTCAAGTCATCTTGGTTTAAATATACCTCGATGCTTGTATTTTCTTACAACACTTTAAAAGTCCAATGATGAAATAAGCACTTCAAAATACTTGCAAAATCAAGATGTCAAAAAACCATTCACATCCACAAAGCATCCATTTCATATCCATTCGCATCCATATCCTGTGCAATAAAGATTCTATGCAGAGTATCAATGTTTACAAAAGCTTGTGAATCCTTCTATTGAGTCATTCTTCTATCATTCAAGTTTATATCTATCATCATATCTTTCATCATTTTCCATTCAATCTAAGCAGTGATCCAAATGCAGGTCCATCCTTAATCCATACCAATCAAGTCAAGTCAATCTTGTCAAATTATCCAATCACACTTAGTGGTCTTGATCTTTATCTGGTTGTAAACCAACTCAATCAATTATAATCAAACATTTGTCTTATATAGGATGTGGCATTGTCAAAATTAGACCAACACACATGTTACATTTTCCTAAAACCAGATACTATCCTTCGTGTTGCTCTAGGGATATATCGTTCCCCGCCATGACAACACACTTGCCGTGTTGGTCTAGGGATATATCGTTCCCCACCATGACAACACTGTCGTATATCGTTATCAGTATATCATTGGTATACTGCTCGACAGGGGCAATACTTTGCTTGTTCTTGTATCATTTGTGCATACTTGCTTACTTGCTTGTGTGTGTTATCATTCTATCTTGCATCATGTATCATTCAGCTCTTTCTTCATCCTAACCTATTTTTAACCTTCGTCTTCGTGAGATTGTCCGTCTCACGCCTTCTTCCTTCTTCCCGTCCAATCTCCCAAGGGGGCATCCTATCATCATAACTTGTACCAGAGGCAAATTGGGGCATGTATCATTATCAAAAAATTTATTCTTTGAACCAATGTCGTAAACTACATTGCATCAAAGAGGGGCAAAATGTATATGCCTAAAAATGATACGACTCGGTCTAAATAAATATTCTTAATATTTATTCCCTTCTAATTCTTCTATCAATAAATAAATAAATAAATAAATAAATTTATTTGATTCACATTCCTCTTAATTAATTAAATATCGAAATATTTAATTACCTCTTCTAAAGTCAAAATTAAATAAAATCCTTTATTTAATTAAATTCTTCTAAACAATTAAACAATTCTTAATTATTTAATTAAATCAAATCATTCTTCCAAATTTAAATAAATCAAATCAAATTTATTTAAATCCTCTCAATCTCTAAAAATAAAATATAATCAAATATTTTATTTATTCTTCCAAATCATGCACAACAATTAAATAAATTTATTTATTTAATTTGCTTTCTTATCTTCAAATATCTTCCAAATCTTCTAAAAATAAGTCTTCTTCTTCATGCACACAAAATTAAATAATTTATTATTTAATTTCTCTCAAATCATGCAAAAGTAAATCTCAAGTTGAATTATCTATTCAATCAACCTTGTTTTTATCAATATCTCTTAAATTAGAAAAAGACTTTCTAATTTATGAAAAACATGTCTTACCTTTAGAAAAGAAAGTAGTTAACTCAAATAAAACAGCTTTTGTGTGACACTTGTCTTCTTCTTATTCGTTGCACGTTCCTCAACTATTCTTAACTGTTGATCTTCTCATTTTCTCTATACCATTGATCTTCTCTTTCTCAAGTCTATAAATTGAACCCTATTCCTCTATTTCATTCATCCAAGCTTTAAGTATTGTTACTCTGTAGGAATTACAACGCGTCTTTGGCACCAATTTCTTCATTGCTTGTGATCACATTCATTACTATGCAATACTACCATTGTTGTGAAGCTCCTCTTCATTGTGATACTGTCACTGCCATTCCCAATTGACATTCTTGAAGCATAGCAAAGAAGTGCACTCTCTGAGGGCCCTATTTCATACATTCAAGAACTATTGTGATAGGCAATCAATGGAAGCTTCGAATTGAAGGAGGTTTGAATTGTATTGTTCTTTATTTGATTAATCTTCTTTGTTCACCATTTCATTGAGTTTTGGGTATTTGATATTTGATATTATTGATTATTCATTGTTGATCCAAATTTCCCTTAACATGGATGAAAAATGACTAGTTGGGATTTAGGCAAAGCAACTAGATATGGAAATTTCTAGATGGAAAATGTCCTCTTAGAATGTCTAGTTAGAAAATGTTCACTTGGAATGTCTGGTTAGGAACAAGGCAATGTAACCGGATATTCAAATGAAAATATCTAGTTGGATAAGAAGCAATGTAACCAGATGTGGATATACAATAGGATCCTGCTATAACAAATCAATGGGATGTCTGGTTAGGAAAGGTCCCGATGAAATGTCTGGTTGAAGAAAGACAATGCAACCAAATATGAATAAGGCAACTAGATCCGAATATTGAAACTCAACATGATATCCAGTTGGAATATAAAGGGTAATGCAACCGGATCTAAACATGACAAGACAATAGGATTTGGATGCGAGAAGGCAATAGGATTTGAATAAGATGTCCAGTTGAAATACAAAGAAATTCAACTAGAACCAAACATGAAATACAATAGGATCTAGATGCAACAAGGGAATAGGATCCGGATAAGATGTATGGTTGAAACATAAAAAAGTGCAACTGGATCTGGACATGAAATACAACCAGATGTCTGGTTACGAATGTTCAGTTGGAGTGATGATCGTAACTTAGCCAAAATCCGTCAGATCTTTGCCAAATTTGAATTGTAGGTACCTATTTGGCTCCTTTAACAAGATGCACTCTTTACTTGAGCATGATTCCAACTAGATCTTTGAACATATACTCCTGCAAGAAAAAATAAAGGAAAACCCACACAAAAGTAAACCAAATATTTTTGGGTGATGATGATTGCTCATAGACATGGATGCTCCTGCATCAATTATGATTGTCCAATAGATTCTTTTTAGGATATCAATTCAATGCCAAGCCACAATCAAAGGGTTATTTGGTTAGTGGAATGATTTTAAACTATGCCTAGTGACTATGGAATCTCCCATTTAACATGGTAGTTAGCCAATTCAATAAAATGCAATAAGCACATATTTTTCACAGTATCATATTTTCTTGGCATTTTACAATATTAGGTTCTTAATAGCAATGTTGGAGGAGTTTGGATTTACATCCGCTTGTTGCATTTACTTTTAAAATTTAAGGAATTCAACTTTACAATCACTAGTAGATTTTTTTTTAAAGTTTCCAAGGCCTTTGATATAGAGCAGGGACTCAAACAAGACTAACTTGACACATTCCAAAACTAAGTTTCAATACAAATGATGCAAATGTGCATTCTTGACAACTTGCTCTTAAACTCTAAAATATGGAGCAACAATTTAGACCTTTTTGGGCATAACTTTCATTACAGATTTGATATTCAAAATATAAGACCTGTTTGAGATACCATTTTGGGCCTTATTAAACATATGTAAAAATGGACTAGGGTTGTTTTGTATAGAATAGGGCAAAACAAGGCTATTCCAAACTAGGAACCCTAGGTAGGGTTCAGACCTACTGTTAGTAAAAATGTCATAACTCACTCAAAACATAATGAAATCACATACAACCAAAAGAATTGTAAACTAGAAACAAATATATTTCCATCCATCTATTATATTCTCTTATATGAATCCATACCAGTACATACCATACATGTTTTCAGACTGCATTTTCAAAAAATTAAACTTCACACACCTACCCTCAATAAAAATGCCATAACTTATTCAAATCTCCATGAAAATTGATTCAGATTCACATGCCCACACTTTCCAACTAGTTTTAGATCATTAAATGGGCCTTACAAATCCATACCAAGCAAAAGAACAGAACTGTTACGGAAAAATGCAAAGAAATTACTCTAAAATGATTCACAATCTTCATTCCAATGTTCACTCCCAACCTTCCCAACCTTTCCCAACCTTAGGATTCATGTTTACAATATGTATTTATGCTTTCCCAATTATTTTCGAACTACCAACCACAACTAACTTCCTAATCAAAGTTGCAACTTTAATGCACTTTTTGACAACTTTCACAATGACAACTTTTACATCTTTTTGCAAATGTTTACAACTTTTGACCAATAGACCTATAACATTCTAAAAATGGATCAAAATGATCCCAAATGGTCATAAATGACCTTATTAGACCAAACACATCAAAACAAAATATAAAACCAAAATTTGACCAAATTTGACCATATGGCTTGAAGGTGCCCCTGCACCATACTCCAAGGGAAGAGAAAATTTGAGGTTCAACTCAAATAGGAATCTTCTTTCTTGTCTTCTAGTTCCTTTGCATGTGTGCAATGGTTGTCATTTGCTAAATCTCAACAACATGTGTTTCAACTGGTCCACCTATGCTTTTTGGTCCAATAACATGCTTCTTGAGCCAAGGCCAATTTGGTACAATGTAGCCATGTGCTTTTGTTTCTTTTCTTGTTCTAGCTTGACTTTGGACTACAATTGTAAATTTATTATCTCTTTCATCCACTTTGTCTTTGTTACCTGCACATGAAACAAACATATTAAAGAAATCATAGTCTTCTTCTTCATACTTCACTCCTTCATCCACCTCATGTTGTTTGCCATACATCCTTTTCTCTTCATTGTGCTCCAAAATATTTGGCTTCACCTCAAACTTACTCAACCATTCATTTTTAGTTTTGAATTGTTCATCTATTCTGTTGTTGTCCTTGACATCAACATTCTCATCTCTTGGTTCTTCTCTTAAAAACCATGCTATCTTTTTATCCTCCATGACTATCTTCTCTCTTTGGACTACCCTTGAGTCCTCTACAACTTCTTTTGCTATCTCTTCTTCTTCTTCCTGGACATCACCCACTTTAACATCAATGTCACCATTACTTTCATTAGTTTGAGCAAATTCAAAAGAAATTTCTTCTATTTCTTGTTCAACTAATTTTTCAAACAACATGTTATCAAAACTTATTACCTCTTCCATTACCTCATTTGTCTCTGCTTCATACTTTCGTACATCTGTCTTCTCACCTGACAAGAATCTTTCAATTCCTATTGACTCACCCTTCAAGGCTACTAATGCATATTTCGTCTCATCTTTGTCCAACTCATATTTGTTGTTTTTCCTGTTATACTTTACTACCCTGTTATAATGCCACAACCTTCCAAACACAGTGTGACATACATCCAAATGCATAATTTATCACAAACTATTTCATCCTTATAATTACCTATGTGAACCTAAACTTTGCATTGCTCACATACAGTTACCTGGTTACCTATTTGAAGCCAACTCACTGAATAGGGTGTGGGGTGTGGTATTATTTCCAAACCTTATTTATCTACCATGTATTCAGAAACAATATTATCTATGCAGATATCTAAAATCACAACTTGACAACATTTACCTTTGGACTTGCAAGTAGTCCAGAATAAGCTTTCTTTTTCCATCTTGCTTTCTTTCTTGGCTACAATTTCTTCTTCCTATATCATCTTTTCCATTTCTTCCTCATGTAGCTTCTTTGCCACTTTGAACAATTTATTTAATAATGATGATGCCTCTTGCCCATCTTTCTTCTTAATGCTTTCCTTCTAAGTTTGTTGCTACATCTTGATATCCTCTCTCTCTTCTTGTCTTCTTCTCATGATACCTCACCTAGGGTTTTCTTTTCTTTTCTTCCTTGCCTAGTCTTTTGGTATCTAGGCTCTTCTCATCAACCTGTCAATCTGCAACACACATACTTAACCAAATGCCAATCAACATAATTAATTGCTCCTACCCATATCTTGTGGGCTTTGATACCAATTTGATGTAAATTAGGGACTCAAACAAGACTAACTTGACACATTCTAAAACTAGGTTTCAATACAAATGATACAAATGTGCATTCTTGTTTATTCTTGGCAACTTGATCTTAAACCCTAAAACATGGAGCAGTAATTTAGACCTTTTTGGGCATAACTTTCATTGCAGACCTGATATTCAAAATCTAAGACCTATTTGAGATACCCTTTTGGCCCTTACTAAACATATGTCAAAATGGGCTATGGTTGTTTTGTATAGAATGGGGCAAAACAAGGTTGTTCCAAACTGGGAACCCTAGGCAAGGTTCAAACCTACTATTAGTAAAAATGTCACAACTCACTCAAAACTTAATGAAATCATATGAAACCAAAATAATTGTAAACTAGAAAAAAATATTTTTCTATCCATCTATTATATTCCCTAATATGAATCCGTACCAAGCTATAACATGCATGTTTTCAGACTGCATTTTTAGAAAATTAAACTTTACAGACCTACCCTCAATAAAAATGCCATAACTTATTCAAATTTCTATGAACATTGATAAAATAAAAAGAAAAATGAAGTAGATTCACATGCTCACACTTTCCAACTAGTTTTAGATCATTAAATGGGACTTAAAAATCCTTACCAAGCAAAAAAAGAACTATTACAGAAAAAATGCAAAGAAATTGCTCCAAAATGATTCATAGTCTTCATTCAAATGTTCACTCCCAACCTTCCCAACCTTTCCCAACCTTAGGATTCATGTTTACAACATGTATTTATGCTTTCCCAATCATTTTCCAACTACCAACCTCCCACAACTAACTTACTCAAAGTTACAACTTTAATGCACTTTTTGACAACTTTCACAATGACAACTTTTGACCAATGGACTTATAACATTCCAAAAATGGATAAAAATGATCCCAAATGGTCATAAATGACCTTATTAGACCAAACACATCAAAACAAAACATAAAACCAAATTTTGACCAAATTTGACCATATGGTTTAAAGGTGCCCCTGCACCAGCCTTTTAAGCATTTTCTTTGAAATATTTATCAAATAGTTACCATGCCTCATGCATGGTTCTACATGTTTGCATACATGTTTATTAGGCCAATTGAAATTTCAATATCCATTTAATTCTTCTATCCTTGATGTGTTGACAAATATCCTACCTTGTTCCAATCTCCCATTCTAGCACAGGTTAGAAGGATACTAGTTAGGTATTATTTCAATTATTAATGTTTTATGTATTGTGGAATGAGATGCTTCAATGATAATGTTTAGGGGATATAGATTAAATGTTTAGAAGTGGGAATGGTTATGACACTTATATATGATAGGGAAAAGGTTTCAAAATTATTTATACTTCTTATAGTTACTTGATTTATTCAGTTTACATGAATGCCTTGGAAACACCTGTTTCCCTAAGCAATTTTCTAGTTATATAAATATTACTACAATTAACTCCTCACTCATCAAGAGAATGTTGATACTGATATAATGATTGTGATGTTAACTGAGGTGCTCCATATCCATTAGACTAAATTATGAAAATTTTTATTGTATAATATTACATGAGGGATGAGTTATAAATTGTGTCATGTCTTCTTACATTAGCATTTGCATTATATTATTGGAACATAGGGTTCCATAAATTTGATTCCATGTATTCTTTTGTCTTTTTGAGGCCTTGATATGACCTTTATACTTCGGAAGACTACTAGGTCAACCTCATGAGATGGACAAGGTTAGCATACCTACTATGACATGTGAACCTTGATTTTATGAATTTATAAGTGGTGAATTATAGTAGTTCTATTGGTAAAGAAAAATGTAACCTAGTCTTAGGGTTCTCAATCCTCATGATATTTTTTTTTCTTTTGATAGGTGACTACACCTTAGCAACTATGTAGGGTTTCTATAGATTTTCATAGCCTTGATCATGTTCTTATTATCTTATAACTGTGTGAGAAGTGAGAAAACCTAGTGGCTAGATATTGGGGTTCATATTGTAGTTGGAATGAAATTATAGTTATTATGTGACTTTTTCCCCAAAATGGAAAAGAAAGTCATTTAATGAATCACCATTAAAATTATAAAAGGATAATTTTATAATTAAAAGATGGAAAAAATAAAGGATATTATGATCCTTTTGGTTAAAATGGAGATAAATAAAGAATATCTATAAAATCCCAATTTAAAAGGGAGGAATTATTATGTATTTTAATAATGTTTATGAAAGTGTGTGATGGTTTGGAAACCACCCCTTAGAAGGTTATATAAGGCATTTATTTGAGACTTGGAAAGGGCATGGAGAACACTCAAGGAAGATGAAAGTGGTTTGGTGGGCTATGGGCATTGGAGAAGGGGACACAGAGTGTGTTCAACTCAAGGTACAAAGTACACCTAGGATCGTCCTGGCCAGGGCTTGAACACTATTTGAGTAGGTACAAAAGTTGGTGCAAGTAGGCACATATTGTGTTTTTAAATAGGTTCTCCAAATGTGCCATAGCTAGGGCCAAGACCACTGAAATATTCCTAGGGTGAGAGCGGTTGATCCAAGTACTCTGATTCAAATAAGTACTGAACTTATTGTTAATAAAGAAGATTGGAATTATTATATATATGAGTTTTTTATGTTAACCTGATTATGGATTTTGTCATTCAATTGGCTATGTTAGTTTTTTTACTTTAGAGTTCCTATTAAATTAGCATATGTTACAATTTACATTGGAATTAATAACCTTGCATTCTTCTACAACAGACCTCTAACTTACTAAAGCTCTCTACTTGTGATTATTATTTGCACTAACCCTCTTGCAAGTATTTGATGAAGCTTCTTCATCATTTGTTGAATCTTTGTATGTGATTTATGTTGTGACACCAATCCAACTAGAGTTTCATGCTAAGGTAAATCTATTTCAATTACAATAGTCTTTATTACTTTTTTTGCCTCTGTTCATTGCAAGCACACACTCTATATCAATCAACATTTGTTGTTGTAGAAGTGGGAACACTTACACAGGGTTTGACTGAGGCAAGCCCCTATACAACACAACCAATTTTCTCCTTTCTTGTGTAGACCCGAAGACAAAACTTGTGATAGTGATGAACGACAGGAAGAGAAAGGATCTCTAGCAGATACTACTAGACAGAAGTTCAGGCCAAACCCTAAGGATTAGAGTGGCCCAGTGCTAGAGTCTTACTAGTTCTGCTTGTTGGGTGAATATTTTGTCGTTAATTCGCTAACGGCAAAATGGGTATATCAGCCACAGCTATGATGAGACAAATTCTCTCCTCTCAGCAAGGGGAGGTTCCCTCTAATTACTTAACTTTTGCAAATTAAACAACTTCAAATTTATGTACACTAAAAACTATGTTTGTGGTGGTTCCATCTCATCTCATTCTCTTTTTTCAGAATAGATGTTTATATTTCAAACTCTTGATATAAGACTTATAAATTATCACAATATCACGGAAACACAAAGTTTTCTGTTACCTCACTTACTACTTGTAAACGGAACTATTTGAAGTAGAATGCAGCCCAAAGTCTTCACTCCTCTTCAAGATGATAAAAGTAAATCGAATATAACAACTTGCAGCACAAAGTCTCCAAACTATTGTATTCTCACAAACATGAACATATAACCCACAACCGATTTGATAACACAAAGTTTATCAGAATCAAATTAAGAGCACTCTTCAATCACTTGTAACAAACTCCACACTTCAATTATTATCAAATAAGATTATGATAGCAAGACATAAGAACAAAACTATCACAACACAAATAATCCCAAGACAAAGATTGGAATTGAACTTGCTTTCTTGTATTGATAAATATTTGAATATTGATTTTCACAAAAAGCACAAAGTCTTGATTTGCTTCTCAATTCGCCAGAGTTTTCTTGCAATAGACAAAAGATAGATATTTACAAAAGAGGCCCCCTTTATTTATAGGGAAAGGCCTTGAGAAAATTTAGGAAAAAACTAACTACTTTGACTTATTCAAAAATAGGAGTCCTTATGGACTTGGGACTTCCTATTTTTTACATGTAATTGCATATTAAAAATGTATATGTAAAACTGTCCAAAATTGTTTTGAAAGTACATGTGAAAATCAGAAAATAAACTAAGGGAAAGAACAACTGCTTCAATTTGTATCTCCACTTTTTCTCATGTGGTGATCATACATAGTGAAGGCCGCTTGCATTTCAATGCTATCTGGGTTGAATGCATTCTTGAAGATCATCCTGGCCCTCACTATGGCATCCCTCACTGTAGTGATTGATTTGGCATGATTAGTTAACCTGGTTTTCAGATTGTCCAAGGTTAACTAGTTGTCTAAAAGGTTGTCCACAGAAGTTATTGAAAATGCTTTATCTTCAAATTCTTTCTAGAACATGTCTTCAAATTCTTGAGCCATTTCTTCTGCAGAAAGAAATTGGTTATCCTGTGACACCAACTTACAAGGTAACTCCTCCAACTTATGCAAAAGATTAACATCATTTTCTTCACTGATTTCCTTTGCAGCTTCAAGATCCTTGATCAAATTTCTTAGCATATTGCTTATGTACATCAGAGCTTCCTTTGTTTCTGTATATGAATCTCTGTTGGAAATAGCACCAATGGATATTAGGGTACTTATTTTTAGCTTCCTCATTTCCACCCATTTATCATGAGTATCCTCTGTGCGCTCAATATCTTGAGAGATAGCATCAATGAGATCATTAAGTTCTGCCCTTACTTTCCTCATTTTATCCGTCTTCTCAAATACATCCGTGAGCAAAGAGATTCCTTGTGCTCGCATCCTGTCTAAGTAGTCTTCAAGTACTTTTCCTCTGAGGTGAGTCTTTTCTGCTTTCAGAATGACGGGGTCTTCTACAGAAACGGCCTCTGGAGTAACTGCCTCCGAGTTCAAAGTGATCTTTCTTACCACTGCAGTCAACTGTTCTACCTTTGCCTTGTAATAATCTTTCATTTCTTTTTCCCTGTCGAACTTCTGGATCAGGATGTCCATGGCTGACTGCATATCATTTTTAGCGCTTTCATGGGTGATTTTGCCAAATTTAACCCTAGAAATAGAATAGTCATTCATATCAAAATTTTCAACAGTTGCATCCTGTGGAGGTTTTGCTATCTCCAGAAATTTATGCCCCTTATCTTCAAGTACCCTGGAAAGGATATTTGGTTTCTTCGGGGCCTTAGGCTTTGCAGGTACCAACTTAGTGTAATCAAAATCATCTAGAGAGATGACTTGTTTTTTCCTCTTTGGCGTGTAAGCTGATAACCAAGGTGGAAGTAGAGAAGTATTCACATTGGGATCCATTCCTACCACTGGTGTTCCCGGAACTGTGCTTGTACTGGTGGTGGAAACAATAGGCGGGGTGTTAGTAAAAACCACACCTCTTACATTTGCACTTGAAACTTGCTCAATATTCATCACAAAATGATCCAACATGGATGTATCCCCAATATCAAAAGACGAAGAAGACAAACTAGGAATTGACTCAGAAGAACGGAGAACATTTTCAAAAGTGTTGTGGGGATTATCAAAAATTATTTTAGGAGGAGAGGGGGATTCAGAGGAAGGAATGTTAATAGGGGAAATAGACATAGGGGCTGCGACAGGTGTATTTTCCTGTGGAGACAAAGCCTCTTCATCTTGTTGTTCTGAATTCCTGTCTTCAACATCCATCTCTTCTGTAGCTAGCTCTTCAGTCGCTGGATCTTCAATCACTGGCTCCTCAACTTCCATATCTTTCGTTTCAGGTTCTTCCTCAACAGCTTTTGCTTTCTTCATCACAAATCTGATTTTAGGCTTGTGTGTTTTAGAGGATGATGGAACATCACTCTTGTTCTTCGTTCTGTTTTCTGCCTTTTTACCAGTCTGCTCTTGAATTTTAGTTTCTGAACCAGTGAGGAATTCTTTCAGCATAATTCCTTTATCCACCAGCTAGTTATTGGTGTTAGCCAATATAGGCTCAAATCTCTTCCTTAGTGAAGTCGACTCCTTTTGGGACCATTGGATTGGAGGGAGAGGAGTACTAGCTATCTGTTCTGCATCATACTTGGCATCAACCAATTCCCCATCATCCACAAGATCTTCTGGAATATCAACAACCCCCAGATATTCAATTTATTCTAGAGACAGTCTACTATAGTCCAGTTTCCTGATATCTTCCTCTATTCTCAAGTCTATCCAGACGTCTTCCACCATGGGTTCATGAAACTGAGTTTTCTTCCTGATTTTATCTTTTACACCCCGGTAGTCAAATTTTGGTCTCCTCTTGAATTGCTTCATGGTGATCAACTACATTTCTATCTCCATGGCCCTTGCCTTTGCAACAGTCAACACTGAATATTTGCCGATTTCCACTGGAAATCTGAAACCAGGCTTCTTGAGTTCCATTTGTTTGTTATGCACGACAATCATTTGTCTGCAAAACTCCATCAAGACCAGTCTATCTGAAGGAAACCTAGGAAGCATATAAGGGTAGCCTTGGAAAAAGCCAACCCTCAAGTATGAGAAAGATGGAAATTGCAAAAACATACAACCAAAGTTATTAACCACTGTCCATGCCTTGTCTGAAATTCTTCTCTACTCTAGTTGGGGATCAAAAAGACACAAGAATACAGCAAAGAATGCATCATTCACCCTCTTGAAATGGTGAATTGAACCTTTCAATGTCAGCTGAGAATAATATTGGTATACTGGGACTACTCTCCTATCCCCTTCTGATTGTAATCCCAAAAAAATCCTCATGGAGGCTGCAATGTATACCAGATAGGAAGTCATGAAGAACTTGGAGGTAGTGGATACCTTCGTCAGCTAGTCATGCAAAGCGTTATTGATTTGTTCTCCCCAGAAAATAACTTGCCTGCCCTAGAGTATGACCTTAATGAAAGGATACATCCATTCATGAAATTGTGAAGAGGAGGACAAACCTCTTATCCTACTGAGGAGGGTAATCAAGTCACCAACTTCTTCCACAAAATCACTTCGAGGAAAACTACGTGGCCACCTTGACAAACTTGACCTTGCAGTCTTCAACCATTTGTTGTTGATCACTTTCTTCGCTTTTTCTGGATTCTTGTCATATTCCTTTTGAGCTTCAACAAAGTCAAGCTTCAATACCTCTGTCGCAGGAGGACACATGAACACCTTGTCAATGAACTCAGGATCCAACCTGATTATTACATTACCACTGGTGTCCACCACGACTCTAATATCTTTGTTATAGAAATGGGCACACTGAAGAACAAATTCTATATTGTGAGCCGCCACTGGGAAGGATGATACCAGATGAATATTACTCTCCACTATCTTCCTCATCATAGCACTGGGGTTGCTAGACTTGGTTCTCTCTACAAACTCAGCCATATCAACATGGCCAATCTTCGTATCTCTAATGTCCTCAACATTAGAATGGACTGAGGTGATTGGAAAACACCTTGATATTTGTACTTCATTGCTTTTGCCTTCTTCAGGGACAAGTCAGTCATTTGGATGAACTTTCACCGAGAAGAAGTCTGATGTTGAACGAAGCTCCGCAAAAGAAACTGCAACAAAAGTCATGATCATGCAATTAGGGAAAATATGGGCAATCTGGGAAAATTGCATGTTGATGATCACGACTATGGGAATGCGCTTGGAAAAGGGCTATAGTGCGAGCTAGCCAAAAATCAGAGGAGAAGCGGGCTTGGGAAATCAAAATTGGAAATTTTCCAGAGTTGGAAAATTTTGGGACATTTTTGCATGGGCGGCAAAATTCGCCGCCCTTGCATATGAGGTTTTTGTATTATTTGCATTGGCGGCAAATTTTGCCGCCACTGCATGTCGGTGAAGATTTCTGGTATGAACGGCAAATTTTGCCGACAATGCAGGTAGCAAGTTATGAATTTGGTAGTCTTTCACGTTAGGGCGGCAAAATTCGCCGTCTATGCACGATATGATATTCCATACACCAGCGGCAAATTTTGCCACCAATGCATGTTGATGAAAACTTTGAGTTGGTAAAAGCGGCGGATTTCGCCGACGATGCAGGTAATGAGAAAGGTAAGGGTTTGTCGGAGCAGCAAAATTTGCCGACACTGCATATTGATAGGAATGAGGTTCTAGCGGCAAATTTTGCCAACGTTGCGTTTGAAGGAAATTTGCAGATTTAAGTGCGAGGGCCGGGAGATTCGCCGACTAAACACTCGGCAGGGGTCACATGGTTTCCAGGTATGATCGACAAACTCCGCCAATGTTACCTAATGGTATGTAGCAAGGGTTGAGGATCTAGGCAGTAGAAACCTAAGGGTTTCAGGGCAAAACCTAGGGCACCTCTGGTGCGAAAACAAAACATGAAAACAACAAAACAAAGCAAAAGACAAAAACGTAAGAAAATCTAAGACAAAAATAAAAAACGAAGCACATCATAAACAGTGAAGAAGGAGAACGGAAATGAAAGAGAAATCTTACCCGTTCTAAAACTTGAAACCCTATGTTCGATGGCGATGGTCGACGGCGCGATCAAGCGATGTTAGGAGAGTCGGGTACATTAGCTAGGGAGAGAGGATGAAATGGAGAAATAAGCCATCAAAACACAATAAATAACCCGAACACAAACACTAAGCGAGTGGCACGAGTGGCCATTAATGGCACTGTGTGACCAAGATTCCCAAGATCTCGTTCGAGTGGAGATTTCGGCGACAAGTGCACAAAACGAAAAGAAGCACTGGCGGCGTAATTTGCCGACCAAACACAAAGGAAGAAAAACACGTAAAGGCGGCAAAAATCACCGACTTCACACGTTAGACCAAAAAACACATGTAACGGAGGCAAAATTTGCCACCTTTACATGCAAAATGAAAAGTATATGCAAAGCGGCAAATTTTGCTGTTATTACATATGTAAGAAAAACAAGCCATAAAGAGGTATGCAGGAGCGGCAATTTTTGCCGCTCTTGCATATCAAGACTTTAATTTTTACAAACTCTTAAAAATGACCAATATTGACATTTTAACCAACTTACAACTTGAACGATCCTCACGCATATCAAGAAACCTATTCAAAGGGATGTCATAAACCAGTCTAGAATGTCAAATGACTTCGTGTGAGATCAAGAGAATCTTGTCTCGGTCCGCGAGCTTAGAGTGTAGATTCACGAAACAAACAAGTTTCGTGGGGGTTGTCTACAAAAATGAGCGTAGCTGATTTTGAGAACAACACTGCTCTAGCTTTCGATGATAGGTTCCCTTTGATTTTCTCTGCTCTATTCTGCTTATGTTTTAAAAATGTGCACTATTATAATAACTTGTCAGTTTATTCAATTTGCTACTTAGACCTTCACATTGCATAGTTTAGTCAAATCATTGGTTACCAATCTTCCCTCTTTGCAGTAAAGGAACATAATCTGGATAGTTTGGCTCTCCCTTGAGGACTATAGCCAAACATAAAAGTCTTCAGTGATTTGTGTTCCAATGTAGCATGGAGAAAGCTTGATCTAGATTAGCTCATTGATTAGTCTAGGTTTCCTTTCACCATATCACAGATAGATTCTATATTTCATAAAAAAGACATCACTAGACTAAGAAATAGTTCACTCAATATGTATAGACCTTCTAAAAACATAGTATTACTCTTGAAAATAGTTACAAATCTAATTCTAGGGATTGGTAAGCCATTGGTAAAAATTCACAAAATTTATCATATAGGGATTCAAAAAGCGGTAGTCCTCCATAAACTCTTGTTGACACCATTGTTAATACAAGTATAGTCAATCTTGACTTGTAACAATTTTATCTTCAATTCAGAATCCATTAATTAAGAAATTTATCATTAACAAGAAATAATATTTTAACAAACAATAAAACATTAATAACATTATCATAATAATCATTCAATTCTTCTTTAAAAAAATATCTCTGATATCATTATTTGATGATTATTTAACTTACATCTAATATAGACCATCCTACACCTATAGGAAGATTGACTAAATTTATTGGTTTGAAACAAATGGAAAGTGTGATAACAAACATGAAATGAAGAGACATCTATATTTTTAAGAACAAAAGGGCAAACTGTTTGAAGTTGCCCGTTTGGTAACAAAACACAACCCAAATTTCTCTATCAAATTTAAATAGTATGGTTAATCAAATGAGGCACCACCAATTACCCAACGATGCCTATGGATACAAATCTTTTTGCATTGTTTAGAAATTTAAGAAAAAAAAGAAAATCTAATAGTCTTCCTAAGAAAATGGTTGTAGAAAAATGCATATGTATTTTTCTTCATCTAGCACAGGTTGTGAAGGCTCTTTCACAAACATTTGTCATAGCCTTCTCTAATTTAGACAAGCCACAAAGAAAATTTCTATGACATTAACTATTTTTCTCGTGAAGTTTATGAAAACCTTGGAAAATATTTGCTTTTATATGGGCCCTGTACCCTTTGATACTTTGTTCTAGTGACTCTTGGGGTGTGCCTTTTAACCACCCATTTTTTTTTTGTGAAGTGTTTTTTTATTTAAATAGATAAATTGCATTTTCATTTTTAAAAAAAAAAAAACACCTTGGAAAATATTCATCCATATCTTCACAAAATTTATTTCGAAGTCTTTTTAATTACTCTTTAAAAAAAATGATATTAAATGATTACTAAATTCATCTTAACATTAGATCTTACGATTATCTTAAGTCCTAAAGTAACAATTTAAACATGGTTAAATAGAATGACCAACTACTCTATGATAATTAAAATATGATTTGGTATCAAATTTTATGGGATATGGAATTAAGTCATACTTATAATTTTGAAATTTAAGTATCTAAGTTGCTTGTGTCATATTTGTTAATGGGTTAATCATCAGGATGAACTTTTATAATTTATGTAATCTATTTTTCTTTAAATTGTTCTTCTACCTATATAAACAAATATGTAATTTTCTATTTTACATCAATATAATTTTACCATTCTTCCCTCCTTTACAATCCGGGCCTAACATGGTATAGAGTGTGTTGAAAGGTCCTATGGAGGATTGAAGATCGGGTCGCTGTTGCAATGTGGAAAGAGTCCCGAGTGAAGAAAAATGGTGGTTCCACACTGTTGAGAACATGGTCTATATTCATGATATTGTTTGAGGTTAAAGGAGGAAATGTCGTTGTTTATTTTTAGTCCCTGCGTTAAGCAAAGGACTATTGTTTTCACCCATCATAAATTTTATTTCTTTGCTTTGGTTTACGCGCTATATGAAAAAAATTAAGCCTTAACCTAACGTCTGAATTTTTTAAAATGTTTTGACTAACCTATGCCACTTTTTTCATTAGGTCTTTATTAAAGCCTCCATGGCATGTGGCCTGCAGGAGGACGGGTGCCAGCCAGGTGTTCTAGTCTGTGAGTGGGTGACTGCCACAAAAGAGCATTTTACTTGGCTCTGTTGCCCAGAGAAAATCTGGTGAGGTATTCTTGTTTTGTTTCTCGTATACATTTTTTAGGGCCTTTTTTTGCTTTACCTTTTAATTGTTGGTTCATTTGCAGTCTGTCGCAGGGGAGAATAGTGCTTATCAACCTCTATTTGAGCTCACAAGCCTGGTTTTTTAGAGGAAAATCTCGGTGTTTTTTTTTGTTTTTTTAGAGGACACTACAAGGCTGCCTATGGCCCTACAACACCCACGCTTCAATTTAAGTTTTCCGCTGTGGGCTCTCTCAAGGCACTCGCAGCCTCTGCAGTCTTTATTCAATGCATTCAATGGCCATTCATTGGCCCCTATTCGTTGGAAATTCCTCGGGCATTCATCAACCCTGCAATTCCATTTGGTGCCTTCCTTTTTGAGATCAACCTAGGCTCACACTATTAGTTGCTCGTCATTTTTGGCGTTCATCTTTGTGTTCAAGCCAAGTTTGGCCCAGCATCCACTCAGAGCGCCCCTTTGGTATTTCTTGACTCAAGCTCTAACTTGGTCTCGGCCCTGCAACATTTTCAATGCCCTTTTGGCTGCTCTATCCTTGCTCATCCCTATTCATTTTTTGGCTCTCGAGCTCCTTGGTGGGTTACTATTTTTTGGGCAGACAGGCCCCAACTCGGGCCAGCGTTGGAAGGATGAAAGGGTTTTCCTTGTTTTGTAGTCGCCTTTAGGGCTAGGGTTAGGCGTTGTAGGGAAGCGCTACTATAAAAAAATGTTATTATTAACTTTAGGCTGCTATATGTGAGCATTTTAGATCTCGATTGGTTTCACGTTGTATAAAAAATATAGTGATTTTTTTATCATCCTGGAAACTTTTCCAAGCCCGCCAGGTGTTCTTTCAGCGTTTCCTTTGAACCTCCTATGGTACAATTGCTGGATGTATATAGTTTTGGGACAACATTTTGAGTTTTTTTAAAGAGCACAAAGGTAATATTGCCATTACAATGGCTTTCATAGAAGAGGTGGATATTGTTATACCCACCATCAGAAATCTGGACTTTCTGGAAAAATGGAGGCCATTTTTTCAACCATACCATCTTATCATAATTCAAGATGACGACCCAAACAAGACAGTGAAGGTGCCTAAGGACTTTGATTATGAACTCTACAACTGTACTGACATAATGAAATTATTGGGTCCCAAGGCTTCTTGTATTTCCTTTAAGGACGGTGCCTGTTGTTGCTTTGGTTAACTCCTCTCCAAGAAGAAGTATATCTTTACCATTGCTGACGACTGCTTTGTAAGTACGAAATTGTAATTTGTGATATTTTATTTGGCTAGTTTCTATCTCATCTCTTTGGCTCTCTGAAAACATGAAAATGAAAGGATAATTGTAAAAGAATGATTTTTAATTCAAGAATCCACCCAAGTAATCATCAAGACTTTATTGGATTATTCTACTATTGATAAACTCTGTTTAACATATAATTGAATTTGTTTAGTTAGGAGACACCCTATGAAATCTATGGCAATTAACACAAAAAACAAGAAGTACATCTTCAGCATTATACTTAATTATCATTCAGTTTAATGTTAAATGGTTAATAGTAATTGCATACTTTAATCTTCAGCTATGACAATAAATACTATAAGTAGAAAATTATAATTTATGATAATCCATTTCACTATTTTCAATCTGATCTCTTCAGCTCTATGAAGATCAAAAGATACATAAGAATGATTTTGTATGTTAAATACACTACCCAGTTAATCCTTATGGAGTTATCCATGATTATTCTACATTGGATAGACTATTAAAATAAGGTAGATTATGTTTTTTTGTTAGGAGAAACCCTATAGAATCCCAGGCACCCGGTATCAAGACTAGCAATAGAATTTATAGTAGTTATTTATAGTAGTTATTTGGGAGGCTTGGGTGCCATTCACTTTACTTAAATGGTCAAACAATTAATGGCAATTATTCACAACAAAAAAAGTGTGGTACATATTTGTCCTATTTTTAGAGGCCAAAATTGATATCAGTGCCATTTACCTGAGCTTTTAAAGTTATTAAGAATCTTGACCTTGATTTGGACTACAAGATTCCTTCGTGGAAGTTCATAATGTCATATTTTGCTCAAATTTTATGACTTTATTTTTGATTTTGTAAATGAAGCTTACAAATAAATCGAACCTTAGCAATTCATCTATAACCTTAATGCCAATTTTAAAGTTGCTTAAAAACATCCATTCAGTTTTTGTTCAGCAGATAGCGCCTTCCTTTTGACAGTTCAACGTCAGTTTAGGTGGTCCATTCACCGAAGTTCCTAGGTCATGGGTAATCCAGACTGCCCATTTGGTGTATACAACTCCCCTGTGGAATGTCACAAGGATTTTGTTTTGTTATCCAAATTTTGTACTGCTTGCTTTGGATTTCATAACAAGGGCGAAGGATAATTCATAACCAGTGCAAAAATTAAAGCAAACCTTGCCAATCTACTCATAATGTCAATTTTGTTATTTTTTGTATTAAAACATTTTTAATGCAACTCCTCATTTGTTTCGTCGGTACTGCCTTACTTCTTTGAAGTTCTATTAAGAAAGAGTCCCATGGAGAGACCACAGCTGAAAATTTTCAGTGGATGGTGCTGAGAAGTTCTTTGAATTTAGCCTCTCAAACCCTTTTGTTTAGGAATTTTGATTTAGAAGTTTAATGTTGCCAACTAATAAAACCGCCTCTTCTTTCTTCATGTAAAAAAAATCTGTTTAATCCTGCTTCACATTTCTAAGTTTTTCATGGGGTCACCTGCAAAGGATGAATAAGAGCTGTAGCCCCCTCCATGGGACCTTATTCATAGACAAATAAGTGCACATGCCTTTGATTCTCAATCTCTCTCAACTTACAAAGTAAACAGAATTATAATATTTTTCTATCTCTGTGTTTCAATTTTTAGGCCTTGAGATCTTATCAAGAGGTCGTAGCTAGCCATAACCTATAGTTTATCTGGTATGTTGCATAGAATATAATATATTATACCCATCATTACTTTGTTATACAATCAGAATTGGAATCTAATTAACTCAACTGCATCAGAGTGTATTTGTGTTTGTAGGTACCTAAGGATCCGACAGGAAAAGACATAAATATGGTGGACCAACACTTGAAAAATCTGACTACGCCTTCTACACCATATTTCTTCAATACCCTTTATGATCCATACCGTGAAAGTTGTGATTCTGTTCGTGGGTATCCCTTTAGCTTGAGGGAAGGTGTGACCACTGCCATTTCACATGCGTTGTGGCTTAACTTTCCTAACTATGATGCCCCCACGTAGCTCGTCAAACCATTAGAGAGGAATACCAGGTAAACAGTTAGTAAACAGAGGATGAGATTACATATAAATTGATGTTTCTTCTAGTGTTTTCTAAATTAATTTCTTTCATCTTTACTTCATTGTAAGTCACATAACATTTAAATCAATATTAGCTATCTTAATGTTCAGGAGGAAAGCTTAGCAAATTACATAAATTTTTCGCTAAGCTGTAGTTTTTATAAAAAGCTTATTTTTACTCTCTGTTCAATATCTTGTTGGTATAGAGAAATTTCAACCTATCCATTGAAAAAGCTGGGTCAGTGCATAAACAATACAATTCTGTAATTAAAGCATTCAGCTAAACTATATACAATGTGTTGTTTAGCATGCAGGTTGATTTGGTTGTGTGGGTAAATTGTGTATTCAAGAAATTTGAACAATGAAGATAAACACATTAAATACAAATTTACCTTTATGCCCAACTTTCCAAATACCTCAAATGATCCATGCAAGATTGATTTGATGTAGATGCTCAAATGTTGATTGCACACAATCGTAGCATAACAATAACAATGAGAAGATGATTCGACAAAGTAAGGATGCTCAAAAACTTAAATGATGATCTCCAAATGGCTTGAAAGTGGGGGTATTTATAGATTTTTAGGGATGAGGAGAAGAAGATAAGAATAAGATTTGATTTCTCAGATAAGATAGGGAAAAAGATAAAAATATTTGTTTTTCTGTTTTAAATCCTAATAAATCTTCGAAAAGAATGGGATAAAAGAAAGCAGAGTCTTTTTTAGGATTTTATTAATTAAATAAATATTTAATTAATTTTGGATTGGGAAAAATAATTAAATAAATATTTAATTATAGGAAAAGGATAAAAGACTAATTAAATAATTAGAAATAATTATTTAACTAGAGAAGATTAATGCTCATGAATAATTAAATAAATAATTAAAATTTATTTAATTATAGAAGATATGATAAATGGATAGAAAGAGAATAAATGAAAATTAGTTAAATAAATAAGATTTATTTAACTAATTAGATGAATGATACGGGTACCTAGGACAAAACATGCTAATGACAAGGTGTTGGACATTTTTAAGTGTCTACATTTTATCCCTCTTTGAGATGATGTTTGAGATGATAAAATTTGTGTCGAGTAACATCATTTCAAAGAAGCTAAGGTATGGATAGAAAAAAAAGATGTAATGGAAAGATAGGATGAGGAAGCCCCCTCAGGAGGATAGGTGGGTTAGACAAACATGGGTAGGCTCTTAACATGAAAGGGATTGGTTAAGGAAGAAAGATAAGGAAATGGATAGAAGAAAGGATGATGTGTTATGTTGCAATGAAAGTGAGCAATCATGATGTTTGATATAGCACTAGACATTATGCACTAGGGTATGAGAACCAAGGTGATGATGTGTCTCGTGCCCCAGCGTAATACAACCTTGTCTAGATGTATGAGGAAGAAAACTTAGAGCATTAAAGTCCTAACACACAAAAGGTATGATGTGACCTTAGATGCAAAGGATAATGCAAAAAGCTATTCCAACATACACAAGATATGAATATTAGTTGGAATGATACAGATGTGATACAAATGCAAGATAAAAAGATAACACACACAAGCAAGCAAGCAAGCATGCACAAACAATACAAAAACAAACAAGGTATTTGCCCATGTCAAGCTGTAAACTAATGATTGATTGTTGATTGATTAATTGATGATGAAAGTGTTGTCATGGCGGGGAACAATGTATCCCTAGAGCAACACGATATGATAGTGTTTGGTTTTAGTAAATGAGACATGTCATGTAAGACGCGAGTGTTGGTCTGATTTTAACAATGCCACATCCTGTATAAGACAATTGATTGGAGTGGTTTACGACCAAATAAGGATCAAGACCACTGATTGTGATTTGATCACTTGACAAGATTGACTTGACTTGATTGGTATGGATTAAGGATAGACTTGCATTCATATCACTACTCAGACTAACAGCTAGAATTAGATGAGAGATATGAAGAAAGAGGCCCTATGGGATTGATCTAGTGCCTCAAGGGCTCATTGCTAAATGGTTTTTCCTACGTGACGACGTAGAGGTAATGTTATGGGTAAAATGGGATAATAATTTAAATGAATATAAACCCAATAACTTCAATGAAATGTGCAAGCAACAAAGAATTAAAACAAATAACCAAACTTATAGTGCTTTGTTACCTAGCGGCTTCCATTATTCCCCTATTCTTGTTTGATCTTTGGTGATGAATGTAGCCCTCAGGAAGATTTTTTCCTTGCTTTGATTCCTCAAGATGACAAAGGAGAAATGGCTAGGATACTTATTGTGTTGAAGATGAGCTTCAACACAATATAGGATGAATAGTGAATGATGTGAGAGTGGGGGTTCCAATGGCATGCTATGGATTCTGCAGCATAAGTTTATTTGAAAGCTTCCTGATTATGAGAATGGAAGAAAAGAAGGGTATTTATAGACTTGTGAGAGAAGATCAATGGTGTAGAAGAAATAAGAAGATCAATGGTAGAAGATGTTTGAGGGAGCGTGCGAATAGAAGAAGGACATGTGTCATTTAAAAAGTTGCTTTGTTGAGTTAACTGCTTTCTTGATAAGGATGAGCTTTGATTTCATAAATTAGAATATATTTTTCTAATTTAAGAGTTTGTTGATAAAAACAAAGTTGCTTTAAATTAGTTAACTCAGCTTTTGCTTTTGCATGACAAGGAAGATTTATTTTTAGAAGATTTTGGAAGATAAGAAAGTGAATTAAATAAATAAATTTATTTAATTACTTGCACGTGATTTGGAAAAATAAATAAAATATTTAATTATATTTTATTTTTGGAGAGTGAGAGGATTTAAATAAATGTAAATGATTTATTTAAATTTGGAGGAATAGACTTGACTTAATTAAATAATTTAGAATTATTCAATTGTTTGGAAGAATTTAATTAAATAAAAGATTTTATCTAATTTTGACTTTAGAAGAGATAATTAAATATTTTGATATTTAATTAACTTAGAGGAATATGAATCGAATAAATAAATTTAATTATTTATTTATTGATAGAGGAAGGTATACTTAAATAAATATTTAAAATATTTATTTAGACAGAGTCGTGTCATTTTCAGGTGTATACAAATTGAATAACTTGTAACATGTTCATGGTTATTTAAAAATGTTGCAACTAAAATACCTTATCACTAGAGATATTAGTGCTTTGTGGTTTGGGGTGTGGTATATTTTATTCTAGTACCCTCTTGGAGTTGCACTTGCAGGTTCAAAATCCTAATACTGTCTTAATTTTTATTAACATAATACAACTTGAACATAAAACCTTCTTATGAATAAGTTCAAGATGCTAGGATGTTCTACCATTCCAGCATGCTTTAGGTTTGAACTCAAACTTAAAACCTTCCCATAAATTACTTTGTGGTTTGAGATGCAGCTTGTTTTATGCCAATATAGGGGAGAGGACCTAGTAGTTGAACACCCTAACTTCATGCCTCTCAAAATCATACGTGGCAATTTCGAATCAGTCCAAAAATTTTATAGCAGTTTATTTGGCAAGGCCCCTGCTTATAACTAAGGTTTCAGGGCAACATCATCAAATATGATGTCACATCAGCACACTTTTTTTTAGGCTTCAAATAGTTCCCAAAAAAAAGGATGGACCCATAGGTGTGCACTAAATCATGTTTTCTTGGTACGCTGATGTGGCATCACATGATTGGTTGTTTTTTAAATCTAATGAGCAAATTTCGTTCAATTATAAGTACTTATAGTAACACTAACAATCTTAAAGTCACAACTACTAGTGCTAAACTTTTAAAAATATTAGGCCTTAAATACACAAATAATATCACACCTATTGGAACATGCTTAGCAATTGGGTCCTCTCCCTACTTCATTCTCACACATGTAAGGTTTTAAATCCAACAAAAGTTTATTTTTTTAGATTATTGGTAAATGCTTTTAACTAGGGCTATGAATTGGATAGAGATGGGTTGTTGAAAGGACTGAAACCTTTGTACATGAATTCAATGGCACTACTGAAGCCACAAACTGCATGCTACACATCCAACACCATCTGGCTGCCATCTTGCCGCATCCTTCGTACATTCCCTGACTATGAACCACCTATGAAACAAGCACTGAGATATTCATTCAACATACCATTCAGCACTAAGGTGTCCTTGAGAAAACTTAAGCTGTGGTCTCTAACATGAGAACCAAGTGACCCAACCACTTAACCACAATTCAAATTTAATTTTAATAACTCTTTAACTTATTTATTATTTATCTTTATTAAACCTAGTTCTCACATCTATTCAACCATGTTCTAATCCCAAAGAAATGTTTTTAAAACTTTCTATCCCTAAAAGTTTCCTTAGTATGGCATAATTCTATATTTGAAATTAATATTGGGTTGATGCATTAAACGGATTTTGATTTTTAGATATGTGGATGCTGTCACGACAATTTCCAAGGGGTCTCTCTTTCCCATGTCTGGAATGAACCTTGCATTCAATAAAGAATTGATTGGCCCTACAATGTACTTTGGGCTCATGGGAGAAGGCTAGCCTATATCTCATTTCAGTGACATGTGGGTAGGCTGGTGCTCCAAGGTATACCATATGGATTTCATTCTAATCTTTTTATCAAATCTCTAATTTTATTATTAATGTTTTAGTGCCACTACCATTTCCATATGAATGGAAAAGTAAATTGTTGGGGGTTGACCCAATAATTAGCTCTTTGCATATAAGCATATAAGTTATAGCTAGTTCGTCGTGACTATTTTTAACTTTTGTTCTTTGGCTAGATTCGTTTACAAGGTAATCTTAATTAGTTCATGACTCTCTTTTTAACATGACTAGCTCTTTGCTAACATTGTTCTTTGGGATGATTTTAATTACTTCACAGCTCTCTTTCAATTTAACTAGTTCCAAGCTAAACTTGTCCTTGGGGTGATCATTTTATTAAGATTTTAAAGTAAGCTAATAGTACACTTCTTTCTAAATACAGGCTATTTGTGACCACAAGGGATATGGAGTTAAGACAGGTCTTCCATATGTATGGCATAACAAGGTTAGCAGTACCTTTGTAAATCTAGAGGAGGAGAACAAGGGCATCTTCTAGGAAGAAGAGATAGTCCCCTTCTTTCAGTTAGTTAAGCTTCCTAAGGATGCTACCACTATTGAACAATGTTATCTTGAGTTGGCTAAATAGGTGAAAGACAAACTTAGCTTGATAGACCCTTACTTCAATAAGTTAGGAGATGCAATGGTAACATGGATTGAGGCATGGAGACAATTCAATCCTAATCCCAATCTCAATTCCAGTAGCATATCAAAGGTTCCCAATGGTCAACCAAGTAAAGCACCCATGTGAAAGAAGCAGTGAATGCTAATTTTACTGTTGGTGCTTAGCATTGGATTTACATAAGTTTCCTCACTCACATGCCCTTATGGATTATGTTAATTGCATTATTAGTCCCTACGATAAGCAAAAAATTATTGTTTTCACCTCTCTATTTTTCCAATAGTTCATCTCAATTTTTGTGCCACTAAAAAAATTAAATGGATATTGCATAGTTTTGAAAGGTTTCTTTTTTCCTGTAGTTGCTTCCATTGGTCCCTAAATATACCTCGGGTATTTTATTCAAGAGAGAGAGAGCATAGTAATTGTAACCAATAGGAAATGGGATGGAAAAAAATAATTTGGTTCCTAAAATTTTGCATGGCTTTTGGTGTGTCGGCCTTACAGAGTGAAGGGATTTTTTGAAAGACAGTTGTTGATGGCTAGTCCATTTTTATTATGCATGGAAGGGTTACTCAATTTACAATCAAGAATTCTCATTACTAATTTTTCTATCATATTTTAGTTGATGTAATAGGGTTTATGCAGAGCACATGTTAGCAACCTGGTGCGATGTGAATTTTCCCTTGCTTGTTTTTCTTTTTATTTAGACAATGTGGTTGTGGTGATATCTTCTTTAGTTGCTAGAGCAATTGCAAAGGCAGGTGCAAAAGCAGAAACAGAGAAAACAAAGTAATTAGGAAAAAATAGTTGTTCTACCCGTGGAGTGTAAATACATGACAGATGATTGCATTTGGGAATAAAAAGTGGTGGAAGTGGCAATAGTGTGAAGCTCCCTGTGGTGTCGCTTGAAAGATTTATCTATGAACTCTACTAGACCATAGAAACACACATTTTTTTAACCCTACTAGCTTTTCAATTTTTTCCCCTTGCTAAAGGTTTTGTCCAAAGGCACTTTGTTAGACAAATTAATGTTTAGAATTAGAGTTTTACAAATATCATTATGTACAATAGTTCAATGAGCTTGAGAGCCAACAAGCTATACTTTTGGATGCCCCTTCTACTCCCCATTGTTAATTTAGAAATACCCATTTTAATTTTTCATGGTGGATTGAAGATGGGTTTTTGGAATTAGGGTTACCAGTGTCTCTTTTATTGAGTAATTTGCTCGGGCATTTCTTTCCAGGCCATTTGGGTCTTTGATTGGAAATATGTTATGCCATACCAAATACTAGATATATAAAATAGTGTTTAAAATTATTGGGTCTATTTTAGTTTCCCTGAATTTTATTATAGTGTAGCAAAACAATCTTTAGAGTTATAATTGTACAGTGTATATTCTCATGTCACTAATTTTAGTTCCATCTTTTCAGATCAGCTGCTACAAGAAATTGAGTTTGCATTGCAAGAGCAATCTGATATGCAAAAACTATAGTTCAAAGACCTTCAATTTTATCTTTTAGCTATGGCAACAGGAAAATGTCAGTGCCCATTTGTTTCCTTCTGAAAACTAGTTAATAGCAGTTGCTAATTTTAATAAATGCCATGTATGATCTCAAGTTGATGTGAATGGTTTTTATTGTAGATAAAACTTGCTCTTGTTTCTCTTCATAAAAGGTTTGTGTTTGACTTGAATTTAGGGCCTTAGTCAATCCATTCTTGATGATAGATTTCTAGAATCTCTAGTAAACAATGATAAAATTTTGAATTCAAATATAGTTGAGAAGTAGAGATCAAATGTGGCAAAGCATATGTATGCTTTTAAGGAACATTATACAGAACAACAACCTAGTATGGAGGAAAATAAAACAAAACTAGATGAGGCATAAGTCTCTGCTAAAGATAAGCATTGCCCTTCTAGAAAGAGGGTCAAGTGCAAAGTTGCATGGTTGAGATGGCCATCACATCAGTTCAATGAATCAGAAGTAGAATGTTTCATTTCTGCCATTGAAAAGTTTGGTCTTAAATATTATAGAAGTTTTAGTCCAACTATCTCAATTCTTCAGCTAAATTAACGCTTTGTGGCAGATTTGCCTCTTCTATAGGAAATTTTTTTTTGGATTTTTTTATTTCATTCTAAAATTTTATAGAACACTAGTAGTAACTTGAATACTAGTTTTGTAATAATTGATAGAATTTTTTAAGCTTAAATATTCTTTGTTTTCTTTTGTAAAATAAATTTGGCTCTATGTTTACACAAGGATAGACTTTTCTACAACTTTTACTTTCCACTATGAAAGTTTTGCAGAATAGTAAGTTAATGTAGCTTTCTAATGTAGTTTTGCAAATTTAATGTCCATACAATTCCAGTTTTGTTCTTGGAGGGATTTGATTTTCTTTGGAATCTGGTATCTTTCTTGTATTTTTATTTATTTGAAGGTCTAGGTACAAACTCTAACAATTTGATCACAAGAATAGTTTCCTAGACTTTCAAAGCTTATGTAGAATGAGGCTATGCATTCTGCTTTTATAGATAATGTATCCATACTTCTTGGTAGGTATCCCACGTGTTATTTTTTTTTTTTTAAAAAAAAAATTGGATGCTTCCCAGTTATCCCTACAAGGTACCCATCATTGATCAACAGGATTTTCGGGCTAGGGGCCAATAGTATAGGAGATAGACCCTATAAATATATCCTCTTCTTCTTTAGGCTCTGCAAAACCAAGGGGGGTATTCCCTATTCAACATCCATAAGCTATGCACATTAACTTACTGAGATGTTGACACAAAGTAGATAAATCCTCTCTTATGCAGACCAAAACTGTAAAATAAGTGCAAAGGGGCTTTGGACCTATGTTCAGTTGTGAAATAGAGGATTTTAGTCCTAAAATTACTTCTAATGTCCTAAAGGTTTATATTTGAAGTTCAAATTTGTATTTTGTATTTGGATGTAAAACTGAGATGTTGGGTTGTAACCTCGACAAAAGAATAGACTAGTGCCTATCTCAAGGCTCGGAGTCAATAGACATACACATCTGAATGATTACCATAAAATTGAATCAATAACTGGGTTTTAAGGGGATTTTTAGTGTCTGCCTTACAGATACTTCCCAAAACTGAGTATTTAGTCATTCATACTTAATGATATCCCTGTTGCAGCATACCTTTCCCAATGCTTAACCTAAAATATTTAGTTTGTTCCTTGAACAAAGGTAAGAGGTTAGACATTCAACATAGGAAATCCATGTTCCTAAATCCCAAATAACCCTTAGCTATTTAGATTCAAAAGAAAAGATGCCCACAACTTGGAGACAAACAACTAAACACATGCGACAATGCATTTCTCATATAAAAACAACATGAAACCAGCAAAACTATACATGAAACATTCAACATATGATTCATAAACTCACAAGACACCAAAAACAAAGCCACCAACAAACTGTATCTTATTACTCCACCAAAATTTGTCCAATCTTCAACAACCCAAAATGAGTAACACAGTTTGCATTTTATAGCAAGAATGTGCACTTAGCAATTAATTACATGGTCTTTTCAAAATGTTTCCAGATACAATGCACCCTCAAAATGGCACCCAAAACATTCAATGCAGCAGAGAGATAGAGAGGAAAGGGCAGGTGGGTTTGAGATGTGAGCCGCTAACTAAAGATTTTTTCCCTTAATTAGGTAGTTGACCTATCAATCAAGACCATGCCTCTGCAAATTTTGCCATTAATGGCCAACATACCCGCAACTTTTGGAAAAACAACAGCTGCGTGCTTTGTAATTCTTCCCACCTAAAATTTGGCGGTAGATACAAAGAAATCCATCCTATTTTGAAAATTTGAAACGGGCATCAATTTCCTCCTTATCACCAAGATCAATGGCCTCAATTCATGCTGACTGGTCCTCGACCAATGAGATCACGCCATGCAGGCAGCTTTTTGCTCCTTTGACTTTTCACAGCGCAAGCATACATTTTACCTTTCTCACCCATTTTCCCTTTTATGCCTTCAAATCTTTGCATATGCAGTTGTGTATACATACAACTGACTTGAACGCGTGGCAGCCGCTGATTGGATCTCCATCGTCGAATATCTGCATGTTCATCGGCTGTCAGAAAGACCTTGGAAGTATCTGTCGATATGCATTGTCCTGTCGACAAGCCAATGTATCCATTATTGCTATCAGACCATTGCATCAACCTTTGTATCTTGCATTTGTATATGCAATTGCATAAACAATCACAATGTATACAAGCGGTAGACCCCAAATTTTTATGAAACAAATTGAAATTGCATGCAGGTCCAGCTTGTATGTTTCCTTTGCATATCACCTTGTATATTACATATACAAATGCAATATACAACCTGCAGACCCCAGCCACTTATCAATCAGATTGGAACAACTTTCGAATCTGGATTTTGTATCTCACCATTGTATATCACACATACAATGTGCAACATACAACCCGCAAACCTCAAAATGATTATCTGCCACAACACATTCTCTTTTCGCGTCTGGGTTATATATTCTGCTTTGTATGTTCGATTACATGTGCAAACATACAATTGGTGGACCCCACCCTTTGGATCTTACCTTGCATGTATCTTATGTATCTTCATCGACTGATCGGAGAAACCTTGGACTTAGCTGCCAATGAGGCTTGTCTCACTGATGACCCTTTGTATGTCGACCTTGCATATCTGCCTTGTATATTTGAACATACAAACTCATCAGCCCGTCGGCGGGAGCTTGGAGAGAGCCGCAGACGGTCGCTGTCACACCAAAGACCACCCTTGTATATCTCATTGGCCATTGGAGGGACCCTTAGCTTTGCTACCGATAGGCAAGGTCTCAGGGATGATTTTTTTTTTGAACTTAACATTTTTGTGACAAGAAAAAGAGGTAACATAAGGCAAAGGGGGGCGGTCAACCTATGAGTGCTAAGGCTTAAGTTATAACTTAAATGACTGGGAACTCACTACAGGAGGTCAACGACAAAATAGAAAATACAATGCAGGAGGCTGAGGGGAAATAAAACCTAAGGCACTAAGAGTTTGAGGGGATAAAAATATAAGCTTGCAGACTCAACTCAAAACCCCAACCTTAGGTGGGCACCACTATTGGCTCTAACTAGGGATGTGTAGGTGCAAGGCTGCAACGAGAACTAGACCACTCCGAGATAGACCAGGTAAAATGTAAAATGCAAAACACCACCGACTATACAAGGTATATACAAACTATTTACACCTAATTTACAATGTGCACACAAGATATTCATTCATGAGAAATAAGCTTTAAGGAATTTACCGTGCACAAGCAATTCCATTAGTTCACCATTTAGGGCCTAGAGAAAGTAGGAATCTTCTCCATGAGTATTGTTGATTTGATATGGCCCATCCATAAGGGCTCAAATTTACCATGCTTGCCCTTATCCTAGCTCTTTGCATTCCAAACAAGGACCAAGTCATTTATCTAAAACTTCCTTTCTATTGCCCTTTTATCAAATAAATATTTCACCTTCTATTGTTTCTTGATATTTGTCTTTTGTGCTTCTCTTCTAATTTCATCCAATGCAACAAGTTGATTTATCCTTTCATTCATTGAGTCCTCAATCTCTTTATCATTTTCTTGTATGAATCTATAAACTGGCAAGAGATTATTCATAGGTAATTTAGCTGGTGCGCCATACACTAGCTCAAAAGGTGACCTTCCAATTGCTTTCTTCACTGTTATCTAGTCAGTCCATAGTGCCAGCTTTAACTTTGAATCCCATGCCCTTTTATTCTTGTCTACCATCCTTTTGATGATTTTCATAAGGCTTCTATTACTTGACTATGCCTAACCATTTCCTTGTGGATGATATGGTGATGCATATGACAAATCAATCCCATAGTTGTTGCAAAAATCAACAAACTCACCAAATATGAAGCACATGGCATTTACTGTGACCACTTTGACTGGCACTCCAAATCTGATAATAATGTATTCCAAAATGAAATCCATCACCACCCTGCTTGTAGCTTTCTTAGTTGGAATGGCTTCAATCCATTTAGTAAAATAGTCAGTAGTGACCAAAATCCAACTATGTCCTCCACTTGATCTTTCTGAAATTTTCCCTATAAAATCAATTCCCCATTGCTGAAATGGAGCCTCCACAGTTACAGTTCTAAGGGGTAATGCACCTTCATACTTAAGTTTTTCTGAGAACCTTTGACAGGGATTACATTTTTTACCATCTTTTGTGCATCTGAGAAAAGGGTTGGCCACCAATAGCCCGCTCTAAGAGTTTTGTGAGCTGTTGTCATGGTAGTGTAGTGTCCACTGCACATTCCTTTGTGCATGTCATTTAAAATATCTATAGCTTGATTTTCATCCACACACCTAAGTAGTATACCATCAAAATTCTTCTAATATAATTCTCCTTAGATAATGATGTATTTGATAGCATGTAACTTTAAGGTCCTTTTTTGACTATCACTGAGATGGGAAGGACAATTCAAATTCTACAAATAATACACAATATCCTTGTACCATTCAAATTCTAACATGTTAACAACTTCATCCTGAACTATATTTACCTGACATGCCTCCAAATTTGATTGTCATCATCTTAGCCAAACCTTGTCCCCTTACCAATTTTGTAATTTGTATCTCAATGTTGAACTCTTGTAACTTGTTAATCCACCTACATTTTCTTCCTTTCACTTCCTACTGAGTGAAAATGTCCTTAACTGCTACATGGGGCACATATGCAGTTATTTGAGATCCTACTAAGTATGGCCTGAAGCTTTTGACTACCCTAACCAATGCATATGCCTACTTTTCCATGATATCATATTTCAACTCGATTGCCTGCAATGACATGCTAAAGAAAGCAATAGGTTGCTCAAAACCATCTTCATTTTTCTGTAATAAACATGCATCAATAGTGTGAAAAGAGGCAAATGAGAACAACTGAAGTGGCTTAGAAAAATTAGCAGATTTTAATACAGGAGCCATATTTATAGCCTCTTTGATGTTCTGAAATGATCTAGGTGCTCCACTCTCCCATTTGATAGTTTCACCCTTCTTCAACATTTTAGAAATATCCCTTGTAATCTCTGCAAAGTTGGAAATGAATCTTCTAACAAAGTTAATCTGTCCAAAGAAAGACTGAATGCCTTTCACTGTTTTAGGAATTTGAATTCTATCAATTGTAGTGACCGTTTCAGGATCAATCCTGACTCCATCCTTGGAAACAATGTGTCCCAATAGTTTTCCTTCTACTACCCCAAAAGTACATTTCTTTGGGTTAAGTGAAATGCCATATTCCAATGCCCTAATAAAAATTTGTTCAAGATGTATGCAATGTTGCTCCTCCTTTTTTGAATAAGCAGTTAAATCATCCTAATATACAGCCAAAATTGAGTCAATTAATCCTGCAAAAGCAACATCCATAACCCTCTAAAATGTAGCACCTACATTTGTTAGTCCAAATGGCATTCTTACATATACATAGGTCCCCCATGGAGTGGTGAAGGAAGTCTTGTATTGTTCAGATTCTTTTACCTTCACCTGATTATATCTTGAAAATCCATCCATCATAGATAAAAGCTCACAACTAGCTACCTTTTGCAACATAGCCTCCATGTTAGGCAATGGATAATTATCCTTTAAATAAGATACATTCAAATTTCTAAAGTCCACACAAAGTCTTATATCACCATTTTTCTTTCTAACTGGGACAAGATTGGACACCCAAGTTGAGTTTCTAATAGGTACAATTATTCCAGCCTCCCCAAGCTTTACAAGCTCTTCCTGCATTTTTGGAGCCAAAGTTGGGTTAATAGGTCTTTGTTTCTATCTGAATGGTTTAGCTCCAGACTTCAAAGGAATCTCATGCTGGAATAAGTCTTCTCTATAAGCTTTTAGGTCCTCATATGACCATGCAAAGATATGCTTATATTTTTTCAATAATGCAATCAACATACTCCTGATGTGTGGCTTGAGCTATTTGCCAATATATACCCTTTTAGGGGCATGGCATGTCCCCAAGTTTATCTCCTCCAAGTCATGCTTGTTTGTAGGAGATGCCTTTTTAACAAACTGGTCTCTATTGTCAAATGCTCTTTCTAAAGCAACTAGCTCTCTGGGGATTTTATTTGTTTTAAGTTGAATTACTTCTTTCCCCAAAAGAGTTTCTTTTCCAATCACAACTTCTACAAAGTTCTAAAAATCAATCTCCTAGTTCTCATACTCATCTATGCAGTGTAGGAACCTCAACAAATCTCTATCATCATCAAACACCTTCCAACTGCATATATTATCTGGTACTGCAGGTCTCATTTTCACTTCAACATTTGTAACATCAGACAGAGTGACATCATCTGGCCTTATGGCCACATTAGCTAAAAAGTTTGCCATGACATTCTTTGATCTTTCTATCCAATTTATTGAAAAAGCATCAAATAATTCAATTGTATCCCATACAACATGCTTATACTATTTTAACCTCTTATTTTTTGAAGCATATGTATCTCTCACCTAGGAGACAATTAATTATGAATCTCCAAACACTTTTAACATCTTAATCCCATGCTTCAAAGCAACATTTAATCCTAGTAGTAGAGCCTCATATTCTGAAACATTATTTGTGCAGGCAAACTTTAACAGGAAAGAGAATTTCAGAAGCTTACCTGCTGGAGACAAAAATAGAACTCTAGCACCAAAACCCTCCTTTGAACAAGCCCCATCAAAATACATAGTCCAGAGACCCTGTTGGTCAAGTTCTTGAATGCAAAATATCTCCCTTCACTTCCTCGATCATCTGAGACAATTTTGAAATTATCACAGTTAGTATCCACAAAACAGATATGCTCTTCTGAATCTTGATCTTCAACTATTTCTGGTGACCTCTCTTCTCTGACCAGTTTTATATCTCTACCATTCATTGGGATTACAGCATATGATAAATCTAACTGCATACTTCCTCCAACCAATGCTGCCCATCTTCTTGACAACAACATACCATACTATGGCTTTATGTCAACTACTGTTATGTTCATTCTATAAGTTTTTTCTGGATATGCTGCCAGCATAAAATCCACATCCTTCATGATTCCTAAACAAGTACCTCCCTAGCATCCATTGCATAGCATTTTTCACATGCCTTATCTATTTTCAATCTATCTTGTTGCATGATAGCCAGAGGCATAATATTTGTTGATGCTCCTGAGTCAAGCATGCAATTCTTGATTACTTTTTCATTGATAACAAGGGAGACATAAAATGGTTCAACCTGTGAAGGGCATTTTGTCATTGTCACCCCCAGATAGACTTTAGGAACCTCATCCTCATCAATACACAAGGCTTGTTTCTTACCCTGAGTCTCAACATTCTGCTCAACTTGACAAGCTACTCCTGAAATCAGGGACAATGCTTTGTTCCTGAATTCTTCAACTTTCATCATCTCCATCAATGGAACAGAGACCTTTATCTAGGATAAAACCTGAGTTATGTCAAAGGGAGCATAATTTTGTATAATAGTTGTAGCCTGAGCCATGGTTTTATTCTTATCCTGAGCTGATACAACCTTAATTTTAATGGCCTTCTGACTGTCATCCATGACTTGAGAATTCTTATTTTGATCCTCATTTTGGGGAACTTCACTTTCTAGTTTTTGAGAATCATGACTTGGTTTTTGCTTAGAATTTTTCTTATTATTGTTCCATCGCATCTTATGTGGTTCAGCCCCTTTATGATTATGCATTGGTTGGTTCACAAAGGTGTCTTCTGGTTGACGTGGATCACCAACCTAAGCCTTACCTCTAAGGTTATAGTTGCTCTTGACCTGAGCCACTGCTGCAGCTATGAGAGCTCTAATCTCTTCATCAGAAGGCCTTCTCAAGTTATTCAGAAAGATGTGTTAGTCCTAAGCATAAGCATAGTTATTTTCATCATCCTCATCATAGGAAACCTGTTGGCAGACTTGAGTCCCATAATCCATGCTTTCATCAGCATCTTAAGAAGAATACTCCCTATTTGTGAACAACATATTGACACTATCATCCTCCATACAATGTGGCTCATTACATTCATCACAGGCAATGGCATTATTATACAAAGATTGAGCAATCATACATTGCGACTATGAGTGAGGCATTTGACAGATTATGCACCATGGGGTATCATCAACAATGTTAATAGCTTTCTTGAAAGGATCTGGAGTCTCCTTAACATTTTGAGCTCTTTGATTAGTGTTGCTATTTGAGAGAATGGATTTACCATCATGCCAATTAGTGTTATATGGCATATCATGCAATGATGGTCTCTTCTCTTGTCTTTGGTAAACTTGCCTTTCGAGACCTGTCCCCTTTTCATTTTTAGCGAGTCTATAACTTAGGTCCTTAATAATAGTTGTCAATTTATCCAATTTCTCTTCGGAAGTAGATGCATTACCTTGAGTACTTTGAGACTTATTATTCGGAGTTTGCAGAATCTTTACATCATCCCTTCCGTTGGTCTTACCAAATGCTTTCCTATTGTTTTCAATGTTGGTTGCAATTCTAAAAGCATCCCTAAGGCTAGTAGGACCCTTATCTCTTAACCCATAAGTTGTTTTAGCATCAAAAGAATTTATGTATAGTACCATGCACATTGGTTCATTAGGCCTTATGTGAAGTGGTAATTTGTTCAACACTTTAGTGAACCTAGCATTAAAATCTGCAACCTACTCATTTGACCCCTTAGTAATACTAGTGAACTCATTTATAAAAAATCTTGGATAAGTCTTATCACCATACTGTTCATTGAAGATCCTTCTGAAGTCATCCCATGATGAGATACTCTGGTCGAGCAGACTTTTATACCAATCTTTAGCTTCATCAACTAAGGATTGCATAAACAATTTCATATAAACATCTTCATGTTCAACCTCAAAGTTGTCCATAACATTCTGAAAGGCCTTCAAATGATCTTCTCCTGACACAGCATTGTTTCCTAAAAACTTTGGTATCTGAGACCTTACATGTTTATCAATGGGATAAGGGTAACTAGGAATACCATTAAAGACTAGCTGCCTAAATCTATCCAACTACATAGGCTATCTACCAAACTGATTAACATTTGCATTCCTATTAACAGTCTGATTTCTCACATTGTTCAATGGTATCCTAACATTGTTTGTATTTTGTCTCTGATCATTCTGTTGATTATGAACTTCATTTCTTTGCTGGTTTCTCAGCACATTTGCATTATCAAGGGTGGGAACTAAATCCTATTGAGCAATTTTTAGAGCTTGCACTTTTGTCTCATATCATCTCTAATCCTCACAGCCTACAAATATTCTAATTCAGCCCTCAGGCTCTTGATTTCTTTAGCTAATTCTTCATCTTGAGGCATAGAAGAGGATGGTCCCATTCCATTTTGGTCATCATCATCATCCCTTGGGGACTCAGTTTCTTCAAATCTATTAGGGGGATCTAAAAAAGGGCATTTCTGAAACACCTCTAATCTCATTCTCAATCTATCACCTTGTTGTCTTTCATATACATCTTGAATTTCTGTCTCTGTGTTTGAAAAATAAGGTGCCTGCTGCTCTGCAAATCTTGTATTATCTTGGGTAATATCATTGTTTCTAGGGCTGAGAGAACCTTCTTGACGGGCTTGAACGGTCCCTTTTCTCCTATACATCATTTTTTTGGATAATTCTTTAAGCAAAGGATTACGCAGGGATCTTCTCCCTTGCATATAAATTTCACCTTACCGGTTGGGAGATTTGTTCAGAGTCACCACCTACAACTAGGAATTAGTTTTTAAACCAAGGTTCTTACACCAAGCTTCCCCAGTAGAGTCGCCAAATCTATTGGTTTAAAAAAAAAAAAAAAAAACTAGATGCTTCCCAGTTATCCCTACAAGGTAGCCATCATTGATCAATAGGATTTCTGGGCCAGGGGCCAATAATATAGGAGATAGACTCTATAAATATCTCTTCTTCTTCTTTAGGCTCTACAGAACCAAGGGGGTATTCCCTATTCAACATCCATAAGATATGCACACGAACTTACTGGGATGTTGACACAAAGTAGATAAATTCTCTCTTATGCAAACTAAAACTATAAAATAAGTGCAAAGGGGCTAGCTTTGGGCCTATGTTCAGTTGTGAAACAGAGGATTTTAGTCCTAAAATTACTTCTAATGTCCTAAAGGTTTATATTTGAAGTTCAAATTTGTATTTTGTATTTGGATGTAAAACTGGGACCTTGGGTTGTAACCTCAACACAAGAACAGACTGGTGCCTATCTCAGGGCTCAGAGTCAATAGACATACACATGTGAATGATTACCATAAACTTGAATCAATAATTGGGTTTTAAGGGGATTTTTAGTGTCTGCCTTATAGATACTTCCCAAAACTAAGTATTTAGTCATTCATACTTAATGATATCCCTGTTATAGCATACCTTTCCCAATGTTTAACCTAAAACATTTAGTTTGTTCCTTGAACAAAGGTAAGAGATTAGACATTCAACACAAAAAATCCATGTTCCTGAACCCAAATAACCCTTAGCTATTTAGATTCAAAAGAAATGATGCCCACAACTTGGAGACAAACAACTAAACACATGCAACAATGCATTTCTCATATAAAAACAACATGAAACCAACAAAACTATGCATAAAACATTCAACATATGATTCATAAACTCACAAGATACCAAAAATAGAGCCACCAGCAAACTGTATCTTATTACTCCACCAAAATTTGTCCAATCTTCAACAACCCAAAATGAGTAACACAGTTTGCATTTTATAGCAAGAATGTGCACTCAGTAATTAATTACATGGTCTTTTCAAAATGCTGCCAGATACAATGCACCCTCAAAATGGCACCCAAAACATTCAATGCAACAGAGAGACAGAGAGGAAAGTGTAGGTGGGTTTGGGATGTGAGCCGTCGACTAAAGATTTTCACCCTTAATCAACTAGTTGACCTATCAATCAAGACCATGCCTCTGTAAATTTTGCCATTATTGGCCAACCTACCCACAACTTCTGGAAAAATAATGGCTGCATGCATTGCATTTATTCCCGCCTGAAATGTGGCTGCAGATACAAAGAAATACATCCTATTTTAAAAATTTGAAACGGGCCATCGATTTCCTCCTTATTACCAAGATCAACAGCCTCAATTCACGCTGACTAGTTATCGACCAATGAGATCACGCCACACAGATAGCTTTTTGCTCCTTTGACTTTTCACAGTGCAAGCATACATTTTACCTTTTTCACCCATTTCCCCTTTTATGCCTTCAAATCTTTGCATATGCAGTTGTATATACATACAACTGACTTGAACATGTGGTAGCCACTGATTGGATCTCCATCGCCGAATATCTGCATGTTCATCGGCCGTCGAAAAGACCCTAAAGTATCCGTTGATATGCATTGTCCTACCAACAAGCCAATGTATCTATTCTTGCTATCGAACCATTGCATCAACCTTTGTATCTCGCATTTGTATATGCAATTGCATAAACAATCACAATGTATACAAGCGGCGAACCCCAAATTTTTATGAAACAAATTGAAATCGCATTCGGGTCCGGCTTGTATGTTTCCTTTGCATATCGCCTTGTATATTGCATATACAAATGCAATATACAACCTACAGACCCCAACCACTTATTAATCAGATTGGAACAACTTTCGAATATGGCTTTTGTATCTCACCATTGTATATCGCACATACAATGTGCAACATACAACCTGCGGACCTCAAAATGATTATCTACCACAACACATTCTCTTTTCACGTCTAGGTTGTATATTCTACTTTGTATGTTCGATTGCATGTACAAACATACAATTGGTGGACCCCACCCTTTGGATCTTACCTTGCATGTGTCTTATGTATCTTCATCAACTGATCAGAGAAACCTTGGACTTAGTTGCCAATGAGGCATGTCTCGTTGATGACCCTTTGTATGTTGGCCTTGCATATCTGCCTTGTATATTCGAACATACAAACTCATCAGCCCATTGGTGGGAGCTTGGACAGAGCCACCGATGGGCACTGTCACACCGAAGACCACCCTTGTATATCTCATCGGCCATCAGAGGGACCCTTAGCTTGGCTACCGATAGGCAAGGTCTCAGTGATGATTTTTTTTTTTTGAACTTAACATGTTTTGTGATAGGAAAAGGAGGTAATAGAAGGCAAAGGGGGCCAGTCAACCTACGAGTGCTAAGGCTTAAGTTATAACTTAAATGACCAGGAACCCACTATAGGAGGTCAACAACAAAATAGAAAATACAATGCAGGAGGCCGAGGGGAAATAAAACCTAAGGCACTAAGAGTTTGAGGGGATAAAAATATAAGCTTACAAACTCGACTCAAAACCCTAACCCTAGGTGGGCACACTACCATGTATCAGCCAAATTTCAATTTTGTCCAAGTATTATGGGCAATGCAAGCCACATTCTTGCTTACATTTGTAGGATTGAATTATGTTGTTCCCTTTTAAAATGAGTATGAACACTAAAAAATTGCCTTTATATGAAAATCATTAGGTTGTAGCTAAAGGTTGGCATATATAGATGCTTTATACAAAGACGCCTTATCTTCTAATGCTTATGCCTACAATAATTGTTGCAGGGATTTTATAATCCATATGCAATTGCCCAGTTTCCACAAGTATGTGCTGGAGTAGTAGCAACAATGTACCCACAAGCACAAGCAACACAAAAGTGTAGCTGGTTACCCTACCTCACGAGGATATCATATGCAAGGTCCACACATTATTTAGTAGAGTGGCCATGGAATGGTGGCAATAACTACTGTATAATCACACTATGGGGGTGGGGCATCTGTCCCAAGCATTGTTCAAACTTCAAGTATATTCCACTTCCTCATTTATGTGTATACTAATTACTTGAATTATTTCAATTTTGTATGAGATGAAAAGGATTAAGTTTCCCCTTCCTTCAAATGTATGAGCATCACTAACAGGTGCAAGTTTTGTAGAAGTAAACAGAAGGCAGAAATTGAGAGGAAAGAACCTATAAAAGATAACAATGGAAAATACTTTTTAAATGCAACTCACACCCTTGTCAAGGTTGTATGCATTTCCTAAAATCCAATTGGCCACTCATGCGTCAAACTCTTAGTCATAGTCCTTCAGCACAAGAAACAACAAAAGTACAAAGAAACACACAACCTTGCATAACATGTATACTATATCCAGTTAAAAACAAATACCAACTATGACTTCTTTAAAACAAACACCAACTGTGACTTTTGTAGCTGAAAATAATCAAATACGAAAACATTTGCAATTTCTCCAAACAGTGCTTCTCAACTTTACAAAATCTCAACTTTTCAACCTTTTCCCATGTCATCTCTTGCTTTACACTGGTAGCATTTTGCAAGGACTGTTGCTACTGTGCAGCTCTTGTTTATCATTATTTTTGAATCTCTTCAAGGTCTACAATAGAAGAAGTTGTGAGCAGAAACATAAAATGCCATACATGTTGAAGGATCTTCGACAGTTATCAGTTGAGGGTTTTGATTCTCTAAGATGAGGAGAGGACTTCATTAGACAATAGGTAGTCACATGTCACTATCTTGCAGTGCTTCCCCAAGTCTATTGAATCTCACTGTAGACATAGTGGTTTCTAACATACAATACATTGGTAGTCTCAACTCGATACCTAATCATATTCTTGTCAAGATCTTCATGGAATTCATAAATATCATATAGGAGGTCACATGTTTGAATCTGGAAGGGGAGAGAAACGTAATTACCTGCATAGAAATTCTGGGAAGTCATCTATTCGAGATAAGTATATTTCATTTCAGGTTTGATAAAAGGTGAGAATTATTTTAGGAGACATGAGATGTTTGCACTTTGTAAAGCATTTGTCCAATGCCTATCGGGGTCTAAAATTTATCAATGTTGCACCCTCATGGTAAAATATTGCTTTCTCCATATATGTTTAGAATTTTTCTTTTACCTTTTATTACATGGGTAGCAACGTATTTGCAGTATGTAGTTGTGAACAACCTTTCTTCAAAGATTTAGGCAGAATCAAATAGTTGTCTTTCCAACTACTGCATAAATTTGTTCTTCCTTGTGGAGCATATGGAATAGGTGTCATTTATTTGCAAAATTTGCATATATAAGAGTATAATTGTAGCTATAAGGTATTTTTAGTGAGATAAGATGAACTAAGTGTTTGTAAGGAATTTTTTGAGCATTATTGATTGATTCTGCATCATGGGATCTACTTTATATGAAGATGGTATTTATCTTTACGGGTTAAGGTTGAAAACTTAGAAGAAGCTACTCAAATATCTGAGTGTTGGAGGCAATTTAAGCCTACTTTTATGTAGTTTTGTGCTCAATATATCTTTCTACGACAAGAGATATATAGGTTACAAATTCATACACGCAATGCTAAAGCATAGAAGAAAGATGTAAAGGAGGATATACCTTCTTCTAGCATCTCAAAACAACAAATGGATAAAAAACAATGTCCAGTCTCCTCCTGTGTCGCATATGCAAGATGTTGTGTCTACACCCATGAACCAAAAATGCCACAAATCCAAGTTACAAAAGTAGAAACCCTTTGATTCAAAATCTATTAATTCATCAAAACCCATTGTGAGAGTTTGGAAATGTCAGAAAATAAATAGGGGAAAATGTGGTCTTGGTTATCAAGGTTTTGTTGGGTCTCATGTTTCAAACTATTTGAAACCCATCAAATTTGTATCTGGATAGCTTATGAATACATGTCAAGTTGACTCTTCCTCTACTAGTATCAACTCAGTTTAACCAAAAATGTGTTCTTATTATGGTCGTCATGGTCATACATTAGTTTATTGTTTTGGTCTACGCCCTTATACATCATGTGGTTTGCATACTCATTCTGCCAAAGATTGTTATCTACAAGATCCACCTCCAAAGTTTGTGAGGCATATGCATTTTGGTTGGATAAATCATTCTAGATGGAGATCCAAGGTTGATTTGTTAACCAAATCCTATAAGAAAGTTCAGTCTATTGTTGATGTTGAAAATGTGCCTACTCATAAAAGTGATGATGTTCTCCAATATAATTCTTCTAATGATGATGTGGATCTTATTGAGCCTACATTGTCTAGAGTTAATGTTGATATTTTTGAGATGCCACTTGGTCTATTTGATAAGAAACCAATTATTGAGAAGATTGAAGAATTGAATGCAACTTATGAAGATGTTGGTGATTGCAATGAAGATGACCTTTATTGACCTTATAATGTATTCTGATTATTTGAGGTCATGGAGATTAAGATGTTGCCTCTTGTTGATGTAATATGGTATATGCTCTCTACTCTTTCTCTCATCTTCCAAGGGAGGAAACTTTTGCACCTACCACAAAATGGACTACCATTCATGTTTTGTTGGCTCTTTCGACACAAAATGGGTGGAAAGTTCATCAAATGGATGTCAAAATTGCATTATTGAATGGTGATCTCAAAAAAATAGTATATATATGACCCAACCAGAAGGATATGCAGTCAATGGTCAAGAAAACCAGGTATGCAAGCTCATAAAATCATTGTATGGTTTGAAGCAAGCACCCCGAGCCTGGTATGAAAAACTCACCGAGCATCTCTTGAAGTTGAATTTCCAGCACTTTGAATTTGATGAAACAACACTCTTTGTCAAAAAGGTTGATAGCACAATTGTTTATCTAATTGTTTATGTGAATGATTTATTTATCACTGGTAATAATGAGGATTATAATCAAACTATGAAAGACACATTGAAGCAAGGATTTGAAATGACTGACTTGGGACATCTTCATTACTATTTTGGTATTGAGGTGATTCAAAAACCTAAGTATATCTTCATTAATCAGCAAAAATACATTAGTGAACTTCTTAACAAATTTGGCATGTCTGACTGCAAACCTCTTAGTACTCCTATGGAGAAAAATTTGAAGCTCACATCAAATATCTCTACAGCATTGGTTGATGCAACTCAATACAGACAACTTGTTGGAAGTTTGATTTATGCAACAACTACCTGTCTAGATATTTCTTTTGTTGTGGGAGTTCTCTCTAGATTCATGTAACAACCTAGAGAACATCATTGGTTAGCCGTCAAAAAGAGTTCTTCAGTACTTGAAAGGCACTCAAAGTTATGGGCTCAAATACTCCAAGGGATCACATTTCTCTTTGGTTGGATATTCAAATTCAAATTATGCAGGTGACTTGGAAGATGGCAAATCTACTTCTGGTTTCCTCATGCATCTTGGATCAGCAACCATTTCTTGGAAATCTAAGAAGAAGCCAGTACCAGCTCTATCCTATGTATAAGACAAATATATGTCCACTTCTGAGGCAACCAGAGAAATCTTATGGCTTCACAGAATTCTTGAAGATTTTCAAGAACAACAGGTTTCATCCACACCTTTCCTTGTTGACAATAAATATGTGATCAAAATGCTAAAGAATCTAGTCTTTCATAATCAAACCAAACACATTAACACCAAGTTCCATTTGATTCGACACCATGTGAAAGATGGCAGTGTACAACTCAAATATTATCCCATTGCAGATCAACCCAAAGATATTCTTACCAAAGCACTTGGAAGAGAGAAGTTTGAGAAGTTCTAAGGCATGTTTGGTTTAACCCCTTCATATTAAGAGGGGGATGTTAATGTGTTAATCAGTAGGGTTAACTATTGTAATTTATGTAATCTATTTTTAACTTTTCGTAGTTATAGGTAGTTAAATTGTTCTTCTCCCTATCTAAACAAATATGTAAATTTTCTATTTTACATCAATATAATTTTACCATTCTGCCCTCCTTTACAATCTGGGCCTAATAATATTCTTCTTTCATTGTAAGTCTATGTAGTCAGTATGTGTATGGAAAATGGAACATAGTAATGATATGCAATCCTCTACCAAGAAATTTGATAGCAACAATCTGATAATCATTTTAGTCTCTAATTAAACATTTACCAGAAAATAACTCAGACTTATTTTTACATAGTGATTTGGGAAACTGAAAGTAGATTAGTTTCCAAATTGGAAACATAATAATCTTAAAAAAAATCCCACTTGAATACACACATTGCCAATTTGTAATCAATTGAAATCTATTATTGCCATTAAAAATTTACCATCACAAGAACACATATTGAGAATAATACAAACATTATGGGATATTGATAAGTTTCTATGACTCTATGAAAGCAACTATTCTTAAATTAGGATAGCCAGTCTTCAAAAAACAACACTTATCCTTTTATTTGTACCTTTTAGTTTGTGATTTGTTTTTCTTTATTGTGTGTTAAATCTTTCTTATGGTTGTCCCTTGCAATTCTTGTCTTGATGTCATTTGCTACATGATGAATGAGACTCATCATTGGTAATTTAGTTTGAAGTTCCTCTGCGAAGTAATTTGACCCCACCAAAAAAAGGGAAATAATCTAACCTAAGTTGCCAAAATCAATGCCTACTCTAATAAAATATTGACACCATTGAAGTGTAAATTATTGTTCCTCCTCCATGTTGGGAGAATGGGAGCATACATTTATAATATCCTCTTCAGAGATTTTTTTAGTGGTGAATATCGTAGATAGGCCAAGTCAGAATTGGCAAATAAATCGCATCTAATAGGGTGGTCAAATTGCCCAGATTTTATGTATTTTTGATCAAATGCATATCCATTCGCCATCAATTTATTTTATGAGAATCAATGAAGTAATATTTTTGCCATACCAAACTTGCATTTCAAAAGGGCTAACTAATATTTTCTCCTGGAATCTTGGAAGCAACTACTAAATCACCTATATATTCGCCAATACTATTAAAACAACATTGTGTATCAGGACACATTTTTCCAATGCCATTAAATGGTCACTGCATGTGAGGACCCATTTTGCCAATGCCATTAAATGGTCACTGCGCGTGAGGACCCATTTCGCCAATTAAAATTTAGAAGTAGTTGATTATTAGGGCCCATTTCGCCAATTTCTATGACACCTCCATGCTAATTGTAGGGCCATATTCACCTTGGAAATTACAAAGTATGTAGTCCATCGAGGTTTGATTCGCTGACACTCAAAAGTATTCCTTATATAATTATGCGAGATTCACCAAATTTTTTAATATACCATTTAAAATTCCTGTGAAATTTGCCAAATATGGATTGATATAAATACAATTGAAACTCTGATTTATTCTTACACACTTTGTTTAGTTCTGAACTTGTGAGCTCTTGATTCAGATTTTAGAAGATGGAGTTGGAACCTTGAAGTTGATCGTAAGCAAAGTTACAAACTTACAACATAGGCATTCCTGCATTAACAAATAGCAAGTCAGTGAAAACCTAAACTTAAAGGTGAGTAATCATTTCTTCATAGTATTAGTGTTATAAGATTTATTTATCTCTTTTCCATTCTTTCTTCAATCTTAAAGAAGATATTTAGTAGGGAATGGGATCTATATTCTATGAGTATGTCCTTAAACAAGAAGACATTTTTTTCTAGCTTTTATTCAAAGTGAGAGATCAAGATGTTGAGCTACAAGTGTGACAAGGGTAAGAATCGTCAGGGTGGTGAAGGGACTGGGAGGCCATCAAAACACCGAAAATATGGAGTTAGTATACAGTCTTACTTTAGAATTGGCAATGTTTCTGATCGATCAAATCAAGATGGAGCTACATCATCAACTCTTGCACCAAATATTAATGAAGATGCCATTCACAATACCTCACCACCACTAGAAGGTGGGATTGTCATTGAGTCAAATGAGGATGGCAATACCACAAAAGATGTTCCAAGGGATACCATGGTTATCCAGAATGAGGATGGCAATACCGCAAACGATCTTCCAAGGGATACCTTGGTTAGCCAGAATGAGGATGGCAATACCACAGAAGATGTTCCAAGGGATACCTTGGTTAGTCGGAATGAGGATGGCAATACCGCAGAAGATGTTCCAAGGGATACCCTGGTTAGCTAGAATGAGATAATTGACTTGGATGAAAATGTTGGCACTGTAGATGATGTTGGTAAGAAGAAAAGAAAAGGAAAATCAAAAATAGGGCGCGAGTGGGAAATGTCAAGGAATTTTTAGCTTGATTGGGTGTCAAAGTACCCATTCATTGACCCAATGGAGAAAACAAACAAAGATGAACAACCAATAGAATGCAAGTGTGTGATTTGTAGTTGGAAATGTAAAAAAGAAAAGAAATTGCAGCTAAAGCTTGACACTATGGTAAAGTTTATGAAAAATAAATCATAGACAGAAAGGAAACATTAGTAGTAAGGGAAATCAAAGGAAGAATGTATTCATGTTAAGTATGCCATGGAATATGATGAGCACAAGAAAAGAATGATGAAGCTTGCTGCAAGTGGAGGTACAATCATGGCTCAATTTGGAAAAGCAATAGAAGAAGCACAACTGGCAAAAACTATTCAGATGACTGTTGTTTTTCATATTTTGTCTAGAAGGTGTCCTATGATAGGCTACCCAGAGTATAGTAATTTATTATCTTTTTTGAGTGTTCCTCACTATCCTAGCACACATTGGTCAATAAACGTTGGATGGGAATCGGCAAACTATCTCACTGTAGTGGAAAAGTAAGATTTAAAGGAGAATGTAAAAGAGTCAAACTTCATTGCATTATCTTTAGATGAAGTTACTACGGTAGATAATACTTCTTGGGTATGTATGCATGTGTATACTATAAAAGAACATGTCCGCCGAGCTCATCTACTTTGTGTTCATAAAATGAAGAATAGTTCAACATCGCAAAATCTATTTGAACTAGTTAAGAAGTCTTTGAATGAAATTGCAGGTATGGATGAATTGACAATTGCCAAAAAGTTGGTGTGTGTAGGAGCTGATGGAGCTGCAGTAATGCAAGGTCATAGGACCGGTCTTTGCACAAAATTACAAACTACTTGTGCATCATACATGGCATCCACTGCATGACCCACATAATTAATTTAGCATTTAAAATTGTAAGCAAGTTTCCTACAGTATCAAAAGTTGAAAATCTGGTCTGCAAGCTCCACGTATACTTCTATCGAAGTCCCAAACATTTTGCAGAATTTCAAAATTTTGTTGAGGCAATAATAGCAAGAAACAAGCTTCTTAAGGATGTTGACACCAGATGGATCTCCTTGCATGGACTAGTGCAACGAGTTCTTTCAGAATATCCATCCTTGATTGGAATAATGTACGAGCATCGCAACATAGTAGACAAAGCTCCTGACCTCTTACATAGGTTAAGCGATATAGAGACACTCTTAACTTTAGCTAGTCTTCTCCCCATGCTAGATGAAATGAACAATCTTGTGAAGAAAGCCCAAGACAGAACTATGTATATCTATGAGTATACCAAACTATGTAAAATGACATGCATGGCCCTCAATAATCTATATCAAGATCTAACTTCTCAAAGCCCAAATTTTTATGGGTAGCAAATAATTATAGTTTTGAATCATCTTGAAGATTATTTACAGTTTAATGAAAACATGGAGTTATGTGCCTTTGTATGTGGATTTGAGATACCAATGCACCATTGTAAGATGGCCAGGCGCTCTATCAGAGAAGTACCTATTAGAAAGGAAGATTTTGATGACATTGTTAAATCTGTTAGTAATAATTTGAAAAAAATTGCAAGCAATCTTTCAATAGAGATTTATAATCAATTCCCTCAAGAAGAAATACTTGAAGCCGTGTCTATTGTGTATCCTCAATTTTGGGTTCAAGGCAACTGAGATAACCCAAGCTTTTTTCATCAAAAAGTAACTACCTTGACCGCATACTTTTTGAAAAGTGCAGAATACAATAGACAGACAATAGAAGGAATTATAGATGGAAATAAGCTTAGAGGACAATGTAGCCAATTTGCAAGAAGTATGATAGACTAGTTTAAAGCCATGGAGAATCCCTTCGAAGCGGGATCAATAACAAAGGCTTGGAAAAACTTAGGTCAAAGTGAAATATTGTGTGATTCGATATCAAAATATTTCAAACTTGTTGATTTATGTCAAACAATGATATTGGGTTCGATGGAAGATAAGAGAGTTTTCAGCGCATTGGGCTTTTTGAAATCAAAGATAAGAAAAAAACAAGACAAGAATTTGGAAAATTGCTTGAGGGTGTTAGGAAGTGCGTATAATGTCAAAAAAATTCCTTATGAAAGGGCACTCACAATCTGGAAGTCCATATGCAAAAGAAGAGGGTTGTGCAACACTTCAAATGCTGGTGGTGGTGGGACAAATGAAGTGACACAATGACTGATGAATTTGAGACTCAGAATCAAGATGAAGAAAATGAAGACTAGACTCAGAATCAAGATGACTCTTTTACTTTATTTGAACGTCAGTTTGAGAACCCTAACTCAATTTGGGAAATGGAAGTCAATTAGCAATTTTTAAGTATTTATACTGCATTTCATGAATCATATTCCAAAACTGTAGTTGATGATATTTTATATTGTATTCCTTGAATTTGTGAATCAAATTGAATACATTAACATATTATTAATTATTTCATATTTTAATTGTGTCATACTGATAAGTTTTACATGTACTTAGTGATTCATCATTCAACTCAATGCTTAATATTTCCTTGCTAATATTGACTTGTGCATAAAACATAAAATTTACAGTAAAGTAGAATTTTGGTTTTTGATTTGATATGTGATTCTGCATCATTTTTCATAGTTTACGAATTATTTTGATCAGTGCCTTATCTACAACAAAATGAAATATACTCCTACAACAGACCATTTGATCTGCTGGTAAGGTTTTTAGGTTTAGGGTTTAGGTTTTGTCTTCATTTCATACATAAACCTAACCTTTTAGCCTTTTGCATTATAATTTTAAGTTGACTTGTTACCGCTAGTTCCCAATCATCCAAGTTCACAATTAAGCCATCAAACACATTAGTATTACCGACCCCTTTGCCTTATCTCATTAGTCACCGCTTGGTTGGGAACATTATGCATCATAATGTTTAAAGGGGTTAAATATTTCATCTTTTATCTTAAGTCTTGACCCCCAAAGTTTTTGTCCCTTTGTCCCGTCAACCTAGGGATGTCCACTTTTAAGTCACTAACAATTCGCATGTGCATATTTGAACATTAATGGGAGCCTCAGCCACTGGATCTCACAGATTGAATCCTGACCATTTCTCGCTAGCCCGCTTGAATAAAATAATGTTTTAAGAAACCCAGAGGGATAGCAGGCTAGTGACACCTATTGCCCGTCAAAGTGGGACCCATCATCCACTATAGGCATTGAACATCAAAGCATTGAAAATCAACGGTGGTGATCTAAAGATTAGAGTCAATCTGGGTTGTTCCCTACTAGCCCGTGGGGGGCCCACCAAAAGATTTCATCTCTTAGAGGGATAGCAGGGAGATGACACATGTCTTCATCTAGACCATTGAAGAGACTTTAGAAGACATGAAATATTTTGTCAAATATTTTGAAGGAGTTGCATTGGGTTTTAAACAATGAGCTACTTAAAGGAATTATAAAACACATGGACAAATATGTGGTAAGATGTTTTAATCTTAACTGTCTGACAATAAAAAATTTAAGCTGCTAGGTGGATGACTAAGGAGGTCAAATAGCATGCAAGTTGATGGGCCCAGACTTAATCTGGACCATTCCCCACTACCCTATTGTCGTAGATCTAAACATTACTAAAGCCAGAGGGATAGCGGGCAGTCTCAATGGCATGTGAATAAAACATTTGAAATGGTAAATAACATTAGCTAAACATATTAACAATAGTAGCATATACAACAATGAACATCAGCAATCATTGACTGTGTATCTAGTAGTTGAAACCAGAGTTTTTCTTCAATTGATAAAATAAATAATATAGATAATTGAACATCAACATATTACTGAATTTGAGTTTTCTATTTCTTTTCAAATGAAGGAATACATAGAGGCAATGTAAAATCTTGCTCAAAGACAACTTTGCACAGAGTTGAGTTGGAACTTGGAAACTCATATTATCAATATCAAATCATTCTAACAACTTTTTTAGCAAATTCCATTGTTCAGGTGGTGGAATTGTCATTTCTTCTAGTTGATGTTGTCTTACTTGAATTTTTTTTAACAATGTATGATCAAATTTCAATTTGGATCCTAACTTGAATGTTTCAACCAAAGATACATTCAAGATTATCAGTGGTTTGATGGAATGTAAAAAGTTTACCTCATCTGGGTTCTAAGGAAACTGGTCCAAATCAATCTTCCTTGCATCCTCCATCTTCTTTATGAAATGATCCTTTCTAATGAATCGCTCATTTGTGTCAAAAGCCTATGGCAAACCAAGATTTACCAAGTTCCTTACCTTTTCATCCTCCTTCTTAATCTTTGTTGCAGCCTCAATCACAAATTATATTGTTTCACGCATTCTTGAACACTTTTCAATTCAATTAGTAATGCCTTTTGAAATCAATTCCTTGTCACTGGCTTTGTAGACTGTTTCTAGAACTTGATTTGCATATTTCTCTTCTACCTACAGTTGCACAATTTTTTTTGTCCATTATATATTTGCTCAGCTTCTTATGATGTAGTCTCATGGCATCAATCAATTGAAACAATTCATACAAATGATCAATCCTCTACATTATTTCCTTCTAGATCTTTTGTTTTATATGCCTCATTGTTTGTCTACAAAATTTAGTTAACTTATTTTGACAAGATTTTATTTCATTTTTTGCTTCCATAAGCTATACGACCAATGTTTCATTTTTTTCTCTCTTTCTTCAATTTTTGTTCCCACTGTTCATTTGCTTTCCCAATGCTCTATCTTAATTTTTCTGCAGTGGATTTTTCCTCATCATATTTCCTTTTTCTCTCATCTAACCTTTCCTTCAGTCCATTCAATTCCACCTCTATTTGTTTATCCTCTTTGCTTGTTGATGTAGAGGTAAATTTTTTATTCTTTTTTCTAATTCATTGCTCTTGTTATCTGCTGCTTTCTTCTTTTCTTTCTCATTTGCTAAGTATGTCTGTAATTTTTCTATTTGATTCTGTAACTTTTTTTCTCTCTATCATACTTTAGCAATGATGTGTACACCAATTCATTGTTCTTTGATATATTAATTTTGTCAGTATTTTTTAATCCAAAAAAATCAAATTGGAAACTGCTCACTTGAAATTCAGATTGATCCATCTATTTTTTTGGTTTATTTTGAACTGTGGGAAAAACAATTGTGTACTCCATGATTTTTGAATTTGTGTCAAATGTGGGTAATATCATGGTTGTTACAAGCTCTAAAGTTACAACAGACACACTCTCCATCAATTGCTTCTTTTCTTTTTTATACAATTCTGATTTCTTTTTAAACTCTTGAATGTAATCAAAACTTGGGGATGCAGGAATAATGGAATGCTTGAATGGTGAAGGAATAGGAGTACTTGCAATTTCTGTTGTAGCCACACTAACTGGGGGAGTGCCTTGAAATAACTCCTTTTTGGTGGAACTGGTAGTTGGACTTGGACATGTCATAATCCTTTGTCTCTTCTGTATCCCTTGATCACTGAGTGTTTGTGTGGTATCTTGTATTGGTGTCCTCTTGTTTGTAATTTGTTGTTGGACTTGTTGTTGTAGCACATGTTGACTAAGTTCTCCACCAATGGTAGTGCCAGTCGCACTAGGCTCTCCACCATGGGCATGTCCAAGTGATTGCATTTGACCATGAGGATTAGGATTTGAAAATGTAACAAAATGATCTCTTTCAATTGTACTTGTATGCCCTTGGTCTATTTTATCAGTTGATTCAGCTCCAAGGCCTTGTTTATCAACTAGTTTTCTAGTGATTAAATCTATTGGGTTCTAAATGCCTTGTCCTTGGGACCCCAAACCACCACCATGGTAACCCATATTTTCATCTATGGTTGCTCCTAAAGTATATGCTTCTTTTGTGGCTTGACTTAAACCAGGTTTGAAATTGCTCTGTTTATCCCTATCATCATTAGGTTCATTATCAGTTTGTTCATCTTCATGTTCATTAGAATGCTCTATATTCCACAATTTGCTAAACTCGTCATCTTCATCGATTTCTCTATAATCTGCAGTAGTTCTTAGTTCATCTAGCTCCTTCCTCATAGACCAAAAGGTAGTAATTTTTTATCGTGACCAATTTTTTCTTGTAACAGACATATCTAGAGATTGTAGCATTTTTACTCTAATAGATGGTTTATCACTTTTTTCATAAAAATTGTTGTACCTCTTGATTTGATTCTTTGCTAATGCTCCTGTATTTTGGTGCAATGCCTTAATTTCTGCTAATAATTGTTCAAAAGAAATACCTTTCTCAGCATTAGTTTTCTCCATTGTTATTTTGACCTCATCCCAAGAATCCTTGTTTCTCAAGTTTTCAAACAAGGGTTTACTTTGATTTTGAATTCTACTTGCAGCATTCCTATAGGCCACAATCATTGTTTTAATGGTGTCACATGGATCATACTGCTAGTGACAGACAACATCAAAATTAAAAATTTTCAAAAGATCATGTACCACCTTAAATGCTTTTCTCTCCAATGTGAACCCTCCACATGAAACAGGTAAAGAAGGAAATAAGGTCTTCTTTTGCTGACCGGTAAAGTGTAGTTCATCAGTACTCTGCATCTGCCTTACATATTCCAATGCAAAAATCTTTTTTGTCACATGTATTGGAAGTTTGTATGGCTCTACTCCTGATCCATAAAATCTTAGCATAGTATATTCTTCCAATAAGTACCAATCAACCAATTGTATTTATTTTCCTAGTTAAATGCAATCTCTAAATGATATAGACAATCTAGGCATTGGACTTGTTGGCACTCATTTTAACTTGGAGGTTGATTTTTTCATGCTTAGGGGGTTTTCTTCATTTAGACCCTATGTTTTCTTTCCCATCAGCGTGACCTCGCAGGCGTTTTGGCGATCAGGTTGGTGGTAATGATGTGCCGTCGGCGTGACATACACCATTGGCATGTCTTTTCTCTGGTTCCCCAACAGGATTGTTCTTACCGATGGTGCCATCAGTGTGATTTATACTATCGGCGAAGCATTTTCCTGTTCGACCGACGATGGATGTTTGGCCGATGAAGTGTCATTGGCATGTGTCTCACCGAAGGGGTGTTCTGGAGGTTATCGGGATGATCGGCGTCATCGGCATAAGTGTGAGACGCTGCTCCGACGGTGTAAGTCACACCGACGGAGGTGGGAGGACAGGGTGCTGTCAGTGTGACTTTGTTCATCGGCAGAGGTATTTCGTGTTGCTCCGACGGTATTGGTCTGGGCGATGACGAAGGTGGCGTCGGCGAGACAACTGGAGTCGGCAAGGGATCTTTTGGATGGGCCAATGGTTAATCTCTGGCCGATGAAGGGAATGTGGAGTTTGCGATCGGCCAGACTACTATTGTCGGCAGGAGAATTGTGGGGTGAGCCGATGGCATATGTCTCGGCGATGGGTTTTGACGAAGGCATGTGTGTCGAGCGCGGCAAAAGCGCTCGACACCTTTTGTGTATGCGGCCCCATTTTTAAACTAGTGAAAGGCTCTCCACACCGTGCATGTGGGATTATTCCCTGGTATATTTTGAACTTGCGAAGGAAGCGTTTTGGCGGGAATTCCTTTTTGACGCGCTGCAACTGTTTTCAGGCGACCGCAGGTGGTTGAGACCCTTAATGGCGACTGTGGCAAGGGCATGGGCAAGTTGTTGGACAGTCATGTACCCAATTTTTGACATGAAGACTCCCAGATGGCGGCGCAGGGCTTGAGGCTCCTCTTTGTCTGCTGCATTTACATTTTCTGAGTGCCATTCCTTCTGAGGACTGTATCTGGCAAATTTTTTGTAGAGGCCATGTAATTAATTGCTGTGGTACACTTTCTGGCTGTTATAAGCAGACTGTGTTACCATTTTTGAGGTTGTTGAAAGTTGAAGATTTTTGGCTCTATAATTCAAAACAAGCTGATCTGGTTGCTCTGTACAGCTTAACCTGTGAGTTTATGTATCTCTTGTTGTATGTTTTTGGCATGAACCCACTGATTTCATGATTAATCTTATATGAGAAATGCTATCTTAGCATGTGTTTTGTTAATTCTGTCTCCAGTATTGCATGTATTCTTCTTCTGAGTCTGGATATTTAAGCAATATTTGAGACTCTAGAACATAGAATTCCTATGTTGAATGTCTGATCTTTTAACTTCTGCTCAAGGGGTAGATTAAACTGTTTTCAGGTTGAACATTGGGAAGGGTATACTGCAGTAGGGATACCATAAGTAGAGATAACTTAACACTCTGAATTGGGAGATATCTGTAAGGCAGGTATCACATATATCCCCCTGAAATCCAGTTTTAGCTGTTCATGCTGATCATTCACAGGTGTATGTATACTGACTCCAGGCCCTGGATAGGCACCAATCTTGCTTTGTGTTTGTGTTACAACCATGTCCAGCTTTGCATCCAAACTTAAAATCAAAATCTAAATCTAAAACAATCTTTAGGACATTAGAATTAGTTTTAGGATCCTCAGTCCTCTGTCTACAACTGCAAATAGGCCCAAAGCTAGCCCCTTTGCTCTTATCTTTTAGTTTTGGTCTACTTACAGGAGGACTTATCTGCTTTCTATCAGCATCCCAGCCTTTGTATGCATATCCTCATGGATGTTGAGTAGGGAATACCCCCCTAGGTTTTGCAGAGCCTGAAGAAGAAGAGGAGATAAAATATAGAGTCTATCTCCTACACTGTTGGCCCCTGGCCCAGAGATCCTGTTGATCACTGATGGCTACCTTGTAGGGAAATCTGGGAATAAGCTTCCAGTCTGGGAAAAAACCAATAGGACTATTTGTAATTGCTTGATGCAATGGATCCAAAAAGTAGTCTACAAAATGATTGTAGTTCCTTCAAGAATCATGCATCCTTATCTTAGTGGTCCAATCATATACTGGAGCCATTTTCTTTTCCTCAACATTACTATAGGGCTGAATCTAAAGCTTGTTGGTCTAAAACATTCCACTACATTTGAATAGAAAAAAATAGCACAAGTAAGTTGTGAACCTAAATGTCTTGGTAGAACCTCCTTTAATCATTAAAAATTGTTTATGCATGGATTCTACAATGTACTCAATAAAGTTATATTTGACATGTACACCAATACCATAATGGATATTATATACCATTTGAAGGAGGCTTGCATCCACTTTCCAATTGTTATCCATGAGTCCGAGGCAAAATGCTAGCATGGAAATAGTATCTTGAGCCCATGATCTAAAAATTTTCAAACGATAAGGAGGCTTATGGTTACCTTTCAAATTTTTTCTAAATCTTGAACTATTTTATTTAGGAAAACATTTTTGTCCCTTTCATCCGCTGCTTCATAATCACTAGCAAGCTTTTCTAGGTCAATGTGGATGTCTCCAAATTCTTCAGTTGTAAACCCCAACACTTTTCCAAATTCTTCTACATTAATGGATAAAATTTCTTTGGTATCTTTATTTACAATTGCTCTTTTGTTATCATCATAATTGTGGGCATAGACCATGATAAATTCTAGGCAAGGGAAAACCTCATGTAACATCATGTGCCCTAATATAGTTACCTACGGTGCATTGATATTATTAACTTGCTTTTGGTTTGCAACGTTATTCTCACATGAAAATCTAAGTTCTGAGGTAAGTTTACCATATATTTTAGGATCATAAATATCATGGTATTCATCAGTCAAACCTAAGGTTTTAAGCAATCTAGAATAATCTATTTTTCTATCCGAACTTGCTTTGCCTTTCCCAAAAACTTTGTCTAGTCTGCTAGTGGTGGTAGACATGCTCATACAGTGTGAAATTGTGAATTCCCTCTTAAGTCCTTAATTTTTCTTAAGTCTCTCAACCCTAAACCCAAACTTTGACAAAATAATATTTTAAGAATTTTTTTTGACAAAATAAGATTTTAAGAAACGATGAAACGTAGCCTAGGAATTCTATCTTTTGTCTTACCAGATTTGTTGGAAGTGGCACTGCAATGTGCAATCTGAAATCTCCTTGGTGCACTGCAATGAGCAATCTAAAATCTCCCAATGTGTTGACCCTCTCACTTAAGATTAAAATCACTTAGCAGTAGAAAGTTTGCTTTTTTTACGAACATTAAAGTGAAACGTGTTGCTTCCAGACTACAGAATTAGTACATGGCTGACAGTTGTTCTACATTGATAGCTCACATCAATTTCTAAACCATTGATCTTTGTAAATCTAACGGTTATAGCATGATTTTGGAGATTTAAGTTTGCAAGCCTAGCGCTCTGTGCATTTCATTCCGAAATGCAACTACAACCATCCATCAAATGTTCATCGAACAGTCGAGTAATTTATGATATAAACAATAACCATATAGTTTATTTATATAGATCTATTTGGAAGAGACACTGCCACACATGACCGGTGTTGTCATTGATGGAAACTAAGCTCATTCCACACATCCGTAGTGCAGTATCAGATTATACCGGAAGTCAGTTTCAAGATTTGTCAAGTCCAGATAGATAGGAACAGAGTATATGGCAGAGTTCAGTATTTTGGTTAGCAAATTTTTCCAGTCAATCATTATATGTTGCATATCTGAGGTAGTGTAGAGGAATGTCAGGAAAATCTAAATCCAAGATGTTAGCCTCCAGTGACAAGGGGATTAAAAGTTATGAGCATCAAGTACCAAGTCCTAATATGACAAAACAGTTTAGTAAAGAACAGGCCAACCTATGTTAGATCATTATGTGGATCTGGTAGGAGTATTTTGGTGAGTTGCGTATGGGATATAATGTTAGTGACCAACATGAATGGTGACCTTCAAGTGTTATTTCTAGTACGCATCAACATTGGCGTATGGATTCAGCCGACAAAACAAAGTATTTGTGTTGTTTGCTAAGTTCTTCACTAGGCTAACAGAAAGTGATTGAATTTCTTGAGGCAGATATATATAGCCAATGGATTTTGAGTGTATTGGAGTATGAATTGATGTGAATATGGAGTAAGTATGAAAAGGGCAGATAGGAGTGCAAAAAGGAAGAGATCTAAGATCTACATTATGACAGAGCAGTAAATAGGGCAAAACAAAGATGAAGTGTATCAAGTCAGTATTCTGTGCTTAACCAGAACTGAATCCTTGCATTGGTTGATGCTAATTATTAGTTCAAATTCATTGTAATCTTCTTTCTATAGGAAGTGAGCCTTCTGTAGGCAGTGAGCCTTCTTTTGAGCAATGAGCTTTGGGCAGTGAGCCGAATGCATGTGCATTCCCAATTGTAATACTTTTAACAAAGTATAATCTTTGTGGGTTAACCCCCACCATGGTTTTTCCCTTAACCAGGTTTCCCGGTCAAAAATTATTATGTCATGTGTGTTTATTTATTTCTGCTCATGTGTTGATGACTCATGCTTTAAATGGTTTAATCAGTTCTCAGTGATATTGTTGCAAATGATAAAGTTTTTGGACAACTGATTCACCCCCCCCCCCCCCGCTCTCAATTGTTCTACCTAATTCTAACAATTGGTATCAGAGAAAGGTTCCTTGAAAGAAGCCTAACAGCTTAAGGAAAGATCTTGGAAGGAGTTTCAATGGTTTCACTCAAAGATCAACTTCAGTTGGCCCTAGAAGATCTTGTTCAGTCTAAAGTAGAAGTATCTAATCTAAAAGATGAGCTTAAAGATGCTAATGATACCATTGAAATGTTAAAAGATAAATTAAAGAAATCTATGGAAAAGAGAAAGGAGCTACTTCTACAGTTATCCAGTTTAACTGAAGATAATGGCATGAATGATGCCTTGGAAGAAAAGACAAAGGAGTGTGAGAAATTGTCAAAAGAAGTTGCTATTCTAAAAATTGAGATGGAATTTGGGGCAATGAGGCTAACCAAAGAAATTGAGCAAAGGAAGAAGACTGAAGAAGAATTGAATCAAACTCTAAAAGAAATAACTAAAGAATGCTATAGATTGGACAGAGTAGTTGACCATCTAAAGTTTGACCTACAAGAAAGCAAAAACAATGAAAGAGAACTTGAAAGGCAAATTGTCATTCTCAGAAATGAGCTAGAAGTTGCAAATGAATACAAGGAGAAATTCAAGATAAGCTCAACTAAACTTGAAGCACTGCTTGAAGGATAGAAAAAGGTTGATGACAAGCATGGTCTTGGATATGAGAAAGGTAAAAGCTCCGGATCTAGATAAAGAAATTTTCAACCAAGGAATGGGAGAAATAGAGCTAGAAGACCTCTGGTAAGACAGCCTAATGCTCAAAGATATCCATCATTCAATGGAAATTGTTTTAATTGCAATAAATTTGGTCATAGAGCTACTCAGTGTAGAAGTAGAGTAAATCAAAATGGTCCATCCTTCTCTAGTCAATGCTTTAAGTGTAAGAGGTATGGTCATAGATCAAATGAATGCAACAATATGATAATGAATAACTCTAGAGAAAATGGCAACTCTTTCAATGATTACTACTTTACTTGCAATGGATATAGACACATGGCTAATCAGTGCAGATCAAGAGGAAATCAAGTATACAAACAAAGAAATATTGTTTTCTTTAATTGCAATAGATTTGGTCATATTGCAAGATTTTGCAGAAGCAGGATTAATGAAAGAAGGGGTTTGGTAAATAGAAAATTGAATGAGCAGAGACAAGACAAAGGCAAAGAAAAAAATTGATGTGAATGAGAACCAGAATGAAATGAGCAAGACATGGGTCAAGAAAACAATTGTGAACAATAGTAATGGGTCCGCACTAATGATTCCTCCGAAAATTGAATTAGGAGCTCTAGCTCAGGGGGAGCTACATTGAAAATCAAATTTCCCTAGCCAATAAGTGGATGTCTAGATATGGTACAGTGAAAGAAGATATTTTGAATTGTTTTAGAAACTTTGGAAGGATTTCTGAAAGAAAAGATGTTGATATGGAAATTCATAGAGTGATTCATGAAGAACTGTTCAAAAATAGAGTAACTGGATGAAGTTACGGCAACACATTTATTACAATGCCAAATTAGGTTTTGCGGAGGATAAAAGGTCACTTGGTCATGCATTTGAATCACTTTGCATTTGATGGAAACAAGAAGTGCATTTGAGCTGCAAATCTAGAAATTGAAGCACAAAGAGTGAATTCAACCGGCAATTGATCAACCCTAACCCTACGGAAGAAAAAGGTACTTCTCTGTAAAGCCTTGAATATAAAATCTATTGAGATGGCTACACCTCTAGTTGTTGATGTAACTGAAAGGCCCTGACCAATATTTAAGAAGCATCCATATAAATCAGTTGAAGTTGAACCATTAGGTACATTTTCTAGAGTTCCATATGGTGTACTGCATGCTGAGGATATTAGGGCATACATCCACTATAGCATTGATGAATTTGGAAACTTGAAACTCTTGGATTTGTTTAACAACTACCTATGGGATGATAGCTATAAGTTGAAACCGCAATATAAAGCCCTAGAAAGCAAATAGTTTATGCAAGTCATTATATTTCTGACATTTGATGAGAATGAATGGGTTCGATATATCTTGAGATGAATACATGATGAGTTCATATGGCTATTAAAAGAATTTAAGATTACAAAGGATGTTATCAAGATTGTAATTGGGTTAAATTCAACTGGTGGATTACCCATGTTGAAAGCCATGAAAAACCAGATAGTGACTGATGGTACCGGTGCCAAGTTTGATAAAAGGGCAATGACCATCAATGATATTATAGAACTGGATGTTAAATTTGCCTCCATGGTGATTGGGTACAAGATTTACCACTCCAACAAGAAAAATTATGTCTCTAGAACCGCAATATATGCAACCTATCAAATGCTAAAGGAGAATGTTGATTATGACCTATGTGAACTGCTACAAAATTAGTAAAAATTTGAGCAAAATAAAGAAAGATAAGAAAAATACCTTCAAGTGTGGTTCCTTGATTATATGTTTGTTCTTCTATTTTATGAATGAAGTGCCTAGAGTTGAAAGTGTGCACTAGACAAATGATAGGCCAGTTGCATGGCAAATAAAAGATCATCTACTCAGCCTTGGTGATTCCCAAGCTCAAAAGAAAGTCATTTGGGTTTACTTCAAAAACTTTTAAAGTATGATTCATGCAAGAGAGAGAATCCCTAATTCAGTTGTGGAAAAATATGAGAATGAAATATGCTTTATGGTTGACACTGATCAGTGCCTGATGGAGGCTGTGGAACCCAGAACAATATGGATTATGCTGGGCTATGAGGTTGATGAGAAAGTTTTGGAAATGTATGCTCAACATCTCCTAAGAAAATCAAAAGACACATCTGTGGAAAGGTTTGGAACATACAAGGAGCTAAGTCTAAAATTGCATGTGGAGCTCAGAAAGCCAGAGACCAAAAGGAAAGTGCAGAAGCAAGTTGAAAAGTATGCTGAGAGCATTGGACTAACCAAGGAAGCAGTGAAGCAAAACAGAGAAAGGATTGAAAAAGCTGAAAAAGAAAGGCAAGAAAAGAAACAAGAAGATGCTTCAATGGAACCATCCTCCACTTCAAGGACTACTAGAAGCTCTGTTGCTGCTTCTGTTCCCCCTAAACCTACAAAACCAGAAGATAGACCAACCGGTGAAGGAAGTAAGAGAAAGAAAACAAAGGCTGCAAGAACATATGTTATCACAAAAGATGATGAAGAGATGGAGATAGATGAAGAAGTTAAAGAGATAAGATCCAAGAAAGCCAAGACTTCAAAGGCTTCTGAGGGCCAACCTTCCAGAAGCAAAAAGGCAAGTAAAAAGCAAGAAACTGGTAAGGATGCTATGACAGTTGATGAAATTGTAAAAATAATTATTGTTCATGGAAATTTAAATCTTGTCAAAGTTTATTATGATAATTTTGATCAAGAAAATAAGAAAATTTTGGAAGATGCCACCATCATATACTTGAATAATTCAATAGAGCTCTACTAAAATTTTTACAAAAACTTCCTAAAAGTTTAAGGAAAATACTAGAAATGAGGAAGGAAGCAACCAAGGATAAAGATCTAGAACTCAAAGAATATATCCTCTCCAACCTATGTCCAGTAATGACTAGAAGGGAAGCAGATAAAATCCTCAAGGGAGTTAAGGAGAAATTCAAAAGCAAGATCTAGATGAACAAGATAATGCTTGGTGAAATTGAGGAAGTTACAATGGAAATAGAGGAAATTTTGAGGAAGGCCCTAGATAAAGATAAATACTATATTGTTTCAGAGGAACAAGTTGAGGAAGACAATCCTTCAGTTCTGGAACAAGAAGCTCTAGAAGAAGAGATTGAAAATAGGAAATGATGACCAAGGTGATACTCTAGATCCTTTGGAGCAAACCTATGAGGAGACAAATGATGGGGTTGATTCATCAATTCTAGATGTTGAAAAAGTAAACATCAGTGAGAAACAAACTAAAGTTGATGACTCCTCTATTCTAGAAGAGGAGCAATTAAACAAAGAAGACACAGAGATGGCAAACAAAATGGATGAAGCAGGAGATACTCTAACTCCACCTGGTCAATCCAGAAAAGAAGATAATATTGCTACTTAAAGCCCTTCGAAATAGATAGCAAGTGGTGAAGACAAAGAAAAGATTCCCCCTACAGATGATATAGAAAAAGCAGAGGAAGAGAAAGAAGAGGGTAAAGAAGGCAAGGCAGAAGAAGATGGTGCAAATGTTAATGCACCCACACAAATAAATTATGATGCTAAGAAATCTCAAGGGAAGGAAGGTGGTTCAGGATTGTAGCAAGAGACACTGCAGATGCAGTAAAAGGTCTCCTAAGTAAAGAAATGATTGAGTTTGATGAACCAGAGCTATTTCAAGGACCGATCAATCTAGATGCTCTCTCTGATTCAAGTAATGAAGAAAGCAACTTTTACACAAGCCAAGGCAAGAGAAAAGATGTTGAAATCTCACATTGAGGACAATGAGCTGCTATGCCTTGCAACTAGAGTATTGGAGAAGATAATGCCAACCTTCCAGAAGAATCCATCCAACTCTCCCTTCAGATATCTGAAGATTCTTGTAAATTCAGTAAGTACACATTTTGAGTCTTTTGAGAAGTCTGTAGAGACTAAAGTCAGAAATGAATTTTTGGATAAGAAGTTTAGTGAAATAAAGAGCCTAATAAGGAATGATGGGATGATACTTGGTATCAGTATAAAGAGTATTCAAAATGCTCTAAGTGATGGAGGTGATATATACAAATTTTGTCTATCCTGGCCCAAAGTCAGTAAGGATACTAAGAAGAAGATAAAGGAGAAAGAACAAAAAATGTCAAATCTGTCTCAAAACTTTGGTCCTCTAACTGTTTCTCCTATAAGTTAGGAATGTTAAGTAATCAGCTTGACCGATGAAATAAAGAAGCTTGTTAAAGAAAAAGGTGATATTGTGAAGAGAATGTTTGAGCTTCAGGGATTGATTGTGCCCAAGTTAGAGTAAATGTTTAATGCACTATCAGAAGCTCTAACTGCAGTTTAGACAAGTGATCCTTTAGATCTAACAAAGGTAGAAGCATACGCATTTCTACTTCCTGGACACATCTCAATTTTGGATGGCATGAAAAGTAGTTGGGCCTGTTGGTGCTTAAATATGTATATGCAAGCACCTTCCCAAAAAATCCAAAAAGTTCTAAGTCCTTGGGCCTCCTCAGAACTTTTCAACTTCGACATCATTTTTTCTTCCAAGGAGGTCATCGTCATCATATTTCTGGTTACCACCCTAATGTTGCTTGTGAGGGTCATCATATTTTCTACCTGCATGATCTTTCGCTGGGGTGATATTTTAACATCGGGTGATCTTAGTTAAGATCATCCTGATGATGTTGCTGCAAGGTTCTGTATGACCCAGCTTTCCGAAGGGGGTCATCATATTTGAACATCGGGTGATCTTGGTTAAGATCACCCCGATGTTATTTTATCACTTCATGTTCACTGGATCACCCTGATGCTGCTGACATCATTCTTTGTTAGGGTGATACCACTTGTCTAATCAGCTTCATCATATTCCAAGGAAGGGGGTGATATTTTCAAGTATCAGTCATATTCATACATCACCCCGATCTTACAATGGAGCTACAGTGCACCCTGATATTTCTGAGGTGGGTGATATTCTGAAATATCGAGTGATCTTACAAATATCACCCCGGTGCCGATATGATGGTGATGTCATCTGGATATGAGGGGATGCGCGGTATGCAGATATGATAGTGACGTCATCAGGATTTTCATCGGCTAGACATATGGTATCGGCAAAGCAGGAGGATCTTCCTCCGATGCATCAGGTTTTGCTGATGAGGGTGAATATCAGGGCAATATTTCACATGAAGGCAAGGTTAGTCATCAGGCTGATATTCATACATCAGGGTGATATCTTTTATTAGGTGATGTAGACAGATCTACTTTCCTGCGGGGTGATATTACACATCGAGGTGATGTGAAATATCGGCGTGATATTTTGCATACTGAAGGATGTATGCAAGGAAGGCCGTCGGTATGACTTTGGTCATCGGCATATTCGAAATGTATTCTTCTAATGTGTTGGGTCTTCTCGATAAAGGTTTGGATGATGGGGGTGATATCTCTCCATCGGTGTGATATGTGATGTCGGGAGGACAAAGATGAGGTTTGCCAATGAAGCGGTCTGGCTGATGGAGGATGATGACAAAGTTTTATACTGGTGCCATCGGAAGAAAAATCACCGACATCATATATGTTCACAACCCAGTTTATAAAGTGTTGAGGAGGTCACCGTGGGGTGCATGTGGGATAATTAGTTCCCACATGATTTGAAATATCAGGATGATATATCTTGGCAGGAAAGTTTCAAGAGCGCACAGTTAACTATTTTTCTCAAGGCCACGAGTAGGTGGACATTAATGGCAGATGTTACAGGGTATGGGCAAAGACATGGACAAATCAAGTACCTGTTTGAAGTTGTACATCCATGGGTGGTGGCGCAAGGCTCAAGACCTTTCCTTGTCTCCTCTTGCACCTGCTGCATTGAATGTTTAAGTGCCATTTCCTTAGAATGAACTATATCTGGTGAATTTTGAGTTTGCCTGGTGGTTAAGGCTGAGCACCTCCTTGCTGTATAAGTAGGGCTATGTTGCTCATTTGTTGGTGGTTGAAGGCCTAGGTTATTTTTGTGTAAATAACGAAAGACAGGGCATGACCCTGGTTGTTCTATCCTATTTTGGAGTTTATGAGTTGCAACATGAATGTATTTTGCACATATGTTTAGTTTCAATGTTAATTTTATATGAGAAATGCTTCATTGCATGTGTTTATCTGCTTGTCTCCATTTGCTGCATGTTATCATTCTTCTTCTGAATTTGGTTGCTAAGGGTTTCATAGATTCTAGGGTATAGATTTCTATGCTGCATGCTTGATCTGTAACTTCCATTCAAGGAGTGGATTAAACTGTTTTAGGTCAATGTATGGAGAAGAATGTATGTCAGTTGGGATGTCTGTAAGTATAGGCAGCTAAATACCCATTCTTGGTTGATGTTTGTAAGGCAAGCATCAACTCCAACCCCATGAAACTTGAATGCCAGTTGCAAACCATCTCTTTTATACATCTAGTTGACTCCTTCCCCTGAGATAGGCATCGGTCTGCTTCTAGGTTAGTAGTTATGATACACATCCCCCTTGTCTTGCCTCCAAACATCACTTCAAACCATTCCATTATCCCAACCTGTTAGTTGTAGGAGTAGGATTAGGACCCCTGCATACTCTCATACCCAACCAGACACATATGTCCAAGAATGTTGCCAACCTTGTGATCTATCATGCAGATCTTGGTCCATACATGAGAGTATTCTGCCTGTTGTTGTCAAGTTAGATCTTTCTATCATTGAGCTAGTCAAGGGTACATCTTTAGCTATAGGGATATCCCCCTTGGTGTGGCAGAACCAGAAATGAAGGGGAGGAGCTCACGTAACCTCTTGTATTAGTTGGCTAAATCTACATGTGCATATGAATTGGTAAACCCTAATGTTGATTCAGAAGAAAAACCAACAGGGCCTCTAAACTTGAGCAATTGAAAATTAGTTTTGCAGATATTCTCAATTTCATGAAAATATAACTTAAGGATTGGTTGTACATATGCGGCACTATATACAAAATTTTTTAAGAATTTTGGCTTGCGGATCCCATCCTTTGCCATTGATGTCAAAGGGGGAGTGAAGAGTAGTGAAAAATGAGGAATTCGGCAAAGGGGGAGCTTTGGAAACAATGGAGAGCACAAGTGTACAAAGTAAGGGGGAGTAACTTCAACACTTAGTCATTTTTCACTAAGTGTTACCATCAATGCCAAAGGGGAGATTGTTGGCAAGAGACACTACTACACATGACCGGTGTTGTCATTGATGGCAACTAAGTTCATTCCACACATACCCAGTGTAGTATCAGATCATACTAGAAGTTAGTTTTAAGATTTGTCAAGTCTGGATAGACAGGAATAGAGTATATGGTAGAGTTCAATATTTTGGTCAACAAATTTCTCCAATCAATCATTGTGTGTTGTATATTTGAGATAGTGTAGAGGAATTTCAAGACAATCTAAATCCAAGATGTCAGCCTTTGGTGACAAGGGGATTAAAAGTTATGAGCATCTGAGTACTAGGTCCTAATAGGATAGAATAATTCAATAAAGAATAGGCCAACCTATCTAAGATCATTATGCGGATCTGGTAGAAGTGTTTTAGTGAGTTGCGTATGGGATATAATGTTAGTGACTGACATGAATGGTGACCTTCAAGTGTTATTTCTGGTATGCATCAACATTGGTGTATGGATTCAACCAACAGAACAAAGTATTTGTGTTGTTTGCTAAGTTCTTCACTAGGCCGATAGAAAGTGATCAAATTTCTTGAGGCGGATATATATAACTGATGGATTCGAGTGTATTGGAGTATGGATTGATGTGAATATGGAGTAAGTGCGAAAAGGGTAGATAGGAGTGCAAAAAGGAAGAGATCTAAGATCCAGATTATGACAGAGCAGTAAACAGGGTAGAACAAAGATGAAGTGCATCAAGTCAGTATTCTGTGCTTAACCAGAACTAAATCCTTGCATTGGTTGATGCTAATTATCAGTTCAAATTCATTGTAATCTTCTTTCTATAGGAAGTGAGCCTTCTTTTGAGCAGTTAGCTCTGGGCAGTGAGACTGAATGCATGTGCATTCCCAATTGTAATACTTTAACAGAGTATAATCTTTGTGGGTTAACTCCCACTGCAGTTTTTCCCTTAACTAGGTTTCTACATCAAAAATCATTGTGTCATGTGTGTTTGTTTGTTTCTGCTCATGTGTTGATGACTCATGCTTTAAATGTTTTAATCAGTTCTAAGTGATATTGTTGCAAATGATAAAGTTTTTGGACAACTGATTCACCCCCCTCTCAGTTGTTCTGCCTAATTCTAACAAGGTCTACTTTTAGTGACAACTTTTAGTGTTTATAATGTAATTTGTCAATTTGTTGGCAACTTTCCTTTTTCATTTGTATTGATTTATGTTTTAAATTTGCATGCAATTTTTTTTATCGATAAACCACAAAGCAGGTATTCAATTGATATTAATTCAAAACAAATTTATAGTTGGGGGATAGCTACACCCCTAGTATATCATTATGTTACAAAAAATTCCCATGTATTACATATTCTTTCCTAAGAGTTTCTTGCCTATATGATTTAATATTACATCAAAATTACATAGCAAAAATCAAAACACTGGCTAAGGGAAACCATAGAAATCACTTGTTTCCACCAAGTCTACGAAGCGTAGCACCCATTCTAGATTTGGTTCCATGTCAAGAGCTTAAGAGTGCCTTAGAAAATTCCAACCGATGGTGGCTCAGTGACAGTGGCAAGTGAGAGCCCCATCTGTCATGTTGAGAAGAAATGGAAGCTGTGAAACCCCCACACCCATCTCTACCCCAAAAACCACTAATGATAGGTTAGAAGACCGTAGAATCCCCACACCCATCTCTACCCCAAGAACCACCTCCAAATCATTACCCAGAAACTTTGGCTTGAAAATTTCTCGCAATAGAACGAGAATATCCACCTTCACACCTCCAAGGTCCAGCAATGACGCCAAGAACCAAGAAGCTATGTCAGAATTTACTCTGTATCTATTCCTATCTATTAAGAAATCTATCCCAATAACCATTTTCACGGCTTCCAACTCCAGGAAGCACAAATAGGCAATTCTGTGAGGCTTCATTATCACTTTAAGCCTCAAGTTTGTGATGAATCCCAAGAAAGCAATTTGCCTTCACAGTGCTATTAGGCAAATTGGCATATCCATTTTCTTTGTTGGCCAGCTTCAATCTTTGGTATGAGAAAGCATTGTTGGGCTCCATTGAATAGAGCTAGGCTTCATTAATTGCACTCAGCTTCAAAGCTTTAGGATATCTTTCCAAAAGTGCCAATATTTAAGTGATATGATATATCTATTCAAGTGAATTTAATCTGCATGCAAATATTTATACTTGATTTAAGTATATAGATAATACTTAATAGAGTTTCCAAACTATGTTCCACGTATGCAATCCATGACACATGTCACCAATTTTTAATTGAAAGGAGCACAATATTTGTAAATTGATATGTAAGATCCAACCAATTTTATATACAATAAACTAATAATAAATACTATAAAAAGAGGGAGTAATTCTTCTTTTTCTAATTTCAACAAAATCATCTCAGATCAAATATATTCAATAAATGAATAATACAATAATCACCAAAACATTAACATTTACATATACTACCTCAGGTTCACACTCCCTAAATCAATACTTTACATATACTTAACATTTTGCAATTTGCATCTAATAAAATAGTAAATATATATTGTTATTTCTCAATCTAAACCAAGGAAAATAAATAAAAAATAGGATTTACTATTCGTACATGAATTTCCTAATGAATGTAATGACTTTCTGTGCTAGAATTAGAAAATTTTATTAATTGACAAATCTAATCTCTTAACATTTTATCTGGAGCTATTCAATTGAAAGTGAAAAATAGCCCATTATGATATACTGTTATATAACAAAATGGTCTACATACTCCAAAGATGGGACTGTGGATTGGGAAGGTGCCTTGGTAAATTTAGGCACCCAAGCCTTCCCATGTCTTGTCTATTTCACCATTTGTAATATCAAAGGCCAAACCTGCATTATACTTGACCATGTATTGTATCTCCTTTTATAACTTCGGCAATTTAGAAATCTAAAATGTCAACATACTTGGACCTCCATAGTTGATACTCCTCCTCTGCTGGCCAAATGAAATTGACAAGTTCGTCTACTTTGGTCCTGCAGGATGTGTAGTTGATAACCACTCGATTAGCTTCCTTGTCAAATTGCTCTAAGAAAATGCCAATGTGAATTAGTTTATCCATGTTGCTTCTCAACATATCTAAATCAACATTGTCACAGATGAGATTAAATTGAGCAGATATTATTTGTTTTTCCTAGTCCTTCCACAATTGTAGAGGTTTAACCCCACCATTTTCACTCAAAATAACAGGAAGCAAACTGAAATTTCATTCATCAAACTTTTGGACAAGCTCCCTGATATTTATTTCCAAAGGACCTACCTGTTGCAAGTATGGACCTAACTAGTGTTGTCATTGATGTCAACATACTCTTGTTGCATTAATGATAAGGATTGGATGAACTGTTTGCTGAGGATATTGAGAAAATTGGTCATATCAGGAACAATGAAGAATAATGAAGACAGTAAGGTAAAAGTCCAAGATAAGATGAGGATCAGAGGATGAGGTCTAAAGGGTTTGTAGATATGTGTCTTAAGGTGATCCAATAAAGATTTTAGACGTCCGCATGAAGATCTAAAGAAGTTGTGGCCTCTCAAGTAAAACTAGTTCTAGCAGGTGTTCAGAGGTGATAGAGTGATACAGATAGGTCCGGTGAGATCTAGAAATGCATTATCCTATTCTGCAGATTTGAGGGAGTATTGAGGAAGTCTTTGTGAAGTATCAACTTGATTGGTTTGTGGTTTGAAGGTCTACAAGCACCTATTCCTTTGTGACAGTGATGACGGACTACGTTCTTGAGGTTTTGGATGAAGGAGAGAAGGATTTTAGTAAACAGATGAAGTGTGGATGTTCTTGATGATTCAAGCAATCTTGTGGAGGTCTTTGGATTGTGTCCAGTTCGTGTTGGTGGTCACATTGTAGTTGGATCTCGCAATTGAAGAATACCTTCCGGATGATGGTGTTCTTCCTAAGACTGGCTGACTGGATGAGTTACACATCTTGGGGATGTTCTTGCAAATGTTTGCTAACTTAGATGATTATTCCTAAGTTGATGTCTTATATATATGTCGTAAAGTCATTTCAAAGAGGGTTGTGGAGATGTGAGTGTGGTAGCAAGGAGGAGAGTGAAGGTAGAGCAGAAGTATTGGACTTAAATGGAACTGATTCAAGCATGGTGAAGATGCTATTCTCCAGTTCATGTATGTAATACTTATTATTTTGTAGACAGTGTCTCTCTTGTAGGCAGTGGGCCTTTTGTGAGCAGTGTGCTCAGGCAGTGAGCCCTAATTGGCATGTGTCATTTTGTTCTTTCTATTCTTCTAATAGAGAATACAATTTTGGGTTAATCACCCCATGGTTTTTCCCTTAACCGGGTTTTCCATGTCAAAATCTTGGTGTCCTGTGTGTTAATGTGTTTCTGCTCTTGATTTAATGCACTATGTTCTCATGATTGATTTATCATTATACTCCTAAATTACAAAGTGGATTTAAGTGTCTAATTGGAAGAAAGTTTTGGACAACTGATTCACCCCCCTCTCAGTTATCTATCCTAAATCTAACAATTGGTATCAGAGCCAAGTTCCTCTAAAAAGAGCTTAACCACTTGAGAAGATCCAGAATGTCATTCTACAAGAAGGATAGTCTGAAGTTTGATGGAACCAATTTTAATCTTTGGAAAAGTTGCATGAAATGTCACTTGCAATGTATGGGAATGTAGTACTGGACCATGGCTTCAATGACGTATACTCTCCCACAGGGTGGCCCAAAAGCCCCAAATGAAATCACAAATGCTAAAAACAATCTGCAGACTATAGAAGCTCTTCTAAGAACATTATCTGATTCAAAGCTCTCAAATGTTGTAGACCTACCAACTAATTTTGAGATTTGGGAAAAACTGCAACTTCTGCACGAAGGAGACAAGTATGTTAAATGTGAAAGGCTATAGAGTCTAAAAGGGAAATTTGAAAATCTGAAGATGAGAGAAGATGAAAATATCACTACTTTTATGCCAAGAGTAAATGAGCTTGTTTGTGGAATTAGATGTACTAGTGGAGTCTTGGATGAAGATGAAATTGTTGGAAAAATTCTTAGATCCCTTCCTGCTTCTAATAAAATCAAGGTTGCTACCATTGAAGAATTTAGAGCCCATACAACTATCACAAGAGATCAATTGGCTAGTAAATTGGCTGCATTTGAAATGACCGAGTTTGGAGATGCCCCTCCCAAGATCGAATCTGCATTCAAAGCCAGTGCCTTTGTAAAAGATAAACAAAGGTTTGATCTGGGAGAGAACTCTTTTAGGAAACTATCATGGTATGAAAAAGCAAGAAAAGACCTGGAAGAAGAAGAAGCAGAAACTGCTCAACTTGAAGCCCTTATTGCAAGAAGACTGCCAAGAGGATCTAATAAGTATGAAGTAAATTTGCCTTTTAAGTGTTTTAACTGCAATAAGATTGGTCATTTTGCCTCAAGATGTCTGGAAAGATTTTCAAGGCCAAATCCTAATAGACCAAGGTTCCAAAAGAATTGTTACTATGTTCATGAAGAAGATGATAATGAAGGAGTAACAGATGATGAATCAAAGACAGGAAACAAATCTAGAAGTAATTGGGTGTTTATTTCCATCAAGGAGGAAGATCCAATACCCTTTGAATCTGTCAATCATAAAGTTGAAGAAAGAGCTCTGGTTGCCCAAGTTAAAGAAAAGGATGATTGGGTCATTGACAGTGGATGCTCTCACCATATAACAGGTGACAAAAATAAGTTCATAGATTTGGAAAGGTATGAAGGAGGAGTGGTAAAGTTTGGTGATAATTCTACTGGTAGAATCAGAGGTAGAGGAACTATTTCTTTTGATGGAAGAAACAAAACCGGTAATGTACTGTATGTTGAAGGTTTGAAGCATAATCTTCTCAGTGTTTGATAGTTGGTGGACAAAGGCTATGATCTCCAATTCAAGAATGGAAAATGCAAGATCTTTGAAAGTTCCAGAACAGAGATTGCATCCAGCACTCAAACAAAAAGGTAATATCTTCCATTTAGTTGGTACTGGTAAATGTTATATGTTTGTGCAAATTGATTAGAGTTGGTTATGGCATAGGAGAATGTGTCATGTGAATTTTGATAATATCATCAAGATAAGCAATACTCAGGCAGTAAGAGATCTTCCAAACCTAGTAAAACCTACAAATAGTTTGTGCAAACAATTTTAGTTGGGAAAACAAAGCAAAGTCTCATTTAAAAGAAAGGAACAATCTTCTACCAGATTATTAGACTTAGTTCATACTGATCTATGTGGTCTGACAAGAATCAGGAGTGTGCAAGGTGATAGGTACTTCATGTTACCAATTGATGACTACTCTCGGATGATGTGGGTAACCTTTCTGAAAGAGAAATTAGAAGCTCTTGATAAATTTAAAATATTCAAGGCTATGGTCGAGAATGAAACCGGATTAAAATTAAAGTGTCTGAGGTCTGATAGAGGTGGAGAATTCACATCCGGTGAGTTCATAGAATTCTATGAGAAACATGGAATAAAGAGACAATTGTCTGCTCCTAGGACTCCATAGCAGAATGGAGTAGTTGAGAGAAAGAACCGGACCATCCAGGAAGCATCTAGGACAATGATGATGGAAGCATATGTTCCTTAGATCTATTGGAGAGAAGCTGTTAACACTACACTCTATACTCTCAATCGAGTACAAATCAAAAGCAATACTAGTAAGACTCCTTACGAACTCTAGTTTGGCATCACTCCTACTGTGAGGTATTTCAAAGTCTTTGGTAGCAAATGTTACATCAAAAGAGATGAAGACCTAGGCAAGTTTGATGCTAAAAGTGAAGGAATATTCTTGGGTTACTCTACTCAAAGCAAAGCATACTGGTTTTATAACAAGAGACTAAGAAAGATTATAGAAAGTACAAATGTGAAGGTAGATGAAGGAATTGAAAAATCCTCAAGGTTTTATGAATAAGATGAAGATGATTGGAATGGTGTTCTTACTCAAGGAGCCCAAGCCCCTTCTGAAATTTAGATTCAAACTGATCCGTTAAATCAGGAAGAAGAGATGAGTTTTAATGAGCATGATCAAGAATCAAAAGTGCAAGAAACTTTGAAAGTTCCCAAGTATGTAAGACTAAACCACTCTAAAGATCAGATTATAGGTGATAAAAGCAAAGGTGTACAAACAAGAAGGAGAATTGCTAAAGATTCAAATGAGTATTGTCTGATTTCAAAGATTGAACCTAAGACAGTAAATGAAGCTTGCAATGATGAAAACTGGACTAAAGCAATGGAGGAAGAGCTGATGCAAATTGAGAAAAATTACACTTGGGATCTTGTTCCCAAACTTAGAAACAAGAATGTGATTGGAACAAAATGGGTCTTCCAGAACAAGCTAAATGAAGTTGGTGAAGTAATCAGAAATAAAGCCAAATTGGTCTACAAGGGTTACTCTCAAATAGAAGAAGTTGATTTTGAAGAAACTTTTGCTCTGGTGGCAAGAATTGAAGCAGTTAGATTATTTCTTGCTTTTGTTGCCTTCAAGGACTTCAAAGTATATCAGATGGATGTCAAGTCTGCCTTCTTGAATGGTGACTTGGAAGAAGTATACATTGAGCAATTAGATGGATTTCAATTGTCTGATCATGGTGATATGGTTTGCAAATTGAAGAAAGCACTGTATGGACTAAAGCAAGCCCTAAGAGTCTGGTATGAAAGATTGGATAAGCATCTTTTGAAGATTGGCTTCAATAAAGGTACTACTAATAGTAATTTGTATTTCAAAATTGATCATGAAAACATCTTGATTATTGAAGTGTTTGTTGATGATATCATTTTTGGAGGAAGAGATAGTATGTGTAAAACTTTTGCAAATCAAATGAAAAGTGAATTTGAGATGTCCATGCTTGGGGAAATAAATTTATTCTTGGGTCTACAAATAACTCAAACAAAGAAAGGAATCTTCATTTCTTAGACCAAATATGTGAAAGAATTGTTGAAGAAATTTGGGATGGAAGACTCAAAACAAATGAATACTCCTATGGAAACTGGATGTAAATTGGGCAAAGATGATGACTCTCCTAAGGTTGATCAGAAAAAGTACAGGTCAATGATTGGAGGATTGTTGTATCTCACTCAAACTAGACCTAACATTATGAATGCTGTGGGTCTTGTTGCTAGATTTCAAGCTGATTCTAGACAATCTCATGTCACAGAAATCAAGAGAATTTTTAGATATCTAAAAGGAACAGTTGAGTATGGATTGTGGTATCCCAGAGATCATGATTTCTCTCTTCATGCATATACAAATGCAGATTGGGCAGGAAATGTGGATGACTGGAAGAGTACCAGTGGTGGAGCATTCTTTTTGGGGAAAAGATTGGTTTCTTCATTGAGCAAGAAACAAGAGGCAATATCTCTGTCCACTATAGAAGCAGAATATATTGCAGCAGCAGGTAGTTGCAGTCAAGTTTTGTGGATGAAGCAAATGCTAAGAGACATAAGAGTGGAGTATGAGGAGCCTATCACAATCTTCTGTGATAATTCAAGTGCAATAAATATATCTAAGAATCTGGTGTTGCATTCAAAGACTAAACATATATCCATCAAGTTTCACTTTTTGAGAGAACAAGTGAAAAAGAATGAAGTCAGATTGGAGTTTGTGCCTTCCAAGGATCAAATTGCAAACATCTTTACTAAACCTCTACCTAAGGACTCTTTTGAGTATCTCAGGGAGAAGTTAGGGGTTATTGCCCCTCCAGTGATGAACTAAGGTGCACTGATGTGCATCAGTTTGGTGGATATCATAGTCATATCTTGTGATCCAGATTGATGATGGAGAGCTGCTACTCAGGGGGAGCAGCTAATATGATTCTGAAATAGTGGAATTGCAAGTATGTTCCCTTTGCCATTGATGTCAAAGGGAGAGAGAAGACATGTGAAAAACAAGTGTTTGCTGATCAAAGGGGGAGCAGGGAAGGAAGAGAAGACATGTGAATAGTTGTTGCTGATAGGGGGAGTTGTGACAGTAAGGGGAAGTTCTTGTCTTGATGATCATAATAGTTTCTCACATCATATGTTGCTATCAATGACAAAGGGGGAGATTGTTGCAAGTATGGGCCTAACCAGTGTTCTCATTGATGTCAACATACTTCTATTGCATTAATGATAAGGATTGGATGAACTATTTGTAAGGATATTAAGAAAATTGGTCATATCAGGAATAGTGAAGAACAATGAAGATAGTAAGGTAAAAGTCCAAGATAAGATGAGGATCAGAGGATGTGGTCTAAAGGGTTTGTAGATATGTGTCTTAAGGTGATCCAATAAAGATTTTAGAGGTCTGCAGGAAGATCTGAAGAAGTTGTGGCCTCTCAAGTAAAACCAGTTCCAAAAGGTGTTCAGAGGTGACAGAGTGATACAGATAGGTCCAGTGAGATCTGAAAATGCATTATCCTATTCTACAGATTTGAGGGAGTATTGAGGAAGTCTTTGTGAAGTGTCATCTCGATTGGTTCATGGTTTGAAGGTCCAGAAGGACCTATTCCTTTGTGACAGTGATGACAGACTACGTTCTTGAGGTTCTGGATGAAGGAAAGAAGGATTTTAGTAAGCAGATGATGTGTGTATGTTCTTGATGATTCAGGAAATCTTGTGGAGGTCTTTGGATTGTGTCCAGTTTGTGTTAGTGGTCTACATTGGAGTTAGAGCTCGCAATTGAAGAATAACTTCTAGATGATGGTGTTCTTCCTGAGACTGGCTAACCAGATGAGTTACACATTCTGTGGATGTTCTTGCAGATGTTTGCTGACTTAGATGATTATTCCTAAGTTGATGTCTTGTATATATACAGAGTTGTAAAGTCATTTTAAATAGGGTTGTGGAGATGTGAGTTTGGTAGTGAGGAGGAGAGTGAAAGGTAGAGCAGAAGTATTGGACTTAAATGGAACTGATTCAAGTATGGTGAAGATGCTATTCTCTAGTTCATGTATGTAATACTTATTTTGTAGACAGTGTGTCTCTTGTAGGTAGTGGGCCTCTTGTGAGTAGTGTGCTCAGCCAGTGAGCCCTAATTGGCATGTGCCATTTTGTTCTTTCTATTCTTCTAATAGAGAATACAATTTGGGGTTAATCACCTCGTGGTTTTTCCCTTAACTGGGTTTTCCACGTCAAAATCTTGGTGTACTGCATGTTAATGTGTTTTTGCTCTTGATTTAATGCATTATGTTCTCATGATTGATTTATCATTATACTTCTAAATTACAAAGTGGATTTAAGTGTCTAATTGGAAGAAAGTTTTGGACAACTGATTCACCACCCCCTCTCAGTTGTCTATCCTAAATCTAACACTACCACCCCCTAAAAATCCTTAATTTAATTTACAAGCCTAAGAGTTGGGACAATGTTAGGAGGTGCATCCTTGACATGCTTGGTTGTAATTTCCATGTCTCTTTATGCCTGGGCTCTAGGGATCCATGTATCCATTATTGATGTTACAACATCCTTATTCTTATCAAAATCCTTTATGGCATCAAACATAGAAGAATAATTTGAATCAATGTTAATTAATCTCTTATCAATCCCTTTATTCAAGTGTTCAATAACTATAGTTACAATCTTCATATTACTAGAATAAATTGATTCATTGACATGTGACAGCAATTTCTTGTACACCTCAATTTGATCCAATAATTCCTCTTTAGTAGGCTTACTTGATGGAGTTGCACCTGAAATGCTTGGCTCCTCAACTGCAAGGGACGCATCTCCAAGATTGTATGGAATTATTTCCATTGAAACTTCTAGAAGGACAACAGAGTCAATCTGTGTTGGGGTTGTTGATATGCACCAGACAACTGAGAGGGGGAGTGAATCAGTTGTCACAAAAACTTAAATACTTTCTACAATTAAACATTCATCACTTATCCACAATTATTATGATTTAGCAATAAGTGTATGGAATCATAAACTTAACAACATCAAACACAAGAGACACCAGTTTTACGTGGAAAACCCCAAGGTGGGGAAAAACCATGGAGAGGATTAACTCTCAATATATATTGCAATCTTGAAATAATGATGTCCAGGCTTGGTCTCTCCACGGGCCCAAACATACTGGCTTATTTCCATGAAGAACAACTAGGTCTAGCAGGCTCACTGCCTCAACCCTAAACCTAGCAAGATTACAATAAGGCTTGTTAAACCCTACTAGTGGCTTACTACCAGACTTACTGCCATGATCAACACTTTCCTGTATTTGCAACTAAAGTATAATGATTCCCCTGCTCTACTATTCCTCTGCTATGCTCTTCCTCTTCTCTACTCTTCCTCTTCTTTCCTCTACCCCTTCTCTACTATGCCTCTTGGAGCTTTCTTAATATATTCTCCTTTTTACTCAAGGACACCGTTTCCATGACTCAACTACAAGTATTTATACACTACATCAACCTTGGAATGATCATCAAGGTCAGCATTACAATCATCAACCATTGGGACAATCTCTAAGGTTGGTATTACAAACATTTACAAAATAGGTCCTGACCTATTACAATAATGTGCAAGAGAAATATAACGTGGATCATGCCATGCCTTAGCTGGGACTCAAACATGATCTTCCATGCCACAACACACTTCCACAATCTTCCAAAGATCTCCACAATCACTGGGATCAATCAGGTCGGCCAAAACTGGTTACACACTACATTATCTGGGAACAATCTTCACACACCATCTCAATTTATTAATGCGGACCAAATTCTAGATAGGAACATGATTAGGAGACATCCACAAGCATGCTATAATCATTAAGAGCAACTGCACAAAGATCAACCACTTTATCCATAGGAATCTTCTCACCGGAACACATGAACTTCACTGTCTTCAACTATCATAAAAGAAAGATAGCTTGCAGACCACCAAACCATGAACCATTGCAACTGTAGGCACTTATCATCATCCTAGACTTCCCTCTAGAACTATAATGCCAAATACTTTACTACAGAGGAATGAGGAGCATAATACTTTCTTCCTATCCCAACTGAACTTATAGAAAAATTAGGTTTCACTCTGATGAATACAACTCACTCAAATCTTCATGCGGATGGCTCAATCCTGAAATGTAGCATCCTCAAACATACCTCTAACTTACTTCCAATCTGCAGACTATGATCTTCAAGTAGAAGTAAATGCGGAGCAGTTTATCAGACTGTTCTTCAGCATACAACTCACTGTTTGTACTACACTTCTCTGTAACTCACTTGTTTCTTCCAGAGAGGCTAATTTTCTCAATATCCTCAACATACAAGTCTTCTAAACAAGTAATAGAATAAGATACAGTTGACACTAAAGACAACAAGGATATGTTGACATCAATGACAACACCGATTAGGCACATACTTGCAACAATCTCCTCCTTTGTCATTGATGGCAACATATGATGTGAAAAACTGCAACAGTCATCAAGACAAGATTCTCCCCCTTTCTCTTTACACACCTGCACTCTTTCTTTCTCCAAAATTCTCCCCCTTTCTCTTATACATCTGCACTCTAAGTTTTTCACATGACTTCTCTCCCTCTTTGACATCAATGGCAAAGGGTACATACTTGCACTCATCTACTCTAATCAAATCTCTCTTCTGAACTCTTTGACTACTCCCCCTTTGAAGTAGCCCTAAAAAGCATCAATCTGGACCTCTAAGCACCTTCAAAATGATGCACTACTATGCATCTTAGTTTAGAGCAGGACGGGTGATAACCCCTAACTTTTCTCTGAGATACTCAAAAGTATCCTTAGGCAAAGGCTTGGTAAAAATGTTTACAATCTGATCCTTGGTAGAAACATACTCCAACTTGACTTCATTCTCTACCACTTTTTCTCTCATGAAATGATACCTGATGGATATGTGCTTTGTCCTTGAATGTATCACTAGATTCTTTGATATGTTAATGGAACTTGTGTTGTCACAAAAGATTGCAATGGGATCTTCATACACAACTTTGATGTCCTTCAAAGTCTGCTTCATCCATAACACTTGAGTGCAACTGCATGCTGCTACAATGTATTCTACCTCTATAGTAGATAGGGATATTGAATTATGTTTCTTGCTCAACCAAGATACTAATCTTTTTCCCAAGAAGAATGCACCTCCACTTGTACTTTTTCTATCATCCACATCTTCGGCCCAATCAATATTAGTATATGTGCTAAGGGTAAAGGCACAGTCCTTAGGGTACCACAAACCATAATCTATTGTGCCTTTTAAATATCTCAGAATTCTTTTGACTACCATCACATGTAATTCCTTCGGCTCTGCCTAAAATCTTGCCACAAGAAACACGGTATGCATTATGTCAGGTTTGGTTTGAGTTAGATAAAGTAATCCTCCAATCATAGGTCTATACTTTCTCTATTCTGACGTGGGTGAGTTATCATCTTTTCTCAACTTACAACTAGTTATCATAGGTGTACATACTAGTTTAGAGTCTTCCATCCCAATTTTTTTTCAACAACTCTTTCACATACTAAACTAAGAAATGAAGATACCCTTATCATATTAACTTATTCAGACCTAAAAAGAAGTTCATCTCTCCAAACATAGACATTTTAAATTCACTTTGCATTTCTCCAACAAAAACTAAGCACATACCTTCATTGCCTCCAAAAATAATATCATCAACAAAAACTGCAACAATCAGGGTTTGTTCATCATTGATATTGAAGTAGAGATTACTATCTGTAGTACCTTTACTGAACCCTATCTATATCAGGTACCTATCCAACCATGCATACCATGCCCTGGGGGCTTGTTTCAATCCATACAATGCTTTCTTCAATCTGCATACTATGTCCCCTGGTTCTGATGACTGAAATCCTTCCAGTTGTTCAATGTAGACTTCCTATTCCAATTCTTCATTTAAGAAGGTGGACTTCACATCCATTTGATAAACCTTGAAACCTTTATATGCTACAAAAGCCAGAAACATCCTTATTGCTTCAATCCTTGCCACTAGAGCAAAAGTTTCTTCAAAGTCTATTCCTTCAACTTGAGCATATCATTTGCATACCAGGCTCACTTTGTTTCTTACCACTTCACCATTCTCATTCATTTTTTTCTGAAGACCCACTTTGTACCAATTACATTCTTGTCTTCTAGTTTGGGAATAAGATCCCAAGTCTGATTCTTCTTTATCTGCATCAATTCTTCTTCCATAGCCTTTATCCAATTCTCATCTTTGTAAGCCTCATCCACAGTTTTAGGTTCAATCTTAGAAATCAGACATAAATTTACTTGTTCCTCTGTAGCTTTTCTTCTGGTTAAGATCCCTTTTCTTTTATCTCCTATGATTTGATTTTCAGAATGACTGATTCTCACATATCTTGGAGTTTTGGTAGCACTTACTGGAGCTTGTTCTTCTTCAATTATTTGTCTTCATGCTACACCACTTCTAAAACATCTGGATCATCTAACTCATATCCACTTGATTCTGAAGACCTTTCATTACATTCATCAAATTTAACATTTGCACTTTCAATGATCTTATTCAGCCTCTTATTATAGCACCAGTAGGCCTTACTCTTGGTGGAGTAACCAAGGAAGATTCCTTTATCACATCTAGCATCAAACTTGCCTAAATCTTCTTCTCTTTTGATATAACATCTACTACCAAAAATGTTGAAATATTTCACAGTAGGAACTCTACCATGCCACAATTCATAGGGAGTTTTTGAACTGTTACCTTTCACTTGAACTTTGTTTAGGATATATACAGCGGTGTGAATTGCCTCTCTCGATTTTTCCTTTCAACAACTCCATTTTGTTGTGGATTTCTAGGTACAGATAGCTATCTCTTTATTCCATGCTCTACACAAAAGAAATTGAATTCATTTTATGTGAACTCTCCTCCTCTATCAAACCTCAAGCATTTGATTTTCAAATTCATCTCATTTTCAACCATTGCCTTAAAGAATTTATCTAGAGCTTCAGCTTTCTCTTTCAAAAAGGTGACCCAAGTCATTCTAGAATAATCATCAATGAGCAGCATGAAATACATGTCTCCTTGTAGACTTCTTACTTTGATAGGTCCACACAAATTTGTATGCACTAGCTCAAGTAGTCCTCTAATTGATTGATCCTTGCTTTTGAAACTTGTTCTTGTTTGTTTCCCAAATTGAGAGTCCTTGCAAACTAGATTAGTAGGCTTCACAAGCTTAGGCAAATCTCTAACAATTTGTGCAGTACTTATCTTCATAATATTATCAAAAATTATGTGACACAACCTTCTATGCCATAACCAACTTTCATTAGTCTGAGTCAACAAGCAATAGTTCTCGGTTCCTTTCAAGTGATAGATATTACCTCTGGTCTTCTTACCAGTTGCAATGACTATTCTGGAGCTATCCCTGATCTTGCATACATTGTCCTTGAAGCTTAAGTCATAGCCCTTGTCACACATCTAACCCACACTCAGAAGATTATGCTTTAATCCTTTCACATACAAGGCATCTTCAGTATTATGCTTGCCATCAAAAGAAATGGATCCTTTCCCACAAATCCTACCAGTTGTATCATCTCCAAACCTAACTAGTCCACCATCATATCTTTCCAAACTTACAAACTTATTTTGTCACCAATCATGTGGTGAGAGCAACCACTATCAATAACCCATTCATCCTTGTCCTTAATGACCTGAGAAGGCAAAGCACTTTCCATTGGTTTTTCTTCCTTCATACAGCTAGAAGAATTAGTAGACACAAGATCTTCCTTAATAGCAATGAACAAGCATTCATTTACAGAGGGACTAGCATTATATGGTTCACCATTATCTAATACTCCTTCATCATCATCAAAATCTTCACATAATAACACTTCTTTTGGGTCCTAGGCCTGTTCTCATATCTTCTTCTATTTCTTTCAATTCTTTTAGGACGTCTGGAAGCAAAATGACCTACTTTACCACAAGAAAAATATTTGAAAGATAATTTGCCTTTATGCTTATTGGATCCTCTTTGTAGTCTATCCACAAAGTTGGCTTCAACTTCATTTAACTCATCATCAGATTCTACCTTGTACTTTTTTGATCTGGAAGTACTTCCAGGAGTACCGGCTTTGAGGGTCATCTCAACTTTTGGTAGAGCATCATCTAACTCCCTCATTTCAAAAGCAATAAGCTTACCAAGCAACTAATCTCTACTAATAGTTTTTACTTGCATGAATTCTTCAATCGCAGCTACTTTGTGACAATAGGACTTGGGCAGAGATCTGAGAATTTTCATAGAAATTTCCTTTTCTTCAAGAGTTCCACCTATGGCTTTTATCCCTGTAACAAGTTCATCAACTTTTTGCATAAAAGCTGATATGTTTTTATCATTATTCATCTTCAAGCCTTTATATTTCACTTTCAAACTTTGTAACTTGGCTTCCTTCATAGAATCATCTACTTCATACAGATTTTTCAACTTTTCCCATACTTTATTTGCAGTTTCAAGATCCACCACTTTCGTCAATATTGAGTAGGTTAATGAGCTTAGCAGAGCATCCCTTGCCTTGATATCTATCTCATATTCTTTGATTTCATCTTCAATCATTAGACCATTTTGAGGTATGGTGTATTCTATTTCTGCAGCTTTACAAACTTTGTAACCAAGAGAAAGAAGATGGCTTTTCATCCGAGCCTTCCAGAGAACATAATTTGTTCCATCAAAATGTGGCACTTCCTTCTTGTAAGACATTTTGGATCTTCCTTGAGCTGTTAAACTTTCTTTAGAGGAACTTAGCTCTGATACCAAATGTTGATATGTGCCAGACAATTGAGAGGGGGGGTGAATTAGTTGTCACAAAAACTTAAACACTTTCTGCAATTAAACATTCATCACTTATCCACAATTATTATGATTTAGTAATGAGTGTATGGAATCAGAAACTTAACAACATCAAACACAAGAGACACCAGATTTACGTGGAAAACCCCAAGGTGGGGAAAAACCATGGAGAGGATTAACTCTCAATATATATTGCAATCTTGAAATAATGATCTTCAAGCTTGGTCACTCCACGGGCCCAAACATACTGGCTTACTGCCATGAAGAACAACTAGGTCTAGCAGGCTCACTACCTCAACCCTAAACCTAGCAAGATTACAATAAGGGATGTTAAACCCTGAGGGCTGTTAAACCCTACTGGTGGCTTACTGCCTGACTTACTGCCACAATCAACACTTTCTTATATTTGCAACTGAAGTATAATGATTCCCCTACTCTACTCTGCTCTTCCTCTTCTCTGCTCTTCCTCTTCTTTCCTCTGCCCCTTCTCTGCTTTGCCTCTTGGACCTTTCTTAATATATTCTCATTTTTGCTCAAGGATGCCTTTTCCATGACTCAGCTACAAGTATTTATACACTACATCAACCTTGGAATGATCATCAAGGTTGGAATCACAATCATCAACCATTGGGACAATCTCCAAGGTTGGTATTACAAACATTTACAAAATAGGTCCTGACCTATTACAACAATGGGCAAGGGAAATGAAATGTGGATCACACCAAGCCTTAGCTAGGACTCAAACACAATCTTCCACACCACAACATGCTTCCACAATCTTCCAGAGATCTCTGCAATCACTGGGATCAATCAGGTCAGCCAAAACTTGTTACACGCTACATTATCTGGAAATAATCTTCACACCATCTCAATTTCTTGATGTGGACCAAATTCCAGATAGGAACATGATTAGGAGACATCCACAAGCACACTATAATCATTAGGAGAAACTGCATGAACCTCAACCACTTTATCCATAGGAATCTTCTCACCGAAACACATGAACTTCACTGTCTTCAACTGTCATAAAAGAAAGATAGCTTGTGTACCACCAAACCATAAACCATTGCAACTGTAGGCACTTATCATCATTCTAGACTTCCCTCTAGAACCACAAAGACAAATAATTTACTGTGGAGGAATGCCGAGCAAAATACTTTCTTCCTGTCCCAACTGAACTTACAGAAAAAGCAGGTTTCACTCTGATGAACACAACTCACTCAAATCTTCATGCAGATGGTTCAAACTTGGAATGTAGCATCCTTAGACATACCTCTAACTTAATTCCAATCTACAGACCATGATCTTCAAGCAGAAGTAAATGCGGAGTAGTTTACCAGACTGTTCTTCAGCATACAACTCATTGTCTGTACTGCACTCATCTATAACTCACTTGTTTCTTCTGGAGAGACTAATTTTCTTAATATCCTCAACATACAAGTATTCTAAACAAGTAATAGAATAAGATATAGTTGACACTAATGACAATAAGGATATGTTGACATCAATGACAACATCGATTAGGTACATACTTACAACAGGGACATGAGCATGCATATTTTGCAATTGTTTCTTTAATAATGTCACTTCAGTTTCCAACTTGGCAACCTTTTGTTGACTCTCATTATACTCTACAACCATGTCATTATACTTGATTCTATATTGATCTATTTCCTTAGTGATATTCTCTATTGTTGCCTTTGTGAATTTGGCAACATTCACTGACATGGTTGTTGCCTCAATTGTTGTGGTATCAGACACTCTCTTAATAATTAGCCCTCCACTTATGTTTGGAGTAGGCTCAACAACTACAGATTTCCTTGCACCTAGGGCCAAAGCCCAAATAGCAAGTATTTCCCATTCTTCACTAAAAGTAGACCCCTACATAGCTAATTTTGCTTCCTCCTCTATTTGATACAAGGGTCTGTCATGCGTGCTCATTGTGTCAAAAGCAATTATTGAGGCTAAGTCCCACTCTAGCATAAATAAAATACCACTTTTCTTCACCAACTCTCTACCTTCTTTAGCTGTTATCTTCTGAAATTGTTCTTTCATTTCCTTTCTATCCTCAGCCTTAATAACTACTTCTGGTAATTCAGGTTGCAGGCTTCTCTTTTTGTCAACATTATCAACATATTCATCTCTCTTTGCCCTCCAAGTAAACTCTCTAAAAGAAGGGGTCTGGATAAATGAATCATCTGTCATGAAGGTCTTGTAAGCTTCCTCCCTAAGGTCATCTATGTTGCTCATCCCACTGAGGTCTACCTTGCCCAACCTGAGGCTGCTTTCTGGTTCTATTATCTCCCTAGGGGGAGAGGGCATTCCCTGACTCATATCCTCCTTAGTGACAATGATATCACCATCTGAGTCATCTGGATAATCCACCAAGCTACTTTGTTCAACCTTTTGCTTCTTTGGTAGTGATTGTCTTGGTGGTGAAGGAATTCTTGGAGGTGAATCCACCTCAATCACTTGTGGAGCTTCTTGCCTTGGGGGAGATAGTGGTGGCATTTCATGCAATGGTGAGGAAGCTCATGACCCTTTAGGCTCAGAATCCTTAGATACAATTGGGGTGGCAAAGACTCTGATCTTTTTTGGTGGTTAGTGTTGGCATAATAGTAGTATTACATTGTTAGTTAAATAAATATAAGTAAATAATTAGTTGGTTAGTTTTTAGGAAGTTACTTTCCCGTAAGAAGTTATATACGAGAATATCAAGGCTTTAAAAAGCCAATGTACTGCATTGTAAAATCATCCTAAAGACAATACTATATTATTCTATAATGGTTTAATCTAGTGTATGTTTGCTCACCATTTCTCAATATGGTATTAGAGCAGTTTTTGGTCATGGAGAATAGTATAGTTGATTTGTATAAGTGTTGAAATTTGTAGAGCAAGAATGATTTCTGTGTGGCTGTTGAAAAGATCAGTTTGCCATCATGGAAAGTAAGTAACCTTGCAATGTTTTGAAGGTAGTTAGAAATCAAGTCGTGCATATCTTTGATCTGCTACCTGTAAGTTGCCATATTCTGCCATGGTGAGGCATTTTTTTTGAGAGAAGCATGAAGCACATAGGTGTTGATGTTCGTTGATTTGCCAATGCCATGATTTTCTACAAAGCTAGTCTGCCATAAGAAGAAACCAGTAGAATCTGAAATGGTAGGCAGACATTGAAATTTGAAGGCACTTGCAATTAGAAGGCATTTTTGGCATGTTGGACATCTACAGTAATTAAAGTAGTAGGATTTTTAACAGCCACTACTCATTGCATTCACTAGACATAGAAGAAATCATTACATTTACCAGACATAGAAGAAAAGGAAAATCAATAGCCAACCTTTATATCCCTGCATCTCACTGTGTAACGTGCAGCCAGGGTGCCTTTCTATTTGGAGGAGAAAGCTACAATTTTTTGTATGAGATTATTTAAAGGGAATTTGATAAAGGGACTAAGGCTACAGGTTTTTCTACTCAAATTAAGTATATGAAGGGTGAATTGGGTATTGTTGTTGCTGTTTGACAGATTGGAAGGTTGTTGAGAATAGAAGTTTTGGAAAAAAAAACAAAAATTTTGAGGAAGGTTTATGGTGATGATATCCTAATATAGGTATGGTTTTTCAAACTAAAACAAGAAGAGTTTTTAATTTGAATATTAGTGTTTTACCTGTAGCAATAATTCCTTGTTTTGAAGTTTGGAAATTCAATAATATTAACTATATTAAAAATGATGAAAGTGAAATTAGTATGAAGTATGCAAGAGTTAGTTATAAGAGATTCTAACAACAAATTTTGGATGTGAAGTGCACGTTTGTTTATTTTGAAAATGATGAAATAATGGGTTTTTGAAGTTGTAAGGAGTTGATTTGGAGATATAAGGTGTGAAATGAGAAGTTATTTGAATTTTCTTTGTTGATTTAACTTATTAAATTTTTGGAGTAATAAGGTGGAAAACATTAGAGTTATAAGGATATATTTGTTTACCCTATATTATAAAAGGTGCACTTTTGGTGAAACTGACACCTTGTTCATCTTATTTTATCATGGCTACATCAAACATTGCTTGTGCTCTTGGGCCATTTATACTACACCTGATGAGGCCTCCAAAGATTCATCCAAGACATCAATTGGTTAAAGTGTAACAAGGTCATATTGCAGGTAGGCGGCATCGGAGGATGGAGGATTTTCCATCATCTCAAGTTAGCTTCTTGCTTTGAGATGATGCCTTGCATGAGAAATGTTTTTGGTTTTGGTTGTTTTTCTTTTCTTAGTTGATGCTGATGGAGTTGACATATTTGAAGAATGTATGTTTTGTGAAGATTTTGTTTTGGAGACAGGTTTGGGATTTTGTGTTGAGCGCAATATGGATTGTTGTCCAGCGAGCTTCAAAGAGTATATGATCTTGAATTATACCCTTTCGCGGTCACTAGACAACATGGTAGAGATCGGTCATATCTCTTAGGGTCCATTGTCGAATAATTCAAGACTTTGTGATTTGAGAGCTTGGGACTAAAGAGCTCAAGAACACAGCTCAAAGCTACATCTTTCCAAGGGTAGACAAGACAGCATGATGGAGCCCCGCTTGGTTTAGGATTTGTTCTTTGGGAGAAGATCTTCTATTAAATATGTATTCATATTATGTAATCAGTTTTGTTGAGTATTTTAGCATTCATGGGGGTACCTTGGTACTATTGCAGGAACAATGTAATAAGGGGGGGAATGTTGGCATAATAGTAGTATTACATTGTTAGTTAAATAAATATAAGTAAATAAATAGTTGGTTAGTTTTTAGGAAGTTAATTTCCCATAAGAAGTTATATACAGGAATAACAAGGCTTTAAAAAGCCAATGTACTACATTGTAAAATCATCCTAAAGACAATACTATATTATTCTATAATGGTTTAATTTGGTGTATGTTTGATCACCATTTCTCAATAGTTGGTAGGTAGCCCTTTCCTCCAACACTAGGGCCTTCCCCTTATCCTTTTCATATTCTTCTCCAACCACAACCTTTCCTTTATCAGTAACCAATCTCTCTCCTTTCATCCTACCAACCAGTTTCTTAAAATTCTGGACAATATATTCAACTTTTTGTAATTCATTTTTGAATTGAGGCAGCTGCAAAGGGTCATATTGGGGATCAGTTTTCCATTTTTCCCTTACCATCTTATCATAGGCAATCCATTTTGCCTTCCTATCCTCCTGTATTTGGTAATTAGAGATGTTCCTAATAGCATCTTCAGGGAAATAGAAGTTATGTATGAGCTGGCTACTTCTGATCCTCGCTTTCAATGCAACCATGAAACCTTCAGGATCATGATTTATTGGGTGCATTCTCCTCATGTTGTATGGTTCAAGCAATTCATCCATTTTTCTCCACCCTCCACCAGTCATCACAAAGTCTACAAAAATTCTCCATGTTGGGAAGAAGGTTCCTTTCCTCATGTTTAACAAGTGGCCATCTTCAACATTACCGAGCTGCCAAATGACCTCAAGGAATCCAATTCTTAGTGGCACATCTCTTGGGAGAATATGTGGTCTAACCATAGTGCCATATACTCTGAGAATTGTACAATCTAGATAGGGGATGACATCTCCCCAGTTGTGATCAATTTTTAAATCAGACCTCCTTTCTTTTGGCCTAATAAAATCATGTATTTCAGTTGGAATCCTTAGTGGATTCAGGATTAGGTCATTCCTCAACTTTGATGCAAAGACATTCTCAAACACCACAAAATCAAATTTCATATCATCCTTGTCTAGAATTCTTGTCCAACATTGGATATGCAGCTCAACACCATCATCTTCCTTTTCCAACTTCATATCATTCTCAAAGAATTTTGCCCTTTTGAATAAAAACATGTGCATTAATGTTCAGTGAGTACCACCAAAACTAAACCCAATTTTTACCATTCTTTAATGAAAATAAACCCTCATGAATGTTATCTACCAAGTAGGAAGCAAAGTCATATACTATGTTGTAAGCGGGGTGTTGGATATGAGTAGCCATATACATGAAACCCATTGGCATGCTGGAAGCAGGATCAAACCCCAAGATTTGACACAAAGAATAGAAGGTTTTATGAAAATATGGAGCAAAATACTTTATTGGGAACAGTTCCTTATTTGATGGGCCAGTAACAATTCTCCCCTTTCCCTTTCTAACTGATACTAGATGATTTGGTAGCATTGTGATTTTAAAGGTGTGTCTTGTCTTCTTGTATTCACTCCTAAAGGCTTTCAAGTCAATTTTTACCAAATCATAATTCCACTCATGAAGTTGAAAAGCTTCAGTAATCTCTTCCCTGCTGATCTTTACCATTTTAATCCCATTATACGTCTTAACAACTCTGGAGATAGGATCATATCTGGCTGCCACAACTTTTAACAAGTCCACATCCATGTAGACATTTGGGACAACCAGTTTCCCCATGTCCAATCTCTAGGGGTTACTTATGGTGTAGGAGAACCTCGAGATACAAGAATTTGAAAGATTCCTTACATTTTATGTTATGGCCAAATGTTATTTTGAACCTTAGTTGGCCGAGTAATGGCATCATATTGAAAGATTGTATAACGTGTCAAGAAAGGATTAAAAGAATGTAACCGAACTATTCGAAAAGATTTGTAACCGAACTTAAGATTGTAATCGTTTGGTAATGGTGGTTCATTTTCCACTGTTTGTAATTGCCAACATGTGTGAGTCTTTAAATTGGTGGTCTGTCTTTGATGAACAGGCAGGTCAAGAGGGCGAGTAGAAGATTTCACTGATAGTCTAAGTTATGCTGACTGAGGATGGTTTGAAAAGTCATCGGAGTGAACAGTGCATCGGTGGGAGAATTTCTGAGGTAGCCGATAGTAAATTGTTTTGCCGATAGAGAATAATGAATATATTTTGGTATTATTTGGACCTTGCAAAGGGGTTTTTTTAAAGCTATTTAAGCATTATTGTGGGTTGATGGGTATTTGCACCCTATTTTAAGTGCTTCCCTATGCGCTCTGCATCAAATTGGTATCAGAGCTAGTGAAAGATCTGGCAAAAGATTTGGTATCTAAAGGTGTTATGTATTTGTTTCTTGTCACTGAGAAGGCAGGTGAAGAGCAAGAAGATCTTGAGTGTGTAGATAGATCATTCAAGGAGGCAATCTACACCAGGACTTTGCTAAAAGTTTTGGATTTTGTGTTGTTAAGTTGTTTGGTTGTAGGTGCTTGTTCCATCTAGTTGTAAGAAGGAGGTTTTTGAGGTTGTGTGTGTGGGAAAATGAGGATGAGGTCTTTCATGACCATTCTCCAATAGAGATTAAGTTGGATAAGGATGTAGAGAGAGGCCACTGAGAGTGGTAAGGTGCATCACCAGGATCTGTTGTTGGGTAAGATGGATGGTTTGGTGAGTTGGTGTTGTGAAGCAATAGAGAAGATGGATACCTAACTAAAGAAGCACTTGATGTTGCAGCCTGAAGAGTACTCCACTGATGGGAGTAGAAGGAACCTGAAGAAGCTCTAAAGTTTATGGTAGTTTGATTTTGTTGGTTGGTTGGTCACTGTTCCAGTAATCTGAAGATTGGAAGCTTGAAGCTGAAGAAAATGAAGCTAGACAGAGATGTAGACAAAGGAAGGTTTTTGTTGCAGGTACATTTCCAAAGGACATGGAAATTTTATAGGTTGGTTGTATGGTGCAGGAGCACTTCGAGATACAAGAATCTAAAAGATTCCTTACATTTTATGTTATGGCCAAATGTGTTGTTGAACCTTAGTTGGCTGAGTAACGGCATCATATTGAAAGATTGTATAATGTGTCAAGAAAGGATTAAAAGAATGTAACCAAACTGTTTGAAAAGATTTGTAATCGAACTTAGGATTGTAATCGTTCGGCAGTGGTGGTTTGTTTTCCACATTTGTAACTACCAACATGTGTAAGTCTTTAAATTGGTGGTCTGTGTTTGTTGAACAGATAGGCCGAGAGGGTGAGTAGAAGATTTTGTCGATAGTCTAAGTTATGCTAACTGAGGACGATATGAAAAGTCATTGGAGTGAATGGTGCATTGGTGGGAGAATTTCTGGGGTAGCTGAGAGTAAATTGTTTTGTCAATGGAGAATAATGAATGTATTTTGGTATTATTTGGACCTTGCGAAGGGGTTTTTTAAAAGCTATTTGAGCATTATTGTGGGTTGATGGGTATTTGCACCCTATTTTAAGTGCTTCCCTATGCACTCTGCATCAACATATAGGAGCACTCAAATTCTTGTTCCCAAACTAGTTCTTGAACAATGACTATCCTGTAGGTGGTATGGTGGCATCCTTGATATGGATTTGTTTATCTATTAGGCCTTCTTTAATTTTGGAACCTTGGAACAAAAGTGGACCTTTTACTTTGTTGTTAGTGGAGGGATTTAATTGATTAAGAAGGTCCTAGACTATGGGCCTTTTCATCTCTCCAGAGCTTGAGGTTTGGGCTTGTCGGGGTGCTATTATGGTGAGAATTTTGCAAATTAGGCTTTTAGTTTAGCAAGAATTGAGGTTCACAACTTGATGCAGAGCACACAGGGAAGCACTTAAAATAGGGTGCAAATACCCATTAACCCACAATAATGCTCAAATAGCTTTTAAAAAACCCCTTCGCAAGGTCCAAATAATATCAAAATACATTCATTATTCTCCATCGGCAAAACAATTTACTATTGGCTACCTCAGAAATTCTCCCAACCGATGCACCGTTCACTCCGATGACTTTTCAAACCATCCTTAGTCAGCATAACTTAGACTATCAGTGAAATCTTCTACTCGCCCTCCGATGTTTCATCTCTTCCCGACCACTCAATCTTCAGACTTCCTCTATCAGCAAGACCATAACCTATCGGCCAACTTAAAAAACTTCCGCCGACACCTTCGGTCACCCTCATGAGCCTTCAAACTACCTTCATTGGCGTAACTCTACCATTCACTATAACTTCCAAAGTCTCCCCCAATGAGCTCACTCACGCTGATGACCTCCTCCGCAACTCTTGTAACTGAACAACTATGCATAGAAACACTAAATCTACATAACAGAAAAATAATCTACTCTAAGGAAGACATTCCACTGGTTTTGAAGAAACCTCAACTAGTGGAATGCTTTCGACTTACATTCCTGTGATTACACCCAAACAGAAATTCTTTATTTCTTCCTCAGAAATTATACATACAATCTATTCTTCTTCTCTTTTCTCTCTTTTTCTGCCTATCTATGAATACAGACTCAACTATTTAAAGACTCACTCAATAGTTGCACATGGTGGAAGGTGAACCACCTCTGCCGATCAATTACACTTCTTGTTCGATTACAATTTCTTTTAATGACAACTCAACATTATGCCATTACTTGGCCAGATATGACTCCATATGGCACGAAGGCCTTACAATATTACATTTTGGACAAAATAGAAATGCAAGGAATCTTCATATTCTTAGAATCTCGAGGTGCTCCTACACCATACAACCAACCAACAAAGATTTCCAAGTCCCTTGGAAATGTACCTACAATAAAAACCTTTTTCTACATCTCTTCTGGCTTTATCTTCAGTCTCCTCAGCTTCAGGCTTCTAATCTTTAGATCAATGGAATGGTAACCAACCAACCAACAAAATTCAAACTACCATCATTTTAGAGCATCTTCAAGCTCCTTCTACTCCCATCAGTGGAGTACTCTTCAGGCTGCAATATCAAGTGCTTCTTTAGTTAGGTATCCATCTCTCTACTGCTTCACAACACCAACTCACCAAACCATCCATCTTACCCAATAGTAGATCTTGGTGATGCACCTTACCACTCTCTCCTTAGTGGCCTCTCTCTGCATCCTTATCCAACTTAATCTCTATTGGAGAATGGTCATGATAGACCTCATCCTCATCTGCCCACACACACAACCTCAGAAACCTCCTTCTTGCAGCTAGATGGAACAAGCACATGTAACCAAACAACTTAACAACACAAAATCCAAAACTTTTAGCAAAGTCCTGGTGTAGATTGCCTTCTTCGGTGATCTATCTACACACTCAAGATCTTCTCAATCTTCACCTACCTTCTCAATGATAGGAAACAAATACATAACACCTTTAGATACCAAATCTTTTGCCAGATCTTTCGCTAGCTCTGATGCCAATTTGATGCAGAGCACACAGGGAAGCACTTAAAACAGGGTGCAAATACCCATCAACCCACAATAATGCTCAAATAGCTTTTAAAAAACCCCTTTGCAAGGTCCAAATAATATCAAAATACATTGATTATTCCCCATTGGCAAAACAATTTACTATTGGCTACCTCAGAAATTCTCCCACCGAAGCACCGTTCACTCCGATGACTTTTCAAACTGTCCTCAGTCGGCATAACTTAGACTATTGGCGAAATCTTCTACTCGCCCTCCGATGGTTCACTCTTCTTGACCACTCAATCTTTAGACTTCCTCTATCAGCAAGACCATAAGCTATCGGCCAACTTCAAAATCCTTCCATTGACACCTTCGGTCACCCCGATGAGCCTTCAAACTGCCTTCGTCGGCGTAACTCTGTCGTTCGCTATAACTTCCAAAGTCTCCCCCAATGAGCTCACTCATGCCGATATCCTCCTCCGCAACTCTTGTAACCAAACAACTATGCACAGAAACACTAAATCTACAGAACAGAAAAACAATCTACTCTAAGGAAGACATTCCACTGGTTTCGAAGAAAGCTCAACTAGTGGAATGCTTCCAACTTACATTCCTGGGATTACACCCAAACAGAAATTCTTTATTTCTTCCTTAGAAATTATACATACAATCTATTCTTCTTCTCTTTTCTCTCTTTTTCTACCTATCTATGAATACAAACTCAACTATTTAAAGACTCACTCAGTAGTTGCACATGGTGGAAGGTGAACCACCTCTACCGATCAGTAACACTTCTTGTTCGGTTACAATTTCTTTTAATGACAACTCAACATTATGCCGTTACTCATCCAGATATGACTCCATATGGCATGAAGGCCTTACAATATTACATTTTGGACAAAATAGAAATGCAAGGAGTCTTCAAATTCTTAGAATCTCAAGGTGCTCCTGCACCACAACTAGGGTTCCGACTTAAAGAAGCAATAAAGCTCAAATTGTGCAGTTCAACAATCTAAGAAGGCAAAGCCCTAAAAGAAATGAAAATTTACTAGTAATTCCTATTGATATAACCATGGGAGTGAGCACAGGCAATGAATTTTAAAAGGCGAGATCTTAACTTACGTCTTTGAATGCTTTTAAAACCCTAGTTTTGATCGCCAAGAGATTGAAATTGCCTTGAGAGGTTGAAATTGCCTCCAGATGCTTTAAAACACTCAGAAGGGTTTCAATTATGCAAAAATATTACTTTTATGGTGTTAAAACCACCATTACTACTCGCTTGCGTGAAGCAGAACAGCTCCCATGGCCACTTTCTCAATTTCAAACTCTAGTCGTTGATCTCTTGATGAGATGGCAAGATGGACGACCGTGATGAAGTTTTCTACCACATGGAATTGCTTACTCATCTTTTGGTGGACCCCACCTTCTCTTTAGGCTATGAAGTTTGCTACATGGCATTCGCCTATTAGCCCATTAGGTTTATCACCCGTGCATCTTCTGACAACGGGCTAGCGGGGAACGATTAGGATTAACTTGGGCCCTCCAACCTGCTCACACATTAACTTCTCAAGCCATCTACCTCTCTCCTTAAATTCTTCAACATTGGACAGCTAAGATTAAAATAGCTTGCCAAGGAATTTCCCATGTGTCTTATTTAAACCTTTAATAGCTCACTCTTTAAGTCTCTTAAGGCTGCTTTGAAATATTTGCTAAAATATTTCCTATTCTTCTATAGTTAGGATTTAAAAAGTGGACCCTGCTAGGTTAATGGGACATGGGAACATAAAATATGGGGGTCAAGACTTAGACAATAGATGAAATATTTTGACCCCCTTTTAATGATTAATGCATAATGTTCCCCACCAAGTGGTGACTGACAAGACTAAGTGTAAGGGGCTAGTAAACAACACAGTTTTGATGGCTCAGGTTTCAACTTAAACAACCAGCAATTGGAGGTAGCAAGTCAACATAAGATTACATAGAGGGTTAAAAGATAGGTTTCTCATATGAAATGTCAACCATTGATATTTGTAAATCTAACGGTTCAAGTGTTATTCTGAAGGTTTGAAGTCACAGCTCTAGTGTTTCAGACATTTTCTTCCAGAATGCAACTACAACCATCCATTGAAAATTCATTGAATGGTCATCGGTTATATTAATTTGCATTGACATCTTGCTTTAGACATAATAAATATGTTGACACTTTTCCCCATTCCGGACACATTATGAAGGAATTTGGATGTGTGGAAAATTTGTCCCGGAATAGAACAATATGTAGCATTTGATAATTTTGCCACACACGATATGATTTTTTATTGGCATAACAGTTTTTTCCGCTAATTAATTTTTTATTGGTTTGAAACTATATTTAATTTGCCAATGATTTTTTTATTGGTTTGAAAATTGGATTAATTCGCCAATGAAAATATTTTTTGGGTTTGAAAATAGATTTTAATTGCCAACAAAAATATTTTTTTATTTAGAAAACAGGTTTAATTCACCCATAGAAATATTTTATTGGTTTGAAAATAGGTTTTAATTCACCAATGAAAATATTGTACTGGTTTGAAAATAGGTTTTAATCACCAATGAAAATATTTTATTGGTTTTAAAAAAATTACAATTCGCTAGGATTTTCTACAGACCTCTAGTGATTACAAAAGATTCGTCAATTGAGATTATTTTTTTTCTCAGAAAAACGAAAAAATTCGCCAATAAAATTAATATTTTTCTTGGGAAGTATACATGATTCGCTAGTTTTATACACCTTCTCTAAGGGGGGGGGTCCCTTAAAGTTATCCCTGATCCCCTTAGTTTCGATGTTGGATGCATTTATATTTCATTGACATAAAACATTTTATTCTAGTTTGGAAGAGTCAAAAGTTGTAAGAGAAAACTACATTTTAATTATGTTTTCTTCTATGTCCATTTGTTTTAGTTATGCAATCCTTGTGTATAATTTGAGCCTAAAGGCCCACTTCATGTTGGCATACTATTTCATGTTTAAGCCTTTTCATAAACTATGGACTTTATGATCTAATTGGTCATTGATATGTGATAGACAATCATGAGTAACTTATGTTGTGCTTTCCTATTGTTGAAGTAATCACAACCCACAAGTTATATGGGATGACCAAGTTGGATGATCATTGCATGTTCCCTTTGGTAAACAAGAGTTCACTTACATAAGAAATCTATCTAGTTGGTAGTGAAGTGGCTAGTAGTATTAGAATTTTATGGTATCACATGATGTGATGTCACTCTCTAGTTGGTTAAGTTATTCTATGCATTGGTAGGTGGTGGGTTTATACACGGGTCCTAGGATCATTTTCACCTCTTAAACTTGGGCCAATATGATGGTACTATTGAAATTAAATATTATTAAATAGTTTCTCTTAGGCTTAGACATGGGGATATATAAAATTTTTACAAGGGGAGAGACAACCTCTAAACATTTTAAACAAAAACTATATAGTAGTGTAAAAATATACAAATTTAAAAGTGTTCTAAAAGTTATCCATGAGTGATAGTATTTACTATTATCCTATTGTTGTTCAGGTATGTTGCAAGATTCTACCATTTTTATTTTATTGTACTTTGTTATTGGACTTGATCAACCCAATAACTTTGTACATGTTTTATAAAGTATTGCATGAAAGAGATATCCTTAGGAATGTTATATCATATCATGATAAGGTGATATATGATGTTTTGACTAGATTAAATGTTACCAACACCCTATTGTAGCAACAAGCTAATTTAAATTCCATCCTTGTAGGATTCAAAACTTACCTTAGAACTTTGTTTGAGTACCTGTGTGAACGATATCAACTCTATTCAAGGGTAATTGTGTATGTGTTTCCATTCGATTGTATTTGGTATATGAAAAGAGGATATTCTCGAATGTGTGACTATCATATTGGGATATATTATGGTACTCAATGATGAGTGACTGCATAGTATGAGATTTGCATGCCATTCACTAGGTAAGTGCTATGAGATCACATGATAATACTTTTGTATATTTTATGTTGAAGTGACACCTAAAATATTAAAACATTTGCATTAAAGATAAGGTTACACATGAATGACCAAGTTTAAAATATTATTTGATAAGAGATTTAGTGTATACACTTGTATTAGCTTCTCAAGTATAAATTCATGATTTATTCCATGTGAAAATGTATTTATAGTTCTAATCATGTTATTGATTAAAAAAGTATTTCTATTGGACTTAATTGTGGTTTCAGTTAAAGCAAAAGAGTTATTGAAAAGATCCAAAATTTGAGAAATATAATTACAGATGAAGTTAAAATGAAATAGATTCATTGTAATGGTGTTACATCCACACTTACTTGACTTATTATTTTTTTTGAATTATGTTGTAAATTTAACTTGAGCTATTGAGGACAGCAAATGATTTATAGGTGAGAAATTCTATGTGATTTTTTCCCCAAAATGGAAAATAAATTCATTTAATGAATCACCCTTTAAAATTATAAAAAGAGAAAGTTTATAATTAAAAGGATATAGAAAAAATAAAGGATATTATGATCCTTTTGGTTAAAATGGAGATAAATAAAGAATATTAATAAAAACCTCATTTAAAGGGGATAAATTATTATGTATGTTAATGATAACCTTTGTGAAAGGGTGTGATAGTTTGAAAACCACCCCTCAGAAGGTTATATAAGACATCTATGTGAGACTTGGAAGGGGCATGGAGAATACTCAAGGAAGATGAAAGTGGTTTGGTGGGATATGGGCATTGGAGAAGGGGTCACACAGATTGTGTCCAACTTGGGGTATAAAGTACACCTGGAATTTTCCTGGCTAGGGCTTGAACATTGTATGAGTAGGTATAGTGTAGTTGGTGTGAGTGGGCACATATTTGAACATTGTACAAGTAGGTACAATAGTTGGTGTGAGTAGGCATATATTGTGCTTTTTCACAGGTTCTCCAAATGCAACTTAGCTAGGGCCAAGGCCACTAAAATCTTCCTAGGGTGAGATTGGTTGATCCAAGTCCTCTAATTTAGATAAGTACTGAACTTATTGTTAATAAAGAATACTGGAATTATTATATATATGGGTTTTTGATGTTAATATGATTATGGATTTTGTTATTGAATTGGCTATGTTAATTATTTACTTTAGAGTTCCTATTAAATTATCATATGTTTCAATTTACATTGGAATTTATAACCTTGCATACTTTAAATTGTATAATTCTATTATTAACTATATTTAAATCTGATGAAAATAATTAATGACTTTGGGGAAAGTAGCGTTACAAAATTGTGCATAGTAGTATCAAGTAATACAATTATTGGAGGCCATCTAATACTATATTATGATAAGAAGGAAGTAAATTCTATTAGTCATGCTAAATGTTAAGTTACACCATAAGAATGTAAATGGAGAGATTATTAGTAATATCAACACTTTGTGTCAAATTGTGGAAATATGATAGCCTGTAGAAGTTTGTAACATTGTTGAGCAAGTTGCTTGTGGAGGCAAATGTGTTCTATGAGCAATTATTGGGAACTAGTGGGGGACTATGTTGAATAATGAACAATAATGGTAATGCTAGGTATGGCACACATGTGTGCGTGCACACACATATGCAAATAATGGGGATTAAACATATTATGTGTGAATTCCTTACACTTTGAAGTTCTTGGCAATAATTCATTTCATATGTTGCCACTACTTATTCTGTGGGATAAGTTAGCTATCTCAACGAAGTGGACATTGACAATTATATACATGTATTGAATGCTAGATGAGTATGTTAAAACCATTTCTTTAGGAAAGTAATCAATCATAAAGTGATGTCTTGCCTTATGTAATATGAGATTATTCAAGGGTCTTGAGGCTATATGATCATGACTGGGTACTAACTTAATAATCTATGTATCATTGTTATTTTCTGAAATGTTCATTTAGTTTATGTATAGATATTAGGTCATGAATTGATCTTACATTGTACAATTTTGTAAAAGATATGGTATTCTGCCAAGAAGTTGGAATTACTACCTATTATTGGAAACCTTGTCTTGTGGGCATGATTTGTAATCTATATTGTGCTAGTTTTTTAGATGTAAACAATAATTATCTTATTTGACTTGTTAACCTTACTTGGTGGGGTTGCTTTTATGTGAATCTATTTTGAATGAAAGGGAGGGAAGTTTATGGTGCAAACTATAAAACCTTTGATTCCTAAAAGGGATATGTATGTAAAGTCATTTTAAATGAACCCTTGAGGTATAGGTTTGGGTTTAGCAATGTGTCATGATATAGAGATGTTGTTCTATATAGTGCAAGAATGTAGGTAGTGACAAAGAATTGGTGCCATTGCCATGGTTTGGTAAAGTTACTAAGTAAACACTTCTATATTGGAAAAAAATGTTGTTATAAAATTACTTGCTTCCATTGCCATGGTTTGGTAAGGTTACCAAATCAACGTTTCTATATTGGAAAAAAATGTTGTTATAGAAATACTTGTTTCCATAGTTTAAAGTGGAAAAATGCCAATAGGATAGTTAAGAACTAGAACATATTAATTTATTTGGTCATTTTATTTGCATCCATGAAAAAGGTAGATTACCAAGATATGTAATGTGTTATGCATTGATAACAAATCTATAACCTATATAAAAAATAGTGACCAAAGGTGGTTATTACACCATTCTAGATTAAGAAAAACAAACTTGAAAAGAGATTATTGGTAGAAATTATGTGGAAAACATTGACTATTAGTAAATGAGGGTAGATGGCAAAATCCCAAAAAAGTCATTACACTTAATCAAATTTAAATATTGTGGAATGTAATAATGAAGTTTGGAACACTAATATTGCATTTGTAATTGAATTAAGTCCATCAGTATGTTTAAAAAACATGGAAGAGGCTCAACAAAGTTAGCTATGGACAAATCAATTATTTTTGGTATTGATAAGCTGCAAACACTAGTGTAGATCTCGATAACAAAAAGCCCAACAGGCAGCAAAACAAGCCCACAGCCACAGACAATACAAAAATAGTTGAATAGCAGCAGATGATTAAAATAGTATTAAAACCAAGTCCACAGCATAAAACATAGGAAAAACTAAATAAACATTTCTTTCCAGTCATCCTTAAGTAGCTTGATCAAGTCCTCCTTGTTCTCATTCATGGTGTCCATGCCAGCAGTAGAGTGATCCTCCTATAGAATAGAAAAGGTAGAGGCCACCCTGTGAAAGACTTTCATGCAAACCTTCATCAGCAACTTAACTTTATTCTTAGCATCAAAAAGATGGGATTTAACATCCTCTAGTTCCTGAGCAAACTTTTGTTGTGGTCATCAGTTCTGGTACTCACTACCTCCTTGTCCAGCGTCTCTAGGATTCCACCATCATTGGGTTCACTATCATAGAATGAGTTATTCATTGAATCAAAATGACTCGCACCTTCATGTTCCTACACTGGCATTGTCTTGACTTCCTTTATTTCCATTTCATACTCGAGGTCATCATGCTTTGAATTCAAAGAGTAATCCACAATCTTGAGTATCTGGGGCTTCCCTCCCACCAACCTAGAAGACCTTCTAATGCTCAGCCTTCTTTCAGAGTAGTCTTTACCCACTGTCTTCTCATTATCCATAGCAATATCCTCCAAATTTTGAAACTGAGAAATGTCCTGCTTATTCACAGTCTCTGGCTCCTCAATCCTCAGACCCACATCTCCTTTTTTAGCTTTCTTCTTTCCTCCTTTGGTAGGGCTAGGTTGACATTGTTGTCTTTTACATTTTTTGCTACCTTGAGGAGGTGGGCTATTTTTCAAACCATAAAGGCCCTCTGCCACTTCTTCACGGGATTAGCAATGGGACCCATCCGCCCCACCAAAAATAGAGAACGCAGGGTCCCTACCTGGGAGCTGAGCCTTAGGAGTAGAAAGGCCTTTCAAGGTGGGGCTAGAACACCGGATAGCAAGAGACTTAGGGAGGGGGTCTGCAAGGTTAATAGGCTATGGACAAATAAATTGTTGTTTATCTTAACAAGGAAAATTTATAGTGCTCCAAGAGATTGCATTTAGTATTCTAATGGCTTGAAAATAGTAACCCAAAACTTGATGACAACCAAAATTACATAAAACTTAATGAACAAAAGGGTTGTTTAATCTACTAAATTTTATGAATACTTTCTTATAAAAAAACACCTATTTCTCACATTTAGCCAACCTAACACAAAATTTTAGAGTATGGATCACAAGTTTGGCAAATTTCATGGCACCCTACAAACCATTTCTTGTGGTAGTGAATAACCTTGATTTAAAAATTCCTTTTTCAAATTCAATAAGTTTATTCCACATTATTTTAGACCAACTTGTAGGAATAAAGATCATCATTACATTTAATGGATTACTTTTTAGAAGAAAAACTAGAAAAGTCTCAATCCCTTCCATCTCCAACTCAATATGGAAGATAATGTGGTTTCGTTAGTATTATAAAAAATGTTTTTGATTAGATAAGAGGCAAAAGAGGGTGTCGATCCCATAATAGTAAAGCCAAAAAAGGTGCACCAAAAACTATAACAGTTTAACAACCATCAGAGTTTAAGCAAAAGACCAGAAGAACAAAGCAAACAAAAACCACAGAACCAGCAGTTCGACAGCAGACTAATAGAAGACACAAACAAGCCTCCAATGGCTAATTAAACATTTTGTCCCAATCATCAACCAGAATTTGGAAAATGTCCTGGTAGTCCTTTAGCTTCTTGCCTTTCTTACCTTTGTCATCTAGCTCTGTCTCCTAAAGAACTGCCAGGGTCCTGGCAGATCTGTGCATCACCTTAGTAGAGAATTTTTCCAGAGCGCTATATTTCTGCTCCAACATGCTAACCCTCACCATCAGGTGTTCAATCTAATTATTCTTACTGATTTTTGCACCTTTTTTCTGGTTACCTTTACATTTACATTTCTTCCCTTTCTCGCAACTGACTGAGTCTGAACCATGAACATTAAGTTCAGGGAAGTTATTGGGTCCCTCATCTTCCACCACAATCTTATCACTTTTCATTTCTTTGTTAATAGAAATTTCACCACCCAAAAATTTAGTCTCTGCCACCTCGGTGTCAACCTTGTTATTTCCTTTAGAACTAGTGCCATACTGCTCATCGACATCCTTTGGTTTTTTTCCTTTGACTCTTCCTCACCCTACTGACCCCCGAGTCTTCCTTATTCACTTCCTCAATCTATTCTTCCCCCTAATGCTCACTATACTTGATCTTCGGCATGTCCCCTATCAACATAGCTTTAGTGGATTCCTTTTTCAATGCTGACAACTGTTGAGGTGTGGGGGCAGGCTTAGCAGCAAGTCTGGAGGATCTTCTAGCTGACGGCATCCTAGGTTTGCTTTCAGTAATGGTGTAGTCTTCATCCACACTATCAGTATTCTCACTTTCCTCCTTTGAACTCACTTCCTCCTCAACCATGGGCTTAGAAACCCTAGTACCACTACCAGTGCCCCTTTCATCAATTGAGCCGCTGCAAAACTTTTTTAAGGGGGTAACCTAAGCAAGAGAATATGTAGAATATTTTCTCTTAGAAGGGGTAGCCGCCTGAGATTTAGGGGTCAAGTCCTCAGTGGAGGGCTCAGGGCTAGTAATCATAGAGAGTTTCTTTTTTACCATTTTTAATATAGGAATCTGGGGTAATTTCAACAATGATCACCAGATTGTAAATTTTCGTGGCAGCTTTGGGTGAAGGGGACGGTTCAAGTTTGACAAGGGTGAGGATTTTGGGAGGACAAAGATCAAGGGTTAATTTATATCACCTCATTATGAGCCACTGGTGAAGAGGGAGTTCAGGTTTACTAGGGTCCAAAGTGTGTTGTTCCTTAGTAGTGATTATGGATAGCTCGAGGGAGGAGAGGAGGTAAAACGGGAAATTGATAATCTTATTGCATCTTAAATGAGTTAGGAGTGCAAAATGATAATAAAAAAACCTTATAAACCTTCCTTCCAGAGTAAAGTATTTCATAATCATGAAACATACCTCATCCCAAGGTTGAGGAAGCTTCTATCTGTCGAACCCCCCTTGAAGGTTGTATAGGACCTCATCCTTCTTAAGAAAAGTCTTCATGCCTTCATTATTAGAGACTTTGCTTTTCCTAGGGTGCTTGGTGCCATCAAAGGGCATGTCGGTAGCCATACCAATGCCCTCCTTAGAGATGTTGATAGTCACATTGCCCACCTTAGCCTTTCTGTTATCATAAGAATGCAGGAACTAAACAGAAAGGTTCTTGTCGAAGCATTGAAGGAACTCCAAATAGGAAGCAACACCCCCTTCTTGACAAATATGCCAGACAGTCTCATTTTGTTTAAACTCTTTGCATGACTCCAACTCCGTGCATGTTCTATCCCCCCCATCACACAATCGGCAATCTTAAGCAAAAAGACCCTGGAGGTAACAGACTTAGCAGAGCAAAAAGTGAGAAAAAACTTAGCAATTAAGCCTTTATAGTTCCTATTCCCAACAATGCCAATAAAAATAGTAGTAATGATTTTCATAGCCTTCCCATCGGCCGAGGTGGTGTACTTGCTATAAAAAAATGTTACTATCCACAAATGATCTAGTAGATGAAAGTGGGTGGATGATTCAAGCTACAGAATGCTATATAGAGATAGAAATAAAATAAAAGGAACCATAATAATTTTTAAAGCAAAGATAAAGAAAGAAAGGGAAGAATCCCAAAACATGTATAAACTTATATTATTAATTTCAAATACTAAAAGCAAAGAGGGATAAACTTTCAAATATATAAGGAGTGGGAACTAATGTACACATTAGAAGATAGTAATCTTACTTAATATAAGGTAAAGTATTATCCTCTACAATGCATAGAGGATGGATACACGAGCTGATCTAGAACTATCATTAGAACTTAGAATATTAAGCTTTAGTGTAAAGAATTGCTAACATAGAAATATTGACCATGCGTGTCAAAATCTTCAAGTTGAGTAAAATTGTTAAAAACAATGATACTAGGAATTACTATTTGACTCCACCATAGTTTTTGAAGTTAATATTTTAATTTATTTTATCTAAAAATTCCTTAGAGTATTTCATACTATTCAAGCTTGATTTACCTCAATTGAGAGCAAGTCACCTTGAATAATCTTGTAAGGTGTAAAAAGCCTACATCTAGGCACTTGAGATTGGAGCCATTATATATTCAAATTTCTCATCCCAAAACAACACTGAATCCTCAATTTTTGAAGATTTGGGTACAACTCCATAAGCCCTTGGAATATGGCATTACACTAGTACATAAACAACAATATGTGATTAAAAAACTACTTAAAACTACTTATAAATGACTAAACTTGGTCACGTGACCATTAGTAGTTTATTGCCAGTCATTTATAATGTGACCAAATCTATGACTAAACTAATTTTAGTCATTTATTTGGTCGTTTTGATTGATTGATTTGGGAGTATATTTAGTCATTGATTTAGTCATATATTTAGTCATATATTCACTGAGCTTGGTCACATGACCATTAGTAGTTTATTTCTAGTCATTTATTTGGTTGTTTTGATTGACCAATTTGGTGGTATATTTTTAGTCATTGATTTGGTCATATTTATTCACTGATTTCTATCAATTGGTAGTATATTTATTCATTGATTTCTGTCAACTGGTAGTATATTTAGTCATATATTTTTAGTCATATTTATTCACTAATTTTTGTTAGTTGGTAGTATATTTAGTCAATTGGTAGTTTATTTAATTATTTTTGTTCACTGATTTCTACCTAAAATTGTTGGAAATGAGACAATACTTTGAGGTTTAAACATAAAACACATAAAAACATAATCAATTTCATTCATTTGCACATAATGAAACAACTATTAAGAATGCAAAATATTAAAATTTTATTGAGAAAATGTCTTCTTATAGCAGATACAAGACAAAAATATGTGTCTTTGCTTGGAAAAATGTGTTACAAAGTGTGTTTCTCAGTGTTGTGACTAAGAAAACTGAGTTACAATGCTCTATTTTTTTATTATACAACTCCAAAACATGAAAGAACTACTTGAAAAATGAAGCCTAAGGGTCCTATGAAAGACTCCTCTGTAGACTTCACACCATGAATACTCAGTATGGTTTGAGAACTATGTTCTACATATACCTTGACTGATAAGCTTTACTAAACATGACAGTGGACAAATCCAAACCGATCACAAACATTTATTAGTGGATGAGCATCTGGAATTCTTGCTTCCATCAGAAAGTTCTTTGTTTTTTTAGCATCATAGAAGTTTGACTCTCTGGTTACACATTCCACCTTCTTGATTTGTCCAGTTTTGGTTGTTGCTTCAATGTATTTGAAGTGAATGTCGGGATCCTCACTACTAATGACATTGAAAATATAGTTTACCATATAAGTACAATGTTCCCAAGCTACTACAAAATTACCTCCATAAATAAATCAATGAATATCAATGACAAAATGATACAAGTGACAATCCAAAGTCAAATCACCTAGAGCTCAAATATGCACCTAAGAAGATATATAGCCCTTCATAAGACTTGAACTGTTTAAACAACTTGATGTATGAATCTACACCCAATATAGGCACTACAAGAAATAATCATATAACAAAACAAATTACATTGAGAGCAATAGTTTAATAGTCACCTCAACTTCAGAGTTCCATATCAAAAACCATAAGCTATTTATCAATAGGAAGAAGATATATGAATTTACAACAAATAGAAAGCAATTACCTGAAGAAAGAGATCAGTGATGACATTGTAATCAACTAGACAACCACCCTCCATTTGAGACATCATCAGTGCAAAGTTTACAGCACCCTACAAAATTTACTCAACTTTGAATAAGACGTCTCTTCAAAACATCTTCAGATTCAACATCAAAAATATATTTCTATCAATTGATAATACCTGGGGATCAGAGCACAAAATTGTCTGGAGGAGGAACAAGTAATCAAGAGTGTACTGGGGACATGGTCCATGTGAGATGTTGTCAATAGCCACCTAGCCAAAAGGGAAAATAGTTGCTCAAATCAGTATTATACACAAAAACCATAAAAAGATGCATGAGAACAATCACTAAAATTTGAAATAAAATGCACATCCTGTTTGTTTCACATTCTTGGGTAGGATCTTTCATGAGACAATGTCTTTTCAAGTCTATTACAAAATGTAAGAAAAAACATTAAATTCCCTACAATAAGGCAAGCAATCTTCATAACACTCTTAACCAACAACCTCTATAACATTACTCATGTTTGGAATCTAAACAATTGGTTAAAGAACTAGGCATTTTGCCATTTTCTTACCCCATGTGAAGATAAATGAACAAAAGCAAATCCTAGGTTGTGTTTCCTCTTGTCTCTATTTGATTCACATGTGCTTAGAGGCATAGCAAGGTCTACAGATTATTGGGTGAATATTTTGTCTTCAACTAACTAAAAGCAAAATGGTTATATCAACCATAGTGTAATGAGATAAATCTCTCCTCTTAGTAAGGGGAGGTTCCCTATTAACTATTTCAAATTTATTTACACTTAAAACTAATTTTGGGGTGAAACCATGTCATCCATTTCTCTTTTTTCAGAAATGATGTTTACAATATAAAATATCACTTTCACAATACAAATCAAAATCACCAAGAAACTCACAAGAGCACAAAATCTATCATTGCTCCTTTTACTAATTTACAATCTAGAACCCAGTAGGATAAGGTGCAACTCAAAGTCTTCACCGAATAATACAACAAAACATACAATCACAAAAGATAATAATAGTTCAAAGCCTTTCCAATATCTTTTACTTTAAAACATCAAATCACAAGCTAAAGATAATTGTTGTAGCACAAAGTCTCCATAATCAGCTTTAGAACATCTCCTAGATTATTCACACTCACACTAAAATTTGATCAAGTAGATAAGATAGTATAAGAAAAAGGACATAAGAACAATTTCCAATATGCCACAAGTTATTCCAATACAAAGATTGAAAGATTGCTTTCTTTTCTATTCACTTGATAAAATATGATTTACAATTTGAACACAAAGTCTCAAAATGCTCTTCAATTTGGCAGAGTTTCACTGTAATAACTAAAAGATAGATAATTACAATGGGGGTCCTCTTTATTTATAGGAGAAACCGAGAGCAAAAATAGGAAAATCCTAACTACTTTGACTTATTCAAACAAAAGAGTCCTATTTGACTTATGACTTCTTTTGTCTCATATGCAATTACACATGAATATGTCCATATCAAAATTTAAATTACATATACAAGAATAAAATAAACTAAGGCATCAAAAGGAACTTCAGCTTCCTCCATCATTCTTCTTTAGGAAGTCTTGATACATGGCCTGTATAGCTGCCATTTCACATGCATCTGGCTTTGCTGTATTTTCTGAGATAGTGTGGGCCCAGAGAACTGCATCTTTTACTACCTTTATTGCCTTCTCATGCTTGTCAAGGTTGTCCTTTAGGTTCTCAAAAGTTGAATACTGATCATAGAGGCTATCCATAGAAAGTACTGAGGGCACTTCATCTTTGAATTTATGTTGAACCATATTTTCAAAGGAGCTTATCATTTCATCTGTTGAAAGGAACTTATGATCTTCACCTGTGAGGGTGCATGGGAGTTCTTCCAACCTATGCAGAAGCATGACATCATTGTCTTCACTATTTTCATGAGCTTGGCATAAGTCATCAAGTAAGCTTTTTACTATATGAATACCATGAACAAGAGACTCCTTAGTCTTAAGATATGATTCCCAATTTGAAATGACCCCAATGGTAATTAGATTATTTATCTTAATCTTTTTCATCTCTATCCACTCCTCCAAGCTCTCTTCCTGATCCTGCAGTTCTTGGGAAAGTAAGTCAACCATGTTATCAAGCTCAACTTTGGCTTTATCCATCTTTTCTTTTCTTTCTATGGTGGTCTTCAACAAAATTCGCCCTTGGGCTAGAAAGCGTTCCACAATATCTCCTACCACTCTTCCTCTGGCCTGAGCTTTTTCCACCTTCTAAATTAGAGGATCTTCTACAGTTACTACCATGGGTTCCACAATTTTAGATGACTTTACTACTTTTTGAAGAACAGCAGCAAGTTATTCTACTTTAGCTTTATACTGTTCTTTCTCCTTCTTGACTTCATCATATTTTTTGAGCAAGGTGCTGGCAGTAGTTTAAAAATTTGCCTTAATGCCTTCATGAGTTAGTTTACCTAACTCAACCCTTGAGATGACATAATCATTCATATCAAAATTGTCGATAGTAGCATCCTCTAGTGGCTTGGCAATTTTTGCATATTTAATCCCCTTTTCATTGATAAGTCTAGAAATAGTCTTAGGCTTTTTCTTCAAAGTTTTTGACTTCAAAGGCAACAGCTTCTCTATATCAATTTCATCTGGTGAAATTGCTTGCTTTTTCTTTTTCGGGGTATATGTAGACAACCAAGGAGGTACAGAAGCACCCACATTAGGAGAAGAATCAAATACTTGCTTTGTCGGGTCCATGTTTAATCCTATTATTGTAACAATAGGACTGGAAGGAGTAAAAATAGCAGTAGTATCAACAACCTTTTTAGAACTATCTAGAAAATTTTCTAACATAGTTTGTTCACCGATATCAAAAGACTGAAAAGACAAACTAGGAATGGACCTAGATGAATCAAACACTATTCCAAAACTTGTTCTTAAAGAAGGGGGAGTGTTATCCGAGGAAACAACAAAAATAGGAGAAATAGGAGTATTTGAAACTGCAGGAAAAACACTAGAAATAGGAACATGAAGCTGAGATTTAGAAACTTGGGATTCTAATAAAAGGTTCTTCTGTGGGTAAAGTTGTGAATCACCAAGTTGTTCATGTTTTACGTTCTCATCTTTACCTTGTTCTGCTTCATCTTCCTTAGCAGGCTTTTTAGATATTTCTTCTTGCTGGATATCCTTAGCGTTCTAAAATATTTTTTTGTTCAATTTCAACATCCTCAACCTCCATTTGCTCAACATCAGTGTCTTCAATGCTAGATTTAGTAACATTAGAGGTCTTTGTGATCTCCTTCTTCTTCCCTCCCTTAGATACAAACTTAATTTTTGGCTTACGTGTTTTGGAGGAAGAAGGGGTGTCACTCTTATTCTTGGTCTTGTTTCCACTTTCTTACCCGTTTGCTCTTGAGTTTCAGTCTTTGACCCTGTAAGAAATTCCTTCAAGCTGATCCCTTTGCTTTCCAACCATATGTTTGTGTTAGCCAAGATCGGCTGAAATCTTTTCCTTATAGAAGTCTCCTCTTTGACTGACCATTTTACTTCTAGAAGAGGTTAGACTTCAACATTCTTAGTATTATATTTGGGATCTAGAACATCCCCATCATCTTCCATTCCATCTGGAATATCCACAAGGCCCAGCTCTTCTATCTGACTCAAATAAAGTCTACAATAGTCTAACTTCCTAATCTCATTTTGTGTCATGAGGTCAGCCCAAATATCTTCCACCATTGGCATATGGAAAGTTGACTTTCTTTTGATTTTATCTTGTACCCTCCTAAAGTCAAAATGGTCCCGTTTCTTGAAAGTTTTCATGGTGACCAATTGCAATTCAGAATCAACTATTTTTGCCTTGGTAGCTAACTAAACTGAGTACCTTCCAATTTCTATAGGAAACTTTATCCCTAAATTTTTTAGCTCCATTTGTTATTATGTACTGTAGACACCTAAAATTGGCTTGCTCTGCAAACCAATTTCTCGTATCTCTACACTAATTTATCCCTCCTATTAATTAAATGAATTCATTTTATTTAATTAATTTATCCCTAACCATCTATCTATCCCTTGTGATCAATTAATTCATTTAATTTATCACTATACCTTATGATTATATCTTCATTGATTAAATAAATATTCTCAATATTTATTTAGTTAATTTTGTCTATTTCCCTAATCCTTGTTAATTAGATAAATCATGCTTATCTGATTAATCTATCGTATTAATCAACCTATTCCTAGCCTAGTTGATTAAATAAGCAATTGTTTAATCAATCTACCCTAGCCTACCTATTCCCTAGACCTAAGTTAATTAAACTAAACACTTAATTAACCCTACTTAGCCCATCCTCCCACACACCTTTGAATAAAAATCAATCTTTTATTCAAAGAGTCAAATCCTCCTTACCCCTCATTTATCACCCTCTTACACATGTAAGAGTACATCTTCACATCTCCACATAAAAGTAAATTTTTAATTCACTTGTCCTATCCACTCTTACCAAAAATGAATCTTTAATTCATTTTTGTCATCCACACCTTTCCCCATGTGAATTTAAAATTCACAAATAATGAGAGCCCTCCAATCCCATTGACTTAATGTCAACCCTTGATTTCTCTCATCCACTCCCCTTGTGACACTTGTCACAAGGCTATGACCTCAATCTAAACCCTAACTCTCAACCATTTCTAGCCCTTGATCTCATCTTTTAATCCTCACCCTCCATCTATTTTCCAAAAATCTATAAATAAGACCCTCACCCAATCCATTCAAAACAACTTCTTCTTGCATCCTTACCATGCTCAAATTTCTCTCAAATCTTCTCATCATACCATCATAATGTCAAAATCACTCTAGCCATCCCCATTTCAATCTCCATCTAAGTCCAATCTCTTGTCTACATTGTGTTGAGCTAGCATTAGAGCAATCCACATTCTAGTCTTGGGTAGAATCTAAGGAGCTCTTGGGTGCAACTCCTTCCTACTATCTTGGATTTGTGAGTCAAAAGGAAGGTATATCATTTGTGTTTTGTATTTGATTTATGTTTTGCCTTTCATTTTGACTTCATATATTACATTGGCATGCCTGGTGGGACCCACAAGGTCCATATCTAATTTTTTTTTGTGAGTTTTTGTTTTGGAGACATGTTTTTGCAGGTCTGGCACTATCTACCCTATGCAGTGGCGCTATCTTTAGTGCGTTTTAGCACTATTTACTATTTTAGTGCTATTTTACTGAGCACTTTCTCTCCTAACTTTCACTCACAAATCTGTCCAACTTTCTTTGTCTTCCTGCTGTTTCTTGGGTTATCTGTACTTTGTTTTTGAAGGAATCTTAAACGAAGAAGGGGAGACTATGGCAAAATTTTCCTAAAATCATCCGTTGACCAACTCTGTGCTGTATTGGTGCTATCATCACCTAGTTCAGCGCTATCTTTCTCACTGCAAAGTGTAAACTAAGGCAAAAACATAGTCTAGCGCTATTTTGCCTCTGCATTGGCTCTATTTTATGTATTAGCGCTATATTGTGTATGTATTGGTGCTATTTTATGTATTAGCGCTATATTGTATCTAGATTGGTGCTATTTTCTGTATTGGCACTATTTTCTCTATTAGCACTATTTTCTGTATTAGCGCTATTTTTTGTATTAGTGCTATTTTCTGTATTAGCACTATTTTTTGAGACTAACTTTTGGGTTCTGTGCAGGGACTGACAACTTGTTTGTAGGTCATCAACATCATCTTGAGGACACTAACAAGTTTTTGCAAGATTTTTCAACTTTAGTTTAAACAAACACTTCAATTTGGAAACTAAAATGAACCCTTGCATGCTAGTTTTACACAAACATTTCGATTTGGTGTTATAAAAATTGATCAAACAATCAAACAAATCTTTGTGTGAGTGTGCGCCCAACATTTAATTTAGTGTTCTAAAATTTACAAATTGTGTGCCAAACAACAACAATCCAAACACTTCAATTTGGGCTTTAAAAATGAACCACAAATTGTATCAATCAAATCATTGGGCTTAAAAAGAACAACAACTTGCATTCTTCATGCATATAATCAAGAAAACTAAAATTGTGTGAAGTGTTTTGTGATCTTTTACTTGTGGTGTGAAAAGCGTATGCTCTTCCCTCGCACCATTTTGGTGACCTTGGGAATCAAAAACTTCTCACAACACTTGCATTAAATCACCCCCAACTTAATCTAAAGATCTAAAATGAACCATGTTTAGTGTGATGCAATCATAATGAATATGTATGCTCTCCCCTCACATCTTTGTATGAAATTGGGGATCAAAAGTATTTTTATGATTATATTGCTTTTGTAATCCTTAGAGGGCCTGCCTGCCACCCCGCTTCGAAAGGTGGGAACGACCCAAACGAAAACAAGATAAAGCCAAGCTCTTTCAAGCTGCTATATAAATTAATGTGTTTGTGACAAAAGTCACAAGCAACAGGTGTTGTTGTGTTATACCGACAGCCAACCTCCCCTAAAACCCTCCAAGGCGTAACCCTTGGAGGCTGGGAGACTCCATAACGGAGAGTAGTGTTACCGCATGTATAACCACATGAACGAAAGCACTTACTACGAACCTTTGTTCTAGAAGCCAAAATCTCTCTACTTGTTTAACAAGTATTGTCCTTGCTTCACTTTAGGTTATGCATGCTTGATAAATCTTTCACAAACAAAAACTTTGGCCATTGTGTTTTCTTTCTTGATTGTTCATCTACTTGCCAAGAAAAATCAAATTCATCCATCAATCCAACCATTCACATCCTTTAGAGCTATTTTCTTCTATTTTAGCACTATTTTCCATCTGTTTTAGCACCTTCTTTGTCATGCCCACATTTTCCATGCGGTCACAATATGCATCACGCGTGTCATGTCCACATGCATCATGTGGTCATGATATGAAATACCAAAAATTTTCCCTTACTACTCTGAAAACCCCCTCGCATGTGTAAGTGTGCTCGGTGGCGTACGCTTAAGGCGAAAACAATACAATTGACGGCGGCGTACCAAGTACATGAGCGCACACCCTACGCAAGGAAACGTGTGGTTTCCTGACTTAGGTTAATCTCATGAATTATATTTGAACAACAATTGTTTTAGGTGATAGATCATTTTTCAGCAAAGCACGATCATCTGATTCTTCTTTCCATTTTCTAGAATTTAATATTAATTTCTCCTCCTTTAGACTTAGCATTTTCAACCAAGCCCGTTCATTTGCCCTCTCTTCCTTTTCTTGAAATTTAATTTTGATTGTATTTCTATCTCATTCCCCTTCCCGTTGTGCAAGATCTTCTTATGTTATACTATTTTTTTTCTTCACATTCTTTATCGAACAACAATAACACATCCTTTACATTATTCCTAATTTCTTGGTAAACCAGATCACTAACACAAGGTTGGCTAACTTCACTCGACTTAGTCCCCCTAGGGTTTTGCTCTAGGTTTTAGTTCAACATTTGAATTAATTTTAATAATCAACCTATTCCTAAACAGGATTAACGGTAGGTTAAACTTACTTAGTTCTCTTAGCCCTATTTGGAAATGCTGCGCATTTTCTCCTCTTTATTTTCCAAGGTTAGCTGTTCTTTCTCTTTCTCTCTTTTTTTCTTTCAATTAGACATTTATTCTCTAAATCTACAGTTGAGTTTAAAATGGTCACTCATGGAATGCCTGTGATGGCTTGTTTGCATTTTTTTCAGTGTCCTTTGTAAATGAAGGGATCATACTTTCCTCTTCATTTTCCTATCATTTAATTTGGGATAATTGTTAAAACTTCCAAGAAACTCTTCTTTAAAATTAAAATATATTTACCTATGCTCTTTTTAAATTGTAATTGTATAAACAATGTATTTCTGAATTACAACCTGAGTTTAAACATCTATTCAATTCGTATTATACATTATACATAAATAAATCCCACTTTCCTTGATTAAAATTTCTATTTCAAGTCAAATGTTTTAAACTACATATAGTTTGCCTTCAAATGAATAGTGAAAAGTGAATAATAAAAGTAAATAGTGAATAGTAAAAATGAATAGTGATTAGTGGAAAGTGAATAGTAAATAGTAAATAGTGAATAGTGAATAGTGAATAATGAATACTGAAATGGTCCCCATCCTAGGAAGAGACCCTCAAGGTGGCGGTAATTTCAAAAGCAATACTGCAACCCAAATTTTATTTCTTTCATGGTAAGAAAATTACAACTTGACTTATAACAAAATTTAAAACTAATATTTCTACTAAGCTTGCACGGAAATAATACTTTTACAAATTTAATTAAGACATCAACTAACTCTTAACTTTGCAAGTAGGAGAAGAAGGAACTAGACAACTTTAATATCCTATTAAAAATAAATTTTCTTTTGCTCTTCTCATTTATAAATGGTAAAACTTAATGAACTGTAAAATCACAACTAACAACACATTAAGGGAGGATTTTCTCACAACTCTAAAATACCAAATTATACAATGATAGAGAGAGAGAGAGTTCCCCTTTTGTAAAATCAACAAGGATGAAGCTATTAAAAGACCAAGCTCCCTTATGAGTAAAGGAAAATAAAATATTTTCTAAAACAGGAAAACTCTTCAACTCCACTTTAAGCTCCATGAAAACTTGCATGACACACAAGGGTAGAAAACACCACACAAGCTTCTCTCCTCCCTACCATAGACCCACAAGAGGGTCACCCCCGAGCTAGGGAGATCATCCACACACCTAGGGGATTCAACACCACTTCACAACAAGATAAACACAACACACCAAAACACAAATACACCCATAGATATTTACACAATACAAAACCCATCTACTGTGAGTTTAAAGAGGGGTAGGAGAGTGGACACACTCAACTCTAGAGTGTGACCCTTCAATTAAATTTCAACACAGTTTCCTTCTCATGGCCTCAAGCCAATTTGCCAACAAAGATTCCAAGGAGTTCATATTTTGACTCTCAAGCCAAATAACACAATTTCTCAAAGTCACACAAATGCCCTCAAGGCTTTCAACATCCCAAAAGAAATAAGGCATGCAAGGAGGATCACTCCTCCCCTACCCCACACTTGATGAGCATTTCTCCCAAGTGGAAGAAGCTCTGTCAACATCCCAATAAAATTTTCCCACAATAACAAAATTTACAACACAAGTAAAATAAATAATTTTCACACATCCTTCATGCAACAAATAGAAATACAAAGAAAAAGCCATGAAATCCAACCTTAAAAAGCCCTTTAATGGATGAAGTTGATGTAGAGTTCCTCTCCAGCCTCCTCTCCAAATCTCCCTTCTCAAAAAAACAATCTCTCTATGATCACAAGCAAGGGATAATGAATGGAGGATATAGGATGGCTAGAATAATTTTAGCATTATGAGACTATGAAAAGGAGAATAGAGCAGGAATTGGGCATTATGAGGATGCCAGAAGAAGATTTCTTAAAGGAAATTAGGCATGATAAGAATAAAAGAATGAAGTCTCCCTGCAAAAATGAAGTTCCCCTGCAAGAATCAAGTTCCCCTGCAAAAATTCAGTCTTCTCTAATTGTTTAGAGAAGGGTCTCATTTATAGATTTTTAAAAAGATGATGGAGAGTGAGGATCAACAGTTGAGATCAAGGGCTCTCATTATTTGTGGATTTTAAATTCACATGTGAGAACAAAAATGAATTAAAGATTCATTTATTTGGGGAAAAGTGGACTATGACAAGTTGAATTTTTAATTCAACTCATGGGGGAGTGGAGGACAAAAATAAATTAAAGATTGTAATATTTAAATAACCCCACTCTTTTTTCACTATCCCAAGTGGGAATAAAAAAATAAACCTACTCCTTTTCCACTATCCCAAGTGGGAATAAAAAAATAACCCCACTCATGAGGTCCCCCACCATAGTCATTTTCCAACACATGGAGAAATAAAATAAAATCAGTAAAATAGAAATAAAGAGGGAGTGGATGACACACCACCCTCTTTATGGGGGACTCCCACCAAAAGTGAGGAACAAAAAGACAACCCACTCTATTATTGGTGGATCATAAAGTCATTCCATGACTTGGAAATGGGCCTAAGTGTTGATTACACTCATCCTATTTTCTCCATGCCTCTAAATTCGTCACTTAACTTCACTGTGAAGTTAAAGTGACCATATGGAGGTTATCCCAAGGTTATCCTAGTCAAAAGGGTCCCTAGACCCATGGTGTATAACCCAAAGTTGATTTTAACCTAGTTAGGAGTCCCAGGGTTAAGTTAAAGCACAAGTAAAAGGGTCTCAAAAATTTAAAATTAAAAAATAAAATTCCAAACAACAAATCTTACAACACATATCATAATTCACTTTTACAAGAGAGTAGACCTAATTCTTTTAACCTCATGCAAGACAACATTACAACATTTCACCAAACACAGAGTTGATCTTAGTTCCTCGTGGAACTAGATCGGCTTCACAAGGGATACAACATAGGGTATGGAATGATCTCCTGTATTTGTGGTTTCACTAGCAATACCTGCACACTCAATCTTAAAGTTAATTCCACATATACATATCCTAGCCAAAGCAAATTTAATACATGCATTTCTAAAGCATACCACAGTTCTTATAAACATAATGAAATCACATGACAATTTTTCTTTCTAACATCACCCAATTAGTTTTCCTTTAACATAATAAGGTTTAATAGTTTAAAAATCTGGGATCAATAGTCCCACAAATGTAAAAGTATCAACAACAATAAGATAATTAGTCACATGTATAGAAAAGAAAAAGTGTAGGCCTCACATACTCCCCCCTAAGACTGTACTTCCTCCTAGAAGTCATTAAAGAGGTGAGGATAAAAGCAACTCATAAGATTTTAAAATATGATACTAAATGTTATAAAGGCATAATCCCATTCACAAAGCACACTGTATTGATTGAAATCAACATAAGGAATCTCATGTTTATCAATCATTATCACACATACATAAGGAATTCACACATTGTACAACCTGTTTATATAGAACATCAACTCATATACAAATACATCAATTACAAATCTTACATCTAAACACATATTTTATTCATGCACATTACAGGAATTAACTTCACAAGGCTCACATAAAGGTTTACGGGGATGTCATAGTCTCATCATAGAACCAAGTAACCAATAACTAGTGCCAAGTAACCAAAGATCCAAAAACTAGGTAGAATGATGGTCTCAGGGCCACGCGCCTGGGGGCCCCTCTATACATTTCCACAATGACCTACCTCTTGTTTGTATAAGGGGTTTAGCCTCCAAGAGATAGCCAACATAAGAAACAAGATCATTAGGAAGGTAAGTGGATAATGACTAGCCGATACTAGTCCACACTTACCCCCATCCTCAAAAGTTTCCCACGTTTGCTTCCTTATATACACTCCACCAGAGGTCACTCCATCGACATGGCAAGAAGAACAACACAACACAAGACCAGCACTAGAAAATAGAAAGAACCTAGCTTAGCCAACACAAATATCCAGAAAAGCCAAGAGGAGAAGTCTCCAAAACCTAAATTAGAATAAATAAATAAATGAATAAATGCACGCAATTTGAACATTAAAACGACGTAACCATAGGAGTCATGCGAAAAAGGAAGAATCAAAGGTTGTGGCTAAGCTACTTTTAGACAAGATAAAATAACATGGCTGGTCCACACAACCAAGATACAAAAAGGTCACCAAACAATCGAAAGAAATAATTGCAATCCAAGAAAGTGCTCATTACATCACTATGTGATTAACATTAAGTCACCAATAAGGAAGGAGGGAAACACGGTCACTACATGTGTTATGCAAACACAACCAATGCAATAACATCATGTAAGTAAGTATTATCAATGTGCCTTCACTTACTCTTACGTGGAATCGAGCCCTTCTCAAAGGTAACATGTCATCATTAGAATGTAAATGTCTCTAGGATACTACACATCCACTCAAATAAGATACCGAGGTAAGAATAAACATGCACAAGTAGCATGGCCTCGAGCAAATCACATGCCCATACCAAAACATAACCAAAATCCCATGTCAAATGTCAATAGTACCATCAAGGAAATAGAGCTTGATAGGATAACACTATGGGCCTCTCAAAGGTCCATTCACTAGGGAGAAGTAGGGGTACTCTAGCATAGGAAGGTATGGTTGGTTGGGTAATCCCAAACCCATGCCACAACATGTCACCATAACTTCCTAAGTTCTTCCTCTCCAATACTTAACTCCACACATGGAAGGTCTCCAACTCCAAGATTGGACCTTACAGGGTGTACATACAAGCAACCACACAAGCATGAGTCCGTCATACTTGTAGTGATACACTCAACCCATGGATGGATACCGAGTATCGCAAGCTCATCAATACACTAAGCATGTATGGGATAATCACAACACATAGCGAACATGTTTATAACAGGTATTTACATCCACAAGGTAACACATAACACAATTCTCCTTTAATGTTCATTACTTAGTGAAGAAGGACAACTTTAATACCCCAAAGTCACATAATAATTACCATAAAGGTTCTCTAAGAAATTTACTCAAACATCAACTCAAATTAATCCATCTAGAGGATATTGGAATCCAACCATGACTTCACATTGAGAGATAAGGCAACACTCTCAAGTAAGTACACCAATTTACTAGCTATGCTTGATAGATCATAATCAAACCCAAACAACATTATTTCAACTCAGAAGATGGTGACTCACAACACATCACATATCATAGAGTTAACGATATCCCATATAACACTACATATGCACTACGAAACCACCACACATTTATCTAACACAAGGTTCATAAAGTAGAGGCATATCACAAGAAGAATCTAATAGCAAGATCACGTCTCTAATTTTACTATTCTACTATATGAAGCCTAAACATCTTTTCCACACAAGGTATGCATAACATGATATCAATTTCACACAAAAATAAAGTTATAAAATGCAAAATTTTATTTTGTAGAAGTAGTTTACAAAAAGGGTCACCAAGCACACAAATTCCTCTTTGAACAATTTAAGGACATATGTTAATTCTTAACAATTTGCCATGCATAAAACTAATTTTCACCTCTTTCTTTCTTAGTATTTTTACAAGGTAATCTAATGAAATCACACACGTAACAAATTACACTAATAAAATTTAAAGCAAGATACACTTCATGCAATCTTTTCTAGTTATCAATCCAAAGGAAATAATGCCAATTTCTAATGATAACAAGGGTTAGGGATTCAAGAGATTATGCCATTCAACCTTATGATAAACACACGTCAAGTTCACAAGGCAAGAATAAATCAAATGGGCATTAAGATGTCACTACTCTTCACAAAAATACACAAGGGCGAGGAAGGGTCCAACGCAACCCTCACCACCTAGACCAACTGACTCAAGAGGACAATTGACCAAGAGGATCACAACCACCACAAAACACAAGCGGAAGACTTCAATAATCAGGTGACAAGGCCATCATGATGACAAAACAAGAGGACAAATATTTCGCCAAGGTGAATGCCAGTCGACAAACTGCAACCTCTTTCTCATGCAACTACACGGAGTAGGACAAGGGTCAATCCACACTCAACCCACTCCATGTCGATCCAAACAACACGCAAACCCTAGAGCTCCCAATGTTGAAACATGGGCTCTGATACCAAATGTCATGCCCACATTTCCCATGCAGTCACAACACGCATCACGCGTGTCATTTCCACATGCATCATGTGGTAATGATACGAAATACCAAAAATTTTCCTTACTACTCTGAAAACCCCCTCGCATGCGTAAGCGTGCTCAACAGCGTACACTTAAGGCGAAAATAATACAATTGACGATGGCGTACCAAGTACATGAGCGCACACTCTATGCAAGGAAACACGTGGTTTCCTGACTTAGGTTAATCTCATGAATTATATTTGAACAACAGTTGTTTTAGGTGATAGAACATTTTTCAGCAAAGCATAATCATCTGATTCTTCTTTCCATTTTCTAGAATTTAATATTAATTTCTCCTCCTTCAGACTTAGCATTTTCAACCAAGCCCGTTCATTTGCCCTCTCTTCCTTTTCTTGAAATTTAATTTTGATTGTATTTCTATCTCATTCCCCTTCCCATTGTGCAAGATCTTCTTACGCGTGTCATGTCCACATGCATCATGTGGTCATGATACAAAATACCAAAAAAAATTTCTTACTACTCTGAAAACCCCCTTGCACGCGTAGGCGTGCTTGGCGGCGTACGCTTAAGGTGAAAACAATACAATTGATAGTAGCGTACCAAGTACATATGTGCACACCCTACGCAAGGAAACATGTGGTTTCTTGACTTAGGTTAATCTCACGAATTTATATTTGAACAACAGTTGTTTTAGGTGATAGATCATTTTTCAACAAAGCACAATCATCTGATTCTTCTTTCCATTTTCTAGAATTTAATATTAATTTCTCCTCCTTCAGACTTAGCATTTTCAACCAAGCCCGTTCATTTTCCCTCTCTTCCTTTTCTTGAAATTTAATTTTGATTGTATTTTTATCTCATTCCCCTTCTCATTATGCAAGATTTCCTTATGTTATCCTATTTTTTTTCTTCACGTTCTTTATCAAACAACAATAACACTACATCCTTTACATTGTTCCTAATTTCTTGGTAAACCAGATCACTTACACAGGGTTGGCTAACTTCACCCGACTCAGTCCTCCTAGGGTTCTGCTCTAGGTTTTAGTTCAACGTTTGAATTAATTTTAATAATCAACCTGTTCTTAAACAAGATTAATGGTAGGTTAAACTTACTTAGTTCTCTTAGCCCTGTTCGGAAATGCCGCGCATTTTCTCCTCTTTGTTTTCCAAAGTTAGTTGTTCTCTCTCTTTATCTCTTTTTTTTTTTCAATTGGACATTTATTCTCTAAATCTACAGTTGAGTTTAAAATGGCCACTTATGGAATGCCTGTGATGGCTTGTTTACGTTTCTTTTCAGTGTCCTTTGTAAATGAAGGGATCATACTTTCCTCTTCATTTTCATGTCATTTAATTTGGGATTATTGTTAAAACTTCTGAGAAACTCTTCCTTAAAATTAAAATATATTTACATATGCTCTTTTTAAATTGTAATTGTTTAAACAATGTATTTCTGAATTTCAACTCTGAGTTTAAACATCTATTCAATTCGTATTATACATTATGCATAAATAAATCCCACTTTCTTTGATTAAAATTTCTATTTCAAATCAAATGTTTTAAACTACATATAGTTTGCCTTCAATGAATAGTGAAAAGTGAATAGTAAAAGTAAATAGTGAATAGTAATAATGAATAGTGATTAGTGGAAAGTGAATAGTAAATAGTGAAAAGTGAATAGTAAAAGTGAATAGTGAAAATGAATACTGAATAGTGAATAGTGAAATGGTCCCCATCCTAGGAAGAGACCCTCAAGGTGGCAGTAATTTCAAAAGCAATACTGCAACCCAAATTTTATTTCTTTCATGGTAATAAAATTATAACTTGACTTATAACAAAATTTAAAACTAATATTTCTACTAAGCTTGCATAGAAATAATACTTTTACAAATTTAATTAAGACATCAACTAACTCTCAACTTTGCAAGTAGGAGAAGAAGGAACTAGACAATTTTAATATCCTATTAAAAACAAATTTTCTTTTCCTCTTCTCATTTCTAAATGGTAAAACTTAATGAACTGTAAAATCACAACTAACAACACATTAAGGGAGGATTTTCTCACAACTCCAAAATACCAAATTATACAACAAAAGAGAGAGAATGTTCACCTCTTGTAAAATCAACAAGGATGAAGCTATTAAAAGACCAAACTCCCTTAAGAGTAAAAGAAAATAAAATATTTCCCAAAACAGGAAAACTCTTCAACTCCACTTTAAGCTCCATGAAAACCTGCAGGACACACAAAGGAAGAAAACACCACACAAGCTGCTCTCCTCCCTACTGTAGACCCGCAAGAGGGTCACCCCCGAGCTAGGGAGATCATCCACACACCTAGGGGATTCAATACCACTTCACAACAAGATAAAAAAATCTACACACCTAAAGACAATACACCCATAGGTATTTACACAACACAAAACTCATCCACTGTGAGGTTTAAGAGGGGTAGCAGAGTGGACACACTCAACTCTAGAGTGTCACCCTTCAATTAAATTTCAACACAGTTTTCTTCTCATGGCCTCAAGCCAACTTGGCAACAAAGATTCCAAGGAGTTCATATTTTGACTCTCAAGCTAAATAACACAATTTCTCAAAGTCACACAAATGCCCTCAAGGCTTTCAACATCCCAAAAGAAACAAAGCATGCACTCGAGAAGGATCACTCCTTCCCTACCCCACACTTGATGAGCATTTCTCCCAAGTGGAAGAAGCTCTATCAACATCCCAATAAAATTTCTCCACAATAACAAAATTTACAACACAAGCAAAATAAATAATTTTCACACATCCTTCATGCAACAAATAGAAATACAAAGGAAAAGCCATGAAATCCAACCTTAAAAATCCCTTTAATGGATGAAGTTGATGTAGAGTTCCTCTTCAGCCTCCTCTCCAAATCTCCCTTCTCAAAAAAACAATCTCTCTATGATCACAAGCAAGGGATAATGAATAGAGGATATACGATGGCTAGAATAATTTCGGCATTATGAGGCTATGAAGAGGAGAATAGAGAAGGAATTGGACATTATGAGGACGCTAGAAAAAGATTTTCTAGAGGAAATTAGGCATGATAAGAATGCAAGAATGAAGTCCCCCTGCAAGAATGAAGTCCCCCTGCAAGAATCAAGTTGCCCTGCAAAAATCAAGTCTTCTCTAATTGCTTAGAGAAGGGTCTTATTTATAGATTTTCTAAAAAGGAAATGGAAGGTGAGGATTAAAAGTTGAGATCAAGGGCTCACATTATTTGTGAATTTTAAATTCATAGTGGATGAATTAAAAATTTATTTTTTTGGGACGAGTGGATTATGACATCAAGGGCTCTCATTATTTGTGAATTTTAAATTCACATGTGAGGACAAAAATGAATTAAAGATTCTTTTTTTTGGGAAAAGTGGATTATGACAAGTTAAATTTTTAATTCAACACATGGGGGAGTGGAGGATAAAAATGAATTAAAGACTGTAATATTTTTGAATTTTTTTAAGATTGTAATATTTAAATAACCCCACTCTTTTTTTCACTATCCCAAATGGAATTAAAAAAAATATCTCCACTATCCCAAGTGGGAATAAAAAAATAAACCCACTCATGAAGTCCCCCACCATAGTCCTTTTCCAACACATGGAGGAATAAAATAAAATAAGAAAAATAGAAATAAAGAGGGAGTGGATGACACACCACCCTCTTTATGGGGGACTCCCACCAAAAGTGAGGAACAAAAAAATAACCCACTCAATTATTGGTAGATCATGGAGTTATTCCATGACTTGGAAATGTGCCTGAGTGTTGATTCCGCTCATCCTATTTTCTCCATGCCTCCAAATTCGTCACTTAACTTCACTGTAAAGTTAAAGTGACCATAGGGAGGTTATCCCAAGGTTATTCTAGTGAAAAGGGTCCTTAGACCCATGGGGTATAACCCATGGTTGATTTTAACCTAGTTAGGACTCGCAGGGTCAAGTTAAAGCACAAGTAAAAAGGTCTCAAAAATTTAAAATTAAAAAAATAAAATTTCAAACAACAAATCTTACAACACATATTATAATTCACTTTTACAAGAGGATAGACCTAATTCTCTTGACCTCATATAAAGGAAAATTAATTGGGTGATGTTAGAAAAAAAATTGTCGTGATTTCATTATGTTTATAAGAACTGTGGTATGCTTTAGAAATACATGTATTAAATTTGCTTCGGCTATGATATATATATGTGGAATTAACTTTAAGATTGAGTGTGCATGTATTGTTAACGAAACCACAAATACAAGAGATCATTCCACACCCTATATTGTATCCCTTGTGAAGCCGATCTAGTTTCACGAGGAACTAAGATCAACTCCGTGTATGGTGAAATGTTGTAATGTTGTAATGTTGCATGACGTCAAGGGAATTAGGTCTACCCTCTTGTAAAAGTGAATTATGATATGTGTTGTAAGATTTGTTGTTTAGAATTTTATTTTTTAATTTTAAATTCTTGAGACCCTTTTACTTGTGTTTTAAACTTGACCCTAGGAGTCCTAACTAGGTTAAAATCAACCTTGAGTTATACCCCATGTGTCTAGGGACCCTTTTGACTAGGATAACCTTGGGATAACCTCCATATAGTTACTTTAACTTTACAGTGAAGTTAAGTGACGAATTTGGAGGCATGAAGAAAATAGGATGAGTGGAATCAACACTCAGGCCCATTTCCAAGTCATGGAATGACTCCATGATCCACCAATAATGGAGTGAGTTGTCTTTTTGTTCCTCACTTTTGGTGGGAGTCCCCCATAAAGAGGGTGGTGTGTCATCCACTCCCTCTTTATTTCTATTTTACTTATTTTATTTTATTCCTCCATGTGTTGGAAAAGGACTATGGTGGGGGACCTCATGAGTGGGTTTATTTTTTATTCCCACTTGGGATAGTGGGGATATTTTTTTAATTCCATTTGGGATAGTGGAAAAAGGAGTGAGGTTATTTAAATATTACAATCTTAAAAAAATTATAAATATTACAATCTTTAATTCATTTTTGTCCTCCACTTCCCCATGAGTTGAATTAAAAATTCAACTTGTCATAATCCACTTTTCCCAAAAAAAGAATCTTTAATTCATTTTTGTCCTCACATGTGAATTTAAAATTCACAAATAATGAGAGCCCTTGATGTCATAATCCACTCTTCTCAAAAAAATAAATTTTTAATTCATCCACTATGAATTTAAAATTCACAAATAACGTGAGCCCTTGATCTCAACTCTTGATCCTCACCTTCCATTCCCTATTCAGAAAATCTATAAATAAGATCCTTCTCTAAGTAATTAGAAAAGACTGAATTTTTGCAGGGGAACTTGATTCTTGCAAGGGATTTCATTCTTGCATTCTTATCATGCCTAATATCTTCTAGGAAATCTTCTTCTGGCATCCTCATAATGCCCAATTCCTTCTCTATTCTCCTCTTCATAGCCTCATAATGCCGAAATTATTTTAGCCATCCTATATCCTCCATTCATTATCCCTTGCTTGTAATCATAGAGAGATTGTTTTATTTTTTGAGAAGGGAGATTTGGAGAGGAGGCTAGAGAGGAACTCTACATCAACTTCATCTATTAAAGGGCTTTTTAAGGTTGAATTTCATGGCTTTTCCTTTGTATTTCTATTTGTTGCATGAAGGATGTGTGAAAATTATTTATTTTACTTGTGTTGTAAAGTTTGTTATTGTGGAGAAATTTTATTGGGATGTTGATAGAGCTTCTTCCACGTGAGAGAAATGCTCATCAAGTGTGGGGTAGGGGAGGAGTGATCCTCCTCGAGTGCATGCCTTGTTTCTTTTGGGATGTTGAAAGCCTTGAGGGTATTTGTGTGACTTTGAGAAATTGTGTTATTTGGCTTGAGAGTCAAAATATGAACTCCTTGGAATCTTTATTGGCAAATTGGCTTGAGGCTATGAGAAGGAAACTGTGTTGAAATTTAATTGAAGGGTGACACTCTAGAGTTGAGTGTGTCCACTCTCCTACCCCTCTTTAAACTCACAGTGAATGAGTTTTGTGTTGTGTAAATATCTATGGGTGTATTTGTGCTTTGGTGTATTGTGTTTATTTTGTTGTGAAGTAGTGTTGAATCACCTAGGTGTGTGGATGATCTCCCTAGCTCGGGGGTGACCCTCTTGCAGGTCTATGGTAGGGAGGAGAGCAGCTTGTGTGGTGTTTCTTTCCTTGTGTGATATGCAAGTTTTCTGGGAGCTTATTGTGAATCTTGGAGAAGATTATTGGATCTTAGAAAATATTTTATTTTCCTTAAGTCTTATGGAGAGCCTGATCTTTTAATAGCTCCTTCCTTGTCGATTTTCTAAAAGGAGAAAATTATCTCCCTATTATTGTATAAATTGTTATTTTTGGAGTTGTGAGGAAATTCTCTGTTATTGAATTGATGTTTGTATTCTACTATTCATTAAGTTTTACCACTTTCACTATTCACTTTTACTATTCATTTTTCACTATTTACTATTCACTAATCACTATTCACTATTTACTTTTACTATTCACTTTTCACTATTTATTTGAAAGAAAACTATATGTAGTTTAAAACATTTGACTTGAAATAGAAATTTTAATCGAGGAAAGTGAGATTTATTTATGCATAATGTATAATACGAATTGAATAGATGTTTAAACTCAGATTTGCAATTTAGAAATACATTGTTTATACAATTACAATTTAAAAAGAGCATAGGTAAATATATTTTAATTTTAAGGAAGAGTTTCTCAAAAGTTTTAACAATTATCCCAAATTAAATGATAGGAAAATGAAGAGAAAAGTATGATCCCTTCATTTATAAAGGACACTGAAAATAAACGTAAACAAGCCATCACAGGCATTCCATGAGTGGCCATTTTAAACTCAACTGTAGATTTAGAGAATAAACGTCCAATTGAAAAAAAAAAAGAGAAAGAGAAAGAATAGCTAACCTTGGAAAACAAAGAGGAGAAAATGTGCGGCATTTCTGAACAGGGCTAAGAGATCTAAGTAAGTTTAACCTACCGTTAATCCTGTTAGGAACATGTCAATTATTAAAATTAATTCAAATGTTAAACTAAAACTTAGAATGGAACCCTAGGGGGACTGAGTCAAGTGAAGTTAGCCAACCCTGTGTAAGTGAACTGGTTTACCAAGAAATTAGGAATAATGTAAAGGATGTAGTGTTATTGTTGTTCGATAAAATACGTGAAGAAAAAAATAGGATAACATAAGAAGATCTTGCACAACGGGTAGGGAAATGAAATAGAAATACAATCAAAACTATAAAAAATTTTCAATTACTACTCTGAAAATCCCCTCACACGCGTAGGCGGTGTACGCTTAAGGCAAAAATAATACAGTTGACAGTGGCGTTCTAAGTACATGTGCGCACACCCTACGCAAAGAAACACGTGGTTTCCTGACTTAGGTTAATCTCATGAATTATATTTGAACAACAATTGTTTTAGATAATAGATCATTTTTTAGCAAAGCACGATCATCTGATTCTTCTTTCCATTTTCTAGAATTTAATATTAATTTCTCCTCTTTTAGACTTAGCATTTTCATCCAAGCCCATTCATTTGCCCTCTCTTCCTTTTCTTGAAATTTAATTTTGATTGTATTTCCATCACATTCATTTTACCATTTTTCTAAAATTTAATTTTGATTGTATTTCTATCTCATTCCCCTTCCCATTGTGCAAGATCTTCTTATGTTATCCTATTTTTTCCTTCACGTTCTTTATCGAACAATAATAACACTACATTCTTTACATTATTCATAATTTCTTGGTAAACCAGATCACTTACACAGGGTTGGCTAACTTCACTCGACTCAGTCCCCCTAGGGTTCTGTTCTAGGTTTTAATTCAACGTTTGAATTAATTTTAATAATCGACATGTTCCTAATAGGATTAATAGTAGGTTAAACTTACTTAGATCTCTTAGCCCTGTTCGAAAATACCGCGCATTTTCTCCTCTTTGTTTTCCAAGGTTAGCTATTCTTTCTCTTTCTTTTTTTTTTTAATTAGACGTTTATTCCCTAAATCTATAGTTGAGTTTAAAATGGCCACTCATAGAATGCCTATGATGGCTTGTTTGCGTTTATTTTTAGTGTCCTTTGTAAATAAAGGGATCATACTTTCCTCTTCATTTTCCTATCATTTAACTTGGGATAATTGTTAAAACTTTCGAGAAACTCTTCCTTAAAATTAAAATATATTTACCTATGCTCTTTTTAAATTGTAATTGTATAAACAATGTATTTCCGAATTGCAACTCTGAGTTTAAACATCTATTCAATTTGTATTATACATTATGCATATATAAATCCCATTTTTCTTGATTAAAATTTCTATTTCAAGTCAAATGTTTTAAACTACATATAGTTTGCCTTCAAATGAATAGTGAAAAGTGAATAGTAAAAGTAAATAGTGAATAGTAAAAATGAAGTGATTAGTGGAAAGTGAATAGTAAATAGTGAAAATAAATAGTAAAAGTGAATAGTGAAGTGAACAGTGAATAGTGAATAGTGAAATGGTTCCCATCCTAGAAAGAGACCCTCAAGGTGGCGGTAATTTTAAAAGCAATACTACAACCCAAATTTTATTTCTTTCATAGTAACAAAATTACAACTTGACTTATAACAAAATTTAAAACTAATATTTCTTCTAAGCTTGCATAGAAATAATACTTTTACAAATTTAATTAAGACATCAACTAACTCTCAACTTTGCAAGTAGGAGAAGAAGGAACTAGACAATTTTAATATCCTATTAAAAATAAATTTTCTTTTCCTCTTCTCATTTCTAAATGGTAAAACTTAATGAACTGTAAAATCACAACTAACAACACATTAAGGGAGGATTTTCTCACAACTCCAAAATATCAAATTATACAATGAAAGAGAGAGAATGTTCCCCTCTTGTAAAATCAACAAGGATGAAGCTATTAAAAGACCAAACTCCCTTAAGAGTAAAGGAAAATAAAATATTTCCCAAAACAGGAAAACTCTTCAACTCCACTTTAAGCTCCATGAAAACCTGCATAACACACAAGGGAAGAAAACGCCAACCAACTAGCTCTCCTCCCTACCATAGACCCGCAAGAGGGTCACCCCCGAGCTAGGGAGATCATCCACACACCCAGGGTAAAATAGACCAAAACACTTCACAACATTGAATAACAACAATCAAGGTAATAACACACACCCATGATTTTACTCACAATACAAAGACTCAGCTGAGGTGAGTTCAAAGAGGGTAGGGAAGTAGACTCTCTCAGCTCAAGGTGTCCTCTTTCACAACATTTTATCTCAACTTATCACATGGCCTCAAGCTAACAATATTACTTTTTCTTATGGCCTCAAGCCATCCAAATAAATCAAACTTCTAGGAATATCTCAAATAGGCTCTCAAAGCCTTAAAGCCCTTTTGGCTCAAAATTACCAACATGCCCTCAAGGCTTTCATAAAATAAAAACAAGAGTACACCCGAGGAGGTTCACACCTTCCCTTCCTTATACAAGATGAGCATTGCCTTCCAACTAGAAGGAGCTCTTTCAACACCCAACACAAACCCCAAAACAACAGAAGAACACAAAGACAATATTTGCAATCCTTATTCATCAAGCAAGAACAAACATACATAACAAGTAACAGATCATACAAGGTGAGTAGTCTGGATCACTAACCTTCATAAGCCCTATTATGGATAAAATTTGATGAAGAGCTCCACCCTTAGTCTTCTCAAAGTTCTTCTTCTTTCCACAATAATCCAACCCCAAAAATAATCTCTTTATGATCACAAGCAAGGGATAATGAATGGAGGATATAGGATGGCTAGAATAATTTCGGTATTATGAGGCTATGAAGAGGAGAATAGAGAAGGAATTGGGCATTATGAGGATTCTAGAAAAAGATTTCCTAGAAAAAATTAGGCATGATAAGAATGCAAGAATGAAGTCCCCCTACAAGAATGAAGTTCCCCTGCAAGAATCAAGTTCCCTTGCAAAAATCCAGTCTACTTAATTGCTTAGAGAAGGGTCTTATTTATAAATTTTCTGAAAAGAGAATGGAAGGTGAGGATCAAGAGTTGAGATCAAGGGCTCACATTATTTGAGAATTTTAAATTTATAGTGGATGAATTAAAAATTTATTTTTTTGGAAAGAGTGGATTATGACATCAAGGGCTCTCATTATTTGTGAATTTTAAATTCATATGTGAGGACAAAAATGAATTAAAGATTTATTTTTTTGGGGAAAGTGGATTATGACAAGTTGAAATTTTAATTCAACTCATGGGGTAGTGGAGGACAAAATGAATTAAAGATTGTAATATTTATGAATTTTTAAATATTGTAATATTTAAATAACTCCACTATCCCAAGTGGAATTAATAAAATATCCCCCACTATCTCAAGTGGAATTAAAAAATATCTCCACTATTCCAAGTGGAATTAATAAAATGTCCTCACTATCCCAAGTGGAGTTAATAAAATATCCCCACTAGCCTATCCTTCTCATGCCTCCAAATTCATCACTTAACTTCACTGTGAAGTTAAGGTGACCATACGGAGGTTAACCAAGGGTTATCCAAGTCAAAAGTGACCCTAGACCCATGGGTTATAACTCAGGGTCAATTTAAACTTAGTTAGGATACCTAAAGTCAAGTTAAGACACAAGAAAAGGGTCTCAAAAATTTAAATTAAAAAAATAAAATTCAAATACAATTCTTACAACACAAATCATAATTCAATTAAATTAGAGGGTAGACCTAATTCCCTTGACCTCATGCAACATTACAATATTTCACTAAACACAGAGTTGATCTTAGATCCTTGTGAAACTAGATCAGCTTCACAAGGAATACAACATAGGGTGTGGAATGATTTCCTGTATTTGTGGTTTTGTTAGAAATACCTGCACACTCAACTTCAAAGTTAATTCCACATATAAATATCATAGCCAAAGCAAATTTAATACATGCATTTCTAAAGCATACCACAGTTCTTATAAACATAATGAAATCACATGACAATTTTCTAACATCACCCAATTAATTTTTCTTTAACATAATAAGATTTTAATAGTTTAAAAATCTGGGAACAATAGTCCCATAAATATAAAAATAGCAACAATAGTAAGCTAAATAGTCACATGTACGGAAATGAAAAAGTGTAGGCCTCACATCCTCTCCCCAAGACTGTACTTCCTCCTGGAAGTCATCAAAGAGCTAAGGATAAAAGGAACTCATAAGATTTTAAAGTATGATAACTAAATGTTATAAAGGCATAATCATATTCACAAAGTACACTATATTGATTGAAATCAACATAAGGAATTTCATGTTCATCAATTATTATCACACATGTATAAGAAATTCACACATCGTACAACTTGTTTATATAGAACATCAACTCATATACAGATACATCAATTATAGATCTTACATCTAAACACATATTTCATTCATCCACATTACAGGAATTAACTTCACAAGGCTCACATAAAGGTTTAGGGGGATATCATAGTCTCATCATAGAACCAAGTAACCAATAACCAGTGCCAAGTAACCAAAGATCCAAGAACTAGGTAGAATGATGGTGTCAGGGCCACGCACCTGGGGGCCTCACCATACATTCCCACAGTGGCCTACCTCTTATTTGTATAAGGGGTTTAGCCTCCAAGAGATAACCAATATAAGAACAAGATCACTAGGAAGGTAAGTGGATAATGACCAGCCCATACTAGTCCACACCTACCTCCATCCTCATAAGTTTCCTACGTCTGCTTCCTTATATACACTCCACCAGAGGTCACTCCATCGACATGGCAAGAAGAACAACACAACACAAGACCAGCACTAGAAAAATAGAAAAAAAACCTAGCTCAACCAACACAAATATCTAGAAAAGCCAAGAGGAGAAGTCTCCAAAACCCAAATTAGAATAAATAAATAAATGAATAAATGCACGCAATTTCAACATTAAAACAACGTAACCATAGGAGTCATGTGAAAAAGGAAGAATCAAAGGTTGTGGCTAAGCTACTTTTAGACAAGATAAAATAACATGGCTGGTCCACACAACTAAGATACAAAAAGGTCACCAAACAACCGAAAGAAATAATCACAATCCAAGAAAGTGCACATTACATCACTACACTCCACAAAATACACAAGGGCGAGGAAGAGTCCAACACAACCCTCACCACCTAGACCAACTGACTCAAGAGGAAAATCGATCAAGAGGATCACAACCACCACAAAACATAAGCAGAAGACTTCGATAATCATGTGACAAGGCCATCATGATGACAAAATAAGAGGATGGGTATTCCTCCAAGGTGAATGTTAGTCACCAAACCACCACCTCTCTCTATATCGCAGCTACACGGAGTAGGACAAGAGTCAAACCACACTCAACCCACTCCATGTCAGTCCAAACAACATTCAAACCCCAGAGCTCCTAATGTTGAAACATGTGCCCTGATACCAAATGTCATGCCCACATTTCATATGTAGTCACAACACGTATTCATGCATATCATGACCACATGGCGAATGTGGACATGACACGCGTGAATATGTGTTGTGACCGCATGGAAAATGTGGCCATGACATTTGGTGTGAACCTCCTCGGGTGTACTCTTGTTTTTGTTTTATGAAAGCCTTGAGGGCATGTTGGTAATTTTGAGCCAAGAGGGCTTTAAAGCTTTGAGAGCCTATTTGGGAAATTCCTGGAAGTTTGATTATTTGGATGGCTTGAGGCCATGAGAAAAAGTAATATTGTTGACTTGAGGCCATGTGATAAATTGAGATAAAATGTTGTGAAAGAAGATACCTTGAGTTGAGAGAGTCTACTTCCCTACCCTCTTTGAACTCATCTCAGCTGAGTCTTTGTATTGTGAGTAAAACCATGGGTGTGTGTGTTGTTGCCTTGATTGTTGTTATTCAATGTTGTGAAGTGTTTTGGTCTATTCTACCCTAGGTGTGTAGATGATCTCCCTAGCTCAGAGGTGACCCTCTTGAGGGTCTATGATAGGGAGGAGAACTAATTGGTTGGTATTTTCTTCCCTTGTGTGTTATGCAGGTTTTCATGGAGCTTAAAGTGGAGTTAAAGAGTTTTCCTGTTTTAGGAAATATTTTATTTTCTTTTACTCTTAAGGGAGCTTGGTCTTTTAATAGCTTCATCCTTGTTGATTTTACAAGAGGGGAACATTCTCTCTTTGTCATTGTATAATTTGGTATTTTGGAGTTGTGAGAAAATCCTCCCTTAATGTGTTGTTAGTTGTGATTTTATAGTTCATTAAGTTTTACCATTTAGAAATTAGAAGAGGAAAAGAAAATTTGTTTTTAATAGGATATTAAAATTGTCTAGTTCCTTCTTCTCCTACTTGCAAAGTTGAAAGTTAGTTGATATCTTAATTAAATTTGTAAAATTATTATTTCTGTGCAAGCTTAGTAGAAATATAAGTTTTAAATTTTGTTATAAGTCAAGTTGTAATTTTGTTACCATGAAAAAAATAAAATTTGGGTTGTAGTATTGCTTTTGAAATTACCACCTTGAGGGTTTCTTCCTAGGATGGGAACCATTTCACTATTCACTTTCACTATTCACTTTTCACTATTTACTATTCACTTTCCACTAATCACTATTCATTTTTACTATTCACTATTTACTTTTACTATTCACTTTTCACTATTCATTTGAAGGCAAACTATATGTAGTTTAGGACATTTGACTTGAAATAAAAATTTTAATCGAGCAAAGTGGGATTTATTTATGCATAATGTATAATACGAATTGAATAGATGTTTAAACTCATAATTGCAATTCAAAAATACATTGTTTATACAATTACAATTTAAAAGAGCATAGGTAAATATATTTTAATTTTAAGGAAGAGTTTCTCAGAAGTTTTAAAAATTATCCCAAATTAAATGTCATCCACTCCCTATTTATTCCTATTTTACTTATTTTATTTTATTCCTCCATATGTTGGAAAAGGACTATGGTGGGGGAACTCGTGAGTGGGTTTATTTCTTTATTCCCACTTAGGATAGTGGGGATATTTTTTTAATTCCACTTGGGATAGTGAAAAAAAGAGGGGTTATTTAAATAATACAATCTTTAAAAAATTCATAAACATTACAATCATTAATTCATTTTTGTCCTCCACTCCCCTATGAGTTGAATCAAAAATTCAACTTGTCATAATCCATTTTCCCCAAAAAAATGAATTTTTAATTCATTTTTGTCCTCACATGTGAATTTAAAATTCACAAATAATGAGAGCCCTTGATGTCATAATCGACTTTTCCCAAAAAAATAAATTTTTAATTTATCCACTATGAATTTAAATTCACAAATAATATGAGCCCTTGATCTCAACTCTTGATCCTCACCTTCCATTCCCTTTTTAGAAAATCTATAAATAAGACCCTTCTCTAAGCAATTAAAGAAGACTTGATTTTTGTAGGGGAACTTGATTCTTGCAGGGGGACTTCATTCTTGCAGGGGGACTTCATTATTGCATCCTTATCATGTCTAATTTCCTCTAGAAAATCTTCTTCTGGCATCCTCATAATGCCCAATTCCTTCTCTATTCTCCTCTTCATAGCCTCATAATGCTAAAATTATTCTAGCCATCTTATATCATCCATTCATTATCCCTTGCTTGTGATCATAGAGAGATTGTTTTTTTGAGAAGGGAGATTTGGAGAGGAGGCTGGAAAGAAACTCTACATCAACTTCATCCATTAAAGGGATTTTTAAGGTTGGATTTCATGGCTTTTCCTTTGTATTTCTATTTGTTGCATGAAGGATGTGTGAAAATTATTTATTTTGCTTGTGTTGTAAATTTTGTTATTCTGGGGAAATTTTATTGGAATGTTGACAGAGTTTCTTCCACTTGGGAGAAATGCTCATCAAGTGTGGGGTAGGGTAGAAATGATCCTCCTCGAGTGCATGCCTTGTTTCTTTTGGGATGTTGAAAGTCTTGAGGGCATTTGTGTGACTTTGAGAAATTGTGTTATTTAGCTTGAGAGTCAAAATATGAACTCCTTGGAATCTTTGTTGGCAAGTTGGCTTGAGGCCATGAGAAGGAAACTGTGTTGAAATTTAATTGAAGGGTGACACTCTAGAGTTGAGTGTGTCCACTCTCCTACCCCTCTTAAAACTCACAGTGGATGAGTTTTGTGTTGTGTAAATACCTATGGGTGTATTGTGTTTAGGTGTGTAGATTTTTTTATCTTGTTGTGAAGTGGTATTGAATCCCCTAGGTGTGTGGATGATCTCGCTAGCTCGGGGGTGACCCTCTTACAGTTCTACGGTAGGGAGGAGAGCAGCTTGTGTAGTGTTTTCTTCCCTTGTGTGTCATGCAGGTTTTCATGGAGCTTAAAGTGGAGTTGAAGAGTTTTCCTGTTTTAAGAAATATTTTATTTTCTTTTACTCTTAAGGGAGCTTGGTCTTTTAATAGCTTCATCCTTGTTGATTTTACAAGAGGGGAACATTCTCTCTCTTTCATTTTATAATTTGGTATTTTGGAGTTGTGAGAAAATCCTCCCTTAATGTGTTGTTAGTTGTGATTTTACAGTTCATTAAGTTTTACCATTTAGAAATGAGAAGAGGAAAAGAAAATTTGTTTTTAATAGGATATTAAAATTGTCTAGTTCCTTCTTCTCCTACTTGCAAAGTTGAGAGTTAGTTGATATCTTAATCAAATTTGTAAAAGTATTATTTCTATGCAAGCTTAGTAGAAATATTAGTTTTAAATTTTGTTATAAGTCAAGTTGTAATTTTGTTATCATGAAAGAAATAAAATTTCGGTTGCAATATTGCTTTTGAAATTACCGCCACCTTGAAGGTCTCTTTCTAGGATGGGGACCATTTCACTATTCACTATTCATTTTCACTATTCACTTTTACTATTCACTTTTCACTATTTACTATTCACTTTCCACTAATCACTATTCATTATTACTATTCACTGTTACTTTTACTACTCACTTTTCACTATTCATTGAAGGCAAACTATATGTAGTTTAAAACATTTGACTTGAAATAGAAATTTTAATCGAGGAAAGTGAAATTTATTTATGCATAATGTATAATACAAATTGAATAGATGTTTAAACTCAGAGTTGAAATTCAGAAATACATTGTTTAAACAATTACAATTTAAAAAGAGCATAGGTATATATATTTTAATTTTAAGGAAGTGTTTCTCGAAAGTTTTAACAATTATCCCAAATTAAATGATAAGAAAATAAAGAGGAAAGTATGATCCCTTCATTTACAAAGGACACTGAAAACAAACGCAAACAAGCCATCACAGGCATTCCATAAGTGGCCATTTTAAACTCAACTATAGATTTAGAGAATAAACGTCTAATTGAAAAAAAAAAAAAGAGAGAAAGAGAAAGAATAGAAAATTACAACTTCACTTATAACAAATGTAAAATTAATATTTCCACTAAGCTTACACAGAAATAATACTTTTACAAGCTTAATTAAAACATCAACTAACTCACAACTTTGCAAGTAGAACAAGGAACTAGACAATTTTAATATCCTTTTAAAAATAAATTTTCTTTTCCTCTTCTCATTTCGAAATGTTAAAACTTAATGAACAAGAAAATTACAACTATCAACCCAAGAACAGAGGATTTCTTCACAATTAAAAAAAATAACAATTTATACAACAATAGGGAGATAATTTTCTCCTTTTGGAAAAACGACAAGGAAGGAGCTATTAAAATATCAAATTCTCCTTAAGGCTTAAGGAAAATTAAATATTTTCTAAGATCTAATAATCTTCTCCAAGCTTCACAATAAACTCCTAGAAAATCTGTATATCACACAAGGGAAGAAACACCACACAAGTTGCTCTCCTCCCTACCGTAGACCCACAAGAGAGTCACCCCCAAGCTAGGGAGATCATCCACACACCTAGGGTATTCAAAAAATCTACTTCACAACAACGTATAAATAACACACCAAAACATACATACACCCAAGGGAATTTACACAACACAAAAAGTCAACAAAAGTGAGTTTATAGAGGGGTAAGAGAGTGAACACACTCAACTCTAGAGTACCACCCTTCACAATAATTCAACACAATTTTTCTCATGGCCTCAAGCCAAACAAGATAATCAGATTCCAAGGGATATCATATTTTTCTCTCAAGCCATATAACCAATTTTCTCAAATTCACACAAATGCCCTCAAGGCTTTCAACATCTTAAAAGAAACAAAGCATGCACTCGAGGAGGATCACTCCTCCCTTACCCCACACTTGATGAGCATTTCTTCCAAGTGGAAGACACTCTGTCAACACCCCACAGTTGATGAGCATTTCTCCCAAGTGGAAGAAGCTCTGTCAAACACCCCAACAAAAATTTCTTACAATAACAAAATTTACAACACAAGTAAAAAATAAATAATTTTTACACATCCTTCATGCAACAAATAGAAATACAAAGGAAAAGCCATGAAATCTAACCTTAAAAAGCCCTTTAATGGATGAAGTTGATGTAGAGTTCCTCTCCAACCTCCTCTCCAAATCTCCCTTCTAAAAAAAAAAATAATCTCTCTATGATCACAAGCAAGGGATAATGAATGGAGGATATAGGATGGCTAGAATAATTTCGGCATTATGAGGCTATGAAGAGGAGAATAGAGAAGGAATTGGGCATTATGAGGATGCCAGAAGAAGATTTCTTAGAGGAAATTAGGCATGATAAGAATACAAGAATGAAGTCCCCCTGCAAGAATGAAGTTCCCCTGCAAGAATCAAGTTCCTCTGCAAAAATTTAGTCTTCCTAATTACTTAGAGAAGGGTCTTATTTATAGATTTTCTGAAAAGGGAATCGAAGGTGAGGATCAAGAGTTGAGATTAAGGGCTCACATTATTTGTGAATTTTAAATTTATAGTGGATGAATTAAAAATTTATGTTTTTTTGGAAGAGTGGATTATGACATCAAGGGCTCTCATTATTTGTGAATTTTAAATTCACATGTGAGGATAAAAATGAATTAAAGATTCATTTTTTGGGGGAAAGTGGATTATAACAAGTTAAATTTTTAATTCAACTCATGGGGTAGTGGAGGACAAAATGAATTAAAGATTGTAATATTTATGAATTTTTAAAGATTGTAATATTTAAATAACCCCACTATCCCAAGTGGAATTAATAAAATATCCCCCACTATCGAAAGTGGAATTAATAAAATATCCCCACTATCCCAAGTGGAATTAAAAAATATCCCCACTATCCCAAGTGGAGTTAATAAAATATTTCTAGTATCCTATCCTTCTCATGCCTCCAAATTCGTCACTTAACTTCACTGTGAAGTTAAAGTGACCATATAGAGGTTAACCAAGGGTTACCCAAGTCAAAAGGGTCCCTAGACCCATGGGGTATAACCTAGGGCTGATTTTAATCTAGTTAGGACTCCCAGGGTCAAGTTAAAGCAGAAGTAAAAGGGTCTCAAAAATTTAAAATTAAAAAATAAAATTCTAAACAACAAATCTTACAACACATCATAATTCACTTTTACAAGAGGGTAGACCTAATTCCTTTGACCTCATGCAACATTACAATATTACAACATTTCACCATACACGGAGTTGATCTTAGTTCCTCATGGAACTAGATCGGCTTCACAAGGAATACAACATAGGGTGTGGAATGATCTTCTATATTTATGGTTTTGTTAGAAATACCTGCATACTCAATCTCAAAGTTAATTCCACATATACATATTATAGCCGAAGCAAATTTAATACATGCATTTCTAAAGCATACCACAGTTCTTATAAACATAATGAAATCACATGACAATTTTCTATCTAACATCACCTAATTAGTTTTCCTTTAACATAATAAGGTTTAATAGTTTGAAAATCTAGGATCAATAGTCCCTCAAATGTAAAAGTATCAACAACAGTAAGGTAATTAGTCACATGTACGGAAATTAAAAAATGTAGGCTTCACATACACCCCCCCTAAGACTGTACTTCCTCCTGGAAGTCATCAAAGAGGTGAGGATAAAAAGAACTCATAAAATTTTAAAGTATGATACTAAATGTTATAAAGACATAAAATCCTATTCACAAAGCACACTGTATTGATTGAAATCAACATAAGGAATTTCATGTTCATCAATCATTATCACACATGCATAAGGAATTCACACATCGTACAACTTGTTTATATAGAACATCAACTCATATACAGATACATCAATTACAAATCTTACATCTAAACACATATTTTCATTCATCCACAGTACAAGGATTAGCTTCACAATGCTCACATAAAGGTTTAGGGGAATGTCATAGTCTCATCATAGAACCAAGTAACCAATAACCAGTGGCAAGTAACCAAAAAGCCAAGAACCAGGTGGAATGATGGTCTCAGGGCCACACGCCTGGGGGCCTCGTCATACATTCCCACAATGGCCTACCTCTTATTTGTATAAGGGGTTTAGCCTCTAAGAGATAACCAATATAAGAACAAGATTACTAGGAAGGTAAGTGGATAATGACCAGCCCATACTAGTCCACACCTACCCCCATCCTCATAAGTTTCCCACGTCTTCTTCCTTATATACACTCCACCAAAGGTCGCTCCATCGACATGGCGAGAAGAACAACACAACACAAGACCAGCACTAGAAAAATAGAAAAAAAAAAAAAGAATAGCTAACCTTGGAAAACAATGAGGAGAAAATGTGTGGCATTTCCGAACGAGGCTAAGAGATCTAAGTTTAACCTACCATTAATCTTGTTAGGAACAGGTCGATTATTAAAATTAATTCAAATGTTGAACTAAAACCTAGAACAGAACCCTAGGGGGACTGAGTCGAGTGAAGTTAGCCAACCCTGTGTAAGTGATCTGATTTACCAAGAAATTAGGAATAATGTAAAGGATGTAGTGTTATTGTTGTTCGATAAAGAACGTGAAGAAAAAAAATAGGATAACATAAGAAGATCTTGCACAACGGGAAGGCGAATGAAATAGAAATACAATCAAAATTAAATTTCAGAGAAACGGTAAAAGTTGTGGCTAAGCTACTTGTAGACAAGATAAAATAACATGGCTGGTCCACACAACCAAGATACAAAAAGGTCACCAAACAACCAAAAGAAATAATCGCAATCCAAGAAAGTGCACATTACATCACTATGTGACTAACATTAAGTCACCAATAAGGAAGGAGGGAAACATGGTCACTACATGTGTTATGCAAACACAACCAATGCAATAACATCATTTAGGTAGTAGTATCAAATGTGCCTTCACGTACTCTTACATAGAATCATGCCCTTCTCAAAGGTAACACGTCATCAATATAGTACATCGTGCCCTTCTCAAAAGTACACATCATCATTATAATGTAAATGTCTCTAGGATACTACACATCCACTCAAATAAGATACCAAGGTAAGAATAAACCTGCACAAATAGCATGGCCTCGAGCAAATCACATGCCCATACCAAAACATAACCAAGATCCCATGTCAAATGTCAATAATATCGTCAAAGAAATAGAGCATGATAGGCTAACACTATGGGCCTTTCAAAGGTCCATTCACTAAGAAGAAGTAGGGGGTACTCTGGCATAGGAAGGTATGGTTGGTTGGGTAATCCCAAACCCATGCCACAACACGTCACCATAGCTTCCTAAGTTCTTCCTCTCCACTACTTAACTCCACACATGGAAGGTCTCTAACTCAAAGATTAGACCTTACAGGGTGTACATACAAGCAGCCACACAAGCATGAGTCCATCATACTTGTAGTTATACACTCAACCCATGGATGGATACCGAGTATCGCAAGCTCATGAGTACACTAAGCATCTACAGGATAATCACAACACATAGCAAACATGCTCATAACAAGTATTCACACTCACAAGGTAGCACATACACAATTTTCCTTTTGTCGTTCATTACTTAGTGAATAAGGACAACGTTCATACCCAAAGTCACATAATAATTACCATAAAGGTTTTCTAAGAAATTTACTCAAACATAAACTCAAATTAACCTATCTAAGGCATAATTGGAATCCAACCATGACTTAACATTTAGAGATAAGGCAACGCCCTCAAGTAAGTACACCAATTTACTAGCTATGCTTGATAGATCATAATTGAACCCAAACAACATTATTTCAACTCACAAGATGGTGACTCACAACACATCACAAATCATCGAGTTAACAATAACCCATATAACACTACATGTGCACTACAAAACCACCACACATTTATCTAACACAATGTTCATAAAGTAGAGGTATATCACAAGAAGAATCTAATAGCAAGATCACATCTCTAATTTTACTATTCTACTATATGAAGCCTAAACATCTTTTCCGCACAAGGTATGCATAACATGATATCAAATTCACACAAAAACAAAGTTATAAAATGCAAAATTTTATTTTGTAGAAGTACTTTACAAAAAAGGTTGCCAAGCACACAAATTCCTCATTGAACAATTTAAGGACATATGTTAATTCTTAATAATTTGCCATGCATAAAAGTAATTTTCACCTCTTTCTTTCTTAGTATTTTTACAAGGTAATTTAATGAAATCACTCACATAACAAATTACACTCATAAAATTTAAAGCAAGACACACTTCATGCAATCTTTTCTAGTTATCAATCCAAAGGAAACAATGCCAATTTTTAACAATAACAATGGTTAGGGATTCAAGAGATTATGCCATTCAACCTTATGATAAACACACGTCAAGTTCACAAGGCAAGAATAAATCAAATGGGCATTAAGATGTCACTACTCTCCACAAAAAAAAAAAAAATTCATAAAATAAAAACAAGAGTACACCTGAGGAGGTTCACACCTTCCCTTCCCTATACAAGATGAGCATTGCCTTCCAACTGCAAGGAGTTCTTTCTACACCCAACACATACCCCAAAATAATAGGAAAACACATAGAAAATATTTGCAATTTCATTCATCAAGCAAAAATAAAACATTCATCACAAGCAACAGATCATACAAGTGAGAGGTCTTGTTCACCAACCTTCACAAGCCCAATTATGGATGAAATTTGATGAAGAACTCCACTCTTAGCCTCCTCCTCCAAATTCTCCTTCTTTCCACAATAATCCAACCCCAAAAATAATCTCTCTATCATCACAAGCAAGGGATAATGAATGGAGGATATAGGATGGCTAAAATAATTTTGGCATTCTGAGGCTATGAAGAGGAGAATAGAGAAGGAATTGAGCATTATGAGGATGCCAGAAGAAGATTTCCTAGAGGAAATTAGGCATGATAAGAATGCAAGAATGAAGTCCCCCTACAAGAATGAAGTCCCCCTGCAAGAATCAAGTTCCCCTGCAAAAATCTAGTCTTCTTAATTGCTTAGAGAAGGGTCTTATTTATAGATTTTTAGAAAAAAGAATAAAAGGTGAAGATCAAGAGTTGAGATCAAGGGCTCACATTATTTGTGAATTTTAAATTCATAGTGGATGAATTAAAAATTTATTTTTTTAAGATTGTAATATTTAAATAACCCCACTATCCCAAGTAGAATTAAAAAATATTCCCACTATCCCAAGTGGAATTAATAAAATAAACCCACTCATTATCTATTATCCCTAATGGACTTAAAACAATTAACCCCACTCAAGAGGTTCCCCACTATAGCCCTTTTACAACACATGTAGGAATAAAATATAATAAGAAAAATAGAAATAAAAAGGAAGTGAATGACACACCACCCTTTATATGGGGGTCTCCCACCAAAAGAGAGACACAAAAAGACAAGCACTCCATTATTGGTGGATCATGAAGTCATTCATGACTTGGAAGTGGGTCTAAGTGTGGATTTCACTCATCCCATTATCCCCATGCTCTCAAATTCGTCACTTAACTTCAGCATGAAGTTGAAGTGACCATATGGAAGTTATTCCAAGGTTATTCTAATCAAAAGGGTCCCTAAACCCATGGGGTATAACCTAGGGTTGATTTTTATCTAGTTAGGACTCCCAAAGTCAAGTAAAAACACAAGAAGAGGGTCTAAAAGAAAATAAAGTTAAAATAAGATTCAAAACAACATTTTTTAAAACACATATCACAATATAATTACATTTCTCATGTGGTCACAACACGCATCACGCGTGTCATGTCCACATGCATCATGTGGTCATGATACGAAATACCAAAAAAAATTTCTTACTACTCTAAAAACCCCCTCGCACTTGTAAGCGTGCTCGGTGACGTACGCTTAAGGCGAAAATAATACAATTGACGGCAACGTACCAAGTATACGTGTGCACACCCTACGCAAGGAAACATGTGGTTTCCTGACTTAGGTTAATCTCACGAATTTATATTTGAACAACAGTTGTTTTAGGTGATAGATCATTTTTTAGCAAAGCACGATCATCTGATTCGTCTTTCCATTTTCTAGAATTTAATATTAATTTCTCCTCCTTCAAACTTAGCATTTTCAACCAAGCCCATTTATTTGCCCTCTCTTCCTTTTCTTGAAATTTAATTTTTATTATATTTCTATCTCATTCCCTTTCCCGTTGTGCAAGATTTCCTTATGTTATCCTATTTTTTTTGTTCACGTTCTTTATCGAACAACAATAACACTACATCATTTATATTATTCCTAATTTCTTGGTAAACCAAATCACTTACACAGGTTGGCCAACTTCACTCGACTTAGTCCCCTTAGGGTTCCGCTCTAGGTTTTAGTTCAACATTTGAATTAATTTTAATAATCAACCTGTTCCTAAATAGGATTAACGGTAGGTTAAACTTACTTAGTTCTCTTAGCCCTGTTCAGAAATGCCACACATTTTCTCCTCTTTGTTTTCCAAGGTTAGCTGTTCTTTCTCTTTCTGTCTTTTTTTTCTTTTTTTAATTAGACGTTTATTCTCTAAATCTACAGTTGAGTGTAAAATGGTCACTCATGGAATGCCTGTGATGGCTTGTTTGCGTTTATTTTAAGTGTCTTTTGTAAATGAAAGGATCATACTTTCCTCTTCATTTTCCTATCATTTAATTTGGGATAATTATTAAAACTTACGAGAAACTTTTCCTTAAAATTAAAATATATTTACCTATGCTCTTTTTAAATTGTAATTGTTTAAACAATGTATTTATGAATTTCAACTCTGAGTTTAAACATCTATTCAATTCGTATTATACATTATACATAAATAAATCCCACTTTCCTCGATTAAAATTTCTATTTCAAGTCAAATGTTTTAACCTACATATAGTTTGCCTTCAATAAATAGTGAAAAGTGAATAGTAATAATGAATAGTGATCAGTGGAAAGTGAATAGTGAAAGTGAATAGTGAATAGTGAAATGTTCCCCATCTTAGGAAGAGACCCTCAAGGTGGCGGTAATTTCAAAAGCAATATTGCAACCCAAATTTTATTTCTTTCATGATAACAAAATTACAACTTGACTTATAACAAAATTTAAAACTAATATTTCTACTAAGCTTGCACAGAAATAATGCTTTTACAAGTTTAGTTAAGACATCAACTAACTCTCAACTTTGCAAGTAGGAGAAGAAAAAACTAGACAGTTTTAATATCCTATTTAAAACAAATTTTCTTTTCCTCTTCTCATTTCCAAATGGTAAAACTTAATGAACTGTAAAATCACAACTAACAACACATTAAGGGAGGATTTTCTCACAACTCTAAAATACTAAATTATACAACGAAAGAGAGAATGTTCCCCTCTTGTAAAATCAACAAGGATGGAGCTATTAAAAGACCAAGCTCCCTTAAGAGTAAAAGAAAATAAAATATTTTTCAAAACAGGAAAACTCTTCAACTCCACTTTAAGCTCCATGAAAACCTGCATGACACACAAGGGAAGAAAACACTACACAAGCTGCTCTCCTCCCTACCGTAGACCTACAAGAGGGTCACCCCCGAGCTAGCGAGATCATCCACACACTTAGGGGATTCAATACCACTTCACAACAAGATAAAAAAATCTACACACCTAAACACAATACACCCATAGGTATTTACACAACACAAAACTCATCCACTGTGAGTTTTAAGAGGGGTAGGAGAGTGGACACACTTAACTCTAGAGTGTCACCCTTCAATTAAATTTCAACACAGTTTCCTTCTCATGGCCTCAAGCCAACTTGCCAACAAAGATTCCAAGAAGTTCATATTTTGACTCTCAAGCGAAATAACAAAAATTTTTAAAGTCACACAAATGCCCTCAAGGCTTTCAACATCCCAAAAGAAATAAGGCATGCACTCGAGGAGGATCACTCCTTCCCTACCCCACACTTAATGAGCATTTCTCGCAAATGGAAGAAGCTCTGTCAACATCCCAATAAAATTTCCCCACAATAACAAAATTTACAACACAAGCAAAACAAATAATTTTCACACATCCTTCATGCAACAAATAGAAATACAAAGGAAAAGCCATGAAATCCAACCTTAAAAAGCCCTTTAATGGATGAAGTTGATGTAGAGTTCCTCTCCAGCCTCCTCTCTAAATCTCCCTTCTCAAAAAAACAATCTCTCTATGATCACAAGCAAGGGATAATGAATGGAGGATATAGGATGGCTAGAATAATTTCAACATTTTGAGGCTATGAAGAGGAGAATAGAGAAGGAATTGGGCATTATGAGGATGCCAGAAGAAGATTTCCTAGAGGAAATTAGGCATGATAAGAATGCAAGAATGAAGTCCCCCTGCAAGAATAAAGTCCCCCTGTAAGAATCAAGTTCCCCTACAAAAATCAAGTCTTCTTTAATTGCTTAGAGAAGGGTCTTATTTATAGATTTTCTGAAAAGGGAATGGAAGGTGAGGATCAAGAGTTGAGATCAAGAGCTCACATTATTTGTGAATTTTAAATTCATTGTGGATGAATTAAAAATTTATTTTTTTGGGAAGAGTGGATTATGACATCAAGGGCTTTCATTATTTGTGAATTTTAAATTCACATGTGAGGACAAAAATGAATTAAAAATTTATTTTTTTGGGGAAAGTGGATTATGACAACTTGAATTTTTAATTCAACTCATGGGGGAGTGGAGGACAAAAATGAATTAAAGATTGTAATATTTATGAATTTTTTTAAGATTGTAATATTTAAATAACCCCTCTTTTTTTAACTATCCTAAGTGGAACTAAAAAAATATCCCCACTATCCCAAGTCGGAATAAAGAAATAAACCCACTCATGAGGTCCCCCACCATAGTTCTTTTCCAACACATGGAGGAATAAAATAAAATAAGTAAAATAGAAATAAAGAGGGAGTGGATGACACACCACCCTCTTTATGGGGGACTCCCACCAAAAGTGAGGAATAAAAAGACAACCCACTCCATTATTGTGGATCATGGAGTCATTTGATGACTCTGAAATGGGTCTGAGTGTTGATTCTACTCATCCTATTTTCTCCATGCCTCTAAATTCGTCACTTAATTTCACTGTGAAGTTAAAGTGACCATATGGAGGTTATCCCAAGGTTATCCTAGTCAAAAGGGTCCCTAGACCCATGGGGTATAACCCAGTGTTGATTTTAACTTAGTTAGGACTCCCAAGGTCAAGTTAAAGCACAAGTAAAAGAGTCTCAAAAATTTAAAATTAAAAAAATAAAATTTCAAATAACAAATCTTACAACACATATCATAATTCACTTTTACAAGAGGGTAGACCTAATTCCCTTGACCTCATGCAACATTACAACATTACAACATTTCACCATACATGGAGTTGTTCTTAGTCCCTCGTGGAACTAGATCAGCTTCACAAGGGATACAACATAGGGTGTGGAATGATCTCCTGTATCTGTGGTTTTATTAGAAATACCTGCACACTCAATTTGAAAGTTAATTCCACATATACATATCATAGCCGAAGTAAATTTAATACATGCATTTCTAAAGCATACCACAGTTCTTATAAACATAATGAAATCACATGACTTTTCCTTTAACATAATAAGGTTTAATAATTTAAAAATTTGGGATCAATAGTCCCACAAATGTAGAAGTATCAACAACAGTAAGGTAATTAGTCACATGTACGGAAATAAAAAAGTGTAGGTCTCACATACTCCCCCCTAAGACTGTATTTCCTCCTGGAAGTCATCAAAGAGGTAAGGATAAAATGAACTCATAAGATTTTAAATTATGATACTAAATGTTATAAAAGCATAATCCCATTCACAAAGCACACTATATTGATTGAAATTAACACAAGGAATTCGTCAATCATTATCACACATGCATAAGGAATTCACACATCGTACAACCTGTTTATATAGAACATAACCTCATATACAGATACATCAATTACAGATCTGACATCTAAACACATATTTCATTCATCCACATTATAGGGATTAACTTCACAAGGCTCACATAAAGGTTTACGGGGATGTCATAGTCTCATCATAGAACCAAGTAACCAATAACTAGTGCTAAGTAACCAAAGATCCAAGAACCAGGTAGAATGATGGTCTCAAGGCCACGCCCCTGGGGGCCTCACCATACATTCCCATAATGGCCTACCTCTTGTTTATATAAGGGGTTTAGCCTCCAAAAGATAACCAATATAAGAACAAGATCACTAGGAAGGTAAGTGGATAATGACTAGCCCATACTAGTCCACACTTACCCCCATCCTCAAAAGTTTCACACATCTACTTCCTTATATACACTCCACTAGAGGTCGCTCCATCGACATGGCGAGAAGAACAACACAACACAAGACTAGCACTAGAAAATAGAAAGAACCTAGCTTAGCCAACACAAATATCCAAAAAAGCTAAGAGGAGAAGTCTCCAAAACCCAAATTAGAATAAATGAATAAATGCGCGCAATTTCAACATTAAAACAACGTAACCATAGGAGTTACATGAAAAAGGAAGAATCAAAGGTTGTGGCTAAGCTACTTTTAGACAAGATAAAATAACATGGCTGGTCCACACAACCAAGATACAAAAAAGTCACCAAACAACCGAAAGAAATAATTGCAATCCAAGAAAGTGCATATTACATCACTATGTGACTAAAATTAAGTCACCAATAAGGAAGGAGGGAAACGCGGTCACTACATGTGTTATGCAAACACAACCAATGCAATAACATTATGTAGGTAAGTATTGTCAATGCGCCTTCACGTACTCTTACGTGGAATTGTGCCCTTCTCAAAGGTAACACGTCATCAATATAGAACATCGTGCCCTTCTCAAAGGTACACGTCATCATTAGAATGTAAATGTCTCTAGGATACTACACATCCACTCAAATAAGATACCAAGGTAAGAATAAACCTGCACAAGTAGCATGGCCTCAAGCAAATCACATGCCCATACCAAAACATAACTAAAATCCTATGTCAAATGTCAATAGTACCATCAAGGAAACAAAGCATGGTAGGACAACACTGTGGGCCTGTCAAAGGTCCATTCACTAAGGAGAAGTAGGGGGTACTCTGGCATAGGAAGGTATGGTTGGTTGGGTAATCCTAAACCCATGCCACAACACATCGCCATAGCTTCCTAAGTTCTTCCTCTCCACTACTTAACTCTACACATGGAAGGTCTCCAACTCTAAGATTGGACCTTACAGGGTGTACATACAAGCAGCCACAAAAGCATGAGTTCATCATACTTGTAGTTATACACTCAACCCATGGATGGATATTCAGTATCGCAAGCTCATGAGTACACTAAGCATGTATGGGATAATCACAACACATAACAAACATGCGCATAACAAGTATTCACACTCACAAGGTAGCACATACACAATTTTCCTTTGTCGTTCATTACTTAGTGAATAAGGACAATGTTCGTACCCAAAGTCACATAATAATTACCATAAAGGTTCTCTAAGAAATTTACTCAAACATAAACTCAAATTAACCTATCTAAGGCATAATTGGAATCCAACCATGACTTCACATTTAGAGATAAGGCAACACCCTTAAGTAAGTACACCAATTTACTAGCTATGCTTGATAGATCATAGTTAAACCCAAACAACATTATTTCAACTCACAAGATGGTGACTCACAACACATCACATATCATAGATTTAACGATATCCCATATAACACTACATATATACTACGCAACCACCACACATTTATCTAACACAAGGTTCATAAAGTAGAGGCATATCACAAAAATAATCTAATAGCAAGATCACATCTCTAATTTTACTTTTCTACTATATGAAGCCTAAACATCTTTTCCGCACAAGGTATGCATAACATGATATCAATTTCACACAAAAACAAAATTATAAAATGTAAAATTTTATTTTGTAGAAGTAGTTTACAAAAAGGGTCGCCAAGCACACAAATTCCTCTTTGAACAATTTAAGGACATATGTTAATTCTTAACAATTTGCCATGCATAAAACTAATTTTCACCTCTTTCTTTCTTAGTATTTTTACAAGGTAATCTAATGAAATCACACACGTAACAAATTACACTCATAAAATTTAAAACAAGATACACTTCATGCAATATTTTCTAGTTATCAATCCAAAGGACACAATTCCAATTTCTAATGATAACAAGGGTTAGGGATTCAAAAGATTATGCCATTCAACCTTATGATAAACACACATCAAGTTCACAAGGCAAGAATAAATCAAACGGGCATTAAGATGTCACTACTCTCCACAAAAATACACAAGGGTGAGGAAGGGTCCAACGCAACCCTCACCACCTAGACCAACTGACTCGAGAGGACAATCGACCAAAAGGATCACAACCACCACAAAACACAAGCGGAAGACTTCAATAATCATGTGACAAGGCCATCACGATGACAAAACAAGAGGATAGGTATTCCTCCAAGGTGAAGGTTAATCGACAAACCACAACCTCACTCTCTCACAGCTACATGTAGTAGGACAAGGGTCAAACCATGCTCAACCCACTCCATGTTGGTCTAAACAATATACAAACCCCAGAGCTCCCAATGTTGAAACATGTGCTTTGATACCAAATGTCATGACCACATTTCCCATGCGGTCACAACACGCATTCACGCGTGTCATGTCCACATGCATCATGTGGTCATGATACGAACTATCAAAAAAATTTCCACACTTCCCTAGAAACCCCCTCACACGTGTAGGCGTGCTTGGTGGCATACGCTTAAGGCGAAAATAATACAGTTGTCGGTGGAGTACTAAGTACATGTGCGCACACCCTACACAAGAAAATGCGTGGTTTCCTGACTTAGATTAATCTCACGAATTTATAATTGAACAATAGTTGTTTTAGATGATAGATCATTTTTCAGCAAAGCACGATCATCTTATTCTTCTTTCCATTTCTTGGAATTTAATATTAATTTCTCCTCCTTTAGACTTAGCATTTTCAACCAAGCCCGTTCATTTGCCCTCTCTTCCTTTTCTTAGAATTTAATTTTGATTGTATTTCTATCACGTTCATTTTACAAGCAATAACACTACATCCTTTACATTATTCCTAATTTCTCAGTAAACCAGATCACTTACATAGGGTTGGTTAACTTCACTTGACTCAGTGACCCTAAGGTTCTGTTCTAGGTTTTAGTTCAATGTTTAAATTAATTTTAATAGTCAACCTGTTCCTAAACAGGATTAATGGTAGGTTAAACTTACTTAGTTCTCTTAGCCTTGTTCAGAAATACCGTGTATTTTCTCGTCTTTGTTTTCCAAGGTTAGCTATTCTTTCTCTTTCTCTCTTTTCTTTTTTAATTAGACGTTTATTCTCTAAATCTACAGTTGAGTTTAAAATGGCCACTCATGGAATGCCTATGATGGCTTGTTTGCATTTATTTTCAGTGTCCTTTGTAAATGAAGGGCTCATACTTTCCTCTTCATTTTCCTGTCATTTAATTTAGAATAATTGTCAAAACTTTCGAGAAACTCTTTCTTAAAATTAAAATATATTTACCTATGATCTTTTTAAATTGTAATTGTATAAATAATGTATTTTTGAATTGCAACTCTGAGTTTAAACATCTATTCAATTTGCATTATACATTATACATAAATAAATTCTACTTTCTTTGATTAAAATTTCTATTTCAAGTCAAATATTTTACACTACATATAGTTTGTCTTTAAATGAATAGTGAAAAGTGAATAGTAAAAGTAAATAGTGAATAGTAAAAATGAATAGTGATTAGTGAAAAGTGAATAGTAAATAGTGAAAAGTGAATAGTAAAAGTGAATAGTGAATAGTGAAATAGTCCACATCCTAGGAAGAGACCATCAAGGTGACAGTAATTTCTAAAGCAATACTGCAACCTAAATTTCATTTCTTTCATGGTAACAAAATTACAACTTGACTTATAAAAAAATTTAAAACTAATATTTCTACTAAGCTTGCACAGAAATAATATTTTTACAAACTTAATTAAAACATCAACTAACTCTTAACTTTGCAAGTAGAAGAAGAAGGAACTAGACAAGTCTAATATCCTTTTAAAAACAAATTTTCTCTTCCTTTCCTCATACAAAAGGTAGAATGGAATAAACTATTAAATCACAACTAACAACACATTAAGGGAGGATTTACTCTTAACTCCCTAAATAACAAATTGTAACAACATTTAAAGAGTTAATTTTCTCCCCTTGGCAAAATAACCAGGATGCAGTCACTACTAAGACTAGGCTCTTTTGTAGAGCCTTAAGAGTAAAGGAAAATAAAATATTTTCCCAACACAAAGAAACTTCTCCAACATCACAATAAGCTCCAAGAATACCTGCATAACACACAAGGAAAGAAACACCACACAAGCTGCTCTTCTCCCTACCGTAGACCTGCAAGAGGGTCACCCCCGAGCTAGGGAGATCATCCACACACTCAGGGTAGAAGAGACCAACAACTACATCACAACAATAGAAACAAACAACACACAACACCCATGGTTTTACTGATAACACAAAGACTCAACTGAGGTGAGTTCAAAGAGGGTAGGGAAGTAGACTCTCTCACTCAAGGTGTCATTCTTTACACATTTTATCACAAGGCCTCAAGCCAACAAATTACTCTTTCTCAAGGCCTCAAGCCTTCCAAATAATCAAACTTCCATTGATATCCCAAATAAGCTCTCAAAGACTTAAAACCCTCTAGGCTCAAAATTACCAACATGCCCTTAAGGCATTTCATAATTCAAGAAACAAGATCACACCCGAGGAGGTTCACACCTTCCCTTCCCTATACAAGATGAGCATTGCCTTCCAACTGGAAGGAGTTCTTTCAACACCCAACACAAACCCCAAATAATAGAAAACACATAGAAGACATTTGCAATCTCACTCATCAAGCAAGAACAAACATACATAACAAGTAACAGATCATACAAGTAAGAAGTCTTGTTCACCAACCTTCTCCAGCCCAATTATGGATGAAATTTGATGAAGAGCTCCACTCTTAGCCTCCTCCTCCAAGTTCTCCTTCTTTCCACATTAATCCAACCCCAAAAATAATCTCTCTATGATCACAAGCAAGGGTTAATGAATGGAGGATATAGGATGGCTAGAATAATTTTGGCATTATGAGATTATGAAGAGGAGAATAGAGAAGGAATTGGGCATTATGAGGATGTCAGAAGAAGATTTCCTAGAGGAAATTAGGCATGATAAGAATGCAAGAATGAAGTCCCCCTGCAAGAATGAAGTTCCCTGCAACCCCTGCAAAATCCAGTCTCCCTAATTACTTAGAGAAGGGTCTTATTTATATATTTTCTAAGAAGGGAATGGAAGGTGAGGATCAAGAGTTGAGATCAAGGGCTCACATTATTTGTGAATTTTAAATTCATATTAGATGAATTAAAAATTTATTTTTTTAAGATTGTAATATTTAAATAACCCCACTATCCCAAGTGGAATTAATAAAATATCCCCACTATCCCAAGTGGAATTAAAAAATATCCCCACTATCCCAAGTGAAATTAATAAAATAAACCCACTCATTATCTATTATCCTTAATGCACTTAAAATAATTAACCACACTCAAGAGGTTCCCCACTATAACCCTTTTACAACACATGTAGGAATAAAATATAATAAGAAAAATATAAATAAAAAGGAAGTGGATGACACACCACCCTTTTTATGGGGGTCTCCTACCGAAAGAGAGGCACAAAAAGATAAGCACTCCATTATTGGTGGATCATGGAGTCATTCATGACTTGGAAGTGGGTCTAAGTGTGGATTCCACTCATCCCATTATCCTCATACTCCCAAATTCGTCACTTAATTTCACCATGAAGTTGAAGTGACCATATGGAGGTTATCCTAAAGTTATCCTAGTCAAAAGGGTCCCTAAACCCATGGGGTATAACATAGGGTTGATTTTTATCTAGTTAGGACTCCCAGAGTCAAGTAAAAACACAAGAAGAGGGTCTAAAAGAAAATAAAGTTAAAACAAGATTCAAAACAATATTTCTTACAACACATATCACAATATAATTAAATCAGAAGATAGACCTAATTCCCTTGACCTCATACATCATTACAACATTACAACAATTTACTAAACACAAGGTTGATCTTAGTTCCTCGTGGAACTAGATCAGCTCACAAGGGATAAAACATAATGCATGTATTAAATTTACTTCAGCTATGATATGTATATGTGGAATTAACTTTCAAATTGAGTATGCAGGTATTTTTAACAAATCCACAGATATAACAGATCATTCCACACTTTATGTTGTAATCCCTCGTGAAGTCAATCTAGTTCTACAAGGAACTAAAATCAACTCCGTGTATTGTGAAATGTTGTAATGTTGTAATTTTGCATGAGGTCAAGGGAATTAGGTTTACCCTCTTGTAAAAGTGAATTATGAAATGTGTTGTAAGATTTGGTGTTTGGAATTTCATTTTTTTAATTTTAAATTTTTGAGACCCTTTTACTTGTGCTTTAACTTGACCCTGGGAGTCCTAACTAGGTTAAAATCAACCCTGGATTATACCCTATGGGTCTAGGGACCCTTTTGACTAGGATAACCTTTGGTTAACCACCATATGGTCACCTTAACTTCACAGTGAAGTTAAGTGACGAATTTGGAGGCATGGGAAAAATAGGATGAGTAGAATCACCACTCAGACCCATTTCCAAGTCATCAAATGACTCCATGATCCACCAATAATGGAGTGGGTTGTTTTTTTGTTCCTCACTTTTGGTGGGAGTCCCCCATAAAGAGGGTGGTGTGTCATCCACTCCCTCTTTATTTCTATTTTACTTATTTTATTTTATTCCGCCATGTGTTGGAAAAAGACTATAGTGGGGGACCTCATGAGTGGGTTTATTTTTTATTCTCATTTGGGATAGTGAGGATATTTTTTTAATTCCACTTGGGATAGTGGAAAAAAGAGTGGGGTTATTTAAATATTACAATCTTTAAAAAATTATAAATATTACAATCTTTAATTCATTTTTGTCCTCCACTCCCCCATGAGTTGAATTAAAAATTCAACTTGTCATAATCTACTTTTCCCAAAAAAATGAATCTTTAGTTCATTTTTGTCCTCACATGTGAATTTAAAATTCACAAATAATGTGAGCCCTTGATCTCAACTCTTGATCCTCACTTTCTATTCCCTTTTCAGAAAATCTATAAATAAGACCCTTTTCTAAACAATTAGAGAAGACTAGATTTTTGCAGGGGAACTTGATTCTTGTAAGGGAACTTCATTCGTGCAGGGGGACTTCATTCTTGCATTCTTATCATTCCTAATTTTCTCTAGGAAATCTTCTTCTGACATCCTCATAATGCCCAATTCCTTCTCTATTCTTCTCTTCATAACCTCATAATGCCAAAATTATTCTAGCCATCCTATATCCTCATTCATTATCCCTTGCTTGTGATTATAGAGAGATTATTTTTGGGTTGGATTATTGTAGAAAGAAGGAGAACTTGGAAGAGGAGACTAAGTGTGGAGCTCTTTTTCAACTACATCCATAATAGGGCTTGTAAATGTTAGTGAGCTAGTTTACTCACTTTGTATGTTCTGTTTCTTTTTGATGAATGTTGATTTGCAAAGGTTGTCTATGCGGTGTTTCTGTTATTTTGGGGATTGTGATGGGTGTTTGAAAGAGCTTCTTCTAGTTGGAAGACAATGCTCATCATGTATGGGGAAGGGAAGGTGTGAATCTCCTCGGGTGCATTCTTGTTCTTGGTATATGGAAGCCTTGAGGGCATGTTTGTGGTTTTGAGCTAAAATGGCTATAAGGCTTGAGAGCCTATTTGTGATATCCCTGGGATTTTGATTATTTGGTTGGCTTCAGGCCATGAGAAAAGTTAATTTTGTTGGCTTGAGGCCATGAGAAAACCTGTGGTAAAATGTTGAAAAGAATCACACCCTTGAGTTGAGTGAGTCTACTTTCCTACCCTCTTCAAACTCACCTTAGTTGAGTTTTTGTGTTGTGAGTAACACCATGGGTGTTGTGTGTTGTTTGTTTCTATTGTTGTGAAGTGTTTTTGGTCTATTCTACCCTGGGTGTGTGGATGATCTCCCTAGCTCGGGGGTGACCCTCTTGCGGGTCTACGGTAGGGAGGAGAGTAGCTTGTGTGGTGTTTTCTTCCCTTGTGTGTCATGCAGGTTTTTATGGAGCTTAAAGTGGAGTTGAAGAGTTTTCTTGTTTTGAGAAATATTTTATTTTACTTTACTCTTAAGGGAGCTTGGTCTTTTAATAGATTCATCCTTGTTGATTTTACAAGAGGGGAACATTCTCTCTCTTTCGTTGTATAATTTTGTATTTTAGAGTTGTGAAAAAATCCTCCCTTAATGTGTTGTTAGTTGTGATTTTACAGTTCATTAAGTTTTATCATTTAGAAATGAGAAGAGGAAAAGAAAATTTGTTTTTAATAGGATATTAAAATTGTCTAGTTTCTTTTTCTCCTACTTGCAAAGTTAAGAGTTAGTTGATGTCTTAATTAAATTTGTAAAAGTATTATTATTGTGCAAGCTTAGTAGAAATATTAGTTTTAAATTTTGTTATAAGTCAAGTTGTAATTTTGTTACCATGAAAGAAATGAAATTTAGGTTGCAGTATTGCTTTTGAAATTACTGCCACCTTGAGGGTCTCTTCCTAGGATGGGAACCATTTCACTATTCACTTTCCACTAATCACTATTTATTTTTACTATTCACTATTTACTTTTACTATTCACTTTTCACTATTCATTTGAAGGCAAACTATATGTAGTTTAAAACATTTGACTTGAAATAGAAATTTTAATCGAGGAAAGTGGGATTTATTTATGCATAATATATAATATGAATTGAATAGATGTTTAAACTTAGAGTTGCAATTCAAAAATACATTGTTTATACAATTATAATTTAAAAAGAGCAGAGATAATTCTATTTTAATTTTAAGGAAGAGTTTCTTGGAAGTTTTAACAATTATCCTAAATTAAATGACAGGAAAATGAAGAGGAAACTATGATCCCTTCATTTACAAAGGACACTGAAAATAAACACAAACATGCCATCATAGGCATTCCATGAGTGGCCATTTTAAACTCAACTGTAGATTTAGAGAATAAACGTCTAATTGAAAAAAAAAAACAAAGAAAGAACAGCTAACCTTGGAAAATAAAGAGGAGAAAATGTGTGGCATTTCTGAACAAGGCTAAGAGAACTAAGTAAGTTTAACCTACCGTTAATCCTGTTTAGGAACAGGTTGATTATTAAAATTAATTCAAACGTTGAACTAAAACCTAGAGCGGAACCCTAGGGGGACTGAGTCGAGTGAAGTTAGCCAACCCTGTGTAAGTGATCTATTTTACCAAGAAATTAGGAATAATGTAAAGGATGTAGTGTTATTGTTGTTCGATAAAGAACGTGAAGAAAAAAAATAGGATAACATAAGATCTTGCACAACGGGAAGGGGAATGAGATAAAAATACAATCAAAATTAAATTTCAAGAAAAGGAAGAGAGGGCAAATGAACGGGCTTGGTTGAAAATGCTAAGTCTGAAGGAGGAGAAATTAATATTAAATTCTAGAAAATGGAAAGAAGAATCAGATGATTGTGCTTTGATAAAAAATGATCTATCACCTAAAACAACTGTTGTTCAAATATAATTCATGAGATTAACCTAAGTTAGGAAACCACGTGTTTCCTTACATAGGGTGTGCGCTTATGTACTTGGTACGCCATCATCAATTGTATTATTTTTGCCTTAAGCGTACGCCGCCGAGCACGCTAACGCGTGTGAAGGGGTTTTTAGAGTAGTAAGGGAAAATTTTTAGTATTTCGTATCATGACCACATGATGCATGTGGACATGACATGCGTGATACATGTTGTGACCACATGGGAAATGTGGGTATGACATTTGGTATCAGAGCACATGTTTCAACATTGGGAGCTCTAGGGTTTGCATGTTGTTTGGACTGACATGGAGTGGGTTGATCATGGTTTGACCCTTGTCCTACTCCGTGTAGTTGTGTGAGAGTGAGGTTGTGGTTTGTTGACTAGCCTTTACGTTGGAGGAATATCCATCCTCTTGTGTTGTCATCATGGTAGCCTTGTCACATGATTTTTGAAGTCTTCCGCTTGCGCTTTGGAGTGAATGTGTTGCTTCTCGTCGATTGTCCTCTCAAGTTAGTTGGTCTGTATTGTGGGGGTTGTGTTGGACCCTTCCTCACCCTTGAGTATTTTGTGGAGTGTAGCGCCGTCTTAATGCCTATTTGATTTATTCTCACCTTATGAACTTGACGTGTTTTTATCATAAGGGTGGAATTTAATATTAATTTCTCCTCCTTCAGACTTAGCATTTTCAACCAAGCCCATTCATTTGCCCTCTCTTCCTTTTCTTGAAATTTAATTTTGATTGTATTTCTATCACATTCATTTTACCATTTCTCTAAAATTTATTTTGATTGTATTTCTATCTCATTCCCCTTCTCGTTGTGCAAGATCTTCTTATGTTATCCTATTTTTTTCACGTTCTTTATTGAACAACAATATCACTATATCATTTACATTATTCCTAATTTCTTGGTAAAACTAGATCACTTACACAGGGTTGGTTAACTTCACTTGACTCAGTGCCCCTAGGGTTTCGTTCTAGGTTTTAGTTCAACATTTGAATTAATTTTAATAATCAACCTATTCCTAAAGAGAATTAATGGTAGGTTAAACTTACTTAGTTCTCTTAGCCCTATTTAGAAATATCACGCATTTTCCCCTCTTTGTTTTCCAAGGTTAGCTGTTCTTTCTCCGTCTCTTTTTTTTTTCAATTAGACGTTTATTCTCTAAATCTATAGTTGAGTTTAAAATGGCCACTCATGGAATGCCTATGATGGCGTGTTTGTGTTTATTTTCAATGTCCTTTGTAAATGAAGGGATCATACTTTCCTCTTCATTTTCCTGTCATTTAATTTGGGATAATTGTTAAAACTTACGAGAAACTCTTCCTTCAAATTAAAATATAATTACCTATGCTCTTTTTAAATTATAATCGTATAAACAATATATTTCTAAATTACAACTTTGAAATTCGTATTATACATTATGCATAAATAAATCCCACTTTCCTTGATTAAAATTTCTATTTCAAGTTAAATGTTTTAAACTACATATAGTTTGCCTTCAAATGAATAGTGAAAAGTGAATAGTAAAAGTAAATAGTGAATAGTAAAAATGAATAGTGATTAGTGGAAAAGTGAATAGTAAATAGTGAAAAGTGAATAGTAAAATTAAATAGTGAATAGTGAATAGTGAAATGGTCCCCATCCTAGGAAGAGACCCTCAAGGTGGTGGTAATTTCAAAAGCAATATAGCAACCCAAATTTCATTTCTTTCATGGTAACAAAATTACAACTTGACTTATAACAAAATTTAAAACTAATATTTCTACTATGCTTGCACAGAAATAATACTTTTACAAATTTGATTAAGACATCAACTAACTCTCAACTTTGCAAGTAGAAGAAGGAACTAGACAATTTTAATATCCTATTAAAAATATTTTTTTTTCCTCTTCTCATTTCTAAATGGTAAAACTTAATGAACTGTAAAATCACAACTAACAACACATTAAGAGAAGATTTTCTCACAACTCCAAAATACTAAATTATACAACGAAAGAGAGAGAATATTCCCCTCTTGTAAAATCAACAAGGATGAAGCTATTAAAAGACCAAGCTCCCTTAAGAGTAAAGGAAAATTAAATATTTTCCAAAACAGGAAAACTCTTCAACTCCACTTTAAGCTCCATGAAAACCTACATGACACACAAAGGAAGAAAACACCAACCAACTAGCTCTCCTCCCTACCATAGACCCGCAAGAGGGTCACCCCCAAGCTAGGGAGATCATCCACACACCCAGGGTAAAATAGACCAAAACACTCCACAACATTGAATAACAACAATCAAAGCAACAACACACACACCCATGGTTTTACTCACAATACAAAGACTCAGCTGAGGTGAGTTCAAGGAGGGTAGGGAAGTAGACTCTCTCAACTCAAGGTGTCCTGTTTCACAATATTTTATCTCAACTTATCACATGGCCTCAAGCCAACAATATCACTTTTTCTCATGGCCTCAAGCCATCCAAATAATCAAACTTCCAGGGATATCCCAAATTGGCTCTCAAAGCCTTAAAGCCCTCTTGGCTCAAAATTACCAACATGCCCTGAAGGCTTTCATAAAATAAAAACAAGAGTACACCCGAGGAGGTTCACACCTTCCCTTCCCTATACAAGATGAGTATTGCCTTCCAACTGGAAAGAGCTCTTTCAACACCCAACACAAACCCCAAAACAACAGAAGAACACATAGACAACATTTGCAATCCTTATTTATCATTCAAGAACAAAACATACATAACAATTAACAGATCATATAAGGTGAGTAATCTGGATCACTAACCTTCACAAGCCCTATTATGGATGAAATTTGAAGAAGAGCTCCACCCTTTGTCTCCTCCAAGTTCTCATTCTTTCCCCAATAATCCAACCCCCAAAATAATCTCTCTATGATCACAAGCAAGCGATAATGAATGGAGGATATAGGATGGCTAGAATAATTTTGGCATTATGAGGCTATGAAGAGGAGAATAGAGAAGGAATTGGGCATTATGAGGATGCCAGAAGAAGATTTCCTAGAGGAAATTAGGCATGATAAGAATGCAAGAATGAAGTCCCCCTGCAAGAATGAAGTCCTCTCCTGTAAGAATGAAGTTCCCCTACAAAAAAATAAAGTTCCCTTGCAAAATCCAATCTCCTTAATTGTTTAGAGAAGAGTCTTATTTATAGATTTTTTGAGAAGGGAATGGAAGATGAGGATCAAGAGTTGAGATCAAGGGCTCACATTATTTGTGAATTTTAAATTCATAGTGGATGAATTAAAAATTTATCTTTTTAAGATTGTAATATTTAAATAACCCCACTATCCCAAGTGGAATTAATAAAATATCCCCACTATTCCAAGTGGAATTAAAAATATCCCCACTATCCCAAGTGGAATTAATAAAATAACCCCACTCATTATCCATTATCCCTAATGGACTTAAAACAATTAACTCCACTCAAGAGGTTCCCACTATAGCCCTTTTACAACACATGTAGGAATAAAATATAATAAGAAAAATAGAAATAAAAAGGAAGTGGATGACACACCACCTTTTTTATGGGGGTCTCCCACTAAAAGAGAGGCACAAATAGACAAGCACTCCATTATTGGTGGATCATGGAGTCATTCATGACTTGGAAGTGGATCTAAGTGTGGATTCCACTCATGCCATTATCCCCATGCTCTCAAATTCATCACTTAACTTCACCATGAAGTTGAAATGACCATATGGAGGTTATCCCAAGATTATCCTAGTTAAAAGGGTCCCTAAACCCATGGGGTATAACCTAGGGTTGATTTTTATCTAATTAGGACTCCCAGAGTCAAGTAAAAACACAAGAAGAGGGTCTAAAAGAAAATAAAGTTAAAACAAGATTCAAACAATATTTCTTACAACACATATCACAATATAATTAAATCAAAAGATAGACCTAATTCCCTTGACCTCATGCATCATTACAACATTACAACAATTTACCAAACACAAGGTTGATCTTAATTCCTCGTGGAATTAGATCAGCTCACAAGGGATATAACATAGGGTGTGGAATAGACCAACAACCACATCACAACAATAGAAACAAACAACACACAACACCCATGGTTTTACTCACAACACAAAGACTCAGCTGAGGTGAGTTCAAAAAGGGTAGGGAGGAGAGCAGCTTATGTAGTGTTTCTTTCCTTGTGTGTTATGCAGGTATTCTTGGAGCTTATTGTGATGTTGGAGAAGTTTCTTTGTGTTGGGAAATTATTTTATTTTCCTTTACTCTTAAGGCTCTACAAGAGAGCCTGGTCTTAGTAGTGACTGCATCCTGGTTGTTTTACCAACTAGAGAAAATTAACTCTTTAAATGTTGTTACAATTTGTTATTTGGGGAGTTAAGAGTAGATCCTCCCTTAATGTGTTGTTAGTTGTGATTTAATAATTTATTCCATTCTACCTTTTGTATGAGGAAAGGAAGAGAAATTTTTTTTTTAAAAGGATATTAGACTTGTCTAGTTCCTTCTTCTTCTACTTGCAAAGTTGAGAGTTAGTTGATGTTTTAATTAAGTTTGTAAAAGTATTATTTCTGTGCAAGCTTAGTAGAAATATTAGTTTTAAATTTTGTTATAAGTCAAGTTGTAATTTTGCTACCATGAAAGAAATGAAATTTAGGTTGCAGTATTGCTTTAGAAATTATCGTCACCTTGACAGTCTCTTCCTCGGATGGGGACTATTTCACTATTCACTATTCACTTTTACTATTCACTTTTCACTATTTACTATTCACTTTTTCACTAATCACTATTCATTTTAACTATTCACTATTTACTTTTACTATTCACTTTTCACTATTCATTTAAAAGCAAACTATATGTAGTTTAAAACATTTAACTTGAAATAGAAATTTTAATCAAGGAAAGTGGGATTTATTTATGTATAATGTATAATACGAATTGAATAGATGTTTAAACTCAGAGTTACAATTCAAAAATACATTGTTTATACAATTACAATTTAAAAAGAGCATAGGTAAATATATTTTAATTTTAAGGAAGATTTTCTCAGAAGTTTTGACAATTATTCCAAATTAAATGACAGGAAAATGAAGAGGAAAGTATGATCCCTTCATTTACAAAGGACATTGAAAATAAACACAAACAAGCCATCACAGGCATTCCATGAGTGGCCATTTTAAACTCAACTGTAAATTTAGAGAATAAACATCCAATTAAAAAAGAAAAGAGAGAAAGAGAAAGAACAGCTAACCTTGGAAAACAAAGAGGAGAAAATGCGCGGCATTTCCAAACAGAGCTAAGAGAACTAAGTAAGTTTAACCTACCGTTAATCTTATTTAGGAACAAGTTGATTATTAAAATTAATTCAAACGTTAAACTAAAACCTATAACAGAACCCTAGGGGCACTGAGTCGAGTGAAGTTAACCAACCCTGTGTAAGTGATCTGGTTTACCAAGAAATTATGAATAATGTAAAGGATGTAGTGTTATTGCTGGTAAAATAAACATGATAGAAATACAATCAAAATTAAATTCTAAGAAAAGAAAGAGAGGGCAAATGAACGGGCTTGGTTGAAAATGCTAAGTCTAAAGGAGGAGAAATTAATATTAAATTCTAGGAAATGGAAAGAAGAATTAGATGATCGTGCTTTGCTAAAAAATGATCTATCATCTAAAACAACTGTTGTTCAATTATAAATTCATGAGATTAATCTAAGTCAAGAAACCACGTGTTTCCTTGCGTAGGGTGTGCGCACATGTACTTAGTACCCCACCGACAACTATATTATTTTCACTTTAAGCATATGCCGCCGAGCACGCCTACACATGCGAGGGGGTTTCTAGGGAAGTGTGAGAAAAATTTTTGATAGTTCGTATCATAACCAAATGACACATGTGGACATGACATGCTTGAATACATGTTATGACCGCATGGAAAATGTGGGCATGACACTTGGTATCAAAGCACATGTTTCAACATTGGGAGCTCTAGGGTTTGTGTGTTGTTTGGACTGACATGGAGTGGATTGAGAGTGGTTTGACCCTTGTCATACTCCATGTAGTTGTGTGAGAGCGAGGTTGTGGTTTGTCAACTAGCCTTTACATTGGAGGAATATCCATCCTCTTGTTTTGTCATTATGATGGCCTTGTCACATGATTATCGAAGTCTTCCACTTGTGTTTTGTGGTGGTTGTGATCCTCTTGGTCGATTTTCCTCTTGAGTCAGTTGGTCTAGGTGGTGAGGGTTGCATTGGACTCTTCCTCGCCCTTGTGTATTTTTGTGGAGAGTAGTGACATCTTAATGCCTATTTGATTTATTCTTGCCTTGTGAACTTGATGTGTGTTTATAGGTTGAATGGCATACTCTCTTGAATCCCTAACCCTTGTTATCGTTAGAAATTGGCATTGTTTCATTTGGATTGATAACTAGAAAAGATTACATGAAGTGTATCTTGCTTTAAATTTTATGAGTGTAATTTGTTACGTGTGTGCTTTCATTAGATTACCTTGTAAAAATACTAAGAAAGAAAGAGGTGAAAATTAGTTTTATGCATGGCAAATTGTTAAGAATTAACATATGTCCTTAAACTGTTCAATATGTCATGCCCACATTTCCCATCCGGTCACAACACGCATTCATGCGTGTCATGTCCACATGTGTCATGTGGTCATGATACGAACTGTCAAAATTTTTTTTTACTACTTTGAAAACCCCCTCACACGCGTATGCGTGCTCGATGGCGTATGCTTAAGGTAAAAACAATACAGTTGATGGCAGCGTACCAAGTACATGTGCGCACACCCTACGCAAGGAAACACATGGTTTCTTGACTTAGGTTAATCTCACGAATTATATTTGAACAACAGTTGTTTTAGGTGATAGATCATTTTTCAGCAAAGCATGATCATCTAATTCTTCTTTCCATTTTCTAGAATTTAATATTAATTTCTCCTCCCTCAGACTTAGCATTTTCAACCAAGCCCGTTCATTTGCCCTCTCTTCCTTTTCTTGAAATTTAATTTTGATTGTATTTCTATATCATTCCCCTTCCCGTTGTGCAAGATATTCTTATGTTATCCTATTTTTTTCTTCACGTTCTTTATCGAACAACAATAACACTACATTATTTACATTATTCTTAATTTCTTGGTAAACCAGATCACTTACATAGGGTTGGCTAACTTCACTCGACTCAGTCCCCCTAGGGTTCCGTTCTAGGTTTTAGTTCAACATTTAAATCAATTTTAATAATTGACCTGTTCCTAAACAGGATTAATGGTAGGTTAAACTTACTTAGTTCTCTTAGCCCTGTTCGGAAATGCTGCGTATTTTCTCCTCTTTGTTTTCCAAGGTTAGCTATTTTTTCTTTCTCTCTTTTTTTTTTTCAATTGGACATTTATTCTCTAAATCTAAAGTTGAGTTTAAAATGGCCACTCATGGAATGCCTGTGATGGCTTGTTTGCATTTATTTTCAGTGTCCTTTGTAAATGAAGGGATCATACTTTCCTTTTCATTTTCCTGTCATTTAATTTGGGATAATTGTTAAAACTTCCTAGAAAGTCTTCCTTAAAATTAAAATATATTTACTTATGCTCTTTTTAAAATGTAATTATATAAACAATGTATTTTTGAATTGCAACTCTAAGTTTAAACATCTATTCAATTCGTATTATACATTATGCATAAATAAATCCCACTTTCCTTGATTAAAATTTCTATTTCAAGTCAAATGTTTTAAACTACATATAGTTTGCCTTCAAATGAATAGTGAAAAGTGAATAGTAAAAGTAAATAGTGAATAGTAAAAATGAATAGTGATTAGTGGAAAGTGAATAGTAAATAGTGAAAAGTGAATAGTAAATAGTGAATAGTGAATAGTGAAATGGTTCCCATCCTAGGAAGAGACACTCAAGCTGGCGGTAATTTCAAAAGCAATACTGCAACCCAAATTTCATTTCTTTCATGATAGCAAAATTACAACTTCACTTATAACAAATGTAAAATTAATATTTCCACTAAGCTTACACAGAAATAATACTTTTATAAACTTAATTAAAACATCAACTAACTCACAACTTTGCAAGTAGAAGAAGAAGGAACTAGACAATTTTAATATCCTTTTACAAATAAATTTTCTTTTCCTCTTCTCATTTCTAAATGGTAAAACTTAATGAACAAGAAAATTACAACTATCAACCCAAGAACAGAGGATTTCCTCACAATTAAAAAAAATAACAATTTATACAACAATAGGGAGATAATTTCCTCCTTCTGGAAAAATGACAAGGAAGGAGCTATTAAAAGATCAGGCTCTCCTTAAGACTTAAGGAAAATAAAATATTTTCTAAGATCCAATAATCTTCTCCAAGCTTCACAATAAGCTCCTAAAAAACTTGCATATCACACAAGGTAAGAAACACCACACAAGCTGCTCTCCTCCCAACCGTAGACCCGCAACAGGGTCACCCCCGAGCTAGGGAGATCATCCACACACCTAGGGTATTTCAAAAATCCACTTCACAACAAGGTATAAACAACACACCAAAATACACATACACCCAAGGGAATTTACACAACACAAAAACTCAACAAAAGTGAGTTTACAGAGGGGTAAGAGAGTGGACACACTCAACTCTAGAGTACCACCTTTCACAATAATTCAACACAATTTTCCTCATGGCCTCAAGCCAAACAAGATAATCAGATTCCAAGGGATATCATATTTGGCTCTCAAGCCATATAACCAATTTTCTCAAATTCACACAAATACCCTCAAGGCTTTCAACATCTCAAAAGAAACAAGGCATACACTCAAGGAGGATCACTCCTCCCCTACCCCACACTTGATGAGCATTTCTCCCAAATGGAAGAAGCTCTATCAACATCCCAATAAAATTTTCCCATAATAACAAACTTTACAACACAAGCAAAATAAATAATTTTCACACATCCTTCATACAACAAATAGAAATACAAAGGAAAAGCCATGAAATCCAACCTTAAAAATCCCTTTAATGGATGAAGTTGATGTAAAGTTCCTCTCCAGCGTCCTCTCTAAATCTCCCTTCTAAAAAAAATAATCTTTCTATGATCACAATCAAGGGATAATGAATGAAGGATATAGGATGGCTAGAATAATTTCGGCATTATGAGGCTATAAAGAGGAGAATAGAGAAAGAATTGGGCATTATGAGAATGCCAGAAGAATATTTCCTAGAGGAAATTAGGCATGATAAGAATACAAGAATGAAGTCCCCCTACAAGAATCAAGTTACCCTGCAAGAATCAAGTTCCCCTACAAAAATCTAGTCTTCCCTAATTGCTTAGAGAAGGGTCTTATTTATAGATTTTCTAAACAGGGAATGGAAGGTGAGGATCAAGAGTTGAAATCAAGGGCTCACATTATTTGTGAATTTTAAATTCATAATGGATGAATTAAAAATTTATTTTTTTGGGAAGAATAGATTATGACATCAAGGGCTCTCATTATTTGTGAATTTTAAATTCATATGTGAGGACAAAAATGAATTAAAGATTCATTTTTTTAAAAAAGTGGATTATAACAAGTTGAATTTTTAATTCAACTCATGGGGGAGTGGAGGACAAAAATGAATTAAAGATTGTCATATTTATGAATTTTTTAAGATTGTAATATTTAAATAACCCCACTCCTTTTTCCACTATCTCAAGTGGAATTAAAAAAATATCCCCACTATCCCAAGTGGAATTTAAAAATATCTCCACTCATTTTCTATTATCTCAAGTGGGATTAAAATAATAACAACACTCATGAGGTCCCCCACCATAGTCCTTTTCCAACATATGGAGGAATAAAATAAAATAAGTAAAATAGAAATAAAGAGGGAGTGGATGACACACCACCCTCTTTATGGGGGACTCCCACCAAAAGTGAGGAATAAAAAGACAACCCACTCCATTATTGGTGGATGATGGAGTCATTCCATGACTTAGAAATGGGCCTGAGTATTGATTCCACTCATCCTATTTTCCCCATGCCTCTAAATTTGTCACTTAACTTCACTGTGAAGTTAAAGTGACCATGTGGAGGTTATCCCAAGGTTATCATAGTCAAAAGGGTCCCTAGACCCATGGGGTTGAGTTTAAAATAGCCACTCATGGAATGCCTATCATGGCTTGTTTGCATTTATTTTCAGTGTCCTTTGTAAATGAAGGGATCATACTTTCCTCTTCATTTTCCTGTCATTTAATTTGGGATAATTGTCAAAACTTCCCAGAAACTCTTCCTTAAAATTAAAATATAATTACCTATGCTCTTTTTAAATTATAATTGTATAAACAATGTATTTTTGAATTGCAACTCTGAGTTTAAACATCTATTCAATTCGTATTATACATTATGCATAAATAAATCTCACTTTCCTCGATTAAAATTTCTATTTCAAGTCAAATGTTTTAAACTACATATAGTTTGCCTTCAAATGAATAGTGAAAAGTGAATAGTAAAAATGAATAGTGATTAGTGGAAAGTGAATAGTAAATAGTGAATAGTGAATGAATAGTGAAATGGTCCCCATCCTAGGAAGAGACCCTCAAGGTGGCGATAATTTCAAAAGCAATACTGCAACCCAAATTTCATTTCTTTCATGGTAACAAAATTACAACTTGACTTATAACAAAATTTAAAACTAATATTTCTACTAAGTTTGCATAGAAATAATACTTTTACAAATTTAATTAAGACATCAACTAACTCTCAACTTTGCAAGTAGGAAAAGAAGGAACTAGACAATTTTAATATCCTATTAAAAATAAATTTTCTTTTCCTCTTCTCATTTCTAAATGATAAAACTTAATGAACTGTAAAATCACAACTAACAACACATTAAGAGAGGATTTTCTCACAACTCCAAAATACCAAATTATACAACAAAAGAGAGAGAATGTTCCCCTTTTGTAAAATCAACAAAGATGAAGCTATTAAAATACCAAGCTCCCTTAAGAGTAAAGAAAAATAAAATACTTTTCAAAATAGGAAAACTTTTCAACTCCACTTTAAGCTCCATGAAAACCTGCATGACACACAAGAGAAGAAAACACCACACAAGCTTCTCTCCTCCCTACCGTAGACCCGCAAGAAGGTCACCCCCGAGCTAGGGAGATCATCCACACACCTAGGGGATTCAACACCACTTCACAACAAGATAAACACAACACACCAAAACACAAATACACCATAGATATTTACACAACACAAACCTCATCCACTGTGAGTTTAAAGAGGGGTAGGAGTGTGGACACACTCAACTCTAGAGTGTGACCCTTCAATTAAATTTCAACACAGTTTCCTTCTCATGGCCTCAAGCCAATTTGCCAACAAAGATTCCAAGGAGTTCATATTTTGACTCTCAAGTTAAATAACACAATTTCTCAAAGTCACACAAATACCCTCAAGGCTTTCAACATCCCAAAAGAAACAAGGCATGCACTTGAGGAGCATCACTCCTCCCCTACCCCACACTTGATGAGCATTTCTCCCAAGTGGAAGAAGCTCTGTCAACATCCCAATAAAATTTTCCCACAATAACAAAATTTACAACACAAGCAAAATAAATAATTTTCACACATCCTTCATGCAACAAATAGAAATACAAAGGAAAAGCTATGAAATCCAACCTTAAAAAGCCCTTTAATGGATGAAATTGATGTAGAGTTCCTCTCCAACCTCCTCTCCAAATCTCCCTTCTCAAAAAAATAATCTCTCTATGATCACAAGCAAGGGATGATGAATGGAGGATATAGGATGGCTAGAATAATTTCGGCATTATAAGGCTATGAAGAGGAGAATAGATAAGGAATTGGGCATTATGAGGATGCCAGAAGAAGATTTCCTAGAGGAAATTAGGCATGATAAGAATGCAAGAGTGAAGTCCCCCTGTAAGAATGAAGTTCTCTTGCAAGAATCAAGTTCCCCTGCAAAAATTCAGTCTTCTTTAATTGCTTAGAGAAGGGTCTCATTTATAGATTTTTGAAAAGATGATGGAGGGTGAGGATCAAGAGTTGAGATCAAGAGCTCTCATTATTTGTGCATTTTAAATTCACATGTGAGGACAAAAATGAATTAAAGATTTTTTTTTTGGGGAAAAGTGGATTATGACAAGTTGAATTTTTAATTCAACTCATGGGGGAGTGGAGGACAAAAATGAATTAAAGATTGTAATATTTATGAATTTTTTAAGATTGTAATATTTAAATAACCCCACTCCTTTTTCACTATCCCAAGTGGGAATAAGAAAATAAACCCACTCCTTTTCAACTATCCCAAGTGGGAATAAAAAAATTACCCCACTCATGAGGTCCCCCACCATAGTTCTTTTCCAACACATGAAGGGATAAAATAAAATATGTAAAATAGAAATAAAGAGGGAGTCGATGACACACCACCCTCTTTATGGGGGACTCCCACCAAAAGTGAGGAACAAAAAGACAACCCACTCCATTATTGGTGGATCATGGAGTTATTCCATGACTTGGAAACGGGCCTAAGTGTTGATTTCACTCATCCTATTTTTCTCATCCCTCTAAATTCATCACTTAACTTCACTATGAAGTTAAAGTGACCATATGGAGGTTATCCCAATGTTATCCTAGTCAAAAGGGTCCCTAGACCCATGGGGTATAATCCAGGGTTGATTTTAACCTAGTTAGGACTCCCAGGGTCAAGTTAAAGTACAAGTAAAAGGGTCTCAAAAATTTAAAATTAAAAAATAAAATTCTAAACAACAAATCTTACAACACATATCATAATTCACTTTTACAAGAGGGTAGACCTAATTCCTTTAACCTCATGCAAGACAACATTACAACATTTCACCAAACACAGAGTTAATTTTAGTTCCTCGTGGAACTAGATCAGCTTCACAAGGGATACAACATAGGGTGTGGAATGATCTCCTATATTTGTGGTTTCATTAGCAATACCTGCACACTCAATCTTAAAGTTAAATCCACATATACCTATCATAGCCAAAGCAAATTTAATATGTGCATTTCTAAAGCATACAATAGTTCTTATAAACATAATAAAATCACATGACAATTTTCTTTCTAACATCACTCAATTAGTTTTTCTTTAACATAATAATGTTTAATAGTTTGAAAATCTTGGATCAATAGTCCCACAAATGTAAAAGTATCAACAACAGTAAGGTAATTAGTCACATGTATGGAAAAGAAAAAGTGTAGGCTTCACATTCTTATCCATGTCCAAAAATCAAATTTTTTCATCAAAAACATCAATTTTATAAGCTTGTTTTTAAAAAAAAATCTGATTGGGAGGCTACGCCCCTGAACCCCTATCAACAAGGGGTCACGTTTGTCCCCCCACACCCCCCTTACATCGAGCCAGGTTTTTCTCCCAACACTGCTACACCATCCCCCCATTTATAAAATCCCATCAATTGAGTTTGTCTAATCCCTTTACTTGAGCTTGATCAAATTCATCGTAATCCACTTTATCCCTAGTCATAATCATCCTTATAATCCTTAATCCAATTCATTGTCATCATATTAATCCCATTCCTTCATCTATTTGATCAACATTATCCAAATCCTCATCCAGAATCAACCCCAAGTCAAAATCATAACATCAATCCAAAACCAAAATCAAATCCAACATCAATCATCCCTCATCCATTGTCAACTTTAATCAAACCTTCCAATTCCTAATCCTTAATCAAAGATCATCTTTTGCAATTTAAACCTTGGTTAAGGACCTAGTCTCCTTCATCCTCCATCAATCCCCTCATCCAAAAGCCCAACCATAATTATCCACATCATTAACAAAATCCCCCAACATCACTATCAAACTCCAAATCCAAATCAACCCAATTAAAAATCAAGACCTTAATTAATCACCTAATCAAATCAACCCAATCAACCCTCTTGGTTAAGATCATTAGTCTATCTTAAGCATAGAGAACCATTCATCAAAACAAATCAAATCAAATCAAATCATCCTAAGGTCTTGAAATTTGATCCCCTACATCACAACCATCACAATCATCCATCATCCTCTATTTCATCTCATATCTCTCCCACAAAATGGATCCTTATGAAGCAATGCAACACTTACAAAGACTTAGAAAAGTCTATGAGAGCATGGATCCTAATGCTAAGAAAAAATGCAAAAATGACATTAGAGATATGCCCTTAGCACACCTCATCATTGGAGAATCCCAAGCCCCTACCCAACCTTCATCATATCAACAAACACCCTACCTATCATCCCCATCCACATCATATCAATTTTCATTCTTTCAGCCTTCATACCAACCTACATCTTACATATCCACATCATATCAATCTTCATTCTTTCAACCTTCATCATATCAACAAACATCTTACATTTCACCCCCATCCACATCATATCAACCTTCATCATTTCAACCTTTCCCCTCATATCAATCTTCATCCCCTTACACATCCATGCCATCATACCTACCCCACCAATTAATACCTCCAACTTATCCATCCCACAACCTTTGTCATGCTAACTTTGATCAAGGGAACACCAATCTAGCACACCTTATCCCCAAAATCCAAACCTTATATCAACAACCATTTCCTCATACAAATCCCCCATCCTCTAATTCCCATCCCATCAACCTTAACCCATCACCAAATCCACCTTACAATCCCCCTCCTCCAATCCTCCCATCACAATGTTCCTCCAACCTTATCAACCTTAATCCATCACCTTATGTATCTCCCAATCCACCAATCCCTATCACCCATCCACCATCTAATCCACCATCAAATCTTCCAAATCCTAACACCATGACATCCAAAGAATCTTTATGGGATTTCCTCCAAAGAACATCACCAAACAAAGCAAAAGAATCCCCCAAATCCCCCACCCCTCAACACCACCATCTAATCCCACACCTATCCTTGAACCCATCCAAGAACCATCATTACCTAATCCCATCACCCACCTATCCAATCCCAACCCTAATCCTACACCAACCACCATCATTATCCATCCATTATATTGTTTTTCAACCCATACACTCATGAAGGATACCATCCATTGGCTATTAGCAAGGAATCAAACACCCTCATGCAATCCAACATCCACCAAATCTCTTGAACAACCCCCTATCATAAGTCAAGAACCATCATGCACCTATGTTCAAGAATCCATAGGTCAAGCACCTATTGCATCCATCCAAGCACCTATCACATCCATCCAAGCACCCATCACATCTATCCAAGTCAGTCCCATTTCTATCCAACCACACGAGCCATGTCAAGAATCAAATCCAAAGCATGTTGAAACATCAACCCCTTCTCATAATCAAGATCTAACCATCCCAACTAATCTCATCCCTGATCCCCTCCCATCTATTGATCAACTTATTGATCTCACATCATCTTCTACCACCCCTTTACCATCCCCTATGAATCCTTCACCTCCATCTACCAATCCCATCCTAAATCCATCCTCCTATTCACTTGGACAAAGCACTTTCATTCGTGTTGACTCCCTTCTAGGAGGTAAACAACTTCCATCCACCATCTATCCTTCTCTAACAAATAATGGACTCACGTCTTGTTTCCAAAGCACCAAACATCCCATTGCATGTCATATGCTCTGACATATGAACTATCAAGGAAAAGGCTTAGGCCTTCATGAACAAGGCATCTTGGAGCCCATCCACACCACATTCCATCCATCCTCACATAACCTTGGCTATACACCCCAAGAAAAAAAATCTAAACATATAGATACCATCCACCCACCTTCCAAAAACCATTCATCCAATCCCAAACATAGTGCATCTCATCGCACTCCCAAAACATATGTCGCCATCCCTCCATCATCCTATCACTTACAAAAGCATGTGACCATCGATCTTCCTCCATCAAATTTACCTCCACTACTTCCAACTCCAAATATTCCTATTAAATCCACTTTACCTCCTATCCTACCAACGCCAAACATCCCTATCCACAAATCCTCTTATCCTCCCATCCTCCCAACTCCTAATATCCCCATCATCAAATCCCCTCATTCATTTATCCATAAATCCACTTTTTACCCCTCCACCCATAAACCCTCTAAATTTCCCTATCAAGACCAACAAAAGCACAAATCTTTCAAACATGAAGCTTCCCCCAAATCCATGGGATTCAAAAATTTGAATGCCTCGAATCATAAAGCACAAAAGCCTAAAGATGTTATCCCTTCCAAGCAAAATCAAAAATCCAAAAGGCTATCAAATCCCACACCATCACAAGAAAAAGTAAAAAAAAAATGGTGTGGGTCCCCAAACAAAAAACACAAAACTCTAATGAGGCATTCACATCCTAATCCACCCCAAAATCCCAAACATCCTGCTCCCCATCTAAAAATCCCCAAAATCCTAAGTATATTTGGGTCCCTAAAAACCCCAAATAGACCATCTAAAAATCCCCTATCCCGATCCCCATTAATCCCAACTCCACATCCAAAGCACAAGCTTCCAAATACATCACGGTGTGTGCAGTCGTTGGTCTTGTTGATAATTGAGAGGGGGGGTGAATCAGTTATCTTAATTCTTCTAGCTTTCTAATCTTCCTTAACAGTTAATGCAATATTAAATCAAATGAGCAAACATAATTATGAAATGGAAAGAACACCAATACACATGACACAATATTTTTGACGTGGAAAACCCGGTTAAGGGAAAAACCACGATGTGATTAACCCAAGATATTATTCTTTGTTAGAAGAATAGAAGTAACAATATGGCACTTGCCAATTAGGGCTCACTGCTCGAGCACACTGCTCACAAGAGGCTCACTACCTACAAGAGACACACTGTCTACAAGAAAGGAAGATAACACAATGTTTGAACTGATGAGAAGCATCCACACATGCTGAGGTTCAGTTCTGGTTAAGCTCAATAAACTGATCTATTGCACTTCATTCTTACTCTCTCTTGATGCAGCTGTACTGTCACATTCTGGACCTCTTCTACTATCTTCACTCTGCTCTTCTTTTTTCTTCACACCGCACGACACACCACACACACCTTCACATCTAAATCAATCCTGTATATATATCCACACAAGTGATTTCATCACCTTTCTAGTCAACATCCGGAACAGTCAATAATTTCCTCAAACTATGATCTGTCGGTTGAATCCTTGCATACCAAGTAATGTGGATCAAGCATATACTCGTAGAAGTCATCTATCATGTCGTCCAAACATAACTTATGCCTTAAGAACCTTTTCCATCATGAGTAACACATCCGGAATAATGTCTGATGTTCTGCCAGTCAGTTCTTCCTCTGTTCACACTATCACTTGGGAACCCGACATTCAAATATTCATATCTCTTTATCCTTTCCACACCGGAGGCTAAATCCTTGTATTCTATTCGTTAAGGTACTCCTCTTGACTTCCCTAAATTTGCACTTCACTGAGATACTTCTACTGAGAGATCCGGACATGTCTGTCGGACCTTATTGACTGCTCTGTTCTTGCTTACCGGACCTTAACACTTCTTCAATCTGACTTCTGGTAAGGACCCATCATGTCTTGCGGATGTGTGGGATAATCTTTGTTGCCATCAATGACAACATTCATGAGTCCATATAGTGTCTCTTGCCAACAATCTCCCCCTTTGGCATTGATGGCAACACTTAGTAAAAAATGACTGTCACACTATACTCCCCCTTGGCTAATGCTCTATCTTTATGTATATTTTCTTGAGCTCCCCCTTAGTTGGATTCCTCATTTTTCACTACTCCTCACTCCCCTTTTGACATCAATGGCAAAGGGTAGGGTCTGCATACCAAAAATTTTAAAATTTCCACTATACTTAGCCACATAAGTATATACATATAGCTATACCTTACATAAATGGAAGAATATTTGCAAAAGATGTCTTCAACTGGACAAATTCTGTCACCCAACTCTACTTCATTATGTCCAAAATTACAATGTGACCACTCAATAGGAATGCATAAGCTTATGCCTTTTTCAGATTTGTCAGATCATTTGTCATGGCTGTAGTTTGAGCATCACTTAGGGCCTCATGCATGGCCTCCAACTTAGGGATAATTATTCCTCTAAGTTCATTCAACCTACTAATTCTGTTTTTCTTCTCTTTTTCAAGTTTTTTAATTTCATTCAAAACTACAACCGTCTGACATTCTTGATTTATTATGGATGTGGTAAGTGGATCAAAATTTTGAGAAAGTTTTATCAGTTTATCTTCCTATTCTTTCTTTTTCTTCTCAATCTCCACTATTGTTTTAGACCAAGATATACAAAAATTGTATACATCTCCTCCATCCTTAAGAGCATTTTCCAAGCTTTTTATCCCAATACCCATAACTCTCCTGTCATTTGATATTATCCCTTGCAGCTTAGAGAATCTCTTATCCAAAAACTCTTTCTTGACCTTCTCCTCAACTGATTTCTCTAGAGAATCAAAATGTGTGCTAACACTATTGACTAGAGTTTTGAGATTACTGAAAGAGGAGGTTGTAGGATCCTTCTGAAAAGATGGCATGATCTTTTCAAGCACTCCAGATGTAGCTGCTATAAGCTCATAGTCTTCCATGTGAGATTTCAGTAGTTTCTCTTTGGCCTTTGCATTAGCAAACGAAGCTATCTTCATTGTTTGTACCGGAGATAGAGAGTCAAAATCTAATGGTCCTTTTAGTAGTTCCAGTTCATCAATCTCATTAGTCTCTTTTGTCGAGAAGTCCTTGACAGATTCTGCAGTGTCTCTTGCCAGAGACAGATTCTTCTTCTCTTTTGCAGTGTCACTTATATTCTTTTCAACTTGACTTCCTTCTTTACTTTTCACCTCTTTTTCTTTCTCCTTTATTATTTCTTCTTCTTTAGATCCGGAGTCAATAGGGGAAACCAGAGGAGAAATGTTAGTCTGTTCATGGGCCACCTCTTCTAGAGCAGAGGATTCTAAGTCCTTAGCTGTTTCTGCACCAGTATTCATTACCTCTTCTGTCATTTTCTTAGTAGACTCTTCTGCAACACTTGTGGTCAAGGGATCAATACCCAAGTCCTCTATAATCAGAATGTTGAATCTTTTGTATCCATTCCAAAGGATCTCTTCTGTCTCTTTTGCAACTTTGTCAGTCTCTCTGAGCATAAGTTGATTCATTCTTACTTTGCTTCTGAACTCATCCTTTGCAATCTTTGAAGATCATATTCATTTTCTTGGAATCGATTGAAGGATATAGCTGAATGGCTATCTGTTCCCAGATTTTTAGATCTTTGGCTTGGGCATTGTTCTTTCTTATTTCAAGTTCCTTCTCCAAGCTTTTGGGGATCAGAGATATAATTTTAATAAATGTTTTGTTGTAGATATTTAGATACCTGATTGTGGCATCTTGCAATATCTTCTGATCTGCTTCACCATAATCCTCATAGAATTCTACCATTGGCTGAAGATTTTTGTCCACTGTGATTGATTTGATTATGTCATCAATGTGAAGAGTGGGTTTTTCAACATATTCCTCTATCTTTTCTTCTTCATCTTGACCGGTAGAGGGTTCACCGGATGTTTTCTTCTTTTTCTTCATTTTCCTGACTTCTTCATCAGATTCAGTCTCCTCTTTGTCCCTTTGACTAGCATAAACCCTTGTGGCTTTTGTCTTCATTATTTTCTCTCCTTTGCCAGATGATTTTGCTTCCAGTTTTGATGTTCTTGAGCTTTTGGTAGTGGTAGGTGTAGATCTCTTTGATGATCTGGTCCAGGTGGAAGATTTTATCGAACACTTTCCTCATTTTTCTTTTTTGCCTTCTTCTTCTCTTCCTCAGCCCTTTCCACCTTTTCCCTGTTGGCATCAAGTGCCTCTTTTGATATTCCATGTCATTTTGCAAATTCTTCTACTTCTTTTCTTACTTTTCTTTTTATCTCCGGTTGTCTGAGTTCCACATGAATCTTCACACTTAGCTCCTCAAAGGTTCCAAACCTTTTTGCCTTGGGATCTTTTGGCTAACTTAGCATGTGTTCAACATGTAGCTCAACAATTTTCTCATCAACTTCATACCCCATCGGCATGATCCATACTATTCTTGGTTCCACTGCCTCCATAAGGCACTGATCAGTTTCTACCATGAAGTAAACAATATCCTTATACTTTTCAACTAGAGCTTGGGGGATTCTCTCTCTTGCTTGCATCATACTCTGAAAGTTCTTGAAATATCCCCAGAGTGTTGTATTTTGCACCTTAGCATCACCAAGTCCATGCAAATAATCCCTAATTTGTATGGCAATCAGTCTATCATTTTGCCATATCCAGCCACTAGATCCAGGTAGTTCATTCATATAATAGAAAAACAAACAGAGTATCAAGCCACTATATTTGAAGGAGTTCTTCTTGTCTTTCTTTATCTTCTGCAAATTTTCTAGAAGTTGGTTCAGAAGGAGCTCACAGAGATCATAATCAGTATTCTTTTTCAACATTTCATAGGCAGTATAGATGGCAGTTTCAGGTACTGAATTCTCCTTGCTAGAGTGATTTATTTTGTAGCCAATGATCATGGATGCAAACTTGACATCCGGATCAGTGATATCCTCAATTGTCATTGCCCTCTTATCAAACCTTGATCTGGTAGTCTCAGTTACAGTTTGATTTTTGACAGAATTTAGAACAGGTATCCCACCGCATGAGTACAATCCTGTAACTTCCCTAATGGCATCTTTTGTGAACTTTAATGGTCTATTTAACCATATGAAGTTATCATGTATTCTGCTTAATACGTACCAGACCCATTCATCTTCTGCAAAACAAGGGAAGTGAATGAATTGTGCAAAATACTTGTCCCGAATAGCTTTATACTGAGGTTTGAGCTCAAAAGAGTCATCTATAAGGTGTTTGTGATAGATATCAACCAGCTTGGATTCCCCAAATTCTTCAATGTTTGTATGAACATATGCCCTAACATCTTCTACATGTAAAACCCCATGCGGAATGCTTGAAAATGTGCCTAGGGGATCAACTTCTAGGGATTTATAGGGATGCTTTCTAAATTTAGGATGTGGCCTATCAGAGATCTTTACAACATTTGGTGTGGCCATCTTAAAAGGATTCAGAAATGGATTTCAAAAGTGGAAAATACCTCTTATGTCTTTAGGGTTCTCGAAATGAGCTGGAAAGATCGCCAATTGACTTGAATTTCAGGATTGATCCTTGTGAGAGATGAAGTAGACTTGTTTGCGGAGCTCTTTTCCTCTTCTTCTCAAATGTGAATGTGCAAATGATGAGCAAATGAGCCCTTATGCTTCTGTGCAAACCCTTATTCTTCATTGCAATAAATGCGCAACTTAAGTTGTTCCAGTTGCTCTGTTCTCTTTATTCTGAAATATGTCTCTTTCAGGATCACAGTGATATACTTAGAGTTGTCCTTGGTGATTACCTATAGGCTTTCTTACCTTCCTCAATCATTTGATTTATCCGCAAATCAAGATGTCTTAATTTTAGAATCATATCGGACCAAACTTGTGAGGAACCTATTTTTACCGTAAGACTGTTTTACTGGATCAATTCTGGCAAGATTAGACTCTTCAAATCTTCTTGCGGATCTCTCAAATCTTTACAGTACCCCTTTTAGATGTTTCTTTAGGAACCCTTTGATCCATAACTTCTCATGTGCCAATTTCAGGCACCAATTGACTAGCTGGGGGAATTGGTTTATCTTTTGTTACTCCCCCTGAGCCAAAGCTCCTCTATTTAGTTTTCGGAAGGAATATCAGCACCAGAGTCTGGTGCGGATCCATTTCCAACATTCTCTGCACTTTTCTTCACCCAGATCTTGTTCATCTCACTCTGAACTTCATCCACATTCATTTTTCTTTTGCCTTTGTCTTGATTCTGATTATGATGCACTGGATCCTTTTTTTCCTGATTCTTGCTTCTACAGAACTTGGCAATATGACCAGATCTATTGCAATTATAGAAAATAACATTTCTTTGCATATTTGATTGATATCCTCTTGATCTGCATTGACTAGCCATATGTCCCATTCTATTGTATTCAAAGCATCTATGTTGAATGAATTGTTTATTTGCATATATCTACATTCATGAGATTTGTGACCATACCTTTTGCAGTTGAAACACTGTCCGGAGAAGGATGTAATAGTTTGATTCATTCTTCTTCTACACTAATTTGCTTTATGACCAAAGTTATTGCAGTTGTGGTAGTATCCATTGAAGGATGGATATCTTTGAGCATTTGGTTGCCTTACTAGAGGTCTTCTAGGTTTGTTTCTTGGAGTGGAGTTCCTCTGACCGGATCTAGAGCTTTCCCCTTTTTCATACCCCAGGCCACACTTGTCATCTATCCTCTTTTGGCTTTCAAGAAGAACTTCAACTTGAGCAAAGCTTACCTTGAATTTCTCTTTATATTCATTTGTTGTTTGAAGATCCTTTTTGAGAGTGTCAACCTGATTTTCAAGTTGTTCTTCCTTTTCTTTAGCTTCTTCAAGATCAGATTCTAGGTGTGATTATTCTATCCATATTATGGCAGTCTTCAGATTTCTCCTTGAGAGATTGTCTTAGGTTATCTTCAACTTTTCTTTTCTCTTCAATTTCTTGGGTGAACTTCATGACTCCTGATTCCATTTCATGTCTTACCATATTGACTTCTTTTGATAACTTTTCACATAACTTGTTCTTCTCATTCAGATCATCATTAGTGTTATTGGCTTCACTTTGATTTGCTAATTGTTGAAGTAGTCCTTTTCTCTTTTTCATAGAGATACTTAGTTTTTCTCTTAGTTATTTGATGAAGTCATCGGCTTGTCTAAGTCTCTCCTTCAGTTCATTGACTTTAGAATTAGATTGTTCAAGATCATCTAGGGCAGATTGAAGTTGTTGCCTCATTCCATACATATCCATTTGAATTCCCAGATCTTCCTCAAGCTATTAGGCTCTGTTTGGAGGAACTAGGCTCTGATACCAATTGTTGATAACTGAGAGGGGGGGTGAATCAGTTATCTTAATTCTTCTAGCTTTCTGATCTTCCTTAACAGTTAATGCAATATTAAATCAAACAAGCAAACATAATTATGAAATGGAAAGAACACCAATACACAACACAATATTTTTGATGTGGAAAACCCGGTTAAGGGAAAAACCACGGGGTGATTAACCCAAGATATTATTCTCTATTAGAAGAATAGAAGTAACAATATGGCACTTGCCAATTAGGGCTCACTACCCAAGCACACTGCTCACAAGAGGCTCACTGCCTATAAGAGACACAGTGTCTACAAGAAAGGAAGATAACACAATGTTTGAACTAACGAGAAGCATCCACACATGCTGAGGTTTAGTTCTAGTTAGGCTTAATAAACTGATCTGTTGTACTTCATTCTTACTTTCTCTTGATGAAGTTGTACTGTCACATTCCAGACGTCTTCTACTATCTTCACTCTACTCTTCTGCTTTTCTTCACACCACATGACACACCACACACACCTTCACATCTAAATCAATCCTATATATATATCCGCACAAGTGATTTCATCACCTTTCTAGTCGGCATCTGGAACAGTCAATAATTTCCTCAAACTCTGATCTGTCGGCTGAATCCTTGCATACCAAGTAATGCAGATCAAGCATATACTTGTAGAAGTCATCAATCATGTCAGCCAAACATAACTTATGCCTTAAGAACCTTTTCCATCATGAGTAACACATCTGAAATAATGTCTGATGTTCTGCTAGTCAGTTCTTCCTCTGTTCACACTGTCACTTGGGAACCCGACACTCAAGTATTCATATCTCTTTATCCTTTCCACACCGGAGGCTAAATCCTTGTATTCTATTAGTTAAGGTACTCCTCTTGACTTCCCCAAATCTGCACTTCACTGAGATACTTCTACTGAGAGATCCAGACCTGTCTGTCGGACCTTACTAACTACTCTGTTCTTGCTTACCGGACCTTAACACTTCTTCAATCTGACTTCCGGTAAGGACCCATCATGTCTTGTAGATATGTGGGATAACCTTTGTTGCCATCAATGACAACATTCATGAGTCCATATAGTGTCTCTTGCCAATAGGTCTTGGTTCCCCTCCACCACTTAACATTCCCACATACCCCCATCTCTCCATCTTTCAACCACTGTCCTACATATCTTCCCCATCACATTCCTATGGTCCATGCTTTCGCATAATCCACATCATAATCTGGATAATCCACATCATACCACATAGTCCACATCATAATCCACATAGTCCACATCTTAATCTGCATGGTCCACATCATAATCCACACAATCCACATCATAATCCACTACCCACCATATATTCCATCTTCTCCTATCTACCAAAAACCCATGCAATCATCATCCATAATGCTATCCAACATGGGACCATCTTCACCTTGCTATGGAAACAGACGCTAGAGTCCCCATTCCATCATGAAAATCCAAAAAAATAGAAAAAATCAAAAAAGAAAGAAAAAAGTAGAGAGAAAAAATCCATCCAATGGTGAAAACCACTCCTTGTGGCACCTTGGGCAAGTACAATGATGAAAACCCCTTGTGGGCATCATGCGTAATCCCTTCTCCATCCATTTGGTATCCCTTCACTTGGGGGCAAAACCATATCCTTCATCCACATCCATAATATCCTTTGCACATCTTATCTAGTATCTTAACCTTATCCTATCATATTCCTATCCACTATCCCCTATTTATCATATCATATTCCTATCTGCCATCCCCTATTTATCCTATCATTCCCAATCCATTCTATCCACTATATCCCCCTCCTTAGATCTTGATAAAGACAAGGGGCAAAATATCAACATGTTTTGGAGACATCTTGGCATACTCCCTTTGTAAGTATATCCTTCATCCATCTACTGCAAAGTCAATCCATTCAAACATGAGCCCATCATGCAAAATTCGAAGCATTGGGGCATATGATTCCTTGCAACCTATCCCTTGGAGAAAATCCTAAAACACCCCATCCATCTATCATGTATCCCTACCCAATCCTTTATCCCCCATCCTACCCCTTATCCACATATATCTATCCATTTATCAAAATCTCCTATCCATTATCCTTTCATCGCCAATCCCCCTATCCAACCCCATCACTTTCACCTTTAGACTTGGTGTTCCCTTGTCATTGGTATCTAGCACTTAGGCTATCCAAACTAAATCCAATGCAACCATCTCATAATAAACCATTCCTTTTCCAAAATCATGAAAATTAAAAAAATCCAAAAATCCAAAATCACCAAAAAAATCAAAAAATCCATAAAATCCCAAAAATATCCATCACAAAATCAACATCATTCCATAAACATCTCATCATCTTCCAACATCATCACATCTATCCTCGATCATCTCACATCATCATCACAAATCAGAACTACATATCATCACCACCTGCATCTTAATGTGCCTTGATCTTGTGGATACAGGGTATGTAGGCAGTCTAGAATACAAAGGAAGTTTCCAGTACTTAGGTACATAAGATGCACCCATCCAACCTGCTTGGATGGTCCCTACTCGTTGAGCTTACACTAGATCCAAATGCAATATCCTAAGCATCACATTACCTATCAAAGTATCATCCCTTAATCAAAGTCATCAACTATCAAATCAGCATCGACCACAAATTGTAACCATCATATCTTGAGCCAATCTTACAACACCAACTAACCATAATCCAATCATCCATCGATTCTTGCCTTAGGATATATCATTCCTACAATAGGCAGAATCCATCAATCATCCTCCATCTTGGCAAGAGATACAATGGCTACTTGTTTGGTTCGTTGGTCTTTTTGTTTTTAATTTTTATCTTTTCTCCTATTCGAAGATCACATCAAAGCTACCTTGATCTCACTATATCATGGTATGTGGCAAAAACATCTAGAATGGGGCATAGTCTTGCTTTTGTATGCTATGCTTGTGGGTTGGTTTCATTACTCCAAGCTAGTATTCATATCTTGTGGATTGTAGGGTCAGTTCTAGCATATTGGTCTCTTTATGCATCTAAGGTTCATCATACCTTTTGTGTATTAAGGACTTATGCTATGAGTCCCCTTCCCTCATCTAGACAAGGTTGTACTATCTTGGGTTTGCATGAGATCATCCCTTTGTCTGTGTGTCTAGGCCATGTAAATGTTGGATAAACATCATCACCCTGGTCTTTTATACCTTGGTGAAAATATCCACTTTGCTAAATCAAACCTAGGATTGCTCTAAATCATTTTTCAGCACAATGATCATCCACCAATCATCTCCCAACATCATCATCCTTTCATCCCACCACTTATCTTCTAACCAGTTCAACCAATCTATTCCATCCATTTCAAGAGCACAACTGTGTTCTTGCAACCCGCCTATCCTCTCGAGGGGGCATCACCCTTAACAATTATCCCCAAACCTTACCCTATTCTTCTAAGCCAAAATTATTTTTCTACCCAATCCAACTCTATGTTTTAACTTCTTTGAAATGATGTTGCTTAGATGCAACACCATTTCAAAGAGGGGCAAATGTAGACACCTAAAATTGGCTTGCTCTGTAAACCAATTTCCCGTATCTCTACACTAATTTATCCCTCCTATTAATTAAATGAATTCATTTTATTTAATTAATTTATCCCTAACCATCTGTCTATCCCTTGCGATCAGTTAATTCATTTAATTTATCACTATACCTTATGATTATATCCTCATTGATTAAATAAATATTCTCAATATTTATTTAGTTAATTTTGTCCATTTCCCTAATCCTTGTTAATTAGATAAATCATGCTTATCTGATTAATCCATCCTATTAATCAACCTATCCCTAGCCTAGTTGATTAAATAAGCAATTATTTAATCAATCTACCCTAGCCTACCTATTCCCTAGACCTAAGTTAATTAAGCTAAACACTTAATTAACCTTGCTTAGCCCATCCTCCCACACACCTTTGAATAAAAATCAATCTTTTATTCAAAGAGTCAAATCTTCCTTACCCCTCATTTATCACCCTCTTACACATGTAAGAGTACATCTTCACATCTCCACATAAAAGTGAATTTTTAATTCACTTGTCCTATCCACTCTTCCCAAAAATGAATCTTTAATTCATTTTTGTCCTGCACACCTTTCCCCATGTAAATTTAAAATTCACAAATAATGAGAGCCCTCCAATCCCATTGACTTAATGTCAACCCTTGATTTCTCTCATCCACTCCCCTTGTGACACTTGTCACAAGGCTATGATTTCAATCCAAACCCTAACTCTCAACCATTTCTAACCCTTGATCTCATCTTTTAATCCTCACCCTCCATCCATTTTCCAAAAATCTATAAATAAGACCCTCACCCAAGCCATTCAAAATAACTTCTTCTTGCATCCTTACCATGCTCAAATTTCTCTCAAATCTTCTCATCATACCATCATAATGTCAAAATCACTCTAGCCATCCCCATTTCAATCTCCATCTAAGTCCAATCTCTTGTCTACATTGTGTTGAGCTAGCATTAGAGCAATCCACATTCTAGTCTTGGGTAAAATCTAAGGAGCTCTTGGGTGCAAATCCTTTCAGCTATCTTGGATTTGTGAGTCAAAAGGAAGGTATATCATTTGTGTTTTGTATTTGATTTGTGTTTTGCCTTTCATTTTGACTTCATAGATTACATGTACCACAATCAGCTGGCTACATAATTCCATGAGAACAATCCAGTCACTAGGATATCATGGAAATATATAAGGGTAACCTGGATAACACCCTACTCTGAGATATGTGAAAGTAAGAAACTTTAAGAACAAGCATCCAAAAGAATTTACAACTTCCCAAGCTTCATTTGAAACCCTCTTCTGAACAAGCTCATTGTCCCATAAGCACATAAACACTGAAAAGAAAGCATCATTAACCCTACGAAAATGATGGATTGATCCTTTTAGTGTGATTTGAGGATAATACTCATACACAGAAACTAACCTCCTATCACCAACCTGAGTAAGACCAGGAAAACTTCTCATGCTTGCAATAGCATATACAAGATATGAGGTCATATAAAATTTGAATGTTGTGTTGACTCTCACCAACTGCTCATGCAAAGCATTACTAATCTGTTCTCCCCAGAAGATTTTTTGTGTGCCCCAGAGAATTACCTTGATGTATGTATACATCCATTCCTGAAACTTGGAGGAAGAAGGGAGTCCTCTAATATGACTCAAAAGTGTGATCAAGTCACAGACCTATACAAAGTCACTCCTAGGGAGATCCTTTAGCCATCTAGTCAGATTGCTCCGAGGAATCTTCAACCATTTACTATTTATGTATCTTCTTGCGGCTTCCACATCTGCATCATAGTCTCTTTGCCCTTGAGCAAAATCAATTTGTCTAATATTTTCAATAGGACACATGAAGATTTTATCAAGAAACTCTGCTTCCAACCTCATAATCACATTCCCTTGGGAATCTATCACAACCCTAGTATCCAAGTTGTAATGGCTAGCCACCTGAAGAACAAACTCAGGATTATGGGCAGAAACTAGAAAAGAGGCAACCAAGTGAATGTTGTTGTCAATGATCTTCTGCATATGTCTGGAAGCATTTGTCTTTTTAGTTCTATGCATGAACTCTATCATATCTACATGCCCTATCTCCATATCTCTGATTTGATCAACACTAGACTATATTGAAGTAACAGGGAAGACCCCTTGGTATTTATACTTCATAATTTTGGCTTTGGATGGAGACGGCTCTGACATCAGTTTTGAAGAGGAAACTAGAAATAGCATCTACCACAGATGTTTGTTGAAAACTGCAAAAAGCCATGATCTCACAATTAGGTGAAAAAAGGGTAGATTGGGATTACTATGATTCAATGATCATGAATAGGGAAGCATGTGTTGAAAGGCTTGAGTGCGCAAATCAAGGTAAAAGGTGAAAGCAAGTTAACAAGTCTTGAAAGGCAAATTTTCCCAGTGTTAGAAAAATTCAAGAAAATGTGCATGGGCAGTCAAAATGATCGCTCCTGCACATGGGATCATTCACTTATCATGAAAATTTGGTCATTTTGACCACTATTGCACATGCAAAAGCAGTGAAAAGGTCCACCGGTGCCTGTTGAATGGAAAAAACTTCAAGTTTGATCTGTATGTGCACAAGCAGCAAATTTGCCTGCTAATGCATATGAGGAAAAAGGTTTGAAGTGTTGAGTTGGTCAAAAGGACCACTTATACAGGTACTCCTAAAACTCTAGGTTAGATATGCAATAGCGGGAGTTTCAGCCGCTTTTACACGTAGAGGGTAACACAAAGTTTGTGTAAGGGCAGCGGTTTTAACCACCCTTACATGTGGGGTAATCTGAAAGCAAGGTGTATATGTCAGTCATTTCACTAACCATACATACAACAAAAAAGATTCCTAAGACACCATCGGCAAAAAATACTGACTACACATAGGTAAAATGAAAACCTAAGTTCTCGTAAGGCAATAAAATCTTCAACAAAAAAAAATGGACTAAAAATCCAAAATTATTAAGACCTAGGGTTTAATAGAAACATATGAATTTAAAATAAAACTAGGGTTTTAAAAAGATAACCAAAGGATGATTTTGAACAACGATACAAACACTATTTACCATTAACAAAACCTCAAACATAAAGAAGAAATAAAACAAACTTACCTGTATAAACGCAAAGAAGATACACAAGAGCTTCAGTAAGATTGAATCTGTGGAAGCTAGAAAGTGTCAGCTTCAAGTTCTCTCCAAGGCTTAGGTAAGATGGATAATCAAAAGTAAAACAAGATACTAATTGAAAACAATTTAAAGAAACTCAAAGATTGCCCAAATCCAAAAATTAAAGGCGCAATAAGTACACGAGTTAATATAAATGCAAGGAAAAAGATGCACCATTGGCCAAAAATACCACTCTCACACGAAAGAAGGAAGAGGATGTAAGGGCAGGTAAAACCACCACTCTTACATCTTTACAAGGGAGAACTGACATGCATGGGTGGAGAAAATATTACTCAAAAACATGCATGTAAAAGCGGAGAAATGGGCCAACATTACACTTTGAAACATCACGGATATGCAAGAGCGGTATTTTTAACTGCTTATGCACATGAAGACTCAAAAACCTACTAACACCCTAAAATGATCAAAATTGATATTTTGATCAGTTTGCAACCTAATCAATTTGCATGAATTTTGAGGAATCAACTTAAGGGAATCTCACAAACTATTCTAGGATGTCAGATGACTTCGCATGAGGCCAAAAGTACTTGTCTCAATTTGTGAACTTAGAGTGTAGGCTACGAAACGGATAAGTTTCGTAGGGGTTGTCTACAAAAACAACCGTAACTGATTTTGAGAACAACAGCTAGCTCTAACTGGGGAACTTCCTTTGATCAAACTTTGAAATGATCAAAGAGAGAAGAATCCAGTCTCTAAGTGCCTTCATCCATGCCATTGGGCCATAGAGTCAAGCTACCAAAAAGGAAAAGACACAAAAGACTAAACAAAAACATAAAAATAAAAACATGAAACTATACAAATGTACAAATGAACTTATTTGATACTTCAAGGATTGAAGTGCTTCAGATGTTGTCCACTATAAGGCAACAAGAATGGTGTTCCATCAAGATACTCCAACAAGAAGCTATTTTCACCACAAAGTTGATGAATGATGAATGGGCCTCTCCATAGGGAATCAAACTTTCCATGCATTTCTTTTGGTTCTCTCCTCTTGTCCCATAACAAGACTTGATCTCCAATTTGAAAATCACAAGCCTTCACCTTCTTGTTAAAGAGCTTCTTCACCTAACTTTGATGTTTAGCAATACGGTCTACTACCATAGCTCACTATTCTTCAAGTGCAGTGAGGTACATGATTCTTTTGTCAATAGAACTTTCAAAAGTTCTATCTTCTACTGCCTTTGCCAACTTCAATGCCGACAATTCCAAAGTAATAGGTATTTCTGCATTCAGACCATACAAAAGCTGAAACAGTGACATACCTATCACCCTCTTGGGGGTAATCTTGTCTACCCATAAAGCATAAAACAATGCTTTATGCGAAGTTGTCTTATTATCTTCCACCAATTTCTTGATAATAGTAACCAAATTTTTGTTACTAGATTCTGCTTGACCATTTCCTTACAGATAATAGTCTGAAGAGTGAGAAAGAATGATCCCATGTTCATAGCAAAAGCCAGTAATCTCATTGGAAGAGAAACAAGTAGCATTATCTGCTACAACTTTGTTTGGAACTCCAAACCAAGAAATAATATTTTCCTTAACAAAATTACATACCACTTCAGATGTAGCGTGCTTTATTGGGATGGCTTCCACCCACTTGGTAAAATAATCAGTTGCAGTGAGAATAAAGTTGTGTCCTATACTTGATAGTGAGTTCACAGCACCAATGAAGTCAATGCCCCATTGCTGAAAAGGTTCTTCAATTACAACTAGCTTGAGAGGTAATGTAGCCAACTTAGGCCTTCCAACAAACTATTGACATAACTCACACCTACGTACCCAATTGTACGCATCCTAAAATAGTGTGGGCCAATAGTACCTAGCCCATAGAATCTTATGAGTCATTATAAGCACAGAAAAATTTCCTCCACAAGCTAAATTGTGAAAAGACTCTAGAAGTCTATTTTGTTGCATTTTATCCACACAACGGAGAAAAACTCCATCAAGGCTTCTTTTATACAAACCATTGTCCCATAGGACATAGTTAGCAACCTTCAATTTGATACTTCTTTTCTCCTTATAGGATAGATGAGAAGGACACTCACCATAGGTAAGAAAATGAGCAATATTTGAATAGCACTCATCTGTAGTAGTGACAAAAAGAACAGTTGGCATATCCTCAACTTATTCTTCTTCATCCCCTGTCTCTTTTGGTACATTGTCAGAAATCAACTGACACAAACCTATGCCACACACAAGCTTGGTAGGTTTGATATCAAGATCAAACTCTTGGATCTTGGCAATCCAATTACCTCTCTTAGTACCGAACTCTTGTTGAGTCAGGATCGACTTCACTGTTGTGTCAGGCACCAAAACAACAGTATGAGAATTCAAAATATAAAACCAAAAATGCTTTACCACCTTGACCATGGCATAAGCATGTTTCTCCATGTTTGAATATTTCAATTCATGAGCCTTCAGAGGACAACTCATAAATGAAATAGGAGATTCCACACCTTCTTCATTCTGTTGAACAAGAATGGCTGAAAGTGTATGCTCAGAAGCATAACTGTATACGACAAAATCCTTGGTATAATTAGGAAAAACTAGAACCGGAGCATAATCTATGGCCCTCTTAATGTCCTCAAATGCTGCTTTACCTTCTGCACTCCAACAGAAAGTAGTCTTACCCTTCATCATGTTGATAATGTGACAGGTTTTCTCTGTGAATTTTGGAATGAATCTCCATAGAAAATTTACCTTTTCAAAGAAAGAGTGAACTGCAATCTTAATAGAGGCAAAGTACGACTTTGGATGGACTTGACTCTTTCTGAGTCAATTTTAGTGCCTTCTCGGGACACAATATGACCGAGACGCTTACCTTCTATAACCCCGAAAACTGATTTCTTAGGGTTAAGAGAAATACCATTTTGTCGACATCTTTCCAGCACTTGTTGCAAATGATACTCATCATCTTGATGGAGTTTGAAGAAAATAGTCAAATCATCAAGATATACCACAATGAATTTCCCCATCTCATCTCTAAAAGCAAGGTCCATTGCTCTCTGGAAAGTAGCGCCAGCATTGATTAAACCAAACAGCATCCTGTGATATGCAAACGCGCCCCAAGGTGTTGTGAAAGCAGTCTTGTACTGATTTGCTTCACTGACCTCTACTTGATTATATCCCAAAAAACCATCTAACATAGACAACATTTCTGAACCAGTTACAGTTTGCAACACTTGGTCCATGATGGGCAGGGGGTAGTTATCCTTTAGGGAAGACTAGTTGAGATTCCTAAAATCAACGCAAATACAGATTTCTCTGTTGTTCTTTCTTACAAGGACAATATTCATGATCCAGGTAGAATGATGAATAGGAAAGATTAGTCTTGTATTCAACATTTTCTAAATCTCAGAAAGAATAGTACCTGATATTTTGGGATTATATTGCCTATGTTTCTGCTTGTGAGGCAATGACCCAACTTTGAGAGGAATTTCATATTGAATCTTATTAGGCCTGAAGGACTTCAAATCATCATAAGAATATGCCAGAACATTGATGTCATAACAAAGAAGTGTAGTGAATTTAAATTTCTCATCAGCAGTGCAACACTTCCCAATGTTGACCATTTTGGGATCTACCTCAGAACTCAAATTTACTTGTTCAAATTCCATAGATGAACTTGAATCAAGTTGTTGCTGCTATTTAATGTATCTATCATGCTTATCAAATAGCTTTTCCAGGGAAACCAAATATTTTGGAATCTTATTCCCTTTTAGTTGAAGAAACTCTTCACCAATTTGTCAATCTACTTCAAAAACATATTCCCGTGGTGGAGATTCACTACCTTCAAAATAGAGCTCATCAAATCTATTTGTCTTTTCCAAGAAAGCTATAATTTGATTATCACCATTGAACACCTACCAATGGTCAGCATTATCTGGTACACTTGGTCAAAAAACCAACTCAATTGTGTACTTGTTACCTTTGAAGTCTTTATGGGGAACCATGAGGGTGGCAAAGACAGCTAATGAATCAACACGATCATTAAACTCTCTCGGTACTACAGAAATGTTGAAAGCATCAAAACCTTCAATGCAATCCCAAACACGGTTGTGGTAATGTCTCAACCTTTCATTTTTGGTCTAATATAAATTTCTCACTTAACAAAAAACTAATTCAGCATCTCCTTGAGCACGAAGATTTTTAACACCTTTAGCATGAGCAACCTCCAATCCGAGCAACAATGACTTGTATTCAGCGGTGTTATTGGTATTATCAAATTGCAGCTTGTATAAGAAAGAGAAAATATCACCTTGTGGAGATATCAAAACAATTCTGGCTCTAGAATCAATAGAGGAACAACTGCCATCAAATTCTAAAACCCAAACATCATTTGAATTTCTTACTTTGATGTTTATGTTACTAGTAGATTCTTCTTCATGAGAAAGAGAGGATTTCAGCATCACTATGCTCTCATCTGAACTTTCATCTAATTTACCAAAAATATCATTTAATTTTGCATCTAAAATGTTGGAGCTCTCGTCTAATGAACTAAAAGTATCTTCAGTAGACAAGAAATAATTACCCATTCCTGAGGACTCAAACAAAATTTGGGCTTTGGGATTTGCCGTTTGGGTAACAATATATTTTGCTTCTTTCTTAGGAAGCAACTTTTGCATGACACCTTTAACAGGTATCCTTGCTTTAGATAGGTCCATGTTCAGTTCTCCACCCACATCTTTACAAAAATTGTGCCCGAGCAGAATGCCATAAGAGGCTGGAACATCAGCCACTAGGACGGTCATCTTAATCCTCTTGTCTGGAAAGGCTGCAAATGCAAATTGGGCATCTTTGATTTGGCCCAACAATGGCACTTGCTTATTTTCCATGGAGAAACATCTCCCAAAGGTCTTGGTTAAGGTGAGACCAATGGCGTCTGCCACTTTGGTAAGCATGACATTATCAGAGGCCCCAGAATCTATTATGCAATTGCTCAACTTATGACCATTTACCAATAGAGAAACAGAGAAAGGTTCTATTTTTCCTAGGGCAACAAGGGGAGTAGTGACAAGATTATTTTGGGTGGAATTGTTCTTTGAGGAATCATGAGCAACTTTGGGTAGGTCTTGTCCTATAGGGACAATCTTGTTTTTAACATATTTAGCCAACCTATCGAACTGTTCAGGATTAGCTTGTAAATACTCAACCTCAGACATTTGGATTTTGGTCTTCCTAGCATGATCTATTATATCAAATAGCTGAAATGAACTAGATACAGAAGAAGGAAATCCATCATTTTGAGTTTTATTAGGGGTAGTACTAGTCTAAGGGACAGAAGTAGAAGACACATGATTGTTAGATGTACTTACTTGCTTATCGCCAACTGGGTCTTTTGATTGAAAAAGCAACGGAGTTCCCCATTTGGTAATTAAGATCAATGGTTGAGGTTCCTCTCTTGCCTTTCCTTTATCAACTTGTTGATTTGACTGATTCTAGGACCTAGTAAAAATAGCATATGCTCCATCATATACTTCTCCTTCTCTTTTGGCTTCATCTTGGTAATTTAGAAAGCCAATGGTAGAGTTGCCATTGCCAGCTAATTCTTCTTCTCCTTCTGTAAAAAAATTAGCATCATTCTCCTTATCCAACTCAGATTGGAAAGGATGGTCATGTTCTGCTTCATAATAGCCAACTTCTGAGCTGACCGGCGCTACTTCAATGGAGGGCTTACCCTGTGTGGGTGGAAGACAATTTTGTTGCCCTTGATTTCTAGTAGCATTGCCTTGATATGAATTGTTAGGAAATGTTCTCCTTGGTATATCCCTATAAGAAGGAGGGGCTGACATACCTTGTGATATTTTCCTTTTCAAAGCTAGCAACTCATTTGCTAATTTTTCCACCATAGGATCTGTGGTGCTTGTGGAAAGATTACCAATAGAGGATTGACCTCTATTCTTGTTGGAATCTCTTCTTATCTTACCCACAAGGATAAGATCATCTTCAACTTCCGTAGCCAAAATTTGAGCTGCAAGAAGATCTGCGGGGCTAGCCTGCCTTAGCAAAAAGCTCACCTCGGGAAGTTGAGTATTGATAAAGAAACACTTAAGATTCTCTATTGTTGGCTAAGCAGTTGTAGGAATCCTATTTGTTAGCTTATTGACCTTAGTGATGAAGTCTCGCATAGGTTCATGTGGCTCTTTCTTCATGTACGTTAGCTGTGCTAACAAGGCATGTGCATCTTCCACAATTTTGAACCTGGCTTTGAACTTGGTCTTGAGAGTGTTCCACCTCGTTATAGATTGAGCTTGAAGATGGTAAAACCAATCTACAATAGCACCTTGTAATGTTTCCACAAAAAAGTCTTAATGCTACATCTTCATGTTCCACACCTAATAGACCACAAGCTATGCAAAAAGTTGTAATGTGTTCATCCAGGTGAACTTTCCCATCACCATAGAACTTAGGAAAATTCTTCCTTGAATTACGAGGTAGTTCATGCAATGGTGGAGTTAAATTCAAAGGACAAGAAGTGTTACCCCAAGGTCCTTGAGCTACCATGGTGCACTGATTAAAGGGTGGTATAACAAACCTTTGTGGGATACAAACAGACAAAACTCGATTAGTACTAGAACTAGAAACTTCACCTAGTATCGAAGACCTGGCATTAGTAGGAGGAAAACTCCTAGTTCACTGAAGTCAAGGTTGTGGAGGCAAAAGACCAAAGTTATTTTGCTGCATCAACTCAAATACAGGATCAATAATACCTTAAGCTCTCTTGCTTCTTTTATACCGTGTGTCTACCAGAATGCAATATACTCAACAAAATTTTGAAAAATCTTAAAACAATGGAAAAGAACTGTAGTGCTTCAACTCAGAGCATGAGGCTTCAAGTTGCGCGTTCCTTCCCTAGTGGAGTCACCAAAAACTATTGGGTGAATATTTTTTCTTCAACTAACTAAAGGCAAATGGTTATATATCAACCACAGTGTAATGAGATAAATCTCTCCTCTCAGCAAGGGGAGGTTCCCTATTAACTATTTCAAACTTATTTACACTAAAAACTAATTTTGGGGTGAAACCATGTCATCCATTTCTCTTTTTTCAGAAATGATGTTTAAAATATAAAATAGCACTTTCACAATACAAATCAAAATCACCAAGAAACTCATGAGAGCACAAAGTCTATCATTGCTCCTTTTACTGATTTACAATCTAGAACCCAGTAGGATAAGGTGCAGATCAAAGTCTTCATCGAACACTACAACAAAACATACGATTACAAAAGATAATAGTAGTTCAAAGCCTTTCCAATATCTTTTACTTTAAAACATCAAATCACAAGCTAAAAATAATTGTTGTAGCACAAAGTATCCAGAATTAGCTTTAGAACATCTCCCAGATTATTCACACTCACACTACAATTTGATCAAGTAGATAAGATAGTATAAGGAAAAGGACATAAGAACAATTTCCAATATGCCACAAGTTATTCCAATACAAAGATTGAAAGATTGCTTGCTTTTCTATTCACTTGATAAAATATGATTTACAATTTGAACACAAAGTCTCAAAATGCTCTTCAATTTGGCAGAGTTTCACTGTAATAACTAAAAGATAGATAATTACAATGGGGTCCTCTTTATTTATAGGAGAAACCGAGAGCAAAAATAGGAAAATCCTAACTACTTTGACTTATTCAAACAAAAGGGTCCTATTTGACTTATGACTTCTTTTGTCTCATATGCAATTACATTTTGGAAAATTACACATGAATATGTCCATAACAAAATTCAAATTACATAAACAAGAATAAAATAAACTAAGGTATAAAAAGGAAATTTAGCTTCCTCCATCATTCTTCTTTAGGAAGTCCCAATACATGGCCTGTATAGCTACCATTTCACATGCATCTGGCTTTGCTATATTTTATGAGATAGTGCAGACCCAGAGAACCGTATCTTTTACTGCCTTTATTGCCTTCTCACGCTTGTCAAGGTTGTCCTTCAGGTTCTCAAAAGTTGAATACTGATCATAGAGGTTGTCCATAGAAAGTACTGAGGGCACTTCATCTTCGAATTTCAGTTGAGCCATCTTTTTGAAGGAGCTTATCATTTCATCTGATGAAAGGAACTTATGATCTTCACCTATAAGGGTGCATGGGAGTTCTTCCAACCTGTGCAGAAGAATGACATTGTTGTCTTCACTATTTTCATGAGCTTGGCATAAGTCATCAAGTAAGCCTTTTACTATATGGATACGATGAACAAGAGACTCCTTAGTCTTAAGATATGATTCCAGATTTGAGATGACCCCAATGGTAATTAGATTCTTTATCTTAATCTTTTTCATCTCTATCCACTCCTCCAAGCCCTCTTCCTGATCTTGCAGTTCTTGGAAAAGTAAGTCAACCATGTTATCAAGCTCAGCTTTGGATTTATCTGTCTTTTCTTTTCTTTCTACAGTGGTCTTCAATAGAATTCACCCTTGGGCTAGAAAATGTTCCACAATATCTCCTACCACTCTTCCTCTGGCCTGAGCTTTTTCCACCTTCTGAATCAAAGGATCTTCTATAGTTACTGCCATGGGTTTCACAATCTCAGATGACTTTACTATTTTTTGAAGAACAGCGGCAAGTTGTTCTGCTTTAGCTTTATACTGTTCTTTCTCCTTCTTGACTTCATCATATTTTTCGAGTAAGGTGCTGGAAGTAGTTTGAAAATCTACCTTAATGCCTTCATGAGTTAGTTTACCTAACTCAACCCTTGAGATGACACAATCATTCATATCAAAATTATCGATAGTAGCATCCTCTGGTGGCTTGGTAATTTCTGCATATCTGATCCCCTTTTCATTGATAAGTCTAGAAACAGTCTTAGGCTTTTTCTTCAAAGTTTTTGACTTCAAAGGCAACAGCTTCTCTATATCAATTTCATCTGGTGAAATTGTTTGCTTTTTCCTTTTTGGGGTATATGCAAACAACCAAGGAGGAAGTACAGAAGCACCCACATTAGGAGAAGAATCAATCACTTGCTTTGTCAGGTCCATGTTTATTCCTATTATTATAACAATAGGATTGGTAGGAGTAAAAACAGCGAGGCCAATTATTTTTCCTTCCTTATTTTGATTGTTATGCATTTCAGTTGATGACATCATTAGACCTTTTAGAGACTCTAGTTTCATTATGCAGACTTGATTATATCCCCTGATTTTGATAGGACATTGATTAGACATATGTGATTCAATTTGATCATATTTGATGCTATTTTGTGATTCGACATACGAGATCTATTTGATGATATTTTGTGATGTGATTCTAGTTAGTTATGTGATGATGATTATTTGACATGTGATAGAAAAATATAGTTTAATTCAAATTTGTGTGATAATTGATTTTTGTTGTATTCGATGGCTTGAATTTAATTCCAGTTGCTTCAGCTATGATTATCATGATATGACTGACACTTGATTGAGATTTGCAGGTTTCACATTCCCAAGCCACGGGAAATTGGAGGTAGAATTCACACTATGTTATTCCCTGTAAAACGATCCATTCCCAAGAGGGATAAGGATCACATTTGAAATTGAATGTGATTTAAGTGCTTGATTTAATTTTTAATCATTTTGACCTAGTACCCCTTTGTTTAATTTATTAATATTAAGTGTTGTATAATTTTTATTTGACTTACACCACTTGGTATTTGTTTTTATTTTTTTAGGCCATTTAAAGTGGATTTATGACCCCCCTGGTGAACCTTAGTGTCCCAAAATTTACCCTAAGTGGTTACCCATGGGTCAAGGGTCAATTTTGACTAACTAACATTTGGATTAACTCACTTGTGGTCACTCTAAACTATGGTTTAGTCAAAGTGACGAAATTTGAAATTAGGGAAGGTGGGAGATGAGTCATGCTTTAGGAAAGACTCATCTCCCTTCCCAAAGTTTGGGAATCCTTTCCCAAGGAGGACTTGGGAGGTCTCCAAGACTCCCAAGTGTGTGGGATCTTCCTCCAAGACTCTCACACATGTGTGAGAGCATCTTGGAGGGAGATGGCTCTTTGAGAGAATAAGAGGATGCCATATGGCATCCCTTATCCTCTTAGAGGTTTGAGTGGGAATGCCACCTCACCACTTGTTCTCTCACACGTGTGAGAGAACAAGTGGATAAGGTGAGGATTGAGAAGGAATTGGAGGATGACACTTGTCACCCTCACACTTCCTCTCCCTTGCAAGTGGCATTTGAGGAGGAAGGAGAAGGTGACAAGTGTCACCTTCTCATTCCTTAAGGCCAAAATTGATGGCCTATATTATCTCCTCTTGTCGAGAAGTGTGGGGTTCTTGCATTTTGGGAGTTCTTTTTATCTTTGGGTACAATTTTTAGGGAAGTTAGAGAAATTCTTGAAGATTGGAAGGTTTGGGAAAGCTTGGAGCTCATCACCAAACATGCTTCCATTATAGGGCTTTGAAGGTAAGCTTCGTGAACTAAGTTTCTTCACCCTTGCTTATTTATTGTGTTGTGTTGTGTTCTTGGTTGTTTATTGTTTCATTATTTTTTGTGTGGGATGGGAGTATGGTAAGAGCACCTCCATTTGGAGGTAAGGCTCAACTTGTTTGGGTAGGGGAAAGGAACCTCCTTGAGGTCACTGCCACATTGTATTATTTATGCCTTGAGGGCTTTTACTTGTTGAGGAGATTATTTGGATGGCAAGAGTACCATGCAGGTTATTTTGTGATTTTGTGGAGAGTGGTGGTTTTGGAGATTTTTGTCTTGAGGCCATGAGATTAGTATTTTAGTATTTGGGTGGCCTTTGAAATAGAGAGGTCCATTCCCTACCCTCATCAAACTCATTTCCATGAGTTTAGTTATATGTTATCCATGGAGGCTGTTTTTGTGTTGATATGTTTTGATTCTTGTTGTTGAGTGTCCACCCATGTGAATCTCTACCTCCCTCGCTTGGGGGTGACCCTCTTGTGGGTCTACGGTAGGGAGGAGGGCATTTTGAAGTGGCTGGGTTGTTCTTTGTATTATGTTTTATTTGCAAGTGTTTAAATGAAAAATGGAGTTGAGAGGAGTCTATTTTTTTTTGGTGTTCCTATAGTTTTTTTGTGTTGGTTGTTGGAGCCTAGGCCTTTGTGGCCTTATTGTATTTATTTCTATCAAGTTATTATACTTTTAGAGTTGGTTGTTATGAGTTTTGGAATGTAAATATCCTTCCTATTTTTAAATTAAAAAAAAAACTGTTCATCTCTCATGATGTGAAGTTAGTGAATTTGTGAAATGCACGTTGAAATTATATATATAGTTTTGTCATTATTCTTTGTAAAGAAAATAGTGTTTGTGTATGAAAAATGAATCTAGGAGTATGTAAAAGAAAGAAGAAGAAATCTTCAAATTTGTTTTCTGTTTGTTGGACTGAAAGTTCCTTTATATTAGTTGTTGTTGGAAAGAAAATAAAATTTAGATTTCAATGCATTCTCTACCTTATTTGAATTCTTTCAAAAAAAAATATAATAGAGTATTCATGATTATTTATGCTTCAAAAATAAATGTTATTGGTTTATCCTATGTTAAAATTTGCAAGTTAGTATTCTAATTTTAAACCATTGTTTTGTGTAGATAAGTGCAAAGTGTATATACATAAAGCTATTTGTTATTTTGTTATTTGAAAGTCAAGCTTACTATCATTTTTTGATATACTGTGTATATGCTAAGATAGAAAAATAGATACAAAAATTGTTTTCTTGATGTTACATTTATTTATACAAAAAAAAAAGAAAAGATCTAGGCCTCATTAAAGTTCTGTATATATTATATATACATACATACATACATACATATATATATATATATATGTGCATATATATATATATATATCTATATATATATATATATATATATATATATATTTATATTTATATATGTGCATATATATATATATATTAAAAGAGTAAAATAATTATTGTGTTTAATACAAAAGATTAGAAGAAAATTTATATTTTGCATACTGTTGTATATACTATACTATGTATATACACTTGTATATATATAATGAGTGTATATATATATATATACAACAAATATGAAGGAGAGGTTTTGTTTCTTTCTTTTGTGACATTTTTAGATAAACTGTGTATCTTTCTGAATATATACATATATATACATATATATATAATGTATATTTATTAGACTGAAATTTATAAATAACCAAAAAAAACTACTGATTGAAAGTTTCTGGGCTGAAACCCTAATGCCAAACTTTGTTTGGTGTTTATTTAAAAAAAAATGAAACAAGGGGACGACGGCCCAGCTGCCGCCACCCCCTGTTTCTGCTCAGTTCATTGGTGTGGAGAGGGGGCCATGCATCCCCCCACACCCATGGGTGTGGGGGGAGGCACAGTCCCCTCCCCACACCGTCCCCACTTCATATGCCGCTGGAGAGCCTTCTACTCCGCTTCCCCTCACCACCTTCACTTCACACCTTTGTCCCTACCCTCTGCTGCACCACGCCGCCCACTTCGCGGCTCCCTCTCCCCCTAACTTTAACCCTCCCCACTACCAGCACCCTTCCATTTGGCGTCGTTGTCTCCTCTCTGCAGTCGTTTGACCTCCATGGCTCCTCCACCACAATCTAAACCCTGCAGCTTGTTTTGAAATTAATAACACTTGTTGTATTTAGATTATATATATATATATATATATATATATATATATATCACCCTGAGAATTGCACAAAATAAAAATGGTATTTAACACAGTCACAATGGTTTTACCTCTGTGAGATGGAGCAGCAAGCTCCACTCATGGCCTCCTTTTGCATTTCAAACCCTAATGTGCAAAATAGGAGGCAAAACAAAGCAAAGAAGAAGAAAACAAAACAAAAGAGTTAGGGCAACATAGAAAGGAATAGATTAAGTAAATTAGGGTTCTCATTTTGAAAACTAAGTGTTATTATGAAATTAGGACTTTTCTTATTTTATTGAGAGGATATTTTATTTGTGAGGATTTTAATTTGTAAGGTTATATTTTATTCTTTATTTAAAAAACCTCTATTTCTTTTCCCGGCTTTTAGTTTATCCCTTGTGTTTTTTTTTAATTTGTTTTATTTGAATGGGACTTTACCTTTTGATTATTTACCTTGTGAATTATTCTATTTTAGGGAGATTGAATTTATCTTATTTGGGAAGAGAAATTACCCTTGTTTTTAAATTCATCCTAGTTGAGAGTTTTATTCTTTTATTTTTCCTTAGCGGGATTTTTATCGTTTTAGTTATTTATTTATTTTTATTATTATTTTACAGGAAGAGTCATTTAAACTCTTCCCCCTTCTCTATTAATTATTCGAGTTAGTTATTAAGAATAATGCCAGAATTATATTTAATAACGGACTCAACTTTTCCTTTGGATTTAATTGGCGACATGTTATTATTTTACTATTTAATTTTAAAATTTTAATCTTTTACACAAGGTTGATTTATTGACCTTGGCGGAATATTTAATTTGTTATTTTAAAATTATTTCAAATTTGTTCTTAAGTTTTAATCTAATTTTTATTCTTAAATTTTATTTAATTCCTTATTGTTGATTCATTTTAAATTTTATTTTGTGTTTATTGAAAACTTGTTATGCTGTCAGATTTTTCCTAGATTTCTAGGGTTTTAATTTTACATTATTTTGTTAATTTTCATTCCATCACTCCACTTTAATCATGCACCATCATGCCATTTCACTTATTTATTATCTCGTTATCATTCTGACCTAAATTAGAGTTAGGTCTCGAACTTGGTGAAATCATCTTCACACCTAGGAAACTAGGGGTTCAGATTTAAATTAGTCTAACCCTAAAAGCGGCACACTTTGTGTCACATACCCCCTAGACGGCTTTCATCATCGCGGTTATGTTGACATGTTTATGCCTTATGCATATTGCCACTGAGCACGTAGACGCGTGCAAGGGGGTTCCTAGGGATAGGTAGAAAAGTTTTTCATAATTCGTGTCATGACCACATGGCAAATATGGACATGACACGTGTGTTGTGTATTGTGACCACATGGGAAATGTAGGCATGACATTTGGTATCAGAGCCTAAGTTTAAACACTAGGCTTGTATTGGACACATTATTATTTCTACAACTTTGATTAATTTGTGGTTACTTCATTTTTGTAGGATGCCTCCCCGTTGAGTTTGGCGAGCGCAGTCTCACCACACTCCACCCCTACAGGTGCATAGTGACTCTTGAGTTGAGGTATAGCCATAGCCAGACCTGCTAGTACCGCAGGCACAACCGGCCCTACCAGATATTGGGCCATAGATATTATAGGCTTTACAGGTAATTTTAGATAGACTTCCACTAGCTGTAGCTGAGCTGCGCGTAGAGCCACATGTCGAGCCCCGCGAGGATCCACGAGAGGAGCCACGCGTGGAGCCACGAGCTGAGTCCTGTGTCCACCCATGTGTGGAGCCCCGCATTGAGCCATGAGTGGCACCACGTGTGGAGCCTTATGTTGAGGTGCTAGAGACGACAATAGAGGAGGTTGGTTCGGCCGACAAGGCCCGTAGCAGGAGCCCTCCATGTCATGATAGGCGTGATGAGGCAGTATGAGTAGAGCAAATTGTTCAAAGACCTTATGACTATTACACAGATGAGCGTATCAAAAGGTACAGAGATAGAGGAGACCCCATTAGGGATCTATTGAGGCTAAACCCTCCTACATTCATTAGGACAATAAAGGGAGCTGAGGCAAAGGCCTAGCTCATCATCTTAGACAGATGCTTCACGTTACATCCTTATGAGGGCAAAACAAAGGCTCGTGTAGCAGTACACCTATTACAACATGCAACAGCTACCTGGTGGCGCACTGAGGAGTGCAAGTGTCACCTTTCATTAGACACCCTCACATGGGAGACCTTCATTGAGCGCTTCAATGCACGATACCTATCAGATCATTATAGGTAGCGTCGCATAGATGAATTTCATGACCTTCAGCAGAGGGGACTTACAGTGGCATAGTATGAGTGTAGATTTATTGAGTTATCCCAATATGTGGAGTATCTCCATGATGAGAAACTCCTAGTGCATACGTTTATCAGAAGACTGAACCACAGTATAGTAGGGCATGTTCGTATGGCAGACCCCTAGACTTTGAGTGATGTTGCCAAGAAGGCATATATCACTGAGGAGATTCAAGGATGAGGGAAGAGTTCACTCCCTCAGTTTTAGGATCATGGATAGCAGTAGCATTAGTAGAGTTTCCACAGACCATCACATCCACCTCATATGGGAGGATTTAATTCTGCACCCTTACCTCCTAGGCCCCCACAACAGCAACAAAGAGCTAGGACACAGCAGAGGGCACATGGGGGACATAATAGAGGTTGGTAGTAGTAGGGCCTGCGTAGAGATCAAAGGCAATAGGGACTGCTTGCGGAACCCGTGAGGTCGCAACAGTCTTATAGGGGCTCACAGGGGTCTACTGGTAGATCAGGACAGTAGCAGTCGAGTAGGACTCAGACTGGACAGGTATAGGGTAGGGACCCTTGTTATGTTTGTGGTGGAGTTGGACACCTAGTTAGAGAGTGTCCATAGGGTTTTACAATAAGGGGACAGCCTCATGCAGGAGAATCTGAGCAGACTGTTGGTGATGTGGGTAGATCCCACTGTATGTTCGCAGTGGTTGATAATCGCCAAGCTAATTTTTAGGTGTCAATGATTGAGACGTCAGGTATAATTAGGGGTAACCCCATTTCTATTCTCTTTGATTCTGGTTCTACTGACTCATTCATATCTCCATCGTTAGTGGAGCGTTGCAAGCTGGTGGCCTCTAGGCAGGGTGATAGGTGGGTGGTTGAGTTGGCCTCAGGGGTTAAGATGACAGTAGATGCCTTAGTCCATGACTGCAAGATTTATTTGGGACCCTTTACCATAGTATGTGACCTTAGAGTCATGACATTAGGATCCTACGATGTGGTGTTGGGTATGGGCTAGCTCGCGGCTCATCGAGCCAAGCTAGATTATCGCCGAAAGGTGATCAGCTACTTAGACAATCATGGTACATCAGTTGAAATAGTGGGCATTCAAAATCCCACAGCAGCTTAAGCACTGCATGTGGAAGGGATGCCAGATGTTTTCCATCATAGTGAGCGACAGATCAGATGACAAGCCTAAGTCATCTTTGGATGATCATCCCATCCTTAGAGAGTTTGTCGATGTGTTTCCAACAGAGTTACCAGGGATGCCACCCCGTTGTGAGGTAGACTTTCACATTGACCTAGTGCCAAGTGCTGAGCCAGTGTCTCATGCATCCTACAGGATGACTACACATGAGCTCACAGAGCTCAAGTTACAATTGGAAGACTTGCTCGAGAAGGGGCACATCTGACCGAACATTTCACCTTGGGGCGCTCCTGTCACCTTCGTGAAGAAGAAGGATGGGTCTTTTCAATTGTACATGGACTATGGGTAGTTGAATAAGGTGATGATGAAGAACCGTTATCCTCTGCCCAGGATTGATGATCTTTTTTATCAGATGCAGGGAGCCAGGGTGTTCTCTAAGATAGACCTGAAGTCCAGTTATCATCAGCTACGTATCACAAAGGCAGACATCCATAAGACTACCTTTCAGACTTGTTACAACCACTATGAGTTCACTATGGTTCCCTTCGGCTTGACAAATGCCCCTATAGTGTTCATGAGTCTCATGAACGGGTTGTTCCGTACCTATTTAGATCAGTTCATGATCATTTTCCTTGATGACATTTTAATCTATTCATGGACTGAGGAGGAGCATGAGGAGCACCTTCGTCAGGTTCTACAGTGTTTGAGGGAGCAAAATCTTTATCGAAACTTGGTGAAGTGTGCATTTTTCAGGACAGAGGTTCAATATCTGGGGTATATCCTATCTCGTGATGGAATCTTAGTAGATCCATCAAAGATCAAGGCTATCAAGGATTGGCCAACACCCACTAGTGTGACAGAGGTCAGGAATTTTATGGGGTTAGCTAGTTATTACCATCACTTTGTTGAGGGTTTTTCTCAGATAGCACACCCCATCACTTTTGATGTAGAGATCCCAGTGGAAAACCCACAAAATAGTTATTTCTACCAAAATCGGCAAGAGATCTCCACTGTCTCACCGAAACTAATTTGCTCTTTCCTTGTCAGCCTGACCTTCCTTGTTGGCCTAACTTTAATCTAGACTCTCAATACACACCTCTCCCTGATGGTTGCCTTTACTTAGTCTTCCAAACATTCTTCTATCGATACAGACTGGTCACGCCGATGCCTTCAATTTCGCATATACATAACTTGATTTTTTATTGCTGGTCTTCCTTACCTTTTTCTATTGGTCACTCCTTGTATCCAACACTTGCATGTTCTCAATGCATCTTCACCACATATAACTGTGACATACAATGCCAATATGCATTTGGTGGGGACCACCTATCTTCAGTTTGACTTGACTCTTCGGCAACCCTTTTTGTATGTCTCCCTGTTATGCTGATACAATCAAATTTCATATGCAAGACTTGACTTGCTATTCTGGTTCCTTTCACCATTTCTCCTAGTCATCCTTTGTATCCTTCAAACATGTATCTACACTCACACAAGCTTCGATATCCATTTGTCGGATATACACAAAATGTTCTCGCATGCATTTACGATATAGATAGTAATTGTATACCCGATATGCTTTAGTGATATACTCATGAAATGTCTCTTCTCCCATAGACTCACTCCTTTGCTTCACACTTGTGCCATCCTTCCCGTGGCCTCAAAACTTGCATTCTACTGCTGATCACAATTCAAATCTGCACTTCTCCTGCACTGTTAGGGTTAGAGTCATATTATACAAATTGTCCAGGGCCTATTCCATGAGAATCAGGGTTAGACTCATGGAAAGGTCCAATAAGACATTATCACTCTCAGAACAAAAACAAAAATAGTCATTGTTCTTTGTACCAGACAGAAGAATAGAAGAAAAACTATCAAACTGAAAAGAAAGTGCAAGAAATGAACAAACTTCTTTTGTTTATTGCAGTCGATTCTAATTATTCCACCACTTCCTTCTCCTTGATCTCACAGGACTGGTTTAATACCTCATTGTGTGGGTGGCAGTTGCACCAGTGGCAATGCCAACCACTCTGCAACTGTCCACTACACGGTTACACATAATTTCTTGCCAGTTACAACACTCTTTGACTACCAGACATGACTAGCACGGACTCACACATGGCACTAAGGCCTTACAACCAGTCGCATGGACCTTATGTAACACTGAAATATCAAAATGATCTACATAAACAAGAAATTAACTAAATTATCTAGGTGCCCTTACACCAAAGGCACTATTGGCCCAAATTACATCATTTTTGGTCCTAGGGTCCTTGCCAGGACCCTCAGGACATTTGACCATTACATCATCTTGACCATTACAACATGCCATAACTAGTTGTAAGATGTCCCAATTGACTTGATTTGCTCCATGGGCTCCTCCCATGGTCATTGGTGTCTTCTTGCTCCAAGGTGTTCCTTTAGGTGCTCCTGTACCAACTTTCCTTCAGCAGAAAGGGAAGAGCTTTCTATGGATTGAGCAGTGTGAGAGGGCCTTCGGGGTCCTCAAGGAGCATCTTACTAGCGCTCCCATTTTAACAATTCCTGATCCTGCAATAGATTTTATGGTTTGCACGGATGCATTACTTGAGGGATTGGGAGCCATACTTATGCAGGGTGGTAAAGTGATCGCGTATGAGTCGTGAAAGCTCAAGACCCATGAGCTAAACTATCCCACGCATGACTTGGAGTTAGTGGCAATGGTTCATGCTCTAGTTTGTTGGAGGCATTTCTTATTGGGTCATCGCTTTGAGCTCCATTTAGATCACCATAGTCTTCAGTATATCTTTATGCAGCTGAATCTGAATGCCCATCAGTGGCATTGGATGGAGTTTCTTTGCGAGTATGACTTTGATGTCCACTACATCAAAGGGAAGGAGAATGTGGTTGCTGACACATTGAGTCAGAAGTGCCATGAGCTCTTGACCTTGACTCTGAGTGTGGACTTGAGAGGACACATTATTCAGCATCTGCCAAAGGATGAGTGGTTTCTTGAGGTGCAGCAAGAGATCAGTTCACAGAGGGCCCTTGTGGGCAAGTATGCAGGGTATTCACTTGAGGCAGATGGGCTACCTCGTCATCGACAGTGCATCTATGTACCTCGCGCAGGTGACCTACGTACTGGTAGTGTTATCAGAGGCTCATAGAGCACCATATGCGGCACATCTAGGGGTGAAGAAAATGCATGCTGATCTATGACAGTTGTACCATTGGCTGGGTATGAGACGAGATATAGAAGATTTTGTTGCTCGATGCCTTGAGTGCCAGAGGGTCAAGGCCGAGCATCAACATCCAACGGGTCTTCTATACCTACATGATATATCTAAGTGGAAATGGGATACCATTTCCATGGATTTTATTGTTGGTCATCCTATGTCTTCACGTCGCCATGATGCCATCATGGTGACAGTTGACCAAGGTGGCGCATTTCTCACCTGTACGCATGACGTACAATGCACCAATAGTGGCGAGGGTATTCTTAGATGATATTGTGAGATTACATGGAGTACCTCACCGCATTATTTCTGGCAGAGATCCAGTATTCACTTCAGCATTCTGGAGAGCCTTGCAGTAGGCGTTGGGCACACAACTCAATTATAGCTCCGCTTACCATCCCGAGATAGATGGACAGACAAAGCGGGTGAATCAACTATTGGAGGACATACTTTGGATGTATGTTATGGACCATCAGTCTAGATGGGAGGAGTATCTATATCTGGTTGAGTTTGCCTACAATAATGGGCATCACAGCTTGTTGGATATGCCTCCCTTTCAGGCTTTATACGACAGACCATGCAGGACACCATTGAGTTAGGATTGGATAGAGGATAGAGTTGCCATTGGTCTAGATCTAGTTCAGGATATGGAGCAGCAAGTCACACTGATTACGCAGAGGTTACAGGAGGCACAGGATAGAGAGAAGAAGTATGTCGATGCTAAGAGGATTGATCGGAGCTTCTTAGTGCGTGACAGGGTATTCCTTAGAGTGCGGCCACACAAGAGTCCTATCCATTATGGAAAGGGCTCTAAGCTCGCACCACAGATTGTAGGACCCTTGGAGATTTTAGAGAGGATAGGACCAACTACCTATCATCTAGCATTGCCACCTAGCCTATCACATATCCACGATGTCTTTCATATTTATGATTTAAGGCAACATATATCTAATTTATCTCACGTACTGGACTGGAGTGCTCTACAGGTAGAGGCAGACGAGCAATTAGTTTTGGAGCCAATTTGCATATTGGCTCGTCGGATGCTGGGCCTTTGAGGTCAAGAGCTAGACTAGGTTAGGGTCTAGTGGGATCATTAAGATGAGGTCACAATGACTTGGGAGGATGCAGCCAATTTGAGGGCACTCTATCCTCACCTTTTTTACGACTTCCAGGAGGAAGTTTAGTCTTAGGGAGGGAGGATGTGAGGCTGATTATTTTGCCTTCCTTATTTTGATCATTATGCATTTCAGTTGATGATATTATTAGACCTTTTAGAGACTATGGTTTCATTATGCAGACTTGATTATATCTCCTAATTTTGATAGCACATTGATTAGACATATGTGATTTAATTTGATCATATTTGATGCTATTTTGTGATTCGACATACGAGATATATTTGATGATATTTTGTGATGTGATTCTAGTTAGTTATGTGATGATGATTACTTGACATGTGATAGAAAAATGTAGTTTAATTTGGATTTGTGTGATAATTGATTTTTGTTGTATTCAATAGCTTGAATTTAATTCCAGTTGCTTTGGCTATGATTATCATGATATGATTGACACTTGATCGAGATGTGCAGGTTTCACATTCCCAAGCCACGGGAAATTGGAGGTAGAATTCACACTATGTTATTCCCTGTAAAATCGATCCATTCCCAAGAGGGATGAGGATCACGTTTGAAATTGAATGTGATTTAAGTGCTTGATTTAATTTTTAATCATTTTGGCCTAGTACCCCTTTGTTTAATTTATTAATATTAAGTGTTGTATAATTTTTATTTGACTTACACCACTTGGTATTTGTTTTTTATTTTTTTAGGCCATTTAGAGTGGATTTATGATCCCCCTGGTGAACTTTAGTGTCCCAAAATTTACCCTAGGTGCTTACCCATGGGTCTAGGGTCAATTTTGACTAACTAACCCTTGGATTAACTCACTTTTGGTCACTCTAAACTATGGTTTAGTCAAAGTGACGAAATTTGAAATTAGGGAAGGTGGGAGATGAGTCATGCTTTGCAAAAGACTCATCTCCCTTCCCAAAGTTTGGGAATCCTTTCCCAAGGAGGACTTGGGAGGTCTCCAAGACTCCCAAGTGTGTGGGATCTTCCTCCAAGACTCTCACACACATGTGAGAGCATCTTGGAGGGAGATGGCTCTTTGAGAGAATAAGAGGATGCCATATGGCATCCCTTATCCTCTTAGAGGTTTGAGTGGGAATGCCACCTCACCACTTGTTCTCTCACACATGTGTGAGAGCACAAGTGGATAAGGTGAGGATTGAGAAGGAATTGGAGGATGACACTTGTCACCCTCACACTTCCTCTCCCTTGCAAGTGGCATTTGAGGAGGAAGGAGAAGGTGACAAGTTTCACCTTCTCATTCTTCAAGGCCAAAATTGATGGCCTATATTATCTCCTCTTGTTGAGGAGTGTGGGGTTCTTGCATTTTGGGAGTTCTTTCTATCTTTGGGTGCAATTTTTGGGGAAGTTAGAGAAATTCTTAAAGATTGGAAGGTTCGGGAAAGTTTGGAGCTCATCACCAAATGTGCTATAATTATAGGGCTTTGAAGGTAAGCCTCATGAACTAAGTTTCTTCACCCTTGCTTATTTATTGTGTTGTGTTGTGTTCTTGGTTGTTTGTTGTTTCATTGTTTTTTGTGTGGGATGGGAGTATGGTAAGAGCACCTGCATTTGGAGGTAAGGCTCAACTTGTTTGGATAGGGGAAAGGAACCTCCTTGAGATCACTTCCACATTATGTTATTTATACCTTGAGGGCTTTTACTTGTTGAGGAGATTATTTGGATGGCAAGAGTGCCATGCAAGTTATTTTGTGATTTTGTGGAGAGTGGTGGTTTTAGAGATTTTTGTCTTGAGGCCATGAGATTGGTATTTTAGTATTTGGGTGGCCTTTGAAGTAGAGGGGTCCATTCCCTACCCTCATCAAACTCATTTCCATGAGTTTAATTATGTGTTATCCTTGGGGGCTGTTTTTGTGTTAATATGTTTTAATTCTTGTTGTTGAGTGTCCACCCATGTGAATCCCTACCTCTCTAGCTTGGGGGTGACCCTCTTGCAGGTCTACGGTAGGGAGGAGGGCATTTCAAAGTGGCTGGGTTGTTCTTATTATTGTGTTTTATTTGCAAGTATTTAAATGAAGAATGGAGTTGAGAGGAGTCAATTTTTTTTGGTGTTCCTACAGTTTCTTTGTGTTGGCTATTGGAGCCTTGGCCTTTGTGGCCTTATTGTATTTATTTCCATCAAGTTATTATACTCTTGGAGTTGGATGTTATGAGTTTTGGAATGTAAATATCCTTCCTATTTTTAAATTAAAAAAAAAAACTGTTTATCTCTCATGATGTGAAGTTAGTGAATTTGTGAAATGCACGTTGAAATTATATATTTAGTTCTATCATTATTCTTTGTAAAGAAAAATAGTATTTGCATATGAAAAATAAATCTAGGAGTATGTAAAAGAAAGAAGAAGAAATCTTCAAATTTGTTTGTTGGACTGAAAGTTCCTTTATATTAGTTGTTGTTGGAAAGAAAACAAAATTTAGATTTCAATGCATTATCTACCTTATTTGAATTCTTTCAAAAAAAATATATAATAGAGTATTCATGATTATTTATGCTTAAAAAATAAATGTTATTGGTTTATCCTATGTTAAAATTTGCGAGTTGGTATTATGTTTTTAAACCATTGTTTTGTGTAGATAAGTGCAAAGTGTATATACATAAAGCTATTTGTTATTTTGTTATTTGAAAGTCAAGCTTACTGTCATCTTTTGATATACTGTGTCTATGTTGAGATAGAAAAATAGATATAGAAATTGTTTTCTTGCTGGTTACATTTATTTATACAAAAAAAAAGAAAAGATCTAGGTCTCATTAAAGTTCTGTATATATATATATTAAAAGAGTAAAATAATTACTATGTTTAATACAAAAGATTAGGAGAAAATTTATATTTTGCATACTACTGTATATACTATACTATGTATATACACTTGTATATATATATATAAATATATATATATATATAATGAGTGTATATATATATTATACACAACAAATAGGAAGGAGAGGTTTTGTTTCCTTCTTTTGTGACATTTTTAGATAAACTATGTATCTTTCTAAATACATATATATATATATATATATATATATATATATATATTGAAGAGACTTAATGTCTCAAGTTACTACTTGGAACCTCATTCCTTCGTGTTTTTTGTTCATCATTCATTGGCAAAGTTTGAACTGTCGGCAACCTCTTGAATTTTTCTCGTTGGGTTCAATGGTTCAACCGATATGCATTGGTTACTTCAATGAAGGTTTGAACTTCGTCCATCAGTTTCAATGGTTCGTCGGGTTCATCAGGTTCAATGGTTCAACCGATATGCATTGGTTACTTTGATGAAGGTTTAAACTTCATCCATTATGTTCAATGGTTCGTCAGATTCTATAGGTTCAGTGGTTCAACCGATATGCATTGGTTACTTCGATGAAGGTTTGAACTTTGTCTGTCAGGTTCAATGGTTTGTCCAGTTCAATGGTTCAACCGATATGCATTGGTTACTTCGATGAAGGTTTGAACTTCGTCCATCATGTTCAATGGTTTGTTGGGTTCAATGGTTCATCAGGTTCAATGGTTCAATTCATTCAACCGATATGCATTGGTTACTCTGATGAAGGTTGTACATCGGCAAGAAAAGAACCATCGACGTTGTTTGGTGATATCACTCTGATAGTTGAAGTCACTCCGATGGAAGATATCAGCTAGAGTCTCCTCGATGGATGGTGAATGGTAGATTGGTTTGTCTTGTCGACATAAGTGACAACAGTTAAAATTCTTGTGGTCGTGTATATGTATTACGGCTACGACCGATGTCTGGTGCATGTGGGACTAATGAGTCCTCTTGAATGTGAACAGTTAGATGACAATTATGCGACAGTTGGAGACAATGATGCTGAGTCAGTTGGAATGAATGGTTAAGCCAGAAGTTAAAAATAGTTTTGCTCTTGAAGTTCATGTATATATATAGATTTGGTGAGCTTGTCAAAAGATTATGAAGAGATTCGATTATATTGTTCATTCTGTAAATGTGCAGTGAAAGTGAACAATTTATATAATTTGAGAATCGATACCTAAGCAAGTGAGCTAAGATCTTTATTGTAACTATAAAGTTTACTGTAATAAAGATTGTCTCTTGTGGTGGTGGGTTTTTTACCCAAAAGGGTTTTCCCACATAAATCTGGTGTCATTCTCTATATCTTGTTTGTTTATTCTATATTTTCTAGTGTGTTCATCTTTGTTTTTGAATTGAAAGTTACTTGTCTGCATTATCCCCTTTGAATTGACATTAGGGAAGTTGTATTCTGCACCTCTTCTTTCCTTATACACACACACACACACACACACACACACACACACACACACACACACACACACACACACACACATATATATAATGTATATTTATTAGACTGAAACTTATAAATAATCAAAAAAAAAACTGTTGATTGAAAGTTTCTAGGCTGAAACCCTAATGCCAAACTTTGTTTGGTGTTTATTTAAAAAATATATATGAAACAAGGAGACGATGGCCCAGCCGCCACTACCCCCTGTTTCTGTTGAGTTCATTGGTGTGGGGAGGGGGCTGTGCCTCCTCCCACACCCATGACACAAGAGGATGACGGCCCAGCCACCACTGCCCCCTGTTTCTACTGAGTTCATTACTGTGGAGAGGGGGCCATGCCTCCCTCCACACCCATAGGCCTTCTCCCCACAATGCCCCCACTTCATACACCACCAGAGAGCCCTCTACTCTGCTTCCCCTCACCACTTTCACTTCACACCTTCATCCCTACCCTCCATTGCACCACGTCACCCACTTCACGGCTCCCTCTCCCCCTAACTTTAACCCTCCCCACTACCAACTCCCTTCCATTTGGCATCATTGTCTCCTCTCTACAGCCATTCGACCTCCGTGGCTCCTCCACCACACTCTAAACCCTATAGCCTATTTTGAAATTAATAACACTTGTTGTATTTAGATTAATGAGATATATACAAGTATATATATATATATATATATCACCTTGAGAATTGTACAAAACAAAAATGGTATTTAACACAATCACAATGGTTTTACCTCTGTGAGATGGAGTAGCAAGCTCCACTCATGGCCTCCTTTTGCATTTCAAACCCTAACCTACAAAATAGGAGGCAAAACAAAGCAAATAAGAAGAAAATAAAACAAAAGAGTTAGGGCAACATAGAAAGGAATAGATTCAGTAAATTAGGGTTCTCATTTTGAAAACTAAGTGTTATTATGAAATTAGGGCTTTTCTTATTTTATTGAGAGGATATTTTATTTGTGAGGATTTGAATTTGTGAGGTTATGTCTTATTCTTTATTTAAAAAACCTCTATTTCTTTTCCTAGCTTTTAGTTTATCCCTTGTGTTTTTTTTTAATTTGTTTTATTTGAATGGGGTTTTACCTTTTGATTATTTACCTTGTGAATTATTCTATTTTAGGGAGATTGAATTTATCTTATTTGGGAAGAGAAATTGCCCTTGTTTTTAAATTCATCCTAGTTGGGAGTTTTATTCTTTTATTTTTCCTTAGCGGGATTTTTATCGTTTTAGTTCTTTATTTATTTTTATTATTATTTTATAGGAAGAGTCATTTAAACTCTTCCCCCTTCTCTATTAATTATTCAAGTTAGTTATTCAATATAATGCCAGAATTATATTTAATAACAGACTCAACTTTTCCTTTGAATTTAATTGGTGACATGTTATTATTTTACTATTTAATTTCAAAATTTTAATCTTTTACACAAGGTTGATTTATTGACCTTCACAGAATATTTAATTTGTTATTTTAAAATTATTTCAAATTTGTTCTTAAGTTTTAATCTAATTTTTATTCTTAAATTTTATTTAATTCCTTATTGTTGATTCATTTTAAATTTTATTTTGCGTTTATTGAAAAATGCGTTATGGTGTCAAATTTTTCCTAGATTTCTAGGGTTTTAGTTTTACTTTATTTTCTTAATTTTCATTCCATCACTCCACTTTAATCATGCGCCATCATTCCATTTCACTTATTCATTATCTCATAATCATTCTGACCTAAATTAGAGTTAGGTCTCAAAGTTGGCAAAATCATCTTCACAACTAGGAAACTAGGGGTTTAGATTTAAATCAGTCTAACCCTAAAAGTGACACACGTCATGTCGCATACCCCCTAGATGGCTTTCATCATCACGGTTATGTTGACATGTTTACGCCTTATGTGTATTTCCACCGAGCACGCAGACGCATGCGAGGGGGTTCCTAGGAATAGGTAGAAAAAATTTTCATAATTCGTGTCATGACCACATGGAAAATGTGGACATGACACTGTGTTGTGTGTCGTGACCGCATGGGAAATACTGGCATGACACCTTCATGAGTTAGTTTACCTAACTCAACCCTTGAGATGACATAATCATTCATATCAAAATTGTCGATAGTAGCATCCTCTGTGGCTTGGCAATTTCTGCATATCTGATCCCCTTTTCATTGATAATTCTAGATATAGTCTTAGGCTTTTTCTTTAGAGTTTTTGACTTCAAAGGCAACAACTTCTCTATATCAATTTCATCTGGTGAAATTGCTTGCTTTTTCCTTTTCGGGGTATATGCAGACAACCAAGGAGGAAATACAGAAGCACCCACATTAGGAGAAGAATCAATCACTTGCTTTGCTAGGTCCATGTTTATTCTTGTTATTGTAACAATAGGACTAGTAGGAGTAAAAACTACAGTAGTATCAACAATCTTTTCAGAACTATCTAGAAAATGTTCTAACACAATTTGTTCACTAATATCAAAAGATGGAGAAGACAAACTAGGAATGGACCCAAATGAATCAAACATTGTTCCAAAACTTGTTCGTAAAGAAGGGGGAGTATTATTTGAGGAAACAACCAAAATAGGAGAAATAGGAGTATTTGAAACTACAAGAAAAACACTAGAAATAGGAACATGAAGCTGAGATTTAGAAACTTGGGATTCTAATGGAAGGTTCTTTTCTGGGGAAAGTTGTGAATCACCAAGTTGTTCCTATTCTACATTCTCATCTTTACCTTTTTCTGCTTCATCTTCCTTGGCAGGCTTTTTAGATATTTCTACTTGCTGGATATCTTTAACTTTCTTAATATTTTGTTGTTCAATTTCAACATCCTCAACCTCCATTTGCTCAACATCAGTGTCTTCAATACCAGATTTAGTAACATCAGACATCTCTGTGATCTCCTTCTTCTTCCCTCCCCTAGATACAAACTTAATTTTTGGCTTACATGTTTTAGAGGAAGAAGGGGTGTCACTCTTATTCTTGGTCCTGTTTTCCACTTTCTTATTTGTCTTCTCCTGAGTTTCAGTCTCTGACCCTGTAAGAAATTCCTTTAAGCTAATCCCTTCACTTTCCAACCATATGTTTGTGTTAGCCAAGATCGATTGAAATCTTTTCCTTATAGAAGTCTCCTCTTTGACTGACCATTTTACTTCTAGAAGAGGTGAGACTTCAACATTCTCAGTATTATATTTGGGATCTAGAAAATCCCCATCATCTTCCATTCCATCTAGAATATCCACAAGGCCCAACTCTTCTATCTGACTCAAATGAAGTCTACAATAGTCTAACTTCCTGATCTCTTTTTGTGTCCTGAGGTCAGCCCAAATATCTTCCACCATTGGCATATGGAAAGTTGACTTTCTTTTGATTTTATCTTGTACCCTCCTAAAGTCAAAATAGTCTCATTTCTTGAAAGTTTTCATGGTGACCAATTGCAATTCAGAATCAACTATTTTTGCCTTGGTAGCTGACTAAACTGAGTACATTCCAATTTCTACAGGAAACTTTATCCCTGACTTTTTCAGCTCCATTTGTTTATTATGTACCACAATCAGTTGCCTACATAATTCCATGAGAATAATCTAGTCACTAGGATATCATGGAAATATATAAGGGTAACCTGGATAATACCCTACTTTGAGATATGTGAAAGTAGGAAACTGTAAGAACAAGCAACCAAAAGAATTTACAACTTCACAAGCTTCATCTGAAACCCTCTTTTGAACAAGCTCATTGTCCCATAAGCACATAAACACTGACAAGAAAGCATCATTAACCCTGCATAAATGATGCATTGATCCTTTTAGTGTGATTTGAGGATAATACTCATACACAGGAACCAACGTCCTATCACCAACCTAAGTAAGACCAAGAAAACTTCTCATGCTTGCGGAAGCATATACAAGATATGAGGTCATATAAAATTTGAATGTTGTGTTGACTCTCACCAACTGATCATTCAAAGCATTACTAATCTGTTCTCCCCAGAAGATTTTCTATGTGCCCTGGAGAATCACCTTGATGTATGTATACATCCATTCCTGAAACTTGGAGGAGGGGAGTCCTCTAATATGACTCAAAAGTGTGATCAAGTCACATACCTCCTCTACAAAGTCACTCCTAGGGAGATCCTTCAGCCATCTAGTGAGATTGCTCCAAGGAATCTTCAACCATTTACTATTTATGTATCTTCTTGTGGCTTCCACATCTGCATCATAGTCTCTTTACCCTTGAGCAAAATCAATTTGTCCAATATTTTCAATAGGAGGACACATGAAGATTTTATCAAGAAACTCTGCATCCAACCTCATAATCACATTCCCTTGGGAATCTGTCACAACCCTAGTATCCCTGTTGTAATGGCTAGCCACTTAAAGAACAAACTTAGGATTATGGGCAGGAATTGGAAAAGAGGCAACCAAGTGAATGTTGCTGTCAATGATCTTCTGCATATGTTTGGAAGGATTTGTTTGTTTAGTTCTATCCACAAACTCTGTCATATCTACATGCCCTATCTTGTATCTCTAATTTCATCAACATTAGATTGTACTAAAGTAATAGGAAAGACCCCTTGGTATTTGTACTTCATGATTTTGGCTTTGGATGGAAATGACTCCAACATCAGTTTTGAAGAGGAAACTAGAAACAGCGTCTACCACGGATGTTTGTCGAAAACTACAAAAAGCCATGATCTCGCAATTAGGGGGAAAATGGGTAAATTGGGATTACTGTGATTCGATGATCATGAACAGGGAAGCATGCGTTGAAGGGCTTGAGTGCGTGCAAATCAAGGTAAAAGGTGAAAGCGAGTTAATAGGTCTTGAAAGGCAAATTTTCCCAGTGTTAGAAAAATTCAAGAAAATGTGCATGGGCGGTCAAAATGACCACTCCTGCACATGGGATCATTCACTTATCATGCAAATTCAGTCATTTTGACCACTATTGCACATGTTTGGGAAGATTTATATTTTTGATGTAGGGGCGGTCAAAATGACGGCCCTTTCATATGAGGGAAGAAATCAAGCTTGAGGCACATGTAAAAGTGGTAAAAAGGTCCACCGGTGCCTATTGAATGGAAAAAACTTCAAGTTTGATCTGTATGTGCATAAGCAAAAAATTTTCCCGCTAATGCATATGAGGAAAAAGGTTTGAAGTGTTGAGTCAGTCAAAAGGACTTCTTATATCCTAAAACTCTAGGTCAGATATGCAATAGCAGGAGTTTTAGCCACTTTTACATGTAGGGGGTAACACAAAGTTTGTGTAAGGGTGGCGGTTTTAACTACCCTTACATGTGGGGTAGTTCGAAAGCAAGGTGTATATGTCAGTCATTTCACCGACCATACATACAATGAAAAAGATTCCTAAGACACCGTCGATGGAAAATACCAACTACACATAGGCAAAATGAAAACCTAGGTTCTTGTAAGGCAATAAAATCTTCAACAAAATGAAAACACACTAAAAACCCAAAACTATTAAGACCTAGGGTTTAATAGAAACATACGAATTTAAAATAAAACTAGGGTTTTAAAAAGATAACTAGAGGACAATTTTGAACAACGATACAAACACTATTTACCATTAAAAAAACCTCAAACACAAAGAAGAAATAAAACAAAATTACCTGTATAAACGTGAAGAAGAAACACGGGAGCTTCAGTAAGATTGAATCCATGGAAGCTAGAAAGTGTCAGCTTCAAGTTCTCTCCAAGGCTTAGGTAAGATGGATAATTGAAAATAATTTAAAGCAACTCAAAGATTGCCCAAATCCAAAAATTAAAGGCACAATAAATACACACAATTTACTATAAATGCAAGGAAAAAGATGCACCGTCAGCCAAAAACACCGCTCTCACATGAAAGAAGGAAGAGGATGTAAGGGTGGGTAAAACCACCACTCTTACATCTTTACAAAGGAGAACTGACATGCATGGGCGGTGATTTTCGCTGCCCATACATATTACTCAAAAACGTGCATGTAAAAGTAGTGAAATGGGCTGACATTACACTTTGAAACATCAAGGATATGCACATGAAGACTCAAAAACCTACTAACACCCTAAAATGATCAAAATTGATATTTTGATTGGTTTGCAACCTAATCGATTTGCATGAATTTTGAGGAATCGACTTAAGGGAATGTCGTAAACTATTCTAGGATGTTAGATAACTTTGCATGAGGCCAAGAGTATTTGTCTCGATTTGCGAACTTAGAGTGTAGGCTACGAAACGGACAAGTTTCATAGGGGTTGTCTACAAAAACGAGCGTAGCTAATTTTGAGAACAACATAGATACAACTTTCTGAAATGCCTGAGATCATGTCCAATAAGAAAATTGAACATCAATTAGAACTGGATAAAAGCAAGGTCTACATATACAACTTCAAGATAAAAGTAGTCTACCACATCAAAAATTTTAAACCCAAAGACACCACGACCAACACAGAATTTTTAATTTTACCACAACACTGTAAGGTTTGTTACTGGGCCTTGCGGTGATGCGGGTGACACCATTATCAATTTCATAGCATTATGTAGAGAGGGCCAGTTGAAATAGGCACTGCACATTCTGTTTAACACACAACTCCCCTAAAGATTACTCTGTATATATTCAATTATTGCAGACCTACGTTCTCAAGAACATTCTTTCACCAAGGGAAATTGTCTTCTCTTCCATCGCTCATAGGTGATTTGCATTTGTAACATGCACAATTCTTCATAATAAGCTTATTTACATGCATGTCAAGCGCAGAAGTTTGGTGAAAATTGGAGCTTGGAACAAGGTATGGACATCCATCAAAGCATAATGAACGATGATTTTTTGTCAGATGCTATAGTTGAAAATATCCTAGCATACATGTATGAAGAACTCTGAGACATCTTTCCTATGTCCCCACAGAACCAGAGTAAACTATGTGCGAGATGGTGAGGTATTTGATTTATCACCATACCGCACATTTATTGCTCAGCCTTCATGGTAATGCGAGATGTTACTGCTACACTGCATCATGTCTTCTTGGCTCTTGCAGTGATGCGAGATGTTACCGCTACATTGCACCATGTCTTCTTGGCTCTTGCAGTGATACGGGAGGCTCTACCGTGATACCGCACTAGCTCTAGGGACCTCTCATGGTGATATGGGTAACCTCCTACCTCTTGTAATATTCCATCTTTCTACGCATCTCCCTATCAAGTTTCTGATTTACTCTTAACTCTACAAATATCTCTTCCCTTTCACATAATGAAATCACTTTGATAGCTAATTTTGAAGTTTTCAGCTCTTGAATTCTATAAATAGCTTCATAATATCTACTGCTATTACTCCCCAAAGCATGAAATGATCACTTCAAGCTCCTCTTCTTGAGTCACATGATTAAATAAATGAACAAGGCATTCCCAGGTTATCAAGAGACTTCAAAACCTTTCCTTTCAATATATCAAAGTGTCTTCGATGAAGCTTTATTCAGAATGTTGAAGGTACACTGAGACAAGTCCCCCAAATATGGTGCATTCTCTTCGATGACCTTCTCATTGTCTTATTTCATCTCTCTATTGAAGGGACCATGAAATAATTCTTGCTAAAATAACATGGTCTTCTTGACATGAATCTTTTGATAAATGGGTATGATGGTAAATGTACATCTAGTGGGGTGATGATTATAGGGTAGGTAAATGGAGTATTTGAAGGATAAAGTTTTGAGTGACATATTAGATGTAGGATATTTGACAGAATAATAGATGTTTGTGGGTAGTGGAGTCTATTTTTATTAGTCCTAACAGGTTCTTGGGGCAATGTCATAATCAAGATGTGGACTCATGTGACCAAGATTTCTTGGAACCATTTGATTTTTTGGGCATAATCTATCAAATAAAACCATCTACTACCTTGACACAACAGTCTTATGAAACTTGTCAATATTTATGGGCACCTTTTAAATTACATTCAGATCTATAAGGAAACTATCAAGCAATGGTTACACCAATAAATAGTTAACTAGAAACCATGAATTTTCAATGCATAATGGAGAATATATAGAGAGTTAAGTCAGTGAGCAAACATCCTTGGAGAATTGTCATCTATTTGACAAAATGCCTCAAATAAATGTGGTCTCATGGACTACAATGATTGCAGGATATGCATAAATTGAACTTTTTGAGAAGACTTTAGAAACTTTCAAGCAAATGCAATTGGCAGGTGTAAATCCAGACTCCACAAACTTTTCTAGTATCCTCCATGCTTGTACAAAAATGGGAGCTTTGGAACAAGGTATGCACATCCATCAAAGCATGAAGGATAGAGGAATTTTGTCAGATGTTGTAGTTGCAACTACCCTGGTAGACATGTATACAAAATGTGGAACCATGGACAAAGCATGTGAACTATTAGATAGAATGCCTCAAAAAAATGTGGTCTCATGGATTGTAATGACTACAGGTTAAGTACAAATTGGATTTTTTGAAAATGCTCTAGAAACTTTCAAGCAAATGTAATTGGTAGGTGTAAAGCTAGACTACACAACCCTTGCTAGCATTCTCCCTGCTTGTTCCAAAATGGAAGCTTTGGAATAGGGAATGGGCATCCATCAAAGCATAATGGAAGGGGGATTTTTATCAAATATTACACTTGGATAGAATGCCTCAAAGCGATGTCATCTCTTGGACTGCAATTTGTGATGGATATGCACAAAATGGATTTGTTGAAAAGGCTTTACAAACTTTCAAGCAAATGTAATTGGCAAGTGTAAAAACAAATTCCACAACCTTTGCTAGCATCCTTCCTACCTGCACAAAAATGGGAGCATTGGAACAATGTATGGACATCCATCAAAAAGTAATGGATAGAGGAATTTTGTCAGATGTTGTAGTTTTAATTGCCCTAGTAGACATGTATGCAAAATGTGGAAGCATTGACAAGGCATGTGAACTATTTGGCAGAATGCCTCAAAGAGATGTCATCTCATGGAATGCAATGATTGCAGGATATGCACAAAATGGATTTTTTGAAAAGGCTTTAGGAACTTTCAAGAAAATGCAATTAGCAGGTGTAAAGCCAAATTTGACAACCTTTGCCGGCATCCTCCCTACCTGTGCCGAAATGGGGGCTTTGGAACAAGGTATGGACATCCATCATAGCATAATGGAAGGGGGATTTTTGTCAGATATTATAGTTGGAAATGCTCTGGTAGACATGTATGCAAAATGTGGAAGTATAGATAAGGCAAGTGAACTGTTTGATGGAATGGATCAAAGAGATGTCATCTCTTGGAATGTAATGATTGCAGGATATGCACAAAATGGATTTTGCAAGGATGCTCTCAAAATATTTGAATTAATGAAGCACTCTAGAACATATCCTATTGAAGAAAATAATAAATAAGGGTTAGGCACCACTTACTAGTCTTCAAAAGCTGCTTTCAATACTCTACCAAAGTAAGCTTTTGCTCCAGCAGCATCATTGTGGGTTTCCCATATGAATTTGGCATAAAGTGGGAGGATCTCTCCATATCTAGGGCTTGACAAAATGGCCCTTCCATAGCATTTCTTTGCTCTCTCCATAGCATTTAATTAACATGAAATAAATGTTGGGAATGTAAAGGCCTGAAGCTTATCTTACATCCAAATACTAAATAGCAATTCACTCAAAACCAAATTTACTATGAAAGGTAGCATCTAAACTAGCTCACCTTAAATATTTGTTGAGCCTCAATTACTTTATTTTTGGTAGGTGAGTTAATGTCTCACAAACATATTTGTGTATCATCTGAACCACTCAATAGATATACATGCTTAAAAGGGCTCCATGGCAAACCATATCCTTCTGTATTATGACCTCTCAATCTAATATCAGGATTACAACCACCATCTTGAGGCGGCTTTGATGGATGTTTGTTGTAATCAAACACATAAACTTTTGCAATAACTTTTTTAAAGTATGACAGTCTAAGAGTTCATAATAGAAAGTCATACACCCTCAAAGACCTAACAGTCATAATAGACCTAGTGATAGCTTTCAAAGTCATAAGAATAAATTCATAAGAGAATAGATACAAGAGCATGAAAAGACAGTGAGATGGAAGGCCAGTTGGTAGAGTTAAAGAATCAAACCTGTAGTGAGAAGGTAGGGAGAACAATGTAATTTACAGTCAAGAGCATCATGGCAGTTTCTCAGGTGACTATATTTGGGCAAGGAGAGAACTTAGTGACAACATTACCATCAAAACAATAAGGATACTCAAAACCCTACCAAACCCTAAGGCCTTTTTCATCACCTTGTAGAGATCTCAAACATGCATGAAAATATTTCACGGGAGGGCATGAGACTAAAATCATCTCTATTTTTGATAACATGTATTTGAACTACTCTTTGCATAAGAGGATAGGCTAGCTTGAGTTGAAAAAGCCTTGAAGATGAGTTGAGATTAGAAGGACAACATATGAAGAAAACACTAGCATAATGAGACTATAGAAGAGAAATCACAAGTGATCATTAATGTACAATCAGAAGGGGAATACACAATGGTTTTGTAGCATGAAAGTAGCCACAAAGTCCATATCAAGCAAAGACATCTTCAAGTTTTGATTATGTCTTGTGTAGTATGGGTAAGATGGCAGTTGTTTGGTTTGAGAATTATTAGCTATCCTTAACAAAACCAAAGATAAAACTCTAATTGCTTGATTCAACTCCATGAGTGATTACTAAGATCTCTTACAAAATAACTTGTTGACTATGATCAAAGATCATGCATGCCAATATTAAAAGTTCATCATACAAATGGTCATAATTATAGTATTAGTGGTAGCATGGAGGTCTTAATGATTGAAGAAAATAAGTCTAAAAGGTAGTGGTATGTGTAAAGGCTTGCACCTTGTATGGCAAGTGAACCAAAACCAAATAACCCTTAGAAAGATAATCATCATAAATTGAGCTTAGAATATACTACATAAAGCATAGGAAAATCTAAAGGAAAAAGGACAAGGTGTGACAAGAAACAAAGTTATAACAATCAATGAAAGGGAGGTTGATTTCATTTGTTGACTCATAATCATCCAAAGAGGTAACAGTGAAATTACATAGTATCAACTTCTAAATTACAACAAATTGCAGATGGCACAAGAATTCAAATGAAATTTTTAAATTTGCAACATGAGTCTTTGAGTTGGATTGGCATCTGGTTATTATTTTGTGTGGACATTAGAGCACCTACTGTAATAGAAGTATATCCATCCATAATGTGTGGTGCTCATAGACATCCTGTATAAGATGGAAATATAATAATTAAGTATTATTCAAAGGGTAACAAAATATAGAAAATATGTAAAATTAAGTATAGAGTATCTAGTTGCAGACACCATGCTATTTGGTATTGATTTTAATGCTTAAATAATGTGAAATATAATCAATCAACAACACAACATACAACAAAGCTTAATGGCCAATTAGATAAATCAATCAAAAGTTGTATTTACACTTTTTCTTACTAGATGGATTGACCATCTTATCAAATTGTCTTATTCTTTTCCATTCCATTGATTATCATCAAATATATACACAAGTGTATGATAGGCATGCAACAGACCTCTCAAATGAGGCCAGATTGGGTTTAGAAGCATATAAAAGGGAATTAAAGAAATGTTTTATGAACACTTGATAGATAGTTCCAACCATAAATTTAAATGGTTGAAACTCTTACTATAGCTTCCATTCAATAGAAGTACCCCTAAATTCCTATGGTCTCCCTGAGAACATGAAACATAATATTTAGTAAATGAAAGGCTAACTTACATAAAGAGCTTCCACAAATCTACCAAGCTCAAAAATCCACAACTCAGGGTTCAGTATAAACAATATGTAAAGAGCTTGCTTTGGTAGTACATGCTCTCAAGATTGCAGTGCTAATGATAATTGTTTTATATGTAAATCAAGAAAGTATCTAGAACATGATAAAAATCAAGATTACAAAGCATTAACTGTCATGCCCACATTTCACATGCATTCACAACACGCAAACACGCGTGTTCATGTCCACATGCGACATGTGGTCATGATACGAACTGTCAAAAATTTTCCTTTACTACTTGCAAAGTTTCCCCTCGCACACGTAAGCATGCTCGGTTGCGTATGTTTGAGTCGTCAATGTCACTGTTGCTAACGGAATAATCTTCTTACGTGTGTAGGTTTATATCTGTCACTAAGTTTATGTCGGTCTAAATTTGCAACGTTTAGGATTTCCTTGGTAGGCTGTTGAACTTTTATTGGTTTTCTCAATCTATTACAAATTTGGCTCACATTTTCCTTTTATTACTTTCCATCGTTATTTATTTAGTTATTTATTCATTCCAAATAATTAGATTCATTTTCATAGTCTACCATTCGATAATAATTTAACCTTGAGATTGCAGTTTCTATTGCAGATCGATCCGTTGAACTTAAATAGTTAAATGTCAAAATAAATTGTCTCATTAATTCTTTAAATAAATATTTAAATATATAGATATTTCATTTTTTCTTTAATATATTTTTCTTTTCTTTTAAAATCCCCCTTTCACAATGATTAAATGATAATGATATATTTTACATTTTTAATTACATTACAATTAATTATTTATATTCATATATATATATATATATATATATATATATATATATATATATATATATATATATATATATATATATATATATATATTCATTCATATAAATATCACTAATTAAATAAATTTTTTTTTCTTTATTGTAATCTCCACATTTATAAACAAATATCATTTATAAATGTATATATATATATATGCTCTCACATATATAAATATATATATATATATATACATTTATTTTTATTTAAAATCATTTCCACCATACTAGTGGAAACTCCACTCTTGTTTAAATAACATTTTAAAATGAAATTCCACTCATACAATTAGGGTTAAATAACCCTTACTATTTTGTTGTTGTTGTTGTTAATGTTTGCTTTGCAGGCAGGAGAGAAGGCAACGGCAGTGGAGGTACTCACAGTGGTGGCTGAAGGAGTTGGGCGAAGAATGGCAGAGGTCGCAGTGCCAACCATGGCAGAGGACAGAGGGGAGGTCGCATGGAGGTGGGCGGAGGAGAGTAGTCTGTGACGGAAGCGGCGGATGGGGGAGAGTTTACGGCCGTGAGGGAAGAGGTAGCACAAGCGGTGAGACGTGTGGAGGGGAGGCCTGTGTTTCAGGCCACGGTGGTTATGTAGGTTTTGAGGGGGTGTGGGGAGGGGCGGAGCCCCACCCACATCCCACTTTGCGGGGTGTGGGTGGGGCTCTGCCCCTCCCCACACCCATTGTATTGAGGTTTCGGTGGGGGTTTTAAACCCCCACCATGTATACATTCAAAACTTCGACTGTGTTTTACTGCGACTCAGTTTATTTCATTTCAATTTTGTAATTTTTCATCAATACAAATTAATACTCATTAAATATATATATATAACACCTTTTCACAATTTAAAAAAAAAACAAATAATAAAAATAAATATATATATATATATATAAATATATATATATATATATATTTATATATTTAAATCATATCGAATCTTTATATTTTTTTTCAACATTTAGTTTACAATTTACGACTTCATTTCACATTTTCTTCAACAATTTAGTTTACAAATTTAACCTATTCTTAAATTAAATAAAACAGAAATAAATAACAAAATTCCAAATTTACATTTGTCAATTAAAATTTATCTTTTCACATGCACTTTCCAAAACAATGTAAGGAAGAAATTAAAAATAAATACAGAATAATTATTAAATCTTTCACTTCAAATATACATTATAATAGACAAGTAAATCATTTTAGATTATTTTCCATTGCATACTTAAATCCAATTTTAATTTTTTTTGCTTTCAAAGGTAAATTTGCATCTTTCATAATACTGTAAAAGTAGCTTTCTCACTAAATAATACAAGAGATATATTTTATCAACTAATCCAAATCAACAACAAATATCACAACTTCCATCATGGTAAACAAGAACAAACAATTGTAAGAGTCCCACAACTCACATACACTCTAAGGGAGGAATTTACTTTCTTCTCCCAATACAAATTTTCTACAACTTCCATAGGGAGTAATCTCTCCTCTTCAAAAGAAACTATTATAGGAAGAAATTTAAAGAGAACAAGCTCTTATTACAAATAGGAAGATAGAACATTTTCTCTAACAAGGCAAAACTTCTCCATTCCTCTTAACATGCTCCAAGAGAAACCTGCATAACAACAAGGGAGAAAACAACAACCAACTAGCTCTCCTCCCTACCTTAGACCCGCAAGAGGGTCACCCCTGAGCTAGGGAGACCATCCACATACCCAGGGTAGAATAGACCAAAACACTTCACAACATTGAATAACAATAAGCAAAGCAACTAACACACACACTCCCATGGTTTTACTCACAATACAAAGACTCAGCTGAGGTGAGTTTAGGGAGGGTACGGAAGTAGACTCTCTCGCTCAAGGTGTCATTCTTCATAACATTTATCACAACTGATCACAAGGCCTCAAGCCAACAAATTTATCTTTATCAAGGCCTCAAGCCATCCAAATAGTCAAATTCCCAGGTATATCCCAAATAGGCTCTCAAAGCCTTTAAGCCCTCTTGGCTCAAAAGTACCAACATGCACTCAAGGCATTTCATATATCAAGAACAAGAAGACACCCGAAGAGGTTCACACCTTCCCTTCCCTATACAAGATAAGCATTGCCTTCCAACTGGAAGGAGCTCTTTCTACACCCAACACATACCCCAAAATAACAGGAAAAACATATAGAAAACAATTGCAATCTCATTCATCAAGCAAGAACAAAACATACATCACAAGCAACAGATCATACAAGTGAGAGGTCTTGTTCACCAACCTTCACAAGCCCAATTATGGATGAAATTTGATGAAGAGCTCCACTCTTAGCCTCCTCCTCCAAGTTCTCCTTCTTTCCACAATAATCCAACCCCCTTACCCTCTCCCTCTTCTCCTCTTTAAAACAAATTCTCTCCCTTATCCCTTATTCCAAGTGGTATTAAAAACCTAAACCCACTCATTATCCATTATCCCTAATGGACTTAAAACAATTAACCCCACTCAAGAGGTTCCCCACTATAGCCCTTTTACAACACATGGAGGAATAAAATAAATAATTAAAATATAATTTAGGGAGTGAATGGATGACACACCACCATTTTAATGGGGCACCCCCACCAAGAGAGAGGCACAAAGAGACAAAGCACTCTATTATTGGGGAATCATGGGGTCATTCCATGACTTGGAAGTGGGCTTGAGTGTGGGTTCCACTCATCCCATTATCCCCATGCTCCCAAATTCGTCACTTAACTTCACCATGAAGTTGAAGTGACCATATGGAGGTTATCCCAAGGTTATCCTAGTCAAAAGGGTCCCTAAACCCATGGGGTATAACCTAGGGTTGATTTTTATCTAGTTACGACTCCCAGAGTCAAGTAAAAACACAAGAAGAGGGTCTAAAAGAAATAAAGTTAAAACAAGATTCAAAACAACATTTCTTACAACACATATCACAATATAATTAAATCAGAAGATAGACCTAATTCCCTTGACCTCATGCATCATTACAACAATACAACAATTCACCAAACACAAGGTTGATCTTAGTTCCTCGTGGAACTAGATCGACTCACAAGGGATACAACATAGGGTGTGGAATGATCTCCTGTATTTGTGGTTTTGTTAGCAATACCTGCACACTCAAACTTGAAGTCAATATCACATAAAGATATCATAGCCGAAGCAATTTAAATACATGCATACCTATTGTGTGGTTACACAACACGCCCCATTTTGACTTGACAAAACAGGGACCCAACTTTTTGGCTTGGCTTGTTGTTTTCTGGCGGTCTGATAAAAGTAAGTCAGGTGCATCATCATGTAGAGTCAGGATGAGGTAATCACCATTATGAGGTCAGTTTGTCAAATTTTTTATTTCATTTCTATGACCTCATAGTTTGAAAGAGTATTAAAATTCACGCAGGTTTGTCTTTTACATCATCCTGATATTCCTCAGAATGTGAGAGTTATGAACGGTCAAAGTTTCGGTCAAACCTGATATTCGTAAGAGGAGGGATCATATATTTTTTATAGCTTGTTATCTTTTTGAAGATCATCATCATATTTGAAACATCCCCCGATATGTCATGCGGCTCAAATATCCGGACGTCAACTTTAAGTGGTAGTAAGTCTTCCCCGTCAAGCGGTCTTTTGTATCGCGAGCGTCATGTTTTTGAATGTAAGCCGATATTTCTTAATATCCTCCTGACGCGAAATATCACCCTTAGCAAATATCCTGATGATGTCATCCAAACTGGATAAACGAAGAAGCAAACATGATGATGACATCATCATCACATTCACATTTCGACAGGATATTTTTCCAAACATGATCATGTTCGCCTAACATGACGATGACGTCATGATATATTTCCGATACAAAGAACGACAATCAGGATGACGTCATCCTGATATTCTGAAAAGAGACTTGTAAGTTTGTCTCGTCATCATCATATTTTGAAACATCACCCGATACACCGAAATATCCTCCTGATGTACTAAACATAAACAAAGGTGCTTTTGTCACCCGAGTCGTGTCGCGATAACAATGTCAATATGAGGGAGGAGGATGATATTGAAACTCAACCCGATATTTGTGAATATCATCCTGCCCTCATGATATCCTATCATATGGATATCCCTCCGCTCCGGTTGTTGCCATTATCATTTAATGCACGCAAACATGGTAGGTAGTTCCCGTCGACCCCGGAACCCAATGAAACACCTGGCGAGATCCTACGTTTTCACACGAATAATCAAGGAATGTAATCTAACTTGTCAGAGTTGCCCTAAGTGTACCCTAACTGTGAGGTTAAAAGGTAATTCAACCACCATTTTAACATTTACCTTGCGATAAAATTGTTTTTACAGAGCACCAGCTTCCATATCCGCATACCAGCTACGGTTGCGCGATTTGAGCTCACAGACAGAAGGAAAGAAGTGATCATTAGCTGAATTAGGAGCGTCGTTGGCAATCCACTAGTATAAAAGAGAAATTTGCATAACCAGGTAAGTAAATGAAACCCTCATCATGTCATTATTGTTCAGGTATAATGATGGAAGTTTTGGTTTATGCATGTAATGGTGAAGAAATACAGTAGACATAGTGATCTTAATTGCAATATGTGTGCATGTGTGTATATCCGTTGTGAGATAGGATTTTTGTTAATTGTAGGTACTCATGGTAGACAAGCGGTACGTTAAGTGTCAAGAAGAATTCAATAGGCCTATGTTCTCTTCTCAGAGGGGGGTCTTGTTCAAGTATGGAGCAATTACTGATACCCATCAGGGGAGCACCAATCTGGAGACCTGGTCAGCTAAACTAAATGATGGGCATGATAAGAGTCCTGAGTTGGAAGCAGTATTTGTGTCGGGAATGTGGAATGCTACTGGTTTCCCATATTCCATGGAATCTCCGGAGCTGGTTATAGAATGTGCCTGAAATTATAATCCTCAGATGAGGCAAGTGGTAAAGCATGGGAGAATATATGCAGACCTCTCCATCAAGGGTCTCTCCCAGACATTTGGACTACCGTTGGGCAGTAAAGTAAAGAGTGTGGACCTGAGAAAGGCAGAAAAAGAGTATGAGGCCAACAAGAAATTGACCAGAAAGAACATGTATCAATGGCGAGCAGAGAATAGCACATATCTTGTAGCGGCCAAACTCCCAGTGCACATGTTTAAATATGATTTCAATGAGGAGTACCAGTATATGATTGCACTCCTGAGTCGAGTAACAGGCCAACCTGATACTGGTAGTTTCAGGGATTAGATGTATGGAGTTATAATGATGTGTTTGTATTCAAACACCAAGCCACTGTGGGGCCAAATCATAAGTGATGCTCTGCATGAGCAGCTGATGAACTTGGGACGTTCAAATTGTGCATTTTATATGACATCTTACATTGTTTATTCTTGTGCTTATAGAGGCACTTTTGATGCCTTAGTTATAGATGGAAGGCTCACAGGCACAAATGCTACATACATCTGGGATCATCATCCCCAGCTATAGAGAACCAACTACTTCAGAGACTACAAACTGGTCAATGATGCATTCTCTATGCATCTGGTAAGGACCATGGAAGAGGATAGAACAAAAAGATTAAGCATGGAGGCTCAAGAAGTAGTTTACAGGCATGGAGCCTGGTATATCCAGTTTGCAACCTTTCCTTTTATACGGGTTGAAGGTTTTGAGGAACATCCCCTCATGCTGCCAAGGTATCCTACCGATGTAGTCATATTAATGGAATTTATCAGGCAGGGCTCTGTGATGATAAAAATGTACAAGGATGCCAAGAAGCTGCCACCAATTTTGTTCCCAGTCAGCATTGGTAACTATATGTGCCCTGATTCTGACAATATAAAGAAGGTGATGGACACCCTGAATAAAATGAATCTGCAGCCTTTCCCAATAACAAGACCATATGATCCTTACGGCAGGATACAGAAGATACTAGGAAAGCCTATTCACCAGAGGCACCTAGAGGATTTTTGGGCTGACTGCGAAGATGAGGCAGAAACCAGGAGAAGAAGGTATCAAAGGTTGACTCTGAACCAAATTAGGACTTTTGATTGTATCTCCCTTCCCCAATAATTGATGAAGGATGATGGCAGGATAATGGCAGATGAATATGAACAGAAAAAGATATACAATGACAATATCTCTGCACCTGACCTCACCATGCATGAAGATATATCTTTGGACCCATTCATTGCCAGGACCATATAGTTGACTCAAGCTTGGGTCGATGATCAGGTAGAGGCATTGAAAAAGAAAGGTGTTGCCATTACGATGGACAACAAAAAGAAGGGACAGGATATTCCTGGGGAGGTATATGATGACTTCCTGCTTGAGAAAAGGAAGATTAAGGGAGACAAGTTACCTCCACCACAACAATAGAGAAAAAGACCTACAAGGGGTAAGAAATTGGATAAACAACCCAAAGGGGTTATAATTGACAGCTGAGGAGGTGGCAGGATTAGGATCAAAGTCGAAATCCCCTCCAAAGAAAGAGAAGCCCAAGAAGAGTAAAACAGCTGAGGCTGGAATAACTGAGACCCTGAAAGTGGGTCAATCCTCAAAGAAGCCTGGAGAAGAGGATATCCTCATGGAGGAAGAGCCTGAAGAAGAAGAGGCTCTGTTAATAATAAAAAGAAAGAGGAGAGCTCCACAGGTGCTGGTCTCTACCACACCTAAGAAACAAAGAACCTCCATGAGAGGTGGAATAAGTGAACCCCCTACACTATTACAAGGGGCAAGTAGTGAAGTGCCAAAGGAACTTCAACATAATGTTCCACTTCCTACCATAGTCAAGTTCAAAACTGAACTTGCAGAGGACCAAATGAAAGAAACCTCTCAGACACAAGTAGAAGGACATGTCTCGCTTCATGAGACAATAAATTTGTCTGATGATGAGGTAGTGCAGGATGTGGCTGCACAGAAGATGGAAACACTTGCTGCTGATATAACTATCACTCCTCACAAGCCTCCACCAGTTCAAATTGTGCTTGAGGAGATGAAACAAGCAGAACAAGAGCAAGAAAAGAGCCCAGAGCAGGTGGCTCAAGAGATAGGGCTAGAAGCATTGATCACAGAGGTGACAAGTCCTATAGTGGTGGATCTGACAGAGAAACAAGATGCAAGTCCTGAACAGCCAACAGGATCACCTGATAAGGGCCACCCAATAGAAGAGATAGAGATGGCAGAGTCAGAGGGCCATGCTTTTGAGTTAGGCCAACAAAGTCCACCTGACACATCAGAAGAACCTACTATAGTAGAGGTTTAGGAAGCAAGGGCTGATGAGAAGAAGGAAGCACTAGAGGATCCAGCTGCCAAAATACAAGAAGTTGATAGTGCAGGCTCGGAAGAAGTAATAGCTGCAGAACAACCGCCAGCACCTCAGGCAGGATCCCCAGTAGCTGGTGAAGTGGATAAGCAACAAGGGGAAGAATTGGGAACAGATGAAGTAATGACAGAAGAAGGTCATGATCATCATGATCAGCAAATAGATCTGCCACAGGGTTCCCCACACCAAGAAGATGCTCCCCCAGAGAAGGAAATTCCTCAATAGGAGGAGGTGCCGCAAGATCAACAACAAAGTGAGCATCAAGAAGAAGAAAAGGAAAAGTCACCATCTCCACAACATCTATTGATAGAAATGGGAGGTATGGGTGAACATCATCATGATGCTGAAAAACATGATCAGGTACCTCCATGGTTAGCAAAAGAAGTGAATATTGAGGAAGAACTTGAAATCCAAGAATTCGATGTCTCCACCTTGTTCTCCGCCGATATAATGAAACCCAGGAGGAAGGCCAGAATGACATCGGCCATCAAAAGAGATCTAACAACAGGGAGAAGGACCGCACAAATTGCCATACCTGCGGTCGAGAAAGAAAAAGGTAAAATCACTGTAGATGAATTTCAAATCAGCACAATTGATTTGGGCTTTGCCAATGAGGACCAAGAAGGTCAGGAGGGCAAAGACATCATTGACTCTCTAATTCAAAAGGTGAAAAGAGAGAAGGAGAAGAAAAGCAACATAAAGAGCACATTGCTTAGTTGCATGCCTATATCAAAGGGCTGACCGATCCTGATGATACCACAACTGAACGTGCAGTCCCATTAACTGCCATTTCTCAGGAGGAAGTAAATAAATTGGACATCATGAAGCATGAGGCATCCGTAATAGGAAATGGATGTCATCCGCATTGGATGATGCTCTAGAAATAATTAAGGCCTCTTTGAAGAGGTGGAGCATTCTAAGTGACTCCAAGACCAAAGTGGATAAATTGCAGATGCAGACCGGGAAGAGGTCTTACAAGCTGGAGAGAGTCCTGAGCCTTTTAGGGGAAATAAAGGGGATAAATCCTCAACTACTTATCCGTAAGCAGGTGCTAAATAGTAATACTACATTATTGATAGATATCTGGTATAAAGACAGTCAGTTTGAGTGTGGAGTCCTCAAAAGATGCAATAATAAGCTGAGAGATATCAGCATGAGGCTACGGGATTTGATGTCTGAAGAAGCAGTGATATTGGAAGCATTAGAAGGCAAGGTGGAAGGTAAAATAGAAAATCAAGATGAAGAGTCCGCCATCAAAGCTGTACATAGCAACTTCCAATTAGAGACAAATGGTCCACCTGTCCACTTGACAGAAGAACTTATAGATAAAATAATGAGGATCAAAGTCCAGATGGAGAAATATAAAGAAACACTCCAGGACAAGAAAAATAAGCTTGATAACAGCAGAGAAAAATATGAAGCACATAGGCACGCCATTATCAAAGCAAAAACTCAAGATGGTGGAGGGATAGATCAAGTTGTGCATTCTTATGAGCAGGTCCACAGTAGTATGCAGCCGCATATGCAGCAGCATCATCATCAGGATAGTGAAAGCTCAGGAAGCGACGCACATGATGATGACCCGCATGAATCAGCTGAGGAGCATGATGAAGATACATCATGAAGGGGATAGTAGCATAAGTAGTATAGATAGTTGCCAGCTAGCAACTTGTGCCATTTTGTAAAGGTTGACGAAGTCAGATGAATCGTGACCGTAGATCTGTATTGATAAATCAGGATCGTAGATCTTTTTGTAATGGATTCCTCACCTTATTCTATAAAAGGTGGTGGAATGCCTTATTTTAAACATTTGAAACTTAATTGAAATCGGTTTGCTGAAGTATTCAGGGCTCATTTCAAAGTTATTGTATATGTACATGTCTTTTGCATACTTAATGAAAGAGAAGAGTATTTTGATTACAAATCTTTGTAAATCTTGAGTAATCTGTGTCTGAATTCTGGATATGTGCTTTGATTTGCTGCGTCCCTTGGAGTGCTCATCATGTTGCATGTATTGTTTTCATTCCTCATCCTCTGAAGTTTGCATCAACTGTATCTAGCTGTGGAATATCCTGGTGAATATATGGTTTGATTTCTTCTCCTCATGACAGTATCAAGTATGTATGTGGATCAATAGCTAAAGGGTCAACATTAAATTGAAGTATTCCTTTTAGTTTTTTTAAATTTCAGAACATTTCATCTCCATAATTGCAAATAATCGATAATCTTAAGCAAATAACATAAATATGCGGACATCTAGTAGATAATCATAAATATTTAGCATATTTGAATACAAAGCATGTAGAATTGAAAATATCATGCAAAGATTGAGGTATTTCCACATCTTCTCATCAAATAACTGCATAATATAACTTCTCTGTAAAGAATTTCTGCAGGAATGTCATGATGATGATAAAATTCCACGTAAGGCCCCAAAATGGAAACAGCAACTCACATTAACCTCTGAGCGACTTCAGACGATTAAGACCTAATCACCGGAGACTTGGGATCCTGAATTCTTTGAATTCATAGTATCTTTCAAGATGAATAAAGGTTAATGTGTACTTTTATTCTATGTTTGTTTGTGACTAACATCATGACCAACATAAATTGGCGCTAGAAGGAGGGCAGAACTGGAAAAGACACCATTGCTTCAGTCATCATTCATTTTATGCAGGCTCCTCGCTCCTAACGCAACATAAATTGGCGCTAGAAGGAGGGCCGATCTGGAATATTGTGTTCGTTGTCATTATTTTCAGGTTTGATGATGCAGAGAGAAAGGTAACCTCCGATCGTCTATGAATTTCAAACACTACGCAAATATTTACTGTAAAAGGCTTGAATATGCTCATTCTATGTAAAGCTTTCCAAATCTTACATAAATATTGCAAGCTTTACAGTAGATCATTCTGAATTCACTAATATTGGCCAAAGATACGTAAATTTGTTCAAGCTTTGAAGAATTTAAGCCTTAGGCACTCGAGATCTCGTGCTAGAGGTCATTATACCCCAGATATCCTGTCGTATTTGCAGTATCTTCGCAAATATCTCGTAAATATTTAGTTTGATCAGCCATCTAACTACAAATATCACCTCATTTGGTGAAATCCAGCCAATATTTGTAAAGTTTCAGCCAATTTGCCTCAAAATTGAGAAATCCTAACTCACAGGATAAATACCAGGTCTAGACCTAGTGAAATCTTTGAGGAACTATTTGTTAGAGGTTTTAGACCTAGAACTGTAGACATTCATCATACTCCAGGGTCTAGTGCACCAAGAACTTCACCAGAACCTCCTCCTGTAACTCCTGTTGGTTTACAGATACCTTCTGGAATATCTATGACACCTCCTATTCAGCTTCAGGGTGTGCCTTTAGTCCAACCCCAGGCAGCTGCACCACCAGCTCAACCTCCTCAGGTTGCAATGTCTTTCTTTGTAGCGGAGTCACCTTTGACCTTTATTGCATATCATGAGTTACCAAAGAATCTGGACAAACTTTGTCCAAAATATCATCCTTATCAAGATGCTGATGATCATATCAGGACATTTAAGGAAGCTTGCTGCAGAGCCAGAATAGAACATCAAGATGTGGTGTGCAGGTTATTTCCTTTTTCCTTAGGGGAAGAGGCTTATAATTGGTTCATTAGTCTTGGCCAAGCCTCTGTTGGTTCGTGGGCTGTCTTAGAGAAAGCCTTTCTTGACAGGTTCAAGGTCCCTATTGATCCATCTATGAATTACCATATGTTTGCTACAATCAAAAGATTTGAGAATGAGCCTATCGCCAATTTCAATGCTAGGTTCCAGAAAATGTTGTCCAAGTTAGTTGCCCCATATGTAGTATCTGATGCCTCTGCCAGGAGTATCTATTATTCAGCCCTAGATCCATTAACTTCCATGTTCATCAGGAGAACACATCCTGAGATCACTACATTGACAAGAGCTTTTCAAGAAGCTATCAAAGTGAATCAATAGTTGATACCTGCTCCTACTCCAAATATAGTATTCCCTACCTTGCCTGGCATACAGTCACAATATCCTGCATCATACCCTACAACATATTCTCCACAATATCTTGCACAATATCCTAATGGAGCATTGAAACCCCCAGCTGTCCTGCCTGCACCTTTGCAAGTACCTCCACTGAGCATCATGCCTCCTCCTAATGGAAATGGCCAATTGCCACAATATCCTGCACATGCTCAGACACCTCAAGGTATTGATTTGTCTAACAATAACCATGGATCCTCTTTCTTCAAGCCTCAGACTGAAAATGTAGTAGCCAAAGCTCAGGAAGAAAAGGAGGAAATCAAAGAGATTTCTACTCAATTGAGAAAACTCACCATAGAAGTGACACATTTGAGAAATCAAGGGTTTTATTCCCAGTCAAGTCAGAATAGAAATTATTCCAAGGACAGATCGAATTATCCTGACAGAGGATATAACACCAATAATTTCAACAATAATGGTGGAAGAAACAATAATCCTCAGAGACAACCCAGAGTGTGGAACTCTAGGCCAAATAATGGCTCATTACCATCCCCCCTAGACAATCAACCTCCTGGTGAAGCCAAACAGACTACTAGAGTCAATCTTGCTGAGGTAGCCCTTACTAATTGGTGTAGGATCCACAATACCAATGCACATGCAGAATTAGATTGTCCACAATTTAGAATTGCTGCTAGCATCTTTCAGACTGAAGTGTCTAATACTTCTAGAAATCCACCTCATGCAGAAGGAAATGAGATTATTCCTTGTGGATATGACTCAGCTTTTGTGCTGGAAACCTATATTAATAACCTCATCAGAGTTATAACCAGGTATGTGAGGAATCTGCCTTAACCTTTGAAACAAATTATGTTTTCCCCTTTGAGGATGAAAATGAACCTGCAAGAGAACGTGAGGAAGTACATGCATATCAGTAGCAATATCCTGGTAAGCATAATTATAACTTGAGGAGTAATGCCAACAGACCTACTGGTCCATTGACATCATCCTTACCTCCAAATAATTTCAACACACCTCCTGATCCTAAAGCTAGCAATAACCCAGGGTTCCCCAAGGTAAATGCTCAATACTTGTCTCCTCAGAACGCGGGATCAAAGGTTGTAAATACACCTCATGACTCTGACAAATTAGTCAGCTATCTGGCTGATGAAATGAAGAAAATTAAGATCAGCCTGTCCCTGTCTAAGTTACTGAAAACTCCTGCCATCAAAAAGGCATTCATGAAGTCACTAGATGATCCTACTCCTAAAGAGGATAGCCATCTTTCAAATCAGTCCAGTGGCAAGGATCATGCTAATAGGGATAATATTATCAAGCCTAAAGTGTCAGCTACAGTCCAAGCTGCTGAAACCTCCCACATGACCTTGTACAGAGATAAAACTGAATCACCTCCGTTTCTCCTTACCATAAGAATGTTCAGCAAGAACCTGCACAACTGTCTGGTTGATTTAGGGGCCTCTACGAATGTTATGCCCCTATCAATATGTAACGCTTTAGGACTACATCCTGCTAAATCCCTAAAGAAGGTGACACAGCTGGACAAAACAGAAGTAAGTGTAGTAGGAGAGTTAACTCATATCCACATGCAACTAGCATCTGATCCTAGGATTCAGTATTACATTGATATTCAGATAGTTGACATACCTGATACTTACGAGATGTTGCTTAGTCGAGACTGGTCCAAGACGCTCAATGGCTATATGTCCACAGATTTTAGTCACATGTGGTTGCCATGGAAAGGTATACCTAATTAGATCAGGATTGACGCTGAGCCTAGAATGAAACATATGATCACTGAATACAACCGAACAAATGAGATCCTGTACGTAGACGTAGAACCTGGAGTTTATTGCATCAGGCCACAAACTGTCAAAATAGAAGAGATCCTGATGCTTGATTTGCATCATCATCATGATGATGATCATCAGGAGGACATACTAGTCGTAGAATCTGATAATAATCCTGATAATTGAAGAGAACTTGTGTCTCAAATTACTACTTGAACCTCTTAGTTGAACCTATGCATTGAACCACTTCGTTGAACCTCTTTGTTGAACCTTTCTAGAGTTCATTTGGTAGGTTCAATGAATTTTAGTTCAACTATTCCTTGGTTCATTGGTTTGAGGATATGCGATGTTGGCATCGCTGTGACGAAGTACTATCGGCAGGACCGTGTTGAAGACCATTGGCATCGGTGAGACAAGGGCCGTCGGAATAAGCATTGAAGGTTTGTCCGATGCTGAGTGTCACCCCGATGGAAGCATTCAACCGTCGGCAAGACAAGGCCTATCGGCCAAACTTTGTGGAGTTACTCCAACAGGAGTAGTCACTCCGACGAAGGTTATGGGTTGGTCGTCGGTGAGACAAGGCCTATCGGCCAAACTTTGTGGAGTTACTCCGACAGGAGTAGTCACTCCGACGAAGGTTATGGGTTGGTCGTCGGCGAGACAAGGCCTATCGGCCAAACTCTGTAGAGTTACTCCGACAGGAGTAGTCACTCCGATGGTGTATGTCTATCGGCAAGAGAATACCCATCGGCATAGCCTAAAGGTGTTGGGCCGATGTACTGCGGTCATTCCGATGGAGGTATCGGTGAGACAGAGCACTGTCGGAGCGGGAGCTAATTCTTATGCCGATAGTGAAAGTTATTCCGATGGTACCATTGGTGATCGGGGAGACTATGCTCATCGGTGGAGGGTGAAGTCTGTGGGCCGATGGTAGTTGTTATGCCGATGGACTTGGAGGTTTGGAGGCTTGGTATTGTCGGCAACAAAATTGCCGACAATAGCCTTTGGTTCGTTGGCATTTATAAACTGCGATGTCATTGGCGACTTGGTATATGTGGGACTAAATGTCTCACTGAAATATGAACCGTTGCGACGGTTAGATGGCAGCGACGTATGAGGAATTTGTTCTATCAGTTAGAGCAGAAGTGTGTAACGACTCTTGTTCTTGCAGACTGGAAATAGAATGATAAGTCTACAGGTGTCGTTGGTATTATGATGATGAGACTTGAATAAAGGTTCGTTCTGTAAATATACAGTAAGTGAACTGTGTATGAGGTCGAGAATCAAACACCAGAGCAAGAAGCTGAGTTCTTTATTGTAACTGTATATCTTACTGTAATAAAGATTGTTTTCTTGTGGTGGTGGGTTTTTTACCCGTAAGGGTTTTCCCACGTAATACTGTGTGTCTGTGTTCTGAATATTGTCTATTTGGTTTCTCTCATGTACTTATCTGTGTTATTTAGTTTTTAAAAGTGACTTGTCTACATCGTCCCCTTGGAGTTAACATTAGGGAAGCTGTCTTCCGCACCTGTGCTTTCCTTACAAGTGGTATCAGAGCCTGGCCCGTTGTGTTATCCTTGTCGGTAGTTTGGGTTTTTTGTGTTAATTCTGTTGTGTGGGAGTTCTGTAGAGTGTTATTTTTAAATTAAATAAAGATGGCTAGTACATCAGACAAAATAGACATTGAGAAATTCAATGGCACAAACTTTGAGTTGTGGAAACTTAAAGTTGAAGACATGTTAGTCTATAGAGATCTTTGGGTTGCTGTGTCTGGAGTTCAACCTACAGGCATGAAGCAAGAAGATTGGGATCTGATATGCAGAAAAGCCAAAGGACTAATAAGACTAAGTTTATCTGACTCTATTCTATTGAACATCCATGAGGAGAAGTCTGCAAGTGATTTGTGGAAGAAGTTGAATAATATTTATCAGGGCAAGTCCTTGGTAAATAAACTTTTCCTTAGAAAGAAATTGTATTCTCTGAAGATGGATGAAGGTGCATCTGTAGCAGAACATCTGAGTGCATTCAATACGATTGTTGCTCAGTTGACATCTATAGGTGTAAAAATAGAAGAGGAAGATCGCTGTATGCTTCTGTTATGTTCCTTACCTGACTCGTGGGACCATCTGGTGATGGCTATTGGAAGTACAACAACTACGTTTTCTCAGGAAACTGTTGTTGCCTCTTTGTTGTCTGAAGAGATGCGGAGGAAGTCTTCTGGAATGGCCAAAGAGGCTCTATGAGTTCGTGGTAGATCAAAGGAAAGAGGCAAGAAGAAGGACAAGAAGTCTAAGTCCAAATCAGAGGGGAAATCAAAATCTCCTGGCAAGAAGTCCAAGGTGAAGTGCTGGAATTGTGGGCAGAAAGGTCATGTCAAGAAAGACTACAAAGAGGAGAAAAAGAAGAAGAAGAACTTCTCTGACTCTGAGTCTTCACACAGTGATGCTGATGCTTTCATTGCTGCTCTGGCAACACCTGCTTCTGAAGATGTTTGGCTGATTGATTCAGGAGCATCTTTTCATATGACATCTCATAGAGAGTGGTTCACGAAGTATGAACCCTATGCTGGTGGCAAGGTGTTCCTGGCTAGTGATTCAACGCTGGAAATTGTTGGCCGAGGTCGAGTCAGAATCCAGTTCCTGGATGGCAGAATAAAGGGAATGAATGAAGTTCTTCATATACCAGGTCTGGCTCGAAATTTACTTTCTGTTAGTAAGCTTAATGATGTTGGAGTGCAAGTTACTTTTGTGAATGGTAGCTGTAAGATGACTAGAGGTTCTATTGTTCTGGAAAAAGGTGAACGCATTGGAACTCTGTATAGGTCAGATGCTAAACCAGTGTGCTGTAATAATGTCTCTGCAAAATCTGAAAAAGCTACTATTGTAACACATGACGTAAATTCTATGGAAGTTAAACTTCCTGCAGAGAAAACAATGCTCTGACATCATAGACTTGGTCACATAGGTGAGAAAGGTTTAAAAACTTTGAAAAACAAAAATCTAGTAGATGGGCTGATTGATTGTAATCTGGAGTTTGATTTCTGTGAACATTATATATATGGAAAGCAAAACCATGTTTCATTTTACTCTAGTTCTCATAAATCTTCTGGTGTTCTGGACTATGTGCATTCTGATGTTTTTGGTCCAGTTGATGTTTCTTCTTTATCTAAATCAAGATACTATGTATCGTTCATTGATGATTATTCAAGAAGGGCATTTGTATATTTTTTGAAAAACAAATCAGAAGTGTTCAGTCGATTTAAAGAATTTAAAACTCTTGTGGAAAATCAGACTGGTAGAAAACTAAAATGCTTGAGAATAGATAACGGTGGTGAATATTGCAATGCGGATTTTGATAAGTATTGTGTAGACCATGGAATTAAAAGGCATAAAACTACACCTTATACTCCACAACAGAATGGAGTTGCTGAAAGGTTAAATCGATCGTTGATGGAGTAAGCAAGAAGTATGTTGAGTTATGCTAGTCTTGAACAAAAGTTCTGGGCTGAGGCAGTTGCTACAGCTTGTTACTTGCTGAATCGTTCTCCTACATCAGCATTGGTTGATAAGACACCTATGGAAGCATGGTCTGGTAAGAAGCTCTCTCTAAGACATATTTGAGTCTTTGGCTGTGAGGCATATGCTCATATTCCTGAAGTTAAAAGATCTAATTTGGATAACAAGGCAGTTAAATGTATCTTTGTTGGCTATGGAGTCGGTATTAAAGGATACAAGCTTTGGAATCCTGAAACTGAAAAGGTAATCTACAGCAGGAATGTAATTTTCAGAGAGCTGAAACCATTGGTTGTTGATCCTCAACCAGAAAAGATAGAAGAAAAGAAAGAAAAGAGTGTTGTGAATGTTCCTCTGACCCCTGTAAAAGAGGAACAACAAGCACCAAGTGTAGATGGTTCAGATGAGAGTTCAAGTAGCTCCGAAGATTCTGATCCAGAGCAAGAACCTGAACCTGCACCTCAACCTTTGAGGAGATCTACACGTGAAAGAAGACAACCAAATAGGTATGGATTTTCAGTACTTGATTCAACTTGTGCCTATGCTTTACTTACTAATACTGATGAACCTAGGACTGTGAAAGAAGCTATTAGTGTACCTGATTCAGATTCTTGGTTGGAAGCCATGCATAGTGAAATGACATCATTGGAGAAGAATGGAACCTGGGATCTGGTGCCCTTGCCTGAAGGAAGAAAACCTGTAGGCTGTAAGTGGGTATTTAAGAAGAAATATGGTCCAGATGGTAGTATTGAGAAGTACAAGGCAAGACTGGTTGCTAAGGGGTATTCCCAAAAGGAAGGTATTGGTTATGGAGAAATTTTTTCTCCTGTAGCTAAGCTGACATCCATTAGATTTCTGTTGTCACTTGCAGCAGCATATGATTTTGAAATTGAGCAGATGGATGTGACAACAGTATTTCTTCATGGAGACCTTGAAGAAGAAATTTATATGTCCCACCCAGAGCATTTTGTGGAAAAAGGTAAAGAACATCTGGTATGTAAACTTAAAAAGTCTCTTTATGGTTTGAAACAGTCTCCCAGAATGTGGTATCAAAAGTTTGATACGTATGTTTTATCCTTGGGGTATGTGAGATCTAAATCTGATCATTGTGTCTATTATAAAACTGAAGGTGACCAGATTCTTATAATTGCACTATATGTGGATGACATGTTCATTGGCAATGGTAAGGGGATGATCTCAGAATTAAAATCTCAGTTGTCCTTGAAATTTGAAATGAAAAATCTGGGGGCAACAAAGTACATTCTGGGAATGGAGATCAAAAGGGACAGATCTAAGAGAAAAATTTGGCTCAGCCAGAGGAAGTATATTACCAATGTTCTTGATAAGTTTCATATGTCTGATTTTAAACAGTTAGTTGTTCCAGTTTTGCAGGGAACGAAATTATCTATTGAAGATTGTCTAGAATCTTCAAATGAAATTGATGACATGAAGAGAGTACCTTATGCAAGTGCTGTTGGCAGTTTAATGTATGCAATGGTCTATACCAAACCAGACATTGCCCAAGCAGTGGGAGTTTTGAGCCGGTTTATGGCGAATCTAGGCAGATCACATTGGGATGCTGTGAAAAGAGTTATGAGGTATTTAAAGGGAACTTCTGACTATGCTATTTGTTATCATGGAAACTCAGAAGGGTCTAAGAGATCTATCAATATTCAGGGATATGTTGATTCTAATTGGGCAGGGGACATTGACAGTCGGAGATCCACCAGTGGATACATGTTCACATTACATGGTGGTGCTATCAGTTGGATAAGCAAGCGACAGGCTGTAGTCACTTTGTCCACAACAGAGGCAGAGTACATGACAGCCACTCGTGCATGCCAAGAAGCTGTTTGGTTGAAGAGGTTGTGTTCTGATGTTGGTTTTAATGCAGGGCAAATACAAATTCATTGTGACAGTCAAAGTGCCATATGTTTGGCAAAGAATCCTACATTTCATGCTAGGACAAAACATATTGATGTCCAATATCACTTTGTTCGTGATATGGTGGAAGACAGGAAGGTGAAGCTGGAAAAAGTTGACACTTTGGAAAATGTTGCTAATGCCTTAACTAAACCAGTGAACACAGCCAAGTTCAAATGGTGCTCAGATGAAATGGGTCTTCGGGCCCATAGTTCTCAATAATCGAATGAGGACTAAGAGGTAGCAGTAATGTCTTCGACAAGTGGGAGATTGAAGAGAACTTGTGTCTCAAATTACTACTTGAACCTCTTAGTTGAACCTATGCATTGAACCACTTCGTTGAACCTCTTGTTTGAACCTCTTTGTTGAACCTTTCTAGAGTTCATTTGGTAGGTTCAATGAATTTTAGTTCAACTGTTCCTTGGTTCATTGGTTTGAGGATATGTGATGTTGGCATCGCTGTGACGAAGTACTATCGGCAGGACCGTGTTGAAGACCATTGGCATCGGTGAGACAAGGGCCGTCGGAATAAGCATCGAAGGTTTGTCCGATGTTGAGTGTCACCCCGATGGAAGCATTCAACCGTCGGCAAGACAAGGCCTATCGGCCAAACTTTGTGGAGTTACTCCAACAGGAGTAGTCACTCCGACGAAGGTTATGGGTTGGTCGTCAGCGAGACAAGGCCTATCGGCCAAACTTTGTGGAGTTACTCCGACAAGAGTAGTCACTCCGACGAAGGTTATGGGTTGGTCATTGGCGAGACAAGGCCTATCGGCCAAACTCTGTAGAGTTACTCCGACAGGAGTAGTCACTCCGATGGCGTATGTCTATCGGCAAGAGAATACCCGTCGGCATAGCCTAAAGGTGTTGGGCCGATGTACTGCGGTCATTCTGATGGAGGTATCGGTGAGACAGAGCACTATCGGAGCGGGAGATAATTCTTGTGCCGATAGTGAAAGTTATTCCGATGGTACCATTGGTGATCAGGGAGACTATGCTCATCGGTGGAGGGTGAAGTCTGTGGGCCGATGGTAGTTGTTATGCCGATGGACTTGGAGGTTTGGAGGCTTGGTATTGTCGGCAACAAAATTGCCAACAATAGCCTTTGGTTTGTTGGCATTTATAAACTACGATGTCATTGGCGACTTGGTATATGTGGGACTAAATGTCTCACTGAAATATGAACCGTTGCGACGGTTAGATGGCAGCGACGTATGAGGAATTTGTTCTATCAGTTAGAGCAGAAGTGTGTAACGACTCTTGTTCTTGCAGACTGGAAATAGAATGATAAGTCTACAGGTGTCGTTGGTATTATGATGATGAGACTTGAATAAAGGTTCGTTCTGTAAATATACAGTAAGTGAACTGTGTATGAGGTCGAGAATCAAACACCAGAGCAAGAAGCTGAGTTCTTTATTGTAACTGTATATCTTACTGTAATAAAGATTGTTTTCTTGTGGTGGTGGGTTTTTTACCCGTAAGGGTTTTCCCACGTAATACTGTGTGTCTGTGTTCTGAATATTGTCTATTTGGTTTCTCTCATGTACTTATCTATGTTATTTAGTTTTTAAAAGTGACTTGTCTGCATCGTCCCCTTGGAATTAACATTAGGGAAGTTGTCTTCCACACCTGTGCTTTCCTTACAATAATGAGAATGAAATAGACCGCTTCAGAGACTTTGAGATACATTTGTCTAATCAAGTAAAACATTGTCAATTATTAAATATACCTACTGATGACATTTTGATTGATGGATGGTGCAGATTACACGATGAAGCACATTCAGAAAAGACTTGTGAAACATGCTTAGATATGATGATGCTGGAGCAGACATGTAGTGAGGCGTCATCATCATATTCTGAGGTAAATGCTACATCTGATGATGATGACGATACTAATTCTTATTTGTCTTCTATAGGAACAGAGGAGTCGACAGATCATGATGAGGATCATATCTTGAAAATAGAAGAAGTTCTGGTTTCTAACCAAATAAATTATATGGGGAAAGAAAAGATCACTCTTGGTAGTGATTGCTTTATGGAACCCGATTATGAGTTGTCTGATGAAGACAAAGGTAGTGATCTGACTAAGTTCGAAGAATTTCTAGTAAAGGAAATAGAGAAGATGACCCGACAACATAAATCTCCCCAAGAGGTTTTAATCAAAGGTTGGTGTAGGTTGCACAAGGCACCTCACTCAGAAACAACTTATTCAATGTGTTTACACATTTTGAAGAAGCATGCAGCTATAAACCCAGAAGATCATCCTCCTGCTGAAATGAAAGAGAAAATAGAAAAGCCATCAGGCTCACAAGAAAAAGGAAAGAAGAAAATTGAGGATGATGATGCCTTTAAGCTAAAATGGATATCAGGCAGAGTAGTAGCCAGAGCTGTAAGGAGAAAAGAAAGTTTAAAAAAATGTCCTGCTGAAGATAAACCTTGGATCCTGAGGTTTGATGGATCTAAATCCAAGCAAGGTGCTGGGGTAGGAATTGACCTGATTGATCCAACTAGGAAATCCTACTTAGCAGCCTATAGATTACAGTTCCCCTGCACTAACAATGTAGCGGAGTATGAAGCTCTGATTCATGGGATACTGTTTGCTCATAAGAAGATAAAGATTCTGCATGTCTTCGGAGATTTGGAACTGGTTGTGAGGCAAGTAAGAGGAATCTACTCATGCAACTACAGAAAGCTATCCAATTATAGACATCGGGTATGGGACCTGATTGAGGACTTTAACGCCTTTAATATTACTCATGTACCAAGAGAACAAAATCATAGGGCAGATGCACTTGCCCAAGCTGCCAGTACATTGGAGCCACTGTCTATATTTGGTCTGAAAAGATTTTTAGTAGAACTGGTGTCAGTACCTTCAGTACCGGATAATGTGACCAATCTCCAGGTGTTTGATGATGATCAGCATATCCTGGACTTCATTTCAAATAGAGACATATTTGAAGCTCAGATTATAGACAAGAATGGCACGGAAGATCACGTCTGGGAAGAAGATGAGATATTAAAGCTACCTAGCAACAGGATCCCCAAAGGTATGATTGAATTAGAGAGAGCTTTTGATTTGGATAATATGCTCAAAAAAAAGGATCTACCCAAGGCAAATGGAGGTCAATATTCACAAGTGAATATTGGACAAGCTGATGACAAGAAAAATGTCCTGTTGGGTAAGGTTTGCACACCAGAAGAATTAGAAGGAATAACTCAGGCTCTCAAGGACTACATACATGTAATTGCATGGACTTATGATGAGCTGAAGACATATGACACCTCTATCATAACTCATACTATACCTCTCAAGCCAGATGCTAAACCTTTCAGACAGAAGCAAAGGCCAGTCAATGCCTTGCTCGAACCAATAATTCTCAAAGAAGTCAAGAAATTGTTAAACGCCAGGATAATATTTCCTGTGAGGCACTCCACTTGGGTGGCAAATCTTGTGCTAGTCAGAAAGAAGAATGGAGACATCAGGTTATGTGTAGATTTCAGGAACCCAAACAGAGCATCAGAGAAGGATAACTATCCTTTACCCTCATTGGATGAAGTTCTACAGATTGTAAATGGAGCTAAAATGATGTCCTTCTTGGATGGTTTTTTCAGGATACAACCAAGTAATGGTTGACAAAATTGACAGATTGAAAACTGCCTTCACCACAAAGTGGGGGATATTTGCATATAGACGTATGCCATTCGGACTCATAAATGTTGGCGCTACATTCCAGCGAGCCATGGATATAGCCTTTAGAGGCTTAATAGGAAAATGTATAGTCATATACATGGATGACTTGACAGTATTCTCCAAGGAAAGGGGGAATCATGTTGTTGATCTCAGAAGTGTACTGAAAAAGTGTGAAGAGTACGGTATATCTTTGAACCCCAAGAAGTGCATATTTGGGGTGACAACAGGAAAGTTATTAGGCCACCTGATCACAGAAGATGGAATTATCATTGATCCTGACAAGGTGGAGTCTATCATGAAGTTACAACTTCCAGGAAGCAAAAGGGAACTCAAGTCTTACTTTGGTAAGATAAATTTTGTGAGGAAGTTCATTACTGGCTTTGTTGAGATTGTCAGACCACTAAATGCCATGTTGAAAAGGGATGCACAGATTGAGTGGACACTTGAAGCCAAAGCTGCATTCAAAGATATAAAGAAAGCCATTTCATATGCTCCTGTCCTCATCAGTCCAGACTACACAAAGGACTTCTACATATATTCATTTGCTTCAAAACATACTTCTGCAGCAGTGTTAACTCAAAGGAATGAGGAGAAAGAAGAGAAACCAATTGCTTTCATGAGCTGTCCTTTCAGAGATGCTGAGTTGAGATATGTAGATGTTGAGAAACAAGCACTTGCATTAGTCAGAGCAGTAAAAAAATTTAGACATTACATACTAAGAAGCAAAGTGATTGATGTGGTACCAGATGCAGCAGTGAAGATGCTGCTGATGCAAAGTGAGCCTGGTGAGAAAAGAGCCAAATGGATTACTGTATTACAAGAGTATGATATGGAAATTACACCAATGAAGCTGGTAAGAGGACAAGCTTTGAGCCAGATGATATCTGAAATTGATCCAAACATCACTAGTCAGCAATATGTGATCAATGAGAAAGACAATAAAGAGTGGTATTCAGATATCAGGCACATCCTGATTACTGGAAGATGTCCATCAAGAATGCAGGCTTCACAAAGAAGAGCCTTAAAAATAAGATCCCAAAAGTATATGATGCAGGGAGGAACCCTATTCAAGAAGAATTATGAAGGAATATACCTGAGATGTTTATAAAAACCAGAAGCAAATAGAGTCCTAACAGAATTACATGATAAGTTTGGAACGGCACATGGATCAGCATTGGCCATAACACATGCAATCCTCAGAGCAGGATATTACTGGCCTACAATTTTCAAAGACACAGTTGATCATGTTAAATGTTGTCATGTTTGCCAGGTCGCTGCCAACAGAGAGAAATATGTTGCACAACCATTGCAGCCAGTAATGGAAGAATGCCCATTTGCACAGTGGGGCATGGACTTCATAGGACCAATCAATCCTCTGTCTTCCTCAGGGCATAGGTATGTTTTAACAATTACTGACTATTGTACTAGATGGACTGAGGCTATTGGTAGCAAAACTTGCACTGCAGATGATGTCATTAAATTTCTGGAGAGCAACATTGTCACCAGGTATGGAACTCCTTATGCATTGGTAAGTGATAATGGGTCCGCATTCACTTCAACCAAGTTATCAAGTTGGGCTTTTGATCATGGGATTATACTTAAGTTTTCATCCAACTATTATCCCCAAGGGAATGGTTTAGCAGAATCCACCAACAAGAATTTACTAAATTTCATAAGAAAGTTAATAGAGAAAAACCCCAGGGAATGGAACTCATTTCTGAAGTATGCCTTATGGGTAGACAGAACTAGAATGAAAACTACATTAGGAAACTCGCCTTTCCAACTAGTATATGGGGTAGATCCTATCCTCCCTGTAAACTTGAAAATTCCTACTTTGCAGTTTGCCCAAGAATACCTAGGCATAGACAATAAACAAGAAGTCAGGTTGCTTCAGTTGATGCACCTGGAAGAAAAAAGGAGTCAAGCAATTGACCAATTTGCAAAACACCAGGCTGTTGTCAAACGTTGGTTTGACAAGAGAGCTAGAGTTAAAGCTTTCAGGAATCTGATTTGGTCCTAATGTGGGATAAAGCCCATGAAAAGAAAGGTGACCATGGTAAGTTTGATAGATTGTGGATAGGTCCCTTTCAAATTTCTGAGATACTAGGAGACAGCACTTATAGGCTTAAGAACCTGACAGGTGAGGATGTCCTATTGCCGGTCAATGGACAATTCCTCAAACATTATTTCCAAGCCTGAATGACTTCATAATAGTCATGTGTATCATATTGTATATTTGTATAGTCGTTTGTACAATTTGCTTGTTTTGTTTTGTTGGTTGAGACTTTGTTCTGGTAAGTCAGGATGATGCACTTCATCACCCCAGAAAATAACTAAATTGTTAAGGTTCAAGTGATGAGATCACATTTAGACATAGGTTATGATTCATTCTAAGAAGTGTTCATGATCAGGTTTGTGATATCTTTTCATCAGGGTGCCTTTTCTGGGTCAAAATGAATCAATCACAATGAAGCATCTAACAGCCTTGGGTTTGTTGAACACACTAGTATAGGTGTTAAGTGAAAAATCTAAAGGGACTCCCTTGCTACCAATACAATCTCCAACCTAAAGTTGCAAGTGACTATACCTTGTACAAATGAGCTGACATGATGATACCAAATATGAATTTTAAATAGAAAATCAGAAAATAAATAAAATTAGGCCATCTAAGTAACTCTACCGGGGCTATAGACGCCTGCTGGCAGTGGGGCTCTACTTAGGGAGATTGTATAGATAACCTTGTCGGGGCTATAGACGCCTGCTGGCAGCAAGGCTCTATCCAGGTTGGCTATGAGGGATGATCTCCAATTATGTAGTTTAACACCAGTTACTTATGTTTTCAACTTGCTTTCAAGATGAGGATAATTAATCATATGCACACACCTGATCTTTGGTTAGCATTGTTACCATGATGAAATTTTATCATTTAGAGTATCATGATACTTATACTTAGATGGAATTAAAATACTATAGATGAATGTGATCACATCACTTGAATCATTGGAATTTGTTTGTTTTCTTTGGTGGCAAGTTGTTGTGTGGTTACACAACACGCCCCATTTTGACTTGACAAAACAGGGACCCAACTTTTTGGCTTGGCTTGTTGTTCTCTGGCAGTCTGGTAAAAGTAAGTCAAGTGCATCATGTAGAGTCAAGATGAGGTAATCACCATTATGATGTTAGTTTGTCAAATTTTGTATTTCATTTATGCGACCTCATAGTTTGAAAGAGTATTAAAATTCACGCAGGTTTGTCTTTTACATCATCCTGATATTCCTCAGAATGTGAAAGTTATGAACGGTCAAAGTTTCAGTCAAACCTGATATTCATAAGAGGAGGGATCATATATTTTTTATAGCTTGTTATCTTTTTGAAGATCATCATCATATTTGAAACATCCCCTGATATGTCATGCGGCTCAAATATCCGGACGTCAACTTTAAGTGGTAGTAAGTCTTCCCCGTCAAGCGGTCTTTTGTATCGCGAGCGTCATGTTTTTGAATGTAACCCAATATTTCTTAGTATCCTCCTGACGCAAAATATCACCCTTAGCAAATATCCAGATGACATCATCCAAACTGGATAAACGAAGAAGCAAACATGATGATGACATCATCATCACATTCACATTTCGACAGGATATTTTTCCAAACATGATCATGTTCGCCTAACATGACGATGACATCATGATATATTTCGGATACAAAGAACGACAATCAGGATGACGTCATCCTGATATTCCGAAAAGAGACATGTAAGTTTGTCTCGTCATCATCATATTTTGAAACATCACCCGATACACCGAAATATCCTCCTGATGTACTAAACATAAACAAAGGTGCTTTTGTCACCTGAGTCGTGTCGTGATAACAATGTCAATATGAGGGAGGAGGATGATATTGAAACTCAACCTAATATTTGTGAATATCATCCTGCCCTCATGATATCCTGTCATATAGATATCCCCCTGCTCACGTTGCCGCCATTATCATTTAATGCGCGCAGACATGGTAGGTAGTTCCAGCCGACCCCGGAACCCAATGAAACACCTGGCGAGATCCTGCATTTTCACACGAATAATCAAGGAATGTAATCTAACTTGTCAGAGTTGCCCTAACTGTACCCTAACTGCGAAGTTAAAAGGTAATTCAACCGCCATTTTCACATTTACCTTGCGATAAAATTATTTTTACAAAGCACCAGCTTCCATATCTGCATACCAGCTACTGTTGCGCGATTTGAGCTCACAGACAGCAGGAAAGAGGTGATCATCAGCTGAATTAGGAGCGTCGTTGGCAATCCACTGGTATAAAAGAGAAATTTGCATAACCAGGTAAGTAAATGAAAACCTCATCATGTCATTATTGTTCAGGTATAATGATGGAAGTTTTGGTTTATGCATGTAATGGTGAAGAAATACAGTAGACATAGTGATCTTAATTGCAATATGTGTGCATGTGTGTATATCCGTTGTGAGATAGGATTTTTGTTAATTGCAGGTACTCATGGTAGACAAGCGGTATGTTAAGTGTCAAGAAGAATTCAGTAGGCCTATGTTCTCTTCTCAGAGGAGGGTCCTGTTCAAGTATGGAGCAATTACTGATACCCATCAGGGGAGCACCAATCTGGAGACTTGGTCAACTAAACTAAATGATGGGCATGACAAGAGTCCTGAGTTGGAAGCAGTATTTGTGTTGGGAATGTGGAATGCTACTGGTTTCCCATATTCCATGGAATCTCCGGAGCTGGTTATAGAATGTGCCTGAAATTATAATCCTCAGACGAGGCAAGTGGTAAAGCATGGGAGAATATATGCAGACCTCTCCATCAAGGGTCTCTCCCAGACATTTGGACTGCCGTTGGGCAGTAAAGTAAAGAGTGTGGACCTAAGAAAGGCAGAAAAAGAGTATGAGGCCAACAAGAAATCGGCCAGAAAGAATATGTATCAATGGCGAGTAGAGAACAACACATATCCTGCAGCGGCCAAACTCCCAGTGCACATGTTTAAATATGATTTCAGTGAGGAGTACCAGTATATGATTGCACTCTTGAGTCGACTAACAGGCCAACCTGATACTGGTAGTTTCAGGGATTGGATGTATGGAGTTGTAATGATGTGTTTGTATTCAAACACCAAGCCACTGTGGGGCCAAATCATAAGTGATGCTCTGCATGAGTAGCTAATGAACCTGGGACGTTCAAATTGTGCATTTTATATGACATCTAACATTGTTTATTCTTGTACTTATAGAGGCACTTTTGATGCCTTAGTTATACATGGAAGGCTCACAGGCACAAATGCTACATACATCTGGGATCATCATCCCCAGCTATAGAGAACCAACTACTTCAGAGACTACAAACTGGTCAATGATGCATTCTCTATGCATCTGCTAAGGACCATGGAAGAGGATAGAACAAAAAGATTGAGCATGGAGGCTCAAGTAGTTTACAAGCATGGAGCCTGGTATATCCAGTTTGCAACCATTTATTATATAAGGGTTGAAGGTTTTGAGGAACATCCCCTCATGCTGCCAAGGTATCCTACCAATGCAGTGATATTAATGGAATTTATCAGGCAGAGCTCCGTGATGATAAAAATGTACAAGGATGCCAAGAAGCTGCCACCAATTTTGTTCCTAGTCAGCATTGGTAACTATATGTGCCCTGATTCTGACAATATAAAGAAGGTGATGGTCACCCTGAATAAAATGAATATGCAGCCTTTCCCAATAACAAGACCATATGATCCTTACGGCAGGATACAGAAGATACTAGGAAAGCCTATTCACCAGAGGCACCTAGAGGATTTTTGGGCTGACTGCGAAGATGAGGCAGAAGCCAGGAGAAGAAGGTATCAAAGGTTGACTCTAAACCAAATTAGGACTTTTGATTGTATCTCCCTTCCCCAACAATTGAAGAAGGATGATGGCAGGATAATGGCAGATGAATATGAACAGAAAAATATATACAATGACACTATCTCTGCACCTGACCTCACCATGCAGGAAGATCTATCTTTGGACCCATTCATTGCCAGGACCATACAGCTGACTCAAGCTTGGGTCGATGATCAGGTAGAGGCATTGAAAAAGAAAGGTGTTGCCATTACGATGAACAACAAAAAGAAGGGACAGGATATTCCTGGGGAGGTATATGATGACTTCCTGCTTGAGAAAAGGAAGATTAAGGGAGACAAGTTACCTCCACCACAACAATAGAGCAAAAGACCTCCAAGGGGTAAGAAAGTGGATAAACAACCCAAAGGGGTTATAATTGACAGCTGAGGAGGCAGCAGGATCAGGATCAGAGTCGGAATCACCTCCAAAGAAAGAGAAGCCCAAGAAGAGTAAAACAGCTGAGGCTGGAATAACTGAGACCCTGGAAGTGGGTCAATCCTCAAAGAAGCCTGGAGAAGAGGATATCCACATGGAGGAAGAGCTTGAAGAAGAAGAGGCTCCGTTAATAATAAAAAGAAAGAGGAGAGCTCCACAGGTGCTGGTCTCTACCACACCTAAGAAACAAAGAACCTCCATGAGAGGTGGAATAAGTGAACCCCCTACACTATTACAAGGGGCAGGTAGTGAAGTACCAAAGGAACTTCAACATAATGTTCCACTTCCTACCATACTCAAGTTCAAAACTGAACTTGCAGAGGACCAAATGAAAGAAACCTCTCAGACACAAGTAGAAGGACATGTCTCGCTTGATGAGACAATAAATTTGTCTAATGATGAGGTAGTGCAGGATGTGGCTGCACAGAAGATGGAAGCAAGGGCTGATGAGAAGAAGGAAGCACTAGAGGATCCAGCTGCCAAAATACAAGAAGTTGATAGTGCAGGCTCGGAAGAAGTAATAGCTGCAGAACAACCGCCAGCACCTCAGGCAGGATCCCCAGTAGCTGGTGAAGTGGATAAGCAACAAGGGGAAGAATTGGGAACAGATGAAGTAATGACAGAAGAAGGTCATGATCATCATGATCAGCAAATAGATGCGCCACAGGGTTCCCCACACCAAGAAGATGCTCCCCCAGAGAAGGAAATTCCTCAACAGGAGGAGGTGCCGCAAGATCAACAACAAAGCGAGCATCAAGAAGAAGAAAAGGAAAAGTCACCATCTCCACAACATCTATTGATAGAAATGGGAGGTATGGGTGAACATCATGATGATGCTGAAAAACATGATCAGGTACCTCCATTGTTAGCAAAAGAAGTGAATATTGAGGAAGAACTTGAAATCCAAGAATTCGATGTCTCCACCTTGTTCTCTGCTGATATAATGAAACCCAGGAGGAAGGCCAGAATGACATCGGCCATCAAAAGAGATCTGGCAACAGGGAGAAGGATGGCACAAATTGCCATACCTGCGGTCGAGAAAGAAAAAGGTAAAATCACTGTAGATGAATTTCAAATCAGCACAGTTGATTTGGGCTTTGCCAATGAGGACCAAGAAGGTCAGGAGGGCAAAGACATCATTGACTCTCTAATTCAAAAGGTGAAAAGAGAGAAGGAGAAGAAAAGTAACATAAAGAGCACATTGCTCAGTTGCATGCCTATATCAAAGGGCTAACCGATCCTGATGATACCACAACTGAACATGCAGTCCCATTGACTGCCATTTCTCAGGAGGAAGTAAATAAATTGGACATCATGAAGCATGAGGCGTCCGTAATAAGGAAATGGATGTCATCCGCATTGGATGATGCTGTAGAAATAATGAAGGCCTCTTTGAAGAGGTGGAGCATTCTAAGTGACTCCAAGACCAAAGTGGATAAATTGCAGATGCAGACCGGGAAGAGGTCTTACAAGCTGGAGAGAGTCCTGAGCCTTTTAGGGGAAATAAAGGGGATAAATCCTCAACTACTTATCAGTAAGCAGGTGCTAAATAGTAATACCGCATTATTGATAGATATCTGGTATAAAGACACTCAGTTTGAGTGTGGAGTCCTCAAAAGATGCAATAATAAGCTGAGAGATATCAGCATGAGGCTACGGGATTTGATGTCTGAAGAAGCAGTGATATTGGAAGCTTTAGAAGGCAAGGTGGAAGGTAAAATAGAAAATCAAGATGAAGAGTCTGCCATCAAAGCTGTACATAGCAACTTCCAATTAGAGACAGATGGTCCACCTGTCCACTTGACAGAAGAACTTATAGATAAAATAACGAGGATCAAGGTCCAGATGGAGAAATATAAAGAAACACTGCAGGACAGGAAAAATAAGCTTGATAACAGCAGAGACAAATATGAAGCACATAGGCACGCCATTATCAAAGCAGAGGGATAGATCAAGTTGTGCATTCTTATGAGCAGGTCCGCAGTAGTATGCAGCCCCATATGCAGCAGCATCATCATCAGGATAGTGAAAGCTCAGGAAGCGACGCACATGATGATGACCCGCATGAATCAGCTGAGGAGCATGATGAAGATACATCATGAAGGGGATAGTAGCATAAGTAGTATAGATAGTTGCCAGCTGGCAACTTGTGCCATTTTGTAAAGGTTGACGAAGTCAGATGAATCATGACTGTAGATCTGTATTGATAAATCAGGATCGTAGATCTTTTTGTAACGGATTCCTCACCTTATTCTATAAAAGGTGGTGGAATGCCTTATTTTAAACATTCGAAACTTAATTGAAATCTGTTTGCTGAAGTATTCAGGGCTCATTTCAAAGTTATTGTATATCTACATGTCTTTTGCATACTTAATGAAAGAGAAGAGTATTTTGATTACAAATCTTCGTAAATCTTGAGTAATCTGTGTCTGTATTCTGGATATGTGCTTTGATTTGCTGCGTCCCTTGGAGTGCTCATCATGTTGCATGTATTGTTTTTATTCCTCATCCTCTGAAGTTTGCATCAACTGTATCTAGCTGTGGAATATCCTGGTGAATATATGATTTGATTTCTTCTCCTCATGACAGTATCAAGTATGTATGTGGATCAATAGCTAAAGGTTCAACATTAAATTGAAGTATTCCTTTTAGTTTTTTTAAATTTCAGAACATTTCATCTCCATAATTGCAAATAATCGATAATCTTAAGCAAATAACATAAATATGCGGACATCTCGTATATAATCATAAATATTTAGCATATTTGAATACAAAGCATGTAGAATTGAAAATATCATGCAAAGATTGAGGGATTTCCACATCTTCTCATCAAATAACTGCATAATATAACTTCTCTGTAAAGAATTTCTACAGGAATGTCATGATGATGATAAAATTCTACGTAAGGCCCCAAAATAGAAACAACAACTCACATTAACCTCTGAGCGACTTCAGACGATTAAGACCTAATCACCAGAGACTTGGGATCCTAAATTCTTTGAATTCATAGTATCTTTCAAGATGAATAAAGGTTAATGTGTAATTTTATTCTATGTTTGTTTGTGACTAACATCATGACCAACAATACCTAAACATTATGAAATCATATTAAAATTCTATTTTTAATATTATCCATTCATCATTCACTTAAAAGCAACATCTAACTATCATTGCACAATTGTTTTCTTCAAAATCAATTAGGTTTAATAATCAAGATTCTGGGATCAACAGTCCCCCAATCATAAAAGTAATAGCAATAGTACTGTAAATAGTCTCATGAACAATAGTGAAAAAGGTAGGCCTGACATCCTCCCCCCTAAGATTGTACTTCCTCCTGGAAGTCATCAAAGAGGTGAGGGTAAAGCGTCTTCAGTCTCGTTGCATCTTCCCATGTTGTTGTAACCTCATCGTACATATCCCACTGGACCCTAACTTGGTCTAGCTCTCGACCTCGAAGGCCTAGCGTCCGACGAGCCAATATGCGTATTGGCTCCAAAGCCAGCTGTCCATCTGCCTCTACCTAAAGAGCACTCAAATCCAATACATGAGATAAGTCAGATATATAACTACGTAGAACTGAAACATGAAAGACATCGTGGATACGAGACGGGCTAGGTGGCAAGGCTGAATGATAGGTTACAGGTCATATCCTCTCCAAAATCTCAAAAGGTCCTACAAACTAGGGTGCGAGCTTAGAGCCTTTTCCGTAACGAATTGGACTCTTATGTGGTCACACTCTCAAGAATACCCTGTCACCCACTAAAAAACTTTGATCCGTTCTCTTCACATCGACATACTTCTTCTGTCTATCCTGAGCTTCCTGAAGCCTTTGTCTGATCAATGTGACCTGCTGTTCCATATCCTGGATTATTTTGAGACCAATGGCAACTCAGTCCTCTAACCGATCCCAACTCAAAGGCATTCTGCAAGGTCTGCTATATAAAGCCTGGTAAGGAGGCATACCCAATGAGCTGTGATGCCCATTATTGTAGGCGAACTCAACTAGATACAGGTACTCCTCCCATTTAGATTGATGATCCATAACATACATGCGAAGCATGTCTTCTAACACCTGATTAACTCTTTCTGTTTGGCCGTCGGTCTCAGGATGGTAAGTGGAACTGAAGTTGAGCTGTGTACCCAACGCCTGATGTAAGGCTCTCCAAAATGATGATGTGAAAATAGAGTCTCTATCAGATATTATATAGTGAGGTACTCCATGCAGTCTGACAATCTGATCTAGAAACACTCTCACCACCGATGGTGCATTGTACGTTCTGCGTACCAGGGAGAAATGCGCCACCTTGGTCAACTTGTCAACTGTCACCATGATGGCATCATGGAGTCGTGATGACATAGGTAGACCAACAATAAAGTCCATAGAAATGGTGTCCCATTTCCACTCAGGTATCTCATGAGGGTACAAAAGCCCTGTTGGATGCTGATGCTCATCCTTGACCCTCTGACACTCAAGGCATCGAGCAACATACTCTGTAATGTCGCGTCTCATCCCAGCCCAATGATATAACTGCCACAAATCTGCATGCATCTTCTTCACTCCTGGGTCAACTGCATAAGGAAGCCTCAGAGAGTATCACTGTCCACAGGTCACCTGCACGGGGTACATAGATGCGCTGCCTATGTCTAAGCAATCCATCCGACTCAAGGGAATATCCTTCAAATTTGCCCTTCAGGACCCTCTGATTCTAGATTTCCTGTTGCACCTCAAGAAACCACTCGTCCTCAAGCAGATGCTGTAAAATACATCCTCTCAAATCCACCTTCAAAGTTAAAGTTAGAATCTCGTGGTGCCTTCTACTCAAAGTGTTGGTGACCATGTTCTCCTTTCCTTTGATGTAGTGGACATCAAAGTCATACTCACACATGAACTCCATCCAACGTCGCTGGCGGGTGTTCAAATTAGGCTGAGTGAAAATGTACTGTAAGCTATGACGATCTGAATGGAGCTCAAAACGTTGACCTAAAAGAAAGTGTCTCCAACAAACAAGAGCATGAATAATAGTTGTGAGCTCTAAATCGTGAGTAGGATAGTTTAGCTCATGTGTTTTAAGTTTTCGCGATTCATAAGCAATCGCTCTACCACCCTGCATAAGCATAGCTCCCAAACCCTCTAATGATGCATCCATGCATACAACAAAATCTTCTACCAGATCAGGAACAACTAATATGGGAGCGCTGGTAAGACGTTCCTTCAAGATCCCAAAGGCCTTCTCACACTACTCAGTCCAAGTGAATCCTTTCCCTTTTTGCTGAAGGGAAGTGATAGGATGTGCTATCCTAGAGAAACCTTCGACAAACCTCCGGTAGTAACCGGCTAGTCCCATAAAGCTCCTTACTTCTGTTACATTGATGGGTGCTGGCCATTCCTGAATTGCTCTGATCTTTGATGGATCTACGGAGACGTCATCGCCTAATAATATGTGCCCCAAATACTGCACCTCTGTCCTTAAAAAGGCACACTTCGCCAGGTTGCCATAAAGCTGATGCATACGTAAACACAGCAATACCTGACGCAAATGGTCCACATGTTCCTCCTCGGTCCGTGAATAGATCAAAATATTATCTAGGAATATGATCACGAACCGATCTAGGTAAGTGTGGAACACCCCGTTCATGAAACTCATGAACACTGCAGGGGCATTCGTCAATCCGAAAGGTACCACTATAAATTCATAATGGCCATATCTGGTTTGGAAGGTAGTTTTGTGAATATCTGCCTTTGTGATTCGTAATTGGTGATACCTAGATTTTAAATCAATCTTTGAAAACAATCTGGCTCCTTACATTTGGTCAAAGAGATCGTCAATCCTCGGCAGAGGATATCGGTTCCTCACCGTCACTTTGTTCAACTGTCTATAATTCATGCATAGCCGAAGAGATCCATCCTTCTTCTTTACGAATATAACTGGTGCACCCCATGGTGAAACGCTAGGTCGGATGTGTCCCTTCACTAGTAATTCTTCTAACTGTAATTTAAGCTCTGTAAGCTCATGTGTAGTCATTCTATAAGGTGCACGAGACACTAGTTCTACCCCTGGTACCAAATCGATGTGAAAGTCCACTTCTCTGCATGGAGGCATACCGGGTAACTCTGGCGGAAACACATCGGCAAATTCTCTCAGGACGGGGTGATCATCTAATGTAGTCTCAGGTTCATCTTCTGATCTATCACTGACTATGATAGCAAACATCTAGCAACCCTTTCGCATGCAACGCTTAAGTTGCTGAGCGGATATTGTACGAGCAGTCGTGGGCTTCTATATGCCCACTATCTCGACCAGTGTGCCATGATCGTCTAAGAAACTAATCATCCTCTGGCGGCAATCTAGCTTGGCTCTATGAGCTGCAAGCCAATCCATACCAAGAACTACGCCGTAGGACCCTAAAGGCATAACCCTAAGATCACAAGTTGTAATGAAAGAACCCAAGGAAATCTCACAATTTCTAACAACGGTATCAACTGACATTCTGGCCCTAGAGGCCAACTCGACCTCCCACCTAATGTCCTGCCTAGAAGCCACTAGCTTGCAACGTTCCACTAACGATGTAGACATAAAAGAGTCGGTAGCTCTGGAATCAAATACAATAGAGATGGGAAATTCTCCAATCATACCTGCTATCTCTATGACTGAAGCCTAGAAATCGGCCTAGCAGTTTTCAACCATTGCAAACATATGGTGGGATTTACCCATATCACCCATAGTCTGCTCGGATCCTCCTGCACGATGCTGTCCCCCTGTTGTAAAACCCTGTGGGCACTCTCTAGCTAGGTGTCCAGCTTCACCACAAAAATAACAAGGGCCTTTAAACTATACCTGTACAGTCTGAGTCCTGCTCGACTGCTGCTATCCTGATCTACCAGTGGACCCCTATGATCCCCTATACGACTACTGCGGCCTCGCGGGTCCCGCAGGTGGTCCCTGCTGTCTCTAATCCCTGCTGTTGCCAACCTCTATTATTTCCCCCATGTGACCTTGGTTGTGTTCTAGCTTTATGTTGCTGCTGTGACTGCTATTGTTGTGGGGGCCTAGGAGGTAATGATGCTGTATTGAATCCTCCTCTAGGGAGTGGCTGTGGTGGTCTACGAAAATTCTGTTGATACTGCTGTTGTCCCTGATCCTAGAACTGAGGGCGAGAACACTGCCCCTATCCCTGAATCTCCTCAACAATATAAGCCTTCTCGCCAGCATCACTCAAAGTCTGGGGATCTGCCATCCGAACAAGTCCTGCTATACTGTGGTTTAGTCCTCTGATAAATTTATGCACCAAGAGTTTCTCATCATGGAGATACTCCACATATCTAGATAACTCTGTAAACCTACTCTCATACTATGCCACTGAGAGTCCCCTCTGCTGTAGGTCATGAAACTCATCTATCCGATGCTATATGTAATAGTCTGATAGGTATCGCGCGTTGAAGCGCTCAATAAAGGTCTCCCATGAGAGGGTGTCTAAGGAAAGGCAATGCTTGCACTCCTCAGTGCACCACCAGGTAGCTACTGCATCTTGTAATAAGTGTACTACCACACAGGCATTCGTGTTGCCCTCGTAAGGATGCAACGTGAAGTACCTGTCTAAATTGATAAGCTAGGCCTCTGCCTCAGCTCCCTCTGTGGTTCCGATGAAAGTAGGAGGGTTCAATCTCAATATGTCCTTGATGGGATCTCCTCTATCACTGCGCCCCCTGATAGGCTCATCTACATGATAATCATAAGGCCTGGGACCCAATTGCTCTATTCGCATTGTCTCGTCATGCCTGGCATGATGTGTGGGGCTCCTACTACGGGGCCCTATCGGCTGAATCAACCTCCTCTGTATCAGGCAACTTGACATAAGGCTCCACACCTGGTACCCCCTGCAGCTCTACGCGGGGCTTCACACATAGCTCGACATGAGTCTCAGCTCGTGGCTCCACGCGTGGATCCTCTCGCGGAACATCGTGGGACTTGACACGTGGCTCTACGCTTGGCTCAACTGTAGCTGATGGAAGCCTATCTAAGATAGCCTGTAAGGCCTATAATATCTGTGGTCCCATATCAGGTGAGGCTGGTGGTGTCTGCGGTACCTAAGGAACTGGTTGTGTCTGTAGAACTGCCTGATCCGATTCCACAGCTAAAGAATCAGTATGCACCTCGATGGGTGAAGTACAGTGGGTCAGTGTTCACCAAACTCATCTGGGAGGCATCCTACAAAATGAGGTAACCACCAATCAGTTTGGTTGCGGAAGTGATAATGTGCTTAAACAAGCCCAGTATTTAAAACAACTGTGCTCTGATACCAAATGGCATGCCCACATTTCACATGCGTTCACAACACGCAAACACGCGTGTTCATGTCCACATGCGACATGTGGTCATGATACAAACTATCAAAAATTTTCCTTTACTACTTGCAAAGTTTCCCCTCGCACGCATAAGCGTGCTCGGTTGCGTATGTTTGAGTCATCAACGTCACTGTTGCTAATGGAATATTCTTCTTACATGTGTAGGTTTATATCTGTCACTAAGTTTATGTCGGTCTAAATTTGCAACGTTTAGATTTCCTTGGTAGGTTGCTGACCTTTTATTGGTTTTCTCAATCTATTACAAATTTGGCTCACATTTTCCTTTTATTACTTTCCATCGTTATTTATTTAGTTATTTATTCATTCCAAATAATTAGATTCATTTTCATAGTCTACCATTCAATAATAATTTAACCTTGAGATTGCAGTTTCTATTGCAGATCGATCCGTTGAACTTAAATAGTTAAATGTCAAAATAAATTGTCTCATTAATTCTTTAAATAAATATTTAAATATATAGATATTTCATTTTTTCTTTAATATATTTTTCTTTTCTTTTAAAATCCCCCTTTCACAATGATTAAACAATAATGATATATTTTACATTTTTAATTACATTACAATTAATTATTTATATATATATAAATATAATTATATATATATATATATTCATTCATATAAATATCACTAATTAAATAAATTTCTTTTTTTTCTTTATTGTAATCTCCACATTTATAAACAAATATCATTTATAAATGTATATATATATATGCTCTCACATATATAAATATATATATACATTTATTTTTATTTAAAATCATTTCCACCATACTAGTGGAAACTCCACTCTTGTTTAAATAACATTTTAAAATGAAATTCCACTCATACAATTAGGGTTAAATAAACCTTATTATTTTGTTGTTGTTGTTAATGTTTGTTTTGCAAGCAGGAGGGAAGGCGACAGTGGCAGAGGTACTCACAGTGGTGGCCAAAGGAGTTGGGCAAAGAACGGCAGAGGTCGTAGTGGTGGCCATGGCGAAGGACAGAGAGGAGGTCGCATGGAGGTAGGCGGAGGCGAGCAGTCCGCGACAGAAGTGGCGAACGAGGGAGAGTTTATGGCTGCGAGGGAAGAGGTAGCACGGGTGGTGAGACATGTGGAGGGGAGGCCTGTGTTTCAAGCCGCGGTGGTTATGTAGGTTTTGAGGGGGTGTGCAGAGGGGCGGAGCCCCACCCACATCCCACTTCGTGGGGTGTGGGTGGGGCTCCGCCCCTCCCCACACCCATTGTATTGAGGTTTCGGTGGGGATTTTAAACCCCCACCATGTATACATTCAAAATTTCGACTGTGTTTTACTGCGACTCCTCAGTTTATTTCATTTCAATTTCATAATTTTTCATCAATACAAATTAATACTCATTAAATATATATATAACACCTTTTCACAATTTAAAAAAAACAAATAATAAATATATATATATATATATCTTTAAATCATATCGAATCTTTATATTTTTTTTCAACATTTAGTTTACAATTTACAACTTCATTTCACATTTTCTTCAACAATTTAGTTTACAAATTTAACCTATTCTTAAATTAAATAAAACAGAAATAAATAACAAAATTCCAAATTTACATTTGTCAATTAAAATTTATCTTTTCACATGCACTTTCCAAAACAATGTAAGGAAGAAATTAAAAATAAATACAGAATAATTATTAAATCTTTCACTTCAAGTATACATTATAACAAATAAGTAAATCATTTTAGATTATTTTCCATTGCATACTTAAATCCAATTTTAATTTTTTTTGCTTTCAAAGGTAAATTTACATTTTTCATAATACTGTAAAAGTAGCTTTCTCACTAAATAATACAAGAGATATATTTTATCAACTGATCCAAATCAACAACAAATCTCACAACTTACAACATGGTAAACAAGAACAAACAACTGTAAGAGTCCCACAACTCACATACACTCTAAGGGAGGAATTTACTTTCTTCTCCCAATACAAATTTTCTACAACTTCCATAGGGAGTAATCTCTCCTCTTCAAAAGAAACTATTACAGGAAGAAATTTAAAGAGACCAAGCTCTTATTACAAATAGGAAGATAGAAGATTTTCTCTAACAAGGCAAAACTTCTCCATTCCTCTTAACATGCTCCAACAGAAACCTGCATAACAACAAGGGAAAAAACAACAACCAACTAGCTCTCCTCCCTACCTTAGACCCGCAAGAAGGTCACCCCCGAGCTAGGGAGACCATCCACATACCCAGGGTAGAATAGACCAAAACACTTCACAACATTGAATAACAACAAACAAAGCAAATAACACACACACTCCCATGGTTTACTCACAATACAAAGACTCAACTGAGGTGAGTTTAGGGAGGGTAGGGAAGTAGACTCTCTCGCTCAATGTGTCATTCTTCATAACATTTATCACAACTGATCACAAGGCCTCAAGCCAACAAATTATCTTTATCAAGGCCTCAAGCCATCCAAATAATCAAATTCCCAGGTATATCCCAAATAGGCTTTCAAAGCCTTTAAGCCCTCTTGGCTCAAAAGTACCAACATGCCCTCAAGGCATTTCATATATCAAGAAACAAGAAGACACCCGAAGAGGTTCACACCTTCCCTTCCCTATACAAGATGAGCATTGCCTTCCAACTGGAAGGAGCTCTTTCTACACCCAACACATACCCCAAAATAATAGGAAAACACATAGAAAACATTTGCAATCTCCTTCATCAAGCAAGAACAAAACATACATCACAAGCAACAGATCATACAAGTGAGAGGTCTTGTTCACCAACCTTCACAAGCCCAATTATGGATGAAATTTGTTGAAGAGCTCCACTCTTAGCCTCCTCCTCCAAGTTCTCCTTCTTTCCACAATAATCCAACCCCCTTACCCTTTCCCTCTTCTCCTCTTTAAAACAAATTCTCTCCCTTATCCCTTATTCCAAGTGGTATTAAAAAACTAAACCCACTCATTATCCATTATCCCTAATGGACTTAAAACAATTAACCCCACTCAAGAGGTTCCCCACTATAGCCCTTTTACAACACATGGAGGAATAAAATAAATAATTAAAATACAATTTAGGGAGTGAATGGATGACACACCACCATTTTAATGGGGCACCCCCACCAAAAGAGAGGCACAAAGAGACAAAGCACTCCATTATTGGAGAATCATGGGGTCATTCCATGACTTGGAAGTGGGCTTGAGTGTGGATTCCACTCATCTCATTATCCCCATGCTCCCAAATTCGTCACTTAACTTCACCATGAAGTTGAAGTGTCCATATGGAGGTTATCCCAAGGTTATCCTAGTCAAAAGGGTCCCTAAACCCATGGGGTATAACCTAGGGTTGATTTTTATCTAGTTAGGACTCCCAGAGTCAAGTAAAAACACAAGAAGAGGGTCTAAAAGAAATAAAGTTAAAAGAAGATTCAAAACAACATTTCTTACAACACATATCACAATATAATTAAATCAGAAGATAGACCTAATTCCCTTGACCTCATGCATCATTACAACATTACAACAATTCACCAAACACAAGGTTGATCTTAGTTCCTCGTGGAACTAGATTGACTCACAAGGGATACAACATAGGGTGTGGAATGATCTCCTGTATTTGTGGTTTTGTTAGCAATACCTGCACACTCAAACTCAAAGTCAATATCACATAAAGATATCATAGCCGAAGCAATTTAAATACATACACACCTAGACATTCTAAAATCATATTAAAATTCTATTTCTAATATTATCCATTCATCATTCACTTAAAAGCAACATATAACTAGCATTGCACAATTGTTTTCTTAAAGATCAATTAGGTTTAATAATTAAAATTCTAGGATCAATAGTCCCCCAATCATAAAAGTAATAGCAATAGTACTGTAAATAGTCTCATGAACAGTAGTGAAAAAGGTAGGCCTCACATTAACAATAGCCATTTGTTATCACTATGAAAATTGGATCAATGAAAACTCTTGAGCAATCAATGATGATGATGCCAAGAAACATGTAGATAAACCTATCATTGAAATAGTTAAGTTTATCAGTGCAAAAAAGAAAAGAAAAATCTATCTTACAATGACTTGCTATTTTCAATTTACTAGAAACCAACTTCTCAAACCGTATAAAGTCCTACTTTGTTGTTCAGATACATTGTTCATGATCATCATTTGCACTTTTATCAAATAGAAGCTAGTGGGCTAGCTTTCTTCCTCTTTCCTAATAGAAATCTGCAAAGATATTTTTTATCACAATGTATGCAAGAAGCTTTACCACCTTCTCCATAATGTCTTCAATATTGTACTTTTCAAATAAGAAAAAGATAGTAAAAACACAAAAGAACAAATTGAGCCAAAAAGTGGATGGAAGTTCAATTGCAAGAACTAACTCTAATTGTCTCTAGGCATATTATTTATCTATCCCAGCATGGGAGAGAATATAGGTCATCAATTAAAGGTAATTAATGATTTTTTAGCTTGACTTGGTTGCTTGATCTCCACATAGGCGCCTAAAAACTACCTTTGCTTGATTGAGTTAAGAAACCTTGACTTGACCTTTCAATTTTCTTTGGAAACTATTAAAAGGCTCCTATATGCTTGCCAACTGCCCTCCAAGTCACCCAAATTGACCCTTATATCTTCTCAACTGCTCATTATAACCTCCGTCACTCCAAAACTACCAAAACCCCTTTACCATGTTAATAAGATGTGTTAAAGCTTTGAAATGGTTAACAATCTCTTGGAGGCATAGGAAAGCTTCAAGGGATTTTAGCTTCCAGCTCCCAATACACTGTGATACCATCCCTAATGCCATGGATTGTCCACTTAATAAGTCGATTGTGCATTCTTTTCTCTCAAAAATGTTTATCACTATCAAAACTTGAAAAGGTTCAGTCATTCTCATTAAATTCTAGACCATTTCCTAAGACTGTCACTTCTTGTAGTTTGTCACTTCCTATAGTTTGTCCCTTAATGTAGTTTGTGTGTATGACTACCACTTGAAATATAAAACATGACAATCCTTTTTACCAAAGTGACAATACTCTTGCAACCAATACATTGTTATTTCATGTGAATGGATATTATGTTCAATGTGTCTTCATGAATTCAAACATAGTTTTCCTAAGACGGGTTTTAATCCTCATTTCATAGTAGATAACCCATTATAGTTTTGACTATTTTGCTCATCTATCTCTAATCTCTAAGGCTTACATGACTATCATGTCATAGACTATTACCATGTGAAAATGACTATCCATTTGAACTTTTTGTACACTTCCTCTGTGAGCTTACGTATCCTCATTCTTTTATCACAATCATAGTAGTCCTTCAAGTAATTGCATCACTATCTTCTACCATGTCCTTTTTTATTTTCTCCTTCATTTGACAGTGACTGTGTTTATAAATTATTGTCCTTGGAGCAATGAATATGACTGTCATGATGTATCATCTATGGCTAAGGATTGTCCACCTATCTACTGCCCTCATGATTGTGCATAGGCTTTTATGGACTATCATACTTGATGGCGTCAACATCTTTTCATGGTTATTGAACAGTTTGTTATCTTCATTGACTTTGTATATTTTCCTTTAGCATGAGCATGATATTCTCAACTATTACTATCTTCTGTTGATGGTCGCAATGATCACTACCTTTGAAAATTTGCATAGGATACAAGATCACTATCTCATCATTATTTACTTAGAGAACACATGGATAGTCAACTCCTCTCTTTATATCATCTGTCATCACCAAAGTCGTGAGAAATATGACTATCATATGTCCCCTTTTAATAAATTTTCAAATCCATATTATTATCATTCACATTGTCCTTGATAAGACAATCCATACTTAAGTCACTACCTTTTGAGACATTCTTCTTTGTATGACTTTTCCCTATCACTTTATACTTATCTAAGGAATTATTTAGATAAAATGCTAATTGGAAAGACCTGTGAAGCTTTATATAGGTGTTATGCTCAAAATTAGATGTGCTCATTTTGTAGGATGACCCCTACGAAACTTGTCTATTTCGTAGCCTACAACTCTAAGCACGCAAACCGAGGCAAATTCATTGGCCCTCGTGCTTGGTCCTTTAGCTCCAGAGAATCTATCTGAATACCTCCTCATTTCAGTTTCTCAAAGTTTGCACATTGAAGTTAAATAGCAAACTAATCAAACAAGGGAGTTTGAAGTTTCTGGGAGTTAGAATATTTTTGTTTCACATACAGTGGTAGTAAAAATTGTCGCCAATGCATGTCCATGTCCTTATAATATGCAAGGGTGGTAAAAATTTCTGCCCATGCCTATTGATTCTCTTAGTATGTGTGGAGGCAGAAAAATCTACCGCCTAAGCATCTCCCAATTCAACTCGTGTGTAATTAATACACCTTAAGTTGTGTCTTTTAAATCATTTTTATAAGTTTGATAAGTTTTATTTTTCATTGATCTTTGTTTATTTTCCTTTGTAAACTCTCTGCGCCATCAAAGATTCTTTGAAACTGCTACCTGTGCATCACTTGGTAGATTTGAATAAAGATTTCAACTAGGTTTTCATCTTTTCCTATTCCATCTGGTAAGTCTTTCTTTTCCTTCCTTTTTCATTCTCGTCTTTTAAATAAGGTCTTATATCCTTTGTCAATTCATTGTATGTTTTTGTTCTATCCATTTTGTGAGTTAGCTTATTTTAGTTTTCTTCTTTCTCTGGTTAGGGTTTTTGTTTTTACTCTAAAAAATGATCAACCTTCCTCGTTAATGTGCTCTATCTTCAAGGGCAGTGTCTTTATCATCTTTTCCTTTTGTTGTTTGTATGTATTTGTACAAGCGGTGAAAATCACCGTTGATACACGGTGTTAAGTTTTATCTTTGATGCATGAGCAGCAGTTATCACTGCCCTTCTTTAAAACTTATTTCTTTGCATGATATGTAGGGGTCTTATGATCTATCAAGTTGTAGGGGCGGTCTTATGATCTATCAAGTTGTAGGGGCGGCAATTTTTGTCGCCCATACATAAAATGAAGTTTTGTATAAAGATGTGAAAGTGTTATAATTTTCCGCCCATACACATGATATACTTCACACAATATGTAAAGGCACTGAAATATGCCACCCTTGCAAGCTCTTCAAAATTTTCATATAGAACCGGCAAATTTGGCCGACCCTTTAACGTGCAAACTTTACCAAACTATAAAGTCTATAAAATTTGCCAACTTAGCACTAAAAACTGAGACATTCCATGGTTAGACTCTTTATCAGTGGAAGATTACAAAGGCAGTAGAGAGGAGGAGAAAAATATTAAGAAGAAAATGAGCCTATCTCTGTACTTAGCTGCATTTTGGGCATTTTTGTGGAGAAAAGTGAAGATTTTGTGGTCTCCTGAGTAGCTGAGTTGGTTGTCGCTGTGGTGGTAGAATAAGCTAGAGCATCTCCTTGAGCAGGTGGAGGCCAACCCTAGAGATGCTTCCAAGAAGAGTGCTCTTCTTGTAGAGATCAATAAGCACAGTCCCCATGCTATCATTAAGCGATTGAAACAAAGAGAGCATGCAACAGATAGTTGGATAGTTAAAGAGTATCTCAAAGTATTTGTTACCACAAATTTAATATCAGAGTATCTACGATGAAGGGGGTAAATCATAAAACACACAACAACATAAATGGAACACAAAAATAGAATATTTCTTTATTGATCTAGGAAACTCATTACATTACAGAAGCTTAATTATAATAAGAGGAATCAACCTTCCACAGGCTGCAACACATTATAGCTTCATATCCCAAGACTCTAGAATCATATGCCTTCTGTAACCCCAAATCAGCTAGGGTTTCTATTTTCCCACCTATTCTTGACTCCACACTTGCCCCCTTAACTATACTACTGCCCAGGGTTCCTAAAAATAGTTATTAATAGCCTTTTTGGCTGCCAACAACCTAATTTTTAAATTTGCTTCTCCCTCCAAAAATAGGTCAACTTCTGAGAGCCATAACTTTTGATCCGGGTGTCTGATCGACGAACCATTTTATGCGTTAGAAATCCTGTGGAGTGCTCTACACGCTAAGAACCGACTTTTCCCTTTATAGCCATTTTCAGGCCCATACGGGGCTATTTAGTGCCTCAAACTTGAGTTTGAATAATTTTCAGGCATTTTTCAGGAAATAGAAACTTTAATATCTTTTAGCTTGCAAATGATCTTTGTGTGATTCCTTTGCCAAAGGTCTTATTTTTTAGTTATGAAGCTTCCTGTAAATTTTCACTTCATTCCATGCCCAAATGCAAACTTTCTAAAAATAGCAGGTTGCTATTTTTAGCAATCTAGAAAAACTGAAAGTTATACATCATTATTCAAGAGATTATGGAACCAGAACCACAAATTTTGAAAAGAAATGGAAAGAACATCAACAATTTTGAAACACATCTTTTTTGTGTGTGATGCAAAATTGCCCTTACACCACTGGATGCTCCTGCATCAGACACCTAGGGTAATTTGAGAAGTGACCCTGTCATGTCTTAGGTGTTTGTGTGAGGAAAACCCAAACGGTCAACCTCTGCCTTAGAAAACTAAGAAGAATCTTCAACAGGCCTTCCTTTCCATTTCACCAGATATTCTTCATATTGTCTATTCCAAGTACTTCTTCCCACACAGCTATCCAAGATCTCTTCTATCTCCTCTATTGAAGTAGATGCCAGAATACTCCACTACTCTTCTGTTGGTCCATCCTCTGTTCCACCTTCATGATATCCTGACAAATCAGCAATGTTGATAATAGGGGAAATGTTGATCCCACTCGGCAACTCTACCTCATATGCATTTCCTAAATCATGTTTCTTCAAAATTCTGGATGGTCCAAATTTCTTCATTTTTAGCTTATTGTATGTTCCAATTGGGAACCTTTCTTTTCTCAAGTGAACCATGACTTCATCTTCTACCTAGAATTCCTTATATCTCCTCTTATGATTTGCCTTAGCCTTGTACTAAATATTCATCTTATTAATGTGCTTTCTTACCTCTTCATGCAAATTCTTTAGATGTTCTGCAAAGTCTTCAACTTCAACACTTGTCTTTTCTCCTTTGTCTAGCTTTCTTAACTCAGAAGCATTTCTTCAGCTATTGCCATATACAATCTAGAATGGTGATTTACGAATACTCCTATTGACAAAATTGTTGTAAGCAAATTCTACCTATGGTAAAATCAAATCCCATCCCTTGGGCTTATCTCCTGCTAAGCATCATAGCAGGTTACCCAAACTCTTATTCACCACTTTGGTTTGTCCATCAGTCTGTGGATGGTGTGTAGAACTGAACTTCAAATTTATCTCCAACTTCTTCCATAATGTCCTCTAGAAATAACCAACAAACTTGGTATCTCTATCTGCAACTATGCTCTTTCGTAGACCATGTAATCTCACCACCTCCTTGAAAAATAACTCAGTAATATGAATGGCATCATTAGTCTTCTTGCAAGGAATAAAATGTGTCATCTTCAAGAATCTATCCACCACCACAAAAATGGAATCATGTCCTCTCTGTGTCCTTGGTAAACCAAGAAAAAAAATCCATACTAATATCATCCCATGGCTTCACCGGTACAGGTAATGGCTGATATAGCCCTGTATTCTGACTTGTTCCTTTTGCCATTTGACACACTCTGCAACTCTGCACAAATTTCCTCACTTCTTGCTACAACTGTGGCTAATAATAATTTTCACCAACAATAGCAATGGTCTTATCTCAACCAAAGTGTCCAGCCAATCCTCCACTATCTTTCTCCTTAATCAGGTTCTTTCTCATGGAACTCCTTGGAATGCATAACTGGCTTCCTCTAAACAACATGCCATCTTAGATTATAAAATCCAACCATTTTGTCCTATCCAAAGCAATAGGTTCTAGACAAGCTTTCCAAGCCTCTATAAAATTTGGATCTTCAGGATACAAACTTTTGAGCTCATCGAACCCACCAACCTCTATATTCATTTCTGTCAACAAATTTTGCCTTTGGCTCAAGGCATCTACAACTCTATTGGACTTCCCACTCCTGTGCTTCAAAACAAAAGTATAGCTCTGCAAAAACTTAACCCATTTTAATTGCCTTTGATTTAACTTTCCTTGACTATTAAGATACTACAAAGCTTGATGATCAGTATATAAAACAAACTCTTTTGGCAACAAATAATGTCTCCATTTCTTCAAAGCCTAAACTATTGCATAAAATTCCTGATCATAAATAGAATACTTTTTCTTGGTATCATTAAGCTTCTCACTAAAATAGGCAATGGGCTTACCTTTTTGACTCAAAATAGCTCCTATAGCACTACCACTAGCATCACAATCTACCTAAAATACCTTATTGAAATCTGGAAGTGCCAAAATAGGTTGCTCTGTGACTTTCTGCTTCAATGTATCAAAGCTCTTGTCTGCTCCTTTAGTCCATCTAAACTCTTTTCTATCCCCTCTCATTGTCTCAGTTAGGGGTGCACAAATGCTACTAAAATTCCTGATAAACTTTCTATAAAAACTTTCCAAACCATGAAAAGATCTTACCTCAGAAGTACTCCTCAGTGTAGGCCATTCAATGATAGCCCTCACCTTCTTTGGGTCCATCTTAAGACCTTCTTCTGAGACAATAAATCCCAAGTTTACCAACTCCTTTGCAAAACTACATTTCTCCAGATTAATCAGCAACTTCTCCTCCCTTAGCTTCTCTAAAACTCTTCTGATATGCATCAGATGCTCATCCCAAGTCTTATTGAAAATTAAAATATCATCTAAATAAACAATAAAAAAACTTCTCAAAAATTCTTTCAATACCTCGTTCATGAGCCGCATAAATGTGCTCGGTGCATTGGTTAGCCCAAATGGCATGAATAACCACTCATACAAACCTTCTTTGGTTTTGAAGGCTGTCTTCCACTCATCTCCTTCTCTAATACAGATCTGGTGATACCCACTCTTCAGGTCAATCTTCATGAAGTACTTGGCTCCAATCAAACAGTCCATTATGTTATCCATTCTGGGCAATGGAAATCTGTACTTGATTGTGACCTTATTGATGGATTGAGAGTCTGTACACATTCTCCACTCTCCATCTTTCTTTGGTGCTAGTCCTATAGGTACCGCACATGGACTCAGGCTCTCCCTTATCAGTCCCTTCCTTAACAACTGTTGAACTTGTCTATTCAGCTATTCACTCTCTACAGGAGTCATTCTATGGGCTACCTTATTCGGCAAACTAGCTCCTGGTATCAAATCCATTTGGTGACTTATCTTCCTCACCGGTGGTAATACTTCTAGTACATTATTAGAGATAATATCCTAAAATTCTTCCAACATATCTAAGAATTCTACCGGTACATCTTCACATTTCTCTTGACTAATCTTAGGAATCAATGCAAAGCAATGATGCTCATGCTTCATACCCTCCAAAAATTTTCTACCATCTACCAAGCAAATTCTGGAAGTACTACATACCTTTTCTTCCACCTCCTTCAAGGGCTTCAACTTAGGATGAACTCCATCCTTTGTTAGGGAATATGTGTTTGCACGGCCATCATGGACAGCACTTCTATCATACTGCCACGGCCTCCCCAATAGCATATGACATGCATCCATTGGTATGATATCACACAGCACCTCATCATGGTAGTCCCTAATCTTGAACTTCACTAAACACTACTCATTTACCAAAGCTCTATGGTCCTTCTACAACTATGCAATCCAATATGGATGTGGATGCTTTCTTCTTGTCAACTTCAACTTATCAACCATCTCCTCTGAAACAAGATTGTTAGTGCTTCGACTGTCGATAACAATATCACAACACTTACCTTCACATTTGCACCTTGTGTGGAATAGACTCTTCCTCTGATTGGGTTCTTTCTCCTCATTCAACAAAGTTCTCCTAACAACTAGGGTTTCTCCCCTTTTAGCATCTTCAAAACACTCAGACTGTGCATCTTCATCTACATGTGCAACTCGTGTATTGCCTTTAGGTCTTTTATTTGTCCTTCCTTGATGTTGCAGACACTCATATGCTTGATGCCCTTCTTCTCCACATTGGAAATAGGTTCCTCTGAAACCTCCTCTTCTAGGTCCTTCGAAGGTCAGCCTCTTCCTCTTCCTCTTTGCTCTCCATTGTTCTGGTCATGAGGGCGGTAGGTATTATCTCCTCTCTAATTTCGACTAGTGCCGGCTTCTTCACTTTTCTTTGAATCTTCATTTCATCCTCCATAGGGTCTTCCACCAGTCCTTCTACCTTGACCTCTTCCCCTTTGCTTGCTATCAAATATTTTATTCAACTTCTCTTCCACCTTTAGGGAAAACTAGTATGCATCTTCTATGGTGGTCATTATGACTAGGGTCAGCTCCTCTGGAATACTCGGCCTCAACCCATTAATGTAACAGCCTACCTTCTCCTTGTTGGGCTTTGTATGACCTATCCTAATAGTAATTTTATAAAACTCTTTTGGATACTTCTTAACAGACTTGTTGTCTTGCTTCAATCCTTGCAGCTTCTTCAACAACTCCATCTCATAGTCCACAAGAATGAACTGCTTCTTCAGTTTCTCCACCATCCAATCCCATCTGGTGATCTTTCCTTTTCCTCTTCTATTCCTCTCTAACTGGACCTCCTTCCACCAAATACTAGCCTAGCCCTTCAATTTTGTTTTTGCAAACTTGACCCAGTCTGAGTCTTCCACATCTTCATACTCAAAATATTTCTCCATGTCATTGATTCAATCAATAAGCTGTTCTGGATTCAAATCTCTAGAATATGTAGAAACTTTGATCCTGGGCCTCTTTCCAATCTTAGAAATGGCCCTCAACAACCTAACTTCTGTAGGATCTCCTGCAGCTTCTTGTTCTTCCTTCGATAGCTCTTCTTCAGCTTCATCTTCACTTTCCTCTCTCCTTCTCGGCTCGAACCCTCTTCGTAGCTCCTCTTACAATGCATCTATTTGTCTTTGTAGGGCTCTAAAACCCTCCTCCATCAAAGCATTCCTCCCAATATGATTTCTTTGTGGAGGCATCTTGATCTCCATAGCAAACCCGCAACCTCAAGTCCTAGTGCAAACTGCCTCACGGTCAGCGATCTGTCTACACACTCAGGAACCCTCGCTCTGATATCACTTGATGAAGGCGGTAAATCATAAAACACACAACATAAATGGAACACAGAAAATAGAATATTTCTTTATTGATATGGGCAACTCATTACATTACAGAAGCTTAATTACAATAAGAGGAATCAATCTTCCATGGGCTGCAACACATTACAGCTTCCTATCCCAAGACTCTAGAATCATCTACCTTTTGTAACCCCAAATCAGCTAGGGTTTCTATTTTCTTGGCTATTCTTGACTCCACACTTGCCCCCTTAACTCTACTACTGCCCAGGGTTCCCAAAAATAGTTATTAATGGCCTTTTTGGAGGCCAACAACCTAATTTCAAAATTTGCTTCTCCCTTCAAAAATAGGTCAACTTCTGGGAGCCATAACTTTTGATCTGGGTGTCTGATTGACGAACCGTTTTATGTGTTGGAAAGCTCACAGAGTGCTCTATGTACTAACAATTGGCTTTTCTAGTTCCAACCATTTTTGGGCCCTTACGAGGCCATTTAGTGCCTCAAACCTGAGTTTGAATAATTTTTAGACATTTTTTGGGAAACAAAAACTTTAATATCTTTCATCTCGCAAATGATCTTTGTGTGATTCCTTTGCCAAAGGTCTTATTTTTTAGTTATGAAGGTTCTTGTAAATTTTCACTTCATTTCATGCCCAAATGCAAACTTTCTAAAAATAACAGGTTGCTATTTTTAGCAGTTTGGAAAAACTGAAAGTTCTACATCATTATTCAAGCGATTATGGAACCAGAACCACAAATTTTGAAAAGAAATGGAAAGAACATCAACAATTTTGAAACACATCTTTTTTTTTTGGTGATGCAAGATTGCCCTTACACCACTGGATGCTCCTGCATCAATCTACCAGATGAATAGTCAGCAAAACCTGCTGACCTTCCTGCTCTATTGCTAGAGCTAAAGCAGCGGACATCTAGAAATATAGATGAGCCATTTTTAAACCCTGGCATGTCATAAAAACATCCTCTTCATGTACTAATGATGGATCCTAAAGCAGCAAGTAAATCAACACATGTGGTCCAGGAGCTTATTCAAACCATCTTGTTTATGATTGTATTTAGTCTGATATGGAATGGCTTCATATCTTTAAGTTGATTTAAAGGTTTTAAATTGTGGAGGTATTTTAAGTTCTCCAAATGTGACCAGGCAAGCAAATTCTACATGCATAAGCGGAGGTTATTTGCAAACCAACCCATGGAAGAGGAAGAAAATCCAAGGTTTATCAACTGAATCTTCAGTAGCGTCTGGATTGGAGAGAGAGTTGGATGTAAATTATGCCCTGACATCTATTTCAGTGCAAATTAGTGTTCTTCAAGCACTTGAAGCATTGCTTACTGTGGGTGGAGCTTTGCACTCTAATTGCTGGAGAGCAAAAGTTGATTTGATTTTGGTTACTATAGTGATGAATGCACTGACAAATTTATCATGGCTAAAATTTTGCAATGAGGAAGATGTTTCTTTCTTTGAAGAACCAACATCTCATACTACAGCAAATTTTTAGCTTGTTACATACATAGCTCTTTTAGCATCACTACTATCTCCATGTTGTCATCGACCCCCTTATCTATCTCAAGGACTTGCACTATTTTGTAGAGGGAGACAAAAATCTAGAACAGAACTTGCAAAGTTTTGTGCTCATGCACTTTTAGCCCTTGAGCCACTTATTCATCCACGCATCCTTCCATATGGTGCCCCACCTACAGTGGTGGCTACTAGCATGGCATCAGGAAGAGGAATTGAAGGAAATATAGATTTAGATGTCCAAAAGTCTAGTATGTTCATTCTAAATTCAGATAGTGGTCCATTTATTTTTGGGCCTTGTAATATGGCTTTTGGGTCTTCAATAAAGATTGGTTAGCATAGCATGCAAGATGGAGAAGATGATTTCTATCGAGATGAAATATATATGGGATTGCTTAGAAATGGTGATGACTCAATTATTGATTAGAATAACCTCTATGACAACAATGAAATGTCGATTGAGAGTCTTGTTTAGTCATTGATAGAGAATGGAGAATTACACTACTCTCTAATTGATAAAATGGAGAACTTGAGTACAGTGAAACCTTCTGTTGATAGAAGTGTACATTCTATTACTGTTGGAGGTATCAGTAATCCCTATAATGAACCTGACATTAGAACTTTTACTAGGGATTCAGTGGAAACTGGTACAATTGAGCTTATGGGTATGTTTGAAGCTCACTGGGGCAAAGTTGATGCATCTCAAGATGCTTTGTTACCAATTTCTGGAAGTAAAACAATTGACAGTGCTATATCATCATTATCAGTACTAGTGGTAGCACTGATAGAGAATCTCCCTTATGAGCAAGCAAATGTAGGAACAACATCTAGTAGCAGGGATACTATTCTTGCGAGTCTTCAATGGCTATTCATACAAAAACTAATGTCGTGGAAGCAGTAGAAAGAGGTGCAATTATTCTTGAATCACAGTAGCGAAGTGAAACTACAATAGAAACAAAAGACCAACCAACAAGAAACTTACAACTCCCACCACATTTAACATCTCACTACATTTATTCTATTGTTGAATCAGATTCTGATGCAATCCCTGATATCATTGATGGTGATCCTGATATAGACTAATTTAGGCTTTATTCTTTGTATTAGTTTAGATAAATCCTCCTATTAATGCATTGCAGCTCACAGGCCTGTTGAATGGATCATTAGAAATGGTGCACAAAAGATGTGCTCTAGCTAATATTTGATCATTTTGTTTTTCTCTTGATCTTTACTTACAAGGGAGTTTTGTTATAGTTTTGGTAATTAATAACAAGGAATCCCTATTAGCAAGGGAAACCTTGTCTGCATGTTAGCCAATATAAATGGATTTTTTTTTGTTTTCCTAGAAGCCCAAGTGCTTGTACCTGTGGGTTTCTCATGATAATGCATGAAATAATCGATAGAAAATCAAGAATCCAAACTTCAAGGGAAAGTGGAAGGCTTCATTGATTAACAATCTTGAATTCAAGGATAATCCTAAGCTCTGTGTATTCCCCAATTTGAAATATGTTAGAATTGAGTTATGGCAAGTTAAATTAGAAAATTTATTTGATAATATGCTAGTGTCTGATGACCCTAAATATGCAAAGAAGTTAGTAGAGGAAACAATGATAAAGAATACAAAGATTCAGTGACAGATTTGTCTAAGAAAGATTCCATAACCAAAGTTTGAGTTATTTCAAAGAACACTACAGGTCCTAACAACCTGGAGATGCAGACAGTGTTCACCATGTACGAAGGATTTCTCAAGAAGAATTGGGAAAAAAGTTAATTCAGATGTGCATGCCTTAGTATATTTTTTTAGTTTTCATATGTACTTTGTTTTTAGTTTTGGACATTTTTACATGTACTTTTGCAATATGTAATTACATGTAAAAACAAGGAAAGTCCCAAATCAATAAGGACTCTTCTTGTTGAATAAGTCAAGTTAGTTGTATTTTCCCTATTTTTGCTCATGGTCTCTCATTATAAATAGAGAGGACCTCTTTCTAATTATTTACCTTTTAGTTATTGAAGAAAAACTCTGCCAAAATTGAGAAGCATTTTTTAGACTTTGTGTTCAATTTTGTAAATCAAGATTTTATCAATAATAAGAAAGCAAGTGAGCATTCAAACTTTGTTTTGGGAATCTACTTGTAGTGTATGAGAGATGTTCTTGTGTCTTTTCTCTTGCATCATCTTATGCAATTGATCAAATAACTATTGTGAATTCATATAATTTGGGAGGTGATCTAAAGCTAATTTTGGAGTCTTTGTACTGCAACATTGCCTTTGGAATTTATATTCTATGTTCTTGAGTAAAAGATATTGAAAAGACTTTGAGCTACTACTATCTTTTATGTTCATGTGATTTTATCATAGCATTCGGTGGAGACCTTGAGCTACACCTTATTCTATCAGTTTCTGTAAAGTACTGATTTTTCCAACAAGCATTCAAAACTAGAGTTAAACATAATTACTGCAATAAATCAAAGTAAAGTAAACTAACTTCCATTTTCATTCAGTCGAAAAGTAAATTTCATATTTCTAGAGAAAAAACAATAATTATATTCATAAGTTTAAAGTGCAATCATGATTACAACACATATAGATACATCTGAAGTCGATTACAGAGTATGTCATTAAACAATATTACAAATTTCAATAAGGGCATCAAGCCTTACAAATATTTAAACAATTGAAGTACAAGTTGATTAATATCATATCAATCCAAAGAGTAGTCCCCGACTGCCATCGACCAACCGGCCATCTACTGCATTGAAAGACAAGAACATGGTTCAAGCGCTTTTCTGCCCAACCACAAAGCATTGCACTTCCCCAGAATTCCTCAACTAAGGAATACCTAACCCTACTCGAAGGGACTAGCAACCCATAAACAAGTGCAGGGTGGAATCTAGTGTGTGCCTATTAATCTACATGCACTACTATCATGAATGCAGAATCACATCAATAGTATATGGCAGGGAAAAATATAACATAAACTAGGCAATTATCCATCTTTTTCAATGGTGCATGTGTCTATTCTAACATTCCAATCACTTTGGCCAAAGCATTTAAACTGATGTAACAGTATGTAAGTTTTGAAAAGGAAAACTAACTCCCTTGTTATCCCATATTCGACACCCGTCCCGGAAGACAATCTTTCCCAATATTCTAACCAAGTGACAAAGATAAGCAAACAAAGTAACTAATCTCACTTCACACATAATAATCATCATTTGATAGAAACTTTTAAGAAGAAAACGAAAAGATTTTTACTCATTTCCTTTTCATGACACAATTCAATGAGAAGAAGAAGAAAAATAAACTCTATTTGAGAAAACATAAGTATGAGAGAAAAATTGATTCATTTAAGTATAATTTAGAATTTTATTTGATTCAAAAAGATATTAATTGCTTCTATGATGACTAAAGTTTTAAACAATGATTGTTGCATTAATAAAGAACAAGAAAGTTTTCTACCTGACCGACTTTGTATCGGTAATACTTCTAAGTTAATGATCATTAAAAATGAAGAAAGTTAATCCCACTATAATTTCATAAGTGTTTTCATACATAGGTACATAATGATAACACTATTTGTTTCCAATATACTTCCTTGAAAGAAACATTAAAATTTCATCATGATTGTAAGATCTTTCAAAGAAAAACAATGAATCAGTTTAACTATTCAGTCATATCATTTTTTTTAATGAGATTAGCAGGTCAGAGTTAAACAAGTCTAGTTATCTAATTAAGAGCTTTCACTATTTTAAATATCATCCACTTCAATGGTCAAACAATTTAATACAATTTTTCATACAGTTTGATTTGATCTATTCACTTCCTAGATTTACATCATACGGAGAATGGTTTGTATTATACAGAGAATGTTTATATTATACAAGAACGGTATTCTAATACAGGAAATGACTTTCAACATACAATGATTCGGCATATAACATATAGGGAACGTTTTGTATATATACAAAGAGTGTTATATTACTCAAAGACAATTCAATTTACAAGAGAACGATTTAAATTAAATAGAGATTGATTTATATCATACTAATGACGTTTTAAATCATGCAAAGATTGTTATGTTCGAATAGAGGTGATTTTATATTATACAGAGAATGGCTTGATAGAGGAGGTCGATTCTCTTAAAGAGATTGCCGATTTAAATGATATCCTCAAAAAAGATCTCAATAAACATTGATGAGTAAGCAAAAGGAATCAGCTATCTCTATATAATGGATTGGCTATCATATTACAGTAAATGGCAATTGGTATACAGTAAATGGCCTTAACTATACAGTAAAGACATCAAAAACAAATACCAAACATCATTTCCTAGACAGAGATCGGCATTCAATATAACCTTTTAAAGAGGAATACCTGTTCCATTTAAGACCGATCTAGAGAATGATGTTATTCTTGCCAATCTTCCCTAATCTCGATCTCTCTAAATACTAGTTTGCTCTTTTTGTTTTTGGTTTCCCTTCTGCCATCCATCCTACTATTTTCTTACCCTACCTTTCTTTTATATCATCTCAAGATTTTTTTTAACCCTAATTATTCTTTTGCCTCCCTGTCCATGCAAAATTTTAAGTGTTAGTATTTCCCCCCCATTTGCATGTCGATCATGCAATCCCTTAATAAATAAGACTAAAAAGTTAAAACTCCAAGTTCTTTTATTTAGATTCCTTAATTAGAGAAGAAAGATATAAGTCTAAAATTCTATTGTTTTCCTTTTTATGCAAATATGAAAATCATAATTGCTACTTTGCAATAGAATATATATATTTTAAAACAAAATAAGCAATTAATTTAATAATTTAAATATATATGTGGGTAGTTGGGCGAGAATCTTTCCACACTTCATGTTGTGGAAGGACCGGGGTCTTTAAGGTGTCAGATGGTTTGTGATTTGGCAGCCAACTCATCTCCCTCGGTGGGCACTTCTTTCACTTTTAATCATTACCGGTGAAAGTTTCAAGAAGGCTAGCACTTTGAAATATGTGGCCTATAGCAAACAACAACAGATGTCTTGTTTTCTTCTAGCCACATCTCCTTCCCCTATTTTCTTTCAGCAATGGCAGGTGGCGCTGGTTCAGGTTTTGTTATGAGGATTGCTACAGAGGGGTTAATCTGTCTGGGCTTCGAGACTTCGGTGCAATTGGAGAGCTCCGTGAGGCAATTAGCCTTCAAGGGGCCTATCATGGACCAAAGGCTGAAAATAATTATCAAGGTGAACGATGATCTTCTGCTACTAGGAGCGAAGGTGGTGCTAGGAAAGAAGTTTTTGGAGGATGGGAAATTATTTAAGGTGGATACCACTGGTGTCTCTTGTTTCCTTGCTTCAATTCTAGATGCAGGCATTCCTAAACTGAGAGCAGGGCTACTGGCATGGCGTGTGTTCATCAATAAGCTTTTGGTTGGGCTAGAGGAGATTCTTCAGGTAGCTAAGCCGTGTATGGGTATTCCAAGGCCGATGGACTTCCACCTCCTGGAGGATGATGGAGCAGTGGTGCGTTTCTTCCCTTTCCTGCTCGACATCAAGGGCATGCCACTCATCTTGCATAGAGAATAGATCAATCTAGGTGTGGAATTTCTTTTCAAAATGCTGCAAATAGACCCTCACGGCTCCTTCAATTGGATTCCTAAATTTAGAGCCAAGGCAGAGGAATTGGGCTTTGAATAAGCTGTCCATTTGGCTTGCGCTTCCTATTTCTAAGCTGTGTATAGGGTTTCTTTGATGTAGGGCTATGTTTAATAGTTTCTTATATAGGTGTTTCTTCTCTATTTCAAATGATATCAGTGTAATGGTTGGGTTTTTTATAGCTAGTTTCAGTGGTGGGGGCAATAGGATGTCCTGTTTTGGAGAAAGTCAGCCCTTTGTGGCAATTTTGGGTTTTACAGAGCCTACATGGTCACCTTGAATAGGTAGCAGTGAAGGGTGCAAGGTTGGGTCTTATCTTGGTAAATAGTTAAAATCTACCTGTGTGGCAGCAACGAATTGTAAATTTCTCTTTATTAATACAATATATCCATGCTTACGAATCAAAAAAAAAAATTAAATATATATATATACAAATATCCTACTAATTTTTTTCATATTATTTTCGATTCTATATACTTAATTATTTGTAAATACTTCATAATTAACAAACTAACATTAGTTTTTTTAGAATTCATTTAAATGCATAAATGAAATAGGTATAAATATATTTTTCTAAAGTTATCATTTTTAATTCCATATATTTCTGTTTAGATCCTTCAGAAATTCTAACTAGTTTTATTTAACTTTACATGTATCAGATTTTGTTTTGAAATGAGAAAGAAGAAGATAGATCCAAACAAGAAATTTGTGAACATCCATAAATAAACATTTAACAAACAAGAATGAAATACAATTATTCACCAAAGCTTTATGCACTCGTCGAAATAAACATTCATTAAAACACGCATGCAATGCAATCTAAGTGAGTGTGTGAAAACACCAGATAAAACCTGACATTTGTTGCCACGAAGCTAGAACCCCCCTACCTGAACCATGTCCTTGTCTTCAACAAGACTGCAAAACTCAAACTCATAGAACCATCAATATGTTAGTCTTAATATAGCTGAAGTGATCAAATTTAACCAACAATGTAATTATTGCATTTAACCATTCAATCAAATATGAAAAGTATGAGACATGACATCCTTCCCCAGTTGGAAGAGACATCATCTCGATGTCTTATTACATCAACCAAACAATAATATATAAAAACAATAATGCATCATCTTCTAAGTATCAAAGTATCTGAATATGCATGTAAATAAAATATCTAATCTAATTTCCTAAATGCGGAAAAGATCTATCAATATCAGAAGCATCCTCCCAAGTAGCACTGTCCACTGAATATTGGTCCCACTGGACCTTATACTGCACTATGTCTCAATTACACAACTTAACGTTACGCTTCTCCAAGACTCAAATGGGCTCCACTAGCACCACTCCTAGATCCTGTACCTGCAAAGCACACCAATCAAGAATATGCAAAACATTAGGATGATAAGGTTTGAGCAATGACACATGAAAAACATTATGGATCTTGGTGAGAGCTGGTGGCAGAGCAAGTCTATATGCAACTGGATTGATCACTTCAAGAACGTCAAAAGGTCCTACAAATCCTGGAGCTAGTTTGGATGCCTTGCCAAATGAAATCAAACTCTTATGCGGCTTGACCTTTAAAAACACTTTGTCACCCACTGAGAATTGCCTAAAAGTCATGTTCTTATCTACATAACTCTTCTATCTATTCGAGGCTTGCTTCAATTTCTCTTTGATTAGCCTCATCTAATTTTCCATTTCTTTTAACATGTCAAGTCCAACTACTATTCAATCTTCAACCCTGGCCCAACTAATTGGAGTTCTACATTTGCACCCATAAGGAGCCTCAAATGGTGCCATTCCTAAAGATGCATGGTAGGAATTATTATAAGCAAACTCTACCAATGCTAGATATTCCTCTCATTTGTACTATTGATCCATACAGTACATCCTTAGAAGATCCTCCACTACTTGGTTGACTTTCTCTATCTAACCATCTATTTTTGGGTGATAAGTTGTACTAAAGTTCAACTTAGTTCCCAATGCTACATTAAACATGGTCCAAAACCTAGAGGTCACTCCTGGGTATCCAGAATATTGAGCACTATGAATCTCCTTGAGAACCAACTTCCTCAATTCACCTAAATCTGGGATATACATCCTCCCTTGATATCTCAAAAGCCCATCTGATTCTATGACATACCCATCAAACCGATGATCTGTGGGGTCTACTTCTAATTCTTGTTTAACCCGTTCATAATACTCATCCCCTTGCAAGTTTTGAATTACTTGCTATCTCAAATTGGTTCTAGTAGTCACCATTGTAGCCAGATGTCATTTCCTGATGAGAGCATCTACTACCCTATTCTCTTTACCTTTTATGTACTCTATTCCAAAATCATATTCACTAAGGAATTCTAGCCATCTTCTCTATCGTGCATTAAGATTAGGTTGGGTGAAGATATATTTGAGCCCTAGATGATCTGTCTTAAGCTCAAATGGTTTACCCAAGAGATAGTGCCTCCACATCTGCAATGCATGAACAATGGCAGCCAACTCGAGATCATGAGGTGCGTAGTTTAACTCATGCAGTTTTAACTTCCTGGATTCATATGCCACCACTTTCTCATGTTGCATCAACACTCCTCCCAAACATTCACTAGATGCATCTGTTATGACTATGAAGTGTCCATTCAGATCAGGTATGGTCAGGATAGGTGCTAACGTGAGTTTCTCTTTCAACAATTGGAAAGCTTGTTCACATTTATCTATCCAATTGAACTTTTTACCCTTCTTCTGCAACAAGGTTATGGGTGCTACAACTATCGAGAATCCCTCTACAAATTTCCTATAGTATCTTGCCAACCCCATAAAGCTTCTAACCTTAGTCATAGTCTATGGTAGGCCATTCTATTATTGCCTTGATCTTTTTAGGATTCACCGCTATCCCATCTACTGAAATTACGTGGCCAAGATAGTGCACTTTACCCTAGTAAAATGTGCACTTAGATAACTTGCCAAAAAGTTTCCTTTCTCTCAAACGCTACAAGACTATTCTCAAGTGTCTTTCATGCTCCTCTACTAATTTTGAATAAATTAGAATGTCATCTAAGAAGACCAACACAAATTCATCTAGACAATCCCTGAACACACTGTTCATCAAATTCATAAAGGTTGTTGGTACATTAGTTAACCCGAATGGTACTACTGTGAACTCGTAGTGACCATATCGTGTTCTGAATGTTGTTTTAGGGATATCCTCATATTTAATTTGTAACTGATGATACCCAGATCTAAGATCTATTTTAGAGAATACTTTTGCACCTTTCATCTGGTCGAACAACTCATCTATCATTGGAAGTAGATATTTGTTCTTCTATATGCCTAAAAATGACACGATTCAGTCTAAATAAATATTCTTAATATTTATTCCCTTCTAATTTTTCTATCAATAAATAAATAAATAAATTATATATTTGATTCACATTCCTCTAAGTTAATTAAATATCAAAATATTTAATTACCCCTTCTAAGGTCAATAATTAAATAAATTCCTTTATTTAATTTAATTCTTCCAAACAAATTAAATAATTCTTAAATCATTTAATTAAATCAAATCATTCTTCCAAATTTGAATAAATCATTTAAATTTATTTAAAATCCTCTCAATCTCTAAAAATAAAATATAATCAAATATTTTATTTATTCTTCCAAATCAGGCACAACAATTAAATAAATTTATTTATTTAATTTTCTTTCTTATTTTTGAAATCTTCTAAAAATAAATCTTCCTTGTCATGCAAAAGCAAAAGTTGAGTTATTAATTTAAAACAGCCTTGTTTTTATCAACAAACTCTTAAATTAGAATAAAACATTCTAATTTTGTGATAGCAAATCTTATCTTTGTCATGAAAGCAATTAACTCAAAGAGAATAGATTTTTTTATGACACTTGTCTTCTTTCTATTTGTACACATCCTCTCAAGTCTTCTCCTCCATTGATCTTCTTATTTCTTCTACACCATTGATCCTCTCTCTCATGAGTCTATAAATACAGCCCTCTTCTTCCATTTCTATAACGAAGCTTTCAAGTAAACTTATGCTGCAGAATCCATAGCACACCATTGGCACCCCCACTCTCACATCATTTATTATCCATCTCATATTGTGTTGAAGCTCATCTTCAACACAACAAGTATCCAAGCCATTTCTCCTTTGTCATCTTGAGGAATCAAAGCAAGGAAGCAAGCTTCCTGAGGGCTACATTCATCACCAAAGATCAAACGAGAATAGGCGAGCAATGGAAATCACAAGGTAACAGAGGTTGTAAGTATCATTTCCTTATTTTTAATTTTTATTATTTGCATATTTCATTGATGTTATTGGGTTTATATTCATTTAAATTATTATCCCCTTTTACCCATTACATTTCTGGCACCCACCATGGGGCATTTGCCCCAAATCTAACCAAAAAACTGAGTTTTTGAGTGACAGATTCCATTCAGATTTCATACAGGCTTCAAACAGGTTCAATTGGTGCATCTAATCGATCCCAAGGTGCATCTGAGCATTGTTCCAGCACATGCAACATTTCAGCACATACATCCTCCAAGGCGACACATCTACAACCTTTTTCGGTGCCTACGATATTTTGGCGCATATACCCCCAGACACACTGCTTACATCCTTTAGAATGATGCTGTTGATAACTGAGAGGGGGGGGGTGAATCAGTTATCCTAATTATTTCCCTTATTGAACTTTCCTTTTAATTGAAGCAGCATAAAATCAAACACAAAACATTAACCATGAAGTAAGAAACACATGACACAGTATTTTTGACGTGGAAACCCTGTTAAGGGAGAAAACCACGGGGTGATTAACCCAAGAATTATTCTCTGTTAGAAGAATAGGAAATTACAAAAATGGCACTTGCCAATTAGGGCTCACTGCCCGAGCACACTACTCACAAGAGGCCCACTGCCTACAAGAAGACACACTGTCTACAAAGTGATGATAATCACAGTCTTGAACTGATTGGAAGCATCTGCATATGCTGGAGTTCAGTTCCGGTTAGGCTCAGTACACTGATCTGCTGCACTTCATCTTTCCTCTGTTCTTTGTTCTGCTATCTTTCACATACCGGATCCTTTTTGCTACCTCTGCACTTTCTCTGGACTTATTCGCATATCTCACTACATCCACACACACTTCACAACTAAATCCATCCTCTATATATATCCGCACAAGTAGTTTCATCACCTTTCTAGTCGGCATCCGGAACAGTCTTAGTTTCTTACAAACTCTCATTCTGTCGGCTGAATCCTTCCTCACCAAGCAATGCGGATCAAGCATATACTTGTAGATATCATTAATCATGTCGGCCAAACATGATTCATGCCTTCACAACCTCTGTCATCAACAGTAACCCATCCGGAAAGTAGTCTGATACTCTGCCAGTCAGTTCTTCCTCTGTTTTCACTGTCTCTCAGGAATCCGGTACTCAACCATCACCGGAGGCTAAATCCTTGGAATATACCACTCAAGGTAGTCCTCTTGACTTCCCCAAATCCGCACTGCACCAAGACACTTCCTCTGAGAGGTCCAGACCAATCTGTCGGACCTTGCCACATGCTCTGTTCTTCTTTACCGGACCACAACTTTCTTTATTCTGACTTCCGGTAGAGACACATCATGACTTGCGGATATGTGGGATGACCTTTGTTGCCATCAATGACAACAACCATGAATCCATATAGTGTCTCTTGCCAACAGATGCATCCATAGAAACAGTGCATATGTCCTTTATTCCTACGCTTTTGACACCTGTCTTAGCGCATTTGTAATTCTACGCTCATAGTCTTTGTTTCTGCACATACAAACCATGAAGTTGCTCATCTATTCTTCTCAGTGATTCTAGGGATTTCTTGCATGTTTTCTAACACTGACATTTGTCTTGTAGGATTGATTTTCTTTGATTTTTATGCAGGGTTAAGAGCTGGATAGTTTCATTTTCCTAAAAAAAAAGAACACATCTTATATTAATTAGGAGGAAAAAAATTTTAAAAATGTATGCATGCAAATCTCACGTAGTTCTTAACTAGGAGGGTAGTAACGAACATCATTGCTATTTTTGCATTATTGCTATCTCTCTTAGTTTAAAACATTGCTATCTTACAAAAGGAAAGAACCATTGCTATCTTTAACCACTTCAAAGTTAACAACTATGTGAGTGCCCAAGGAGATAACACATATAGTTTTTTTTATTTTAATAGGATTAGATAAACCACTATTTTCTGTGGCTATTGAATGACAATAGGCTTATGCTCTCCCCTTTACTAGGTGACCAGGATGCCAGACTTGTTATTCTTTGTGTATAACCTTTAGAGGGGCCTGCCCTTGGATGCCCACCTATCCAAGTGGGAACAACCCTAAGTGGAAACAGGCTAAATCCAAGCCCTACCAATCCACTATAAATAAATTGTGCTTGAGGCGAAAGCTTCCTGCAACGAGTGCTGCTATGTTACACTGACAACCAACCTCCCCCAAAACCCTCCAAGGCATAACCCTTGGAGGCTGGGAGACTCCATAACGAAGAGTAGCGTTGTCGCACATGTAACCACTCGAATGGTTGCCTTGACTACTTAGCCATTGTTTAGTGTACCAAAATCCTCTATTTTTTGGCACAAAAGGTGGAAGCTTTGAAGCGGCCCTGATTCATGTGATTCTTAGTAAAGGTAGCAGGGACAATCCTAAGGTTAAGTGGGGGTATGAGCCTAAGGAAACCCAGATCTGGTATGCGTGAGAAGTGAGTGCCATGGAGAGGAGCCAGTGCTACCAGATCCTGAAGCTACACGCTTTAAATATGCACAGCTAGGGGACTCAACAAATATTGTCTTTTCCAACCTAGGTTGTAATTGTTCTTGTGTCAAAAAGTCCACAAAAATACAAAAAAATAATAAAAGATAAAAATCATGAAAACTTCTCTGCGTTTGTTGTGTCTTTATCTACCATAATTGAAAATCAAAAGCAAAAAAAGACCAAGTTTTCAACCAAAAACAAAAACGTGCCAAAGGGAAATAACTGCAAAAGCATTCAAAAAACTAGAGTTGCACATATACATTCTGAAGCTATGCATATATCTTGACCTACTGCACATTTGTACCAACTTCCTGTGCTTTTGCTACCTATTCCTGTGCATTTATTCTCTACCAGAACTGCACATCTACTTCAACCTATAGCGCATTTACTTTCTGAAACCGCGCATTTGTAGTTGCTCATCTATCACAGTAATCTTTTCCAATCTTGTGTCAATTTCTGTAGAGATGGCAAACCAATTAGAATATATTGCTTAAACACTCCAATATCTATAATTGCAAATAAACTTAGGTCCCTCACCCCAAGATTGTATAGCAATTGCTCAATAAATCCAAGTCTTACAATAAGAAATGGCAATCTTGCAAGTTGAACATGCCAGTACCAGCTACACCTCGCCCCAAAATCGTATATCCTTTTACCATACTTGTGACAAGGCAAGCACCACGCCAAGTTGGAAATCATATACCACCCCCTCTACTAGTCCTCCTTCACTATCTTCTATGACACCTATCCCAAAACATACCAGTCCTACACCAACACTACCATCTAGTTCCTCAAACTCTAAATGGACAACCAAAAAAGAATCAGATGAGTTTTGGGAAAAATGTTTTCTAAATTTATACAGCAAAATAAAATCTATGGATTGTACTCCTACACCTATGAAGGATGTGATCCAAGGACTACCAGCAAAGAGTCAACCATGTTGCCAAAATCTGGTCCTTGACCTTACAAAAGATGCTTCCAATAAAATGTCAAATCCTACAACCCCTTCATGTGATCCTTAACCCCTTGAGCTTATCATAGAGTCTCCTACCATGAAACCAAGTCAAGAGCTATTGTACCTTCATGTCAATAACCATTAAGAACATGTCAAGCCTATCCAAGAGCTATCCACTTCCATTCAAGCACATCAATAGTTATGTCAAGAGCACACCTTAGAGCATGTGGAAACATCCACCCTTTGTCTAAATCAAGATCAAAGCAACCCCATCCAATTCCAATCTATTCATAACATATATCTCCTCCACGATCAAGATAATCCCTATGAAGAAGTTATCCATGAGCAACTTGATCCTATACATGAAGAAGAAATCCAATTCCAACCCATCCATAACCTATATCTCTTCTATGATTAAGATACTATCTTTTATGAAGAAGCTATCCATGAACAACTTGATCCCATGCCCATCCATAAGCTATATCTTTTCTATGATCAAGATACTATCGTTGATGAACAACCTACACATGAACAACTTCATCCCATACCCATTCATGAGCAAGAAACCTCCATTACTCCTATCTATCTTCCATCTAGTCTTATCCATGATCCAACAACTTCCACTTCCCTTAATGAGACACTTGCTTCCCAAGTGCACATGGATGATCAACCCAATAACTTGGACCCTAAAGAGCATAATGATAATCAAAATCCTAATGATTCTGCACCATCCATTATGGGCCATGCTACAAATCCCCCACCATATATCCTTGGTCTCACTACCTTCATGCATGAATGTTCTTCCTTAGGAGAATAGAAACTGTTATCTACCTCTTCACCTTCTCCATCCAATAAGGAACTCACTGCTAGTACACCTATACATAATCCCATGGTCCACCTCATACTCCAGAATATGAACTATCAGGGTAAAGGCTTAGGCCTTCATGAACAAGGTATTTTAGAGCCCGTCCATGTCAATATTCCTCCACCTTCATATGGCCTTGCATACATACCCCAAGATGAACAATCTCAAGATGTTGGTACTTCCTCCACTCCTCCTAAGTCTACCACTTTCCATCACAAATCCTATCATATCCCTAAAATATATGTCACCATTCCACCTCCATCTTCCTACAATTGTCAAAAGCATGTGACCATACACCTTCCACCATCCAATCTACCTCCACTACTTCCAAATCCTAACACCCCTCCGTGCATTTTACCACCACTTCTTCTAACACCTTATCCATCCATCTATAAATCTTCTAACAACCCCAATCATGGCTAGCAGATGCACATGATGTCTAAACAAAAAGCTTCCACCAACCTCACTTCCACCATCCCAAGGGAATTCAACATCAAAAATGTGGATGCCTCTACCTATAAAATCAAAAATCCTAAGAGTCCTCATGACCTAGGATACAAAAGCCAAGAATCAAAGAATTATCCATATCAAAAGCTACATATACCCAAGCCCATACCTGCACAAACAAAGTCTAGAAGAAAAATGGTTTGGGTATCTAAGCAAAGAGCTATCAAATTAAATGAGGTATCCACCTCTCAAGCATCCAAATCACCCATTTTCTCTTCCATCCAAAAGTATCACATCCTTCCATCCCACATGACAAGCAAAAATCAGAAAAATACTAAGTCTATGTGGGTCCCTAAATTCCTAAATCATTCATCCACCAAGCAAAAATCTCCATTGCTTCCCACACCACCTACCTATCATAAGCTTCAATGTTTATCATAGTATGTGCAACCATTGGTCATGGTTCCCTTCCATTCCACAACATCTCTGTATAACTCCATCTCCCCTCCCTTCCACTACTATCCTACATATCTTCTCCATCCTACTCCCATGGTCCATGCTTTTGCATAAGCTTTCCATTCATTTTTTGCATTATCCTCCACTATCGTACCTTCCATAATCCACTATTGCACCCTCCATAATCCAATATCTACCATTCTCTATCTCACTTTCATGCAATCCTCTACCAACATCTATGAGCACACTAGACATGGTCCATGCAATAGCATCCATCTAGCGGGACTATCACCTTTCAAGGAACTAGATACTTGTGTCTCTCCTTATCCATATCCACCTTCTCCTATCTAAATATTCAAAAAAAAAAAATCCCTTCATCCAACAGTGAAAATCTGCCAAACAGGCACCTTGGATAAGTACCATGATGAAAACCTGGCAAATAGGCGTCATGTGTAAAGTTGATCTCCTATGTCACCTACACTTGGAGGCACCTTGTCTCATCAGCATATTACTTTTCTCCTACCATTTCCTTCCATACTGTTTCCTATCCTATCCTCCTTTTTCTATCATTACATACCTATCCTGTCGTGTCCATCCATCCTAAATCTTTCTTTCCTCTTTTTTTGATCTTGATAAAGATTGGGGGCACAATGTTGACAAATGTTTTAGATGTCTCTTGACATACCTTATCCCTCCAAACCATGCAAATCCTTCATTATCCTCTCATCCTCCTCCTTCGTCTTAAGCATTGTCATGAAAAATCCTAAGTACTCTACCTACAATGGGGCACATTATTCCTATACGACATAGTCCTTGAAGATCACATCCTTGTTTCCTTCTACCTACCCTGCCATTGATTCCTTATCATCCATCCATCTACATATCCGTGGTGTTTCCTTGTCATCAGTATCATCCAATCCATATTTGTTCCATATCTTATCCATATCTGTTCCATCATCTAATCCATATCTGGTCCATATATGTTCCATATCATGTCTTATTTGATCCATATTTGTTACATATCATGTCTTATCTGATCCATATCTGTTCCATGTTGTGTCTTATCTAATCCATATTTGTTCCATAATGTGTCTCATCTAATCCATATCTTAGGTCCATCGAAGTCACCCCAAACTATGTTGCCTCTACGTCATCACGTAGGCAAGGCCATTATTCAAATGCACACCTGAGGCTCCACTGTCCCATGTCTAGTCCATGTCTAGTCCTTCTATCTATCTGAGTCCACGCCACTTTTTATCACCTAGGTCTTAGGTCCATTAGGGTTTACGCCAAACTATGTTGCCTATGTGTCGTCACGTAGGCAAGGCCATTAAAAAATGAGCCCTCGAGGCACCAGGTCAGTCCCTTAAGGTTCGTCTCACCAATAAGGATTGTGGAATCTTTCACCAGGCAAGCAAGCGCAAACAAAAACCCACTCTTTTCAAGTAGAAATCTTGACACAGAACATCAACCTATCCAAAGCAAAGCAGAATACCATACCAAAACACTCAAACTAGCTCTATATCAATTATGGCAAGAAGACACATCTACTGCAAGAATGCTTTGTGTTTTTATATCAGTTAACTTACAAGGTCTTGATTTTTTTATTATTATGTCTTTCTATGCTACTCCAGGATGTCAAAAGCTAGAGATGCTATGATGGAGGCATAATCATTTTCTTTGTCTGGTATTTGTGGATCAAACTTTAGTAATGTGATGACTTTTGTCTAACGACATGATCAGTAAAAGATCATCGAGGACTTTCGAAGGTCTGAGCATGAAAAGGGGCAATCCTTATCTGTTGAAATGCAAGAAATACTCAAGTCATCTAGATTCAATTTTGACTAGATGATTGTATTAACTTGCTATATCAAAATCCAAGTAAGTAATACTCAGGTCATCTTGGTTTAAATATACCTAGATGCTTGTATTTTCTTACAACATAATAAATGCCCAATGATGAAATAAGCACTTCAAAATACTTGCACCATCAAGATGTCAAAAGCAAACACCATTCACATCCATTATACATCCATAAAAGCATCCATACCATACCCCATGCAATAAAGGTACAACAATGCAGAGTATCAATACAAATAAAAGCTTGTGAGGTCTTCTGTCGAGTCATTTTTCTATCATCACATCTTTCATCCTTGTCCAGTCAATTTGAGCAATGATCCACATGTAAGTCCATCCTTAATCCATACCAATCAAGTCAATTCAATCTTGTCAAATTACCCAAGCGCCCTCAGTTGTCTTGATCCTTGTCTGGTTGTAAACCAACTCGATCAGTTAATCAAACATTTATCTTATACAGGATGTAACATCGTCGAAATCAGACCAATACACGCGTCTTGCATGACATGTTTCATTTCCTTAAACCAGACACTATCCTATCATGTTGCTATAGGGATATATCATTCCTCGCCATGACAACACTGTCGTATATCATTATCAGTATACCATTGGTTTACCTCTCGACAGGGGCAATACCTTGTTTGTTCTTATATCATTTGTGCATACTTTCTTACTTGCTTGTGTGTGTTATCATTCTATCTTGCATCACGTATCATTCATCTCTTTCTTCATCCTACCCTATTTTTCACCTTCATCTTCATGAGATTGTTCGTCTCACGCCTTCTGCCTTCTTCATCGTGAGATTGTCTGTCTCACGCCCTCGAATCTCTCTCCTCGGCCAATCTCCCGAGGGGGCATCCTCACCCTATCTTTCCATTGCCATCTTTTTCTTCTATCTATACCTTAGCTTCTTTGAAATGATGTTACTCGACACAAATCTCATCATCTCAAACATCACATCAAAGAGGGGCAAAATGTATACGCCTAAAAATGACACAATTCAGTCTAAATAAATATTTGTAATATTTATTCCCTTCTAATTCTTCTATCAATAAATAAATAAATAAATTTATTTATTTGATTCACATTCCTCTAAGTTAATTAAATATTAAAATATTTAATTACCTCTTCTAAGGTCAATAATTAAATAAATTTCTTTATTCAATTTAATTCTTCCAAACAAATTAAATAATTCCTAAATTATTTAATTAAATCAAATCATTCTTCCAAATTTGAATAAATCAATTAAATTTATTTAAAATCCTCTCAATCTCTGAAAATAAAATATAATCAAATATTTTATTTATTCTTCCAAATCATGCACAACAATTAAATATATTTATTTATTTAATTTGCTTTCTTATCTTCCAAATCTTCTGAAAATAAATCTTCCTTCTCATGCAAAAGAAAAAGTTAAGTTATTGATTTAAAACAGCCTTGTTTTTATCAACAAACTCTTAAATTAGAATAAAACATTCTAATTTTGTGAAAACAAATCTTATCTTTGTCATGAAAGCAATTAACTCAAAGAGAATAGCTTTTTTTATGACACTTGTCTTCTTTCTATTTCCGCACATCCTCTCAAGTCTTCTACTCCATTGATCTTCTTATTTCTTCTACACCATTGATCCTCTCTCTCATGAGTCTATAAATACAACCTTCTTCTTCCATTTCTATAACGAAGCTTTCAAGTAAACTTATGCTGTAAAATCCATAGCGCGGCATTGGCACCCCCACTCTCATATCATTTGTTATCCATCTCATATTGTGTTGAAGCTCATCTTCAACACAACAAGTATCCAAGCCATTTCTCCTTTGTCATCTTGAGGAATCAAAGAAAGGAAGCAAGCTTCCTAAGGGCTACATTCATCACCAATGATCAAACGAGAATAGGCAAGCAATGGAAATCGCGAGGTAACAGAGGTTTTAAGTATCATTTCCTTATTTTTAATCTTTATTATTTGCACATTTCATTAATGTTATTGGGTTTATATTCATTTAAATTATTATCCCATTTTACCCATTACATTTCTTAATAGTGGCTTTGTTGAGCATTCTGTAGTCAATGCACAACCTCAATGTTCCATCCTTCTTCTTTATGAAGATGACTGGTGCGCCCCAAGGTGACACACTAGGTCTGATAAACCCTTGTTTTAATAATTCTTCTAATTGTGCCTTAAGTTCATATAGTTATGTTGTGGTTATTAGGTAAGGTGCTTTAGACTATGGTTCAGTTCCTAGCATTAGATCAATAGAGGAATCAAATTCTCTTTTAGGTAGTAGTTATGTCAATTCATCACGAAAGACATCTTTGAATTCTCTAAAAATAGGATAGTTGTCACAAGATGGTTCCTGATTATATAAATCTCTTATCTTCACTGCATAGATAGAACAACCCTTTCTCTTAGCCTTTTTCAATTGCATAGTTGATATCTGTCTTAGCTTAAGGGGTGTTCTTAATCCATGAATTTCTACCTGATTCCCAAAGTCATCAAGGCATTTTACTATTTTCTCTTCACAATCTACTAAGGACTTATGTTCAAACAACCAATTGATTCCAAGAATCACATCATAAGATCCTAGAGGTGCAACATAAAGATTAACTTGTGTTTGAAAAGTAGGAAGATCTAATTCACTGCATACTAGACATGAATCTACTCTTTTCTCTGCATTGTTACCATACTACACCATCCAAGAATTTTCCATGTGTCTAGGTTTTATAGATAACTTAGCTACAATTTTGGATCAACAAAACATTCCGTAGCTCTCGTATCAATTAAAATAGAAACTGGAAGGCCAAAGAGCTTACCAGACATCTATATGGGTGTAGCTTGGAAATCCACCTGACGATGATCTACAGCTACATGAACCTAGTGTTGAGGAGCTCCCTGTCAATTTCCATCTCTCTGATTCTCTGTTCGACAAGGACATGCACTAGCATAGTGCTCTCCTCCACAAGTATAACATCTGTCTCTGGGTCCTTTGTGTCTAGTTGGCATGTCCCTCCTATTATTATTACCATTGTTGTCATTGTTACCTCTCTTATTGTTATTTCCACCTTGGTTCCCTATGTTCTTATCCTAATAGTTATTTCCTCTTTTAAGATTCCTTATCTGGTGCTTACTATTCCCTTGATTGCTACTACTACCCTTATTGCGACTATCACTCTAAAACCTTTTATTCCCATTCTTCACATCCTGACTCTTACAGTAATTTCAAATTTGCTATAGTTTCTACTCTTGTTTAGTAGCCTTTTCGAACACTTCATCCATGGTCAATGGATTATAAATATCAACATCTGATCCAATCTATGGTCTTAACCCCAAAATAAACTTATGAATCCTGAACCTTTCATTAAGCTGATACTGTGGAACATACTTCAACAGGTGAGAGAATTTCTCCTAATACTGAGTCACAGTCATACCTCCCTGAGTGAGGTTTTGGAATTCTATCATTTTCTTGTCAAAATAGAGCTATGGCAACCACCTCTTCCTGAAAAGCTCAAGGAAGTGGTCCAACTTAACTTCTCCTAGTAACAGTTTCTTTTTAGCCTTTTCATTGTCCCACCAAGTCGCTACTTCCCCAATAAGCTAATAGGATCCCCATATAGCTTTAGTTTCAACAAACAAGTCATGGAGGTCAAAGTATTTTTCCATATCAATAATCCATGCTTCAGCTCCATCACCTATAGTCTTACTGTCAAACTTAGGAGGTGTAACCTTTTTGAGATCCTTTCCTAACTCCTCAGTAATCTTGTTTCTATTGTTTCCATTCACTTCACCCTCAAGACCTCCATCTTCTTCTTTCCTTTCCTCAACCCTATTTCTCCCCATTCCTCTAATTTCGTATTCCATAGTGTTCATTCGGGTTGCCTGCTGAGTCAGAAGAGCTAGGATTTGAATCAATTGGTTATTATGACCATCATTATTATTATTTTTTGCCTCATTTCTATTTCCCTCATTATTATTCCCAGCATTAGCCCCTCCTGCATCAGCGCCAGCGTTGCTCCCAACATTGGCTTCTTCATTGTTTCCAGTGTCCGGATTATTGCTAGATCCTAGGGTCGCTGCCCTACATCTAGAATTTCTAGTGTTCATGATGAACTATCTAAAAAGAGTTGACAACTTTAGCGTAATAGTTCCAAAAAGGCCTAGAGTAGAACTTGGCTCTGATACCAAATGTAAAGTACTAATTTTTCCAACAAGCATTCAAAACTATAGTTAAACATAATTACTGCAGTAAATCAAAGTAAAGTAAACTAACTTCCATTTTCATTCAGTCGAAAAGTAAATTTGATATTTCTAGAGAAAAACAATAATTATATTCATAAGTTTAAAGTGCAATCATGATTACAACACATAAATGCATATGAAGTTGATTACAGAGTATGTCATTAAACACTATTGCAAATTTCAATAAGGGCATCAAGCCTTACAAATCTTTAGACAATAGAAGTACAAGTTGATTACTATCATATCAATCCAAAGAGTAGTCCTCGATGGCCATCGACCAACTGGCCATCTGCTACGTCAAAAGACAAGAACATGGTTCAGGCACTTTTCTGCCCAACCACGAAGCATTGCGCTTCCCCGGAATCCCTCAACTGAGGAATACCCAACCCTGCTCGAAGGGCCTAGCAACCTGTAAACAACTGCAGGGTGGAATCTGGTGTGTGCCTATCGATCTACATGCACTACTATCATGAATGTAGAATCACATCAATAGGATATGGCAGGGAAAAATATAACATAAACTAGGCAATTATCCATCTTTTCAATGGTGCATGTGTCTATTCTAACACTTCAATTGCTTTGGCCAAAGCATTTAAACCGATGTAATGGTATGTAAGTTTTGAAAAAGAAAACTTACTCCCCTGTTATCCCATATTCGACACCCATCCCGGAAGACAATCTTTCCCAATATTCTAACCAAATGACAAAGATAAGCAAACAAAGTAAACAATCTCACTTCACACATAATAATCATCATTTGACAAAAACTTTTAAGAAGACAATGAAGAGATTTTTACTCATTTCCTTTTCATGACACAATTCAATGAGAAGAAGAATAAAAATAAACTCTATTTGAGAAAACATAGGTATAAGAGAAAAATTGATTCATTTAAGTATAATTCAGAAGTTTATTTGATTCCAAAAGATATTAATTGCTTCTATGATGACTAAAGTTTTAAACAATGATTGTTGCGTTAATAAAGAACAAGAAGGTTTTCTACCTGACCAACTTTGTATAGGTAATACTTCTAAGTTAATGATCATTAAAAATGAAGAAAGTTAATCCCACTATAATTTCATAAGTGTTTTCATACATAGGTACATAATGATAACACTATTTGTTTCCAATATACTTCCTTGAAAGAAACATTAAAATTTCATCATGATTGTAAGATCTTTCAAAGAAAAATAATGAATTGGTTTAACTATTCAGTCATATCATTTTTTTTAATGAGATCAGTGGGTCAGAATTAAACAAGTTTAGTTATGTAATTTAGAGCTTTCACTATTTTAAATATCATCCACTTCAATGGTCAAACAATTCAATGCAATTTTTGATACGATTTGATTTGATCTATTCACTTCCTAGATTTACATCATACAGAGAATGGTTTATATTAAACAAAGAATGTTTATATTATACAAGAATGACATTCTAATATAGGAAACGACTTTCAACACACAATGATTTGGCATATAACATATAGGGAATGTTTTGTATATATACATAGAGTGTCATGTTACTTAGAGACGATTTAATTTACAAGAGAAAGATTTAAATTAAACAGAGATTGATTTATATCATACTAAGGATGTTTTAAATCATGCAAATATCATTTTGTTCAGACAGAGGTCATTTTATGTTATACAAAGAATGGCTTGATAGATGAGGCCAATTCTCTAAAAGAGATCACCGATTTACATGATATCATCTAAATGCATACCCAATACAAATAGAAATCGGCATCTAATACCTAGAATTCACTTTAATAATAGTATAGCGGCTTTTGAAAAGACGGAAGATGGCTTGCAAATAGATAGAGATTCGGTCCACATAATGTAGTGAATCAACTTTCATAATGTAGTAACGGCATCCACTATTAATAATGATTGGTATTCTTTTAAGAGTAATTGGCATACTCTAAACGAAGATTGGCATCAAAATAAAACACTAATCGATGTTCCATTTACAAAAATTGGCATATAGTAAAAAGTATACGGCTTTCAAGAGATAGAGAAATCACCATACAATAAAAAGTATACAAATTTCAAGAGACAGAGAAATCAACATAACTAAATATTAGATGAGTTACAATATACAGAAAACGTATTTCTTCATGCAATAATGGCATAACTAATAGTGATTCGTTATAAACATACAGGGAATGTTTTTACCTTACTCAGAGATTGTTTTATATTACAAAGCGAATGTTTATGTTATATAGGGAATGTTTTAATAATACAAAGAATGTTTATAATAGAGGAGGTCAATTCTCCTAAATAGATCTCCAATTTAAATGATATCCTCAAAAAGGCTCTCAATAAACATTGATGGGTAAGAAAAAGGAATCGGCTATCTCTATATAATGGATCGGCTATCATATTACAGTAAAAGGCAATTGGTATATAGTAAATGGCCTTAACTATATAGTAAAGACACATAAAAAAAAAATAGCAAACAACATTCCCTAGACAGAGATCAGCATTCAATATAACCTTTTAAAGAGGAATACATGTTCCAGTTAAGACCGATCTAGAGAATGATGTTATTCTTGCCAATCGTCCCTAATCTTGATCTCTCTGAATACTGGTTTGCTCCTTTTGTTTCTGGTTTCCCTTCTACCATCCATCCTACTATTTTCTTACCCTACCTTTCTTTTATATCATCTTAAGATTTTTTTTTTTAACCCTAATTATTCTTTTGCCTCCCCGTCCATGCAAAATTTTAAGTGTTAGTATTCCCCCCCCCCAATTTGCATGTCGATCATTCAATCCCTTAATAAATAAGATTAAAAAAATAAAACTACAAGTTCTTTTATTTGGATTCCTTAATTAGAGAAGAAAGATATTAGTCTAAAATTCTATTGTTTTCCTTTTTATGCAAATATGAAAATCATAATTGCTACTTTACAATTGAATATATATATTTTAAAACAAAATAAGCAATTAATTTAATAATTTAAATATATATATATACAAATATCCTACTAATTTTTTTCATATTATTTTTTATTCTATATACTTAATTATTTGTAAATACTTCATAATTAACAAACTAACATATATTTTTGTTTAGATCCTTCAGAAATTCTAACTAGTTTTATTTAACTTTACAGGTATCAGATTTTGTTTTGAAATGAACAAGAAGAAGACGGATCCAAACAAGAAATTTGCGAACATCCGTAAATATATGTTTAATGAACAAGAATGAAATGCAATTATTCACCAAAGCTTGATGCACTCGTCGAAATAAACATTCATTAAAACACGCATGCAATGCAATATAAGTGAGTGTGTGAAAACACCAGATAAAACCTGACATCTGTTGCCAGGAAGCTAGAACCCCCTACCTGAACCATGTCCTTGTCTTCGAAAAGATTGCAAAACTCAAACTCATAGAACCATCATTAAGTTAGTCACAATATAGTCGAAGTGATCAAATTTAACCAACAATGTAATTATTGCATTTAACCATTCAATCAAGTATGAAAAGTACAAGACGTGATAGTTTCTAATTCCAAGTCAGCAAAAGAAATTATGAAAGACTTTATGCTTCTGTGAATTTCTAGTTTATTTCATGTTGGTATCATTTTGAATATTCTTATGTTCATTCAATCTTGATATTGGTTATTATTGTTCCAATAAGTAGTTTGTGAGTTTATCATACATTGTAAAGATTAAGTTGAAACATCATTTCTGAAAAAAGAGAAATAGATGACATGGCACCATCCCCAAGTTAGTTTATAGTGTACATAAATCTAGTTAAGTACTTGTTGATTGTAGAGAGCAATAAGAAGGGAGCCTCCCCTTTCTAAGAGGAGAGATTAAATGTCATCATACTGTGGTTGATATAACCATTTTGCCTTCAGTTAGTTGAAGACAAAATATTCACCCAATAGTTTTTCATGACTGTACTAGGGATCGAATGCGCAACCAAGAGCCTCTTACTTTTGGTTGAAGCCTACCGGCCTCATTTTTTTGTAATATATTTTTGTTATATCTGCTTTATTGTTTGTTAAGAGTATGGTTGTCCAAGGTCCATGGGGAAATTCTTTTGGTCCTTTGAATTTGGCTCAACCTCTACATGAACTACCCCAAGGTTCGTGTAAGAATTTTCCCAAGTTCCACAGGGATGGTAAACAACATTCGGATGAGCACATTGCAGCATTCTACATTGCATGCGGTGTTCTCAGAGTTGAGTATGAAGATGTTTCTATGAGACTGTTTGTAGAAACACTCCAAGGTGTTGCAGCTGATTGCTTCTATCACCTTGCACTAGGAACTGTCACTAGATGGAATACACTTCGAACCCAGTTCGAAGCTAGATTCAATCCAGCAAAAGATGCTTATGCCTTGTTGGCCCAACTTAATCAATTGAAAAAGGAACCACATAAACCCATGCATGAATTTGTAGCAAAGTTCAATAAGCTAAAGAACAAGATCCCAACTGTTTCTCAACCCATAGTTGAGAACCTAAAATGCTTCTTCATCAATTCACAATTGTCGGAAGTAAGTTTTCTCTTACGAAGAGCAGTACCAGTTGGTCTTGCAATTGCTCAAAGTTTGGCAGTTGAAGTGGAGGAGGATTTGATCTTGGTAGGAAAGTTAAAGAAGTATTCTATTAGGCCTAGTGGGCAGTCCCCTTTGGCTTTACCTTCTACCAACATTACGGATCCTATAGTGCAAAAGTTGGCTGATGAGTTGTTAGCTCTAAAAAATAGATGTCATAAAGTTTGTCTGTTTCCTTCTACAAAGATATACCAAGGGGAACTTTTCCTAATTCTTCGAATTACCAAGGTAATGCTTCAAGGAATCAGAATCAAAACATGCTTCCTTCATCACAAGGAAGACTTGCTTTATAGGCACCACCTATGAATGCAATAATCTTCTATTATGAATTGGAGCAAGATGATCTTCTTCAATCAGAATATGATCAAGGAGAAGATGATGCTAATCTTTTCATGGAAGGTGAAGAGCAATTAGCTGGTGACTCTACCATCAGGTTCCTGAACTTCAAGAATGAAGTGGAAGAAAAAGATGTTTTTGGTGAATCTTATGTTGTTCTTACATGGTCACAGAACCAATTTAACCATCAAAATGTGGCTAGTAATAAACAAGTAAGTACAAAAGATCCTCTTACTTCATCCTCTATTCCTAAGGCCAGTATCCCCAATGTAAAAGCCCAAGATGAGAGTTTTCTGTCTTCTATATCTAGTTCAATCAACTTGTTGGTATCATAGATCATGCTGAGGAGACAAAGATTCAAATGTTAGAGGCAAGAATACCTATTAAGGGTATTATGCAGAAACTTCATCCTAAAAGGGAGGCCAAGTACATAGTGGCAAAATCTGAGGATTCAAAAACTTAGATACTTTTTGAGTTTTTCGATATGGGTACTTATTTCTTGACCTCTAATGAAGATCCTGATTCATTGGATAATGCTTCAAATAAGGGTCAAGAAATATATGAATCATCCTCTTCAAGTGAAGGGATTTTGTAGCTAAAAGGAAATAAAATTTCCAAATGATTGGTTTCTCCGAAGAAACTTTTTGATGAGCATGATCGCTTCATCAAACGACAACAACAATTGGGACCAAATTCATCAGTAGAAGTTGGGCAATTCAATCTGGGTATAGAAGAAGATCCCACAATGGCAAACACTAGGAAATGTTACACTTTCAATAGTAAAAAAAGGAGGAACATCTTTTCTACTGCCTCACAGTAGACAACATCTGAAGCTTTTCTTAAAGTGAAGTGATAGATAAGTTTGTGAATATGTGTACAGTTTTGAGTCTTTTTCTTTTTTATCTTTTTTTTGGTCTATCACCTGACTCTATAGCCCAATGGAATGGATGAAGGCACTTAGAGATTGGAGTTCTTCTACCTTTGATCATTTCAAAGAACGTTTGAAGGAAGCGCTCTAGTTAGAGCCAATTGTTATCCTCAAAATTAGTTGTGCTCATTTTGTAGGATGACCCCTATGAAACTTGTTTGTTTTGTAGCCTACAACTCTAAGCACGCAAATCAAGGAAAATTCATTTTCCCTCATGCATGGTCCTTTAGCTCCAAATAATCTATCTGAATACCTCCTTGTTTCAGTTTCTCGAAGTTTGCGTATTGAAGTTAAATAGAAAACTAATCAAACAATGGAGTTTAAAATTTTTGGGAGTTAGAATATTTTTGGTTCACATGCAGTGGCGGTAAAAATTACCGCCAATGCATGTCCATGTCCTTATAATAGGCAAGGGTGGAAAAAATTTCCACCCATGCATATTGTTTCTCTTAGTATGTGTGGAGGCAGTAAAATCTGCTGCCTAAGCATCTCCCAATTCGACTTGTGTGTAATTAATACACCTTAAGTTGTGTCTTTTAAATCATTTTTATAAGTTTTATTACCTTTATTTTCAAATTGATCTTTGTTTATTTTCCTCTGTAAAATCCCTACGCCATCAGAGATTCTTTGAAACCGCTACTCATGCATCACTTGGCCGATTCAAGTAAAGATTTCAACTAGGGTTTTCGTCTTTTCCTATTTCATCCGGTAAGTCTTTCTCTTCCTTCCTTTTTCATTCTTGTCTTTTAAATAAGGTCTTATATCCTTTGTTGATTTGTTGTATGCTTTCGTTCTATCCATTTTGTGAGTTAGCTTATTTTAGTTTTCATATTTCTCTGGTTAGGGTTTTTGTTTTTACTCTAAAAAATGGTCATCCTTCCCCGTTAATGTGCTCTATGTCTTCAGGGGCAATGTCTTTATCATTTTTTCCTTTTGTTGTTCATTTGTATTTGTACAAGTAGTGAAAATCATCATTGATACATGGCGTTAAGTTTTATTTTTGATGCACGAGTGGCAGTTTTCACCACCCATGTTTAAAACTTATTTCTTTCCCTAATATGTAGGGGCAGAAAAAATTGCCGCCCATACATAAAGTCTTATGATCTATCAAGTTGTAGGGGAAACAATTTTTCCACCCATACACAAAATGAAGTTTTGTATAAAGAGGTGAAAGTGTTATAATTCGTTGCCCATACACTGATATACTTCACACAATATGTAGAGGCACTAAAATATGCCGCCCATGCAAGTTCTTCAAAATTTTCATATAGAATCAGCAAATTTGGCCGACCCTTCAACATGCAAACTTTACCAAACTATAAAGTTGATAAAATTTGCCAACTCAGTACTAAAAACTGAGACATTCCATGGTTCGACTCTTTGTCAGTGAAAGATTACAAAGGGGGTAGAGAGCAGGAGAAGCAAAATATTAAGAAGAAAATGAGCCTATCTCTGTACTTGGCTGCATTTTGGGCATTTTTGTGGAGAAAAGTGAAGATTTTGTAGTCTTCTAAGTAGTTGAGTTGGTTGCATTTGTGGCGGCAGAATAAGCTACAACATCTCCTTAAGCAGGCAGACACCAACCCTAGAGATGCTTCCAAGAAGAATGCTCTTCACGCAAAGCTCAATAAGCATAGTCCCCATGTTGTCATTAAGCGATTCGAACAAAAAGAGCATGCAGCAAATAGTCAAGCAATTGTAGAGTATCTCAAAGCACTTGTTACCACAAATTTAATATCAGAGTATCTACTAGATGAACAGTCAGCAAAACCTGCTGACCTTCCTACTCTATTGCTAGAGCTAAAGTAGCAGGCATCTGGAAATATAGACAAGCCATTTTTAAACCTTGGCTTGTCATAAAAACATCCTCTTCATGTAGTAATGGTGGATCCTAAAGCAGTAAGTAAATCAACACGTGTGGTCTAGGATCTTATTCAAACCATCTTTTTCATGATTGTATTTAGTCTGATATGGAATGGCTTCATATCTTGTGCCAACTATTATTTATAATGCAATAGCTGATTTAAAGATTTCAAATTGTGGAGGTATTTTAAGTTTTCCAAATGTGACCAGGCAAGCAAATTCTACATGCATAAGCCGAGGTGATTTAGAAACCAACCCATAGAAGAGGAAGAAAATCCAAGGTTTATCAAATAAATCTTTAGTAGTGTCTGGATTGGATAGAGAGTTGGATGTAAATGATGCCCTGATGTCTATTTCAGTGCAAATTAGTGCTCTTCAAGCACTTGAAGCATTGCTTACTGTGGGTGGAGCTTTGTGCTCTAATCATTGGAGAGCAAAAGTTGATTTGATTTTGGTTACTGTAGTGATGAATACACCGACAAATTTATCATGACTACAATTTTGCAATGAGGAAGATGTTTCTTTCTTTGAAGAATCAACATTTCATACTACATAAAATTTTTAGTTTGCTGCATACAGAGCTCTTTTAGCATCACTACTATCTCCATGTTGTCATCGACCCCCTTATCTGTCTCAGGGACTTGCACTATTTCATAGAGGGAGAAAAGAATTTGGAATAGAACTTGCAACATTTTGTGCTCATGCACTTTTAGCCCTTGAGCCACTTATTCATCCACACAGCCTTCCATATGGTGCCCCACCTATAGTGGTGGCTACTATCATGGCAATAGCAAGAGGAATTGAAGGAAATAGAGATTTAGATGTCCAAAAGTCTAGTATCTTCATTCCAAATTCAGATAGTGGTCCATTTATTCTTGGACCTTGTAATATGGCTTTTGGGTCTTCAATAAAGATTGGTCAACATAGCATGAAAGATGGAGAAGATGATTTCTATTGAGATGATGAAATATATATGGGATGGCTTGGAAATGGTGATGACTCAATTGCTGACTAGAATAACTTCTATGAAAGAAACGAAATGTTGATTGAGAGTCTTATTTAGTCATTCATAGAGAATGGAGAATTACACTGCTCTCCAATTGATAAAATGAAGAACTTAAGTGTAGTACAGTCTTCTATTGATAGCAATGTACATTCTATTAATGTTAGAGGTATTAGTAATCCATGCAATGAACCTAACATTGGAACTTTTACTAGGGATTCAGTGGAAACCAGTACAACTAAGCTGATGGGTATGTCTGAAGCTCACCAGGGTAAAGTTGATGCATCTCAAGATGCTTTCTTAGCAGTTTCTAGAAGTAAAATAATTGACAGTGTTGTATCATCATTATTAGTGCTAGTGGTAGCACCGATGGAGAATCTCCCTTGTGAGCAAGCAAATGTAGGAACAACAGCCAGTAGCAGGGATACTGTTCTTGGCAAGTCTTCAATGGCTATTCATACAGAAACTAATGCCATGGAAGCAGTAGAAAGAGGTGTAATTGTTCTTAAATCACATCAGCGAAGTGAAACTAGAATAGAAACAGAAGACCAACCAGCAAGAAACTTACAACTACCACTACATTTAAAATCTCACTACATTTCTTTTGCTGCTGAATTAGATTCTGATGCAATCCCTGATATCATTGATGGTGATCCTGATACAAACTAATTTAGGCTTTATTCTTTGTATTAGTTCAGATAAATCCTCCTATCAATCCATTGCAGCTCACGGGCCTGTTGAATGAATCATTAGCAATGGTGCACAAAAGATGTGCTCTAGTTGATATTTGATAATTTTGTTTTTCTCTTGATCTTTACTTGCAAGGGAGTTGTGTTATAGTTTTGGTAATTAATAACAAGGAATCCCTATTAACAAGGGAAACCTTGTTTGCATGTTAGCCAATATAAATGGAATTTTTTTTGGTTTTCCTGGAAGCCCAAGTGCTTGTACCTGTGGGTTTCTCATGATAATGCATGAAATAATTAACAAAAAATTAAGAATCCAAACTTCAAGGGCAAGTGGAAGGCTTCATTGATTGACAATCTTGAATTCAAGGATAATCTTGAGCTCTATGTATTCCCCAATTTGAAATATGTTGGAATTGAGTTATGGCAAGTTAAATCAGGAACTTTATTTGATAATATTCTAGTGTTTGATGACCCTAAATATGCAAATAAGTTAGTAGAGGAGATAGTGATATAAAATGCAAAGACTCAGTCACAGAGTGGTCTGAGAAAGATTCCATAACCAGAGCTCGAGTTATTTCAAAGAACACTACAAGTCCTAACAGCCTGGAGATGCAAACAATGTTCACCATGTATGAAGGATTTCTCAAGAAGAATGGGGGGAAAATTTAATTTAGATCTGCATGCCTTAGTATATTTTTGTAGTTTTCATATGTACTTTGTTTTTAGTTTTGGACATTTTTACATGTACTTTTGCAATATGCAATTACATGTAAAAACAAGGAAAGTCCCAAATCAATAAGGACTCTTCTTGTTGAATAAGTCAAGTTAGTTGTATTTTCCCTATTTTTGCTCATGGCCTCTCACTATAAATAGAGAGTACCTCTTTGTAATTATTTACCTTTTAGTTATTGAAACAAAACTCTACCAAAATTGAGAAGCATTTTTGAGACTCTGTGTTCAAGTTTGTAAATCAAGATTTTATCAATAATAAGAAAGCAAGTAAGCATTCAAACTTTGTTTTGGGAATCTACTTGTAGTGTATGAGAGATGTTCTTATGTCTTTTCTCTTGTACCGTCTTATGCAATTGATCAAATAATTATTGTGAATTCATATAATCTGGGAGGTGATCTAAAGCTAATTTTGGAGTCTTTGTGCTGCAACATTGCCTTTGGAATTTATATTCTATGTTCTTGAGTAAAAGATATTGGAAAGACTTTGAGCTTCTACTATCTTTTATGTTCGTGTAATTTTATCATTGCATTTGGTGGAGACTTTGGGCTACACCTTATTCTATCTGTTTCTAATTCCAAGTCAGCAAAAGAAATTATGAAAGACTTCGTGCTTTTGTGAATTTCTAGTTTATTTCATGCTAGTAGCATTTTGAATATTGTTATGTTCATTCAATCTTGATATTGGTTATTATTGTTCCAATAAGTAGTTTGTGAGTTTGTCATACATTGTAAAGACTAAGTTAAAACATCATTTCTGAAAAAAGAGAAATAAATGACATGGCACCATCCCCAAGTTAGTTTATAGTGTACATAAATATAGTTAAGTACTTGTTGATTATAGTGAGCAATAAGAAGGGAGCCTCCCCTTTTCTAAGAGGAAAGATTAAATCTCATCGTACTATGGTTGATATAACCATTTTGCCTTCAGTTAGTTGAAGACAAAATATTCACCCAACACAAGGATTCTTTAATCATGTTTGACTATCAAAACTATATATTTGCATAAAGCTATCCATTCATAGTGATGATTAGCACAAGGATCACTTATCTATTAGATAGGTGGATAGTTAGATGGTTGGTAATCTTGTCCATGTATAGAAGTTATAGATTTGATGAGCTGGTCAACCAAGTAGAACTTAGTAAAAAAAGTACTTTTATACAAAATGAAGCATGCCAAACAACATTTCCAAATCTATTCTCTATTCTATAAAAGATGGAAATGGAGAAAAGCTCAAAATTTAAAATTGGCAATAGGCAACCTATCAATAAAACAAAACCTATTATAACTTCCTAAATTTATGCTTGTCAAGAAAAATTAGGAAATCTGTTTGTTTTGACGGATTTCTTTGGAGATCTCTATAAACCTTTTCTTAGCAAGAGTGTATAATAGAAGCCTATGGAATCTTCTGTTTAGCATAAGTATTTACTAGGTTTTTGTGTAAATCTTCAAAAATCTATGCTTAGCCAAGTATAAACAATAGACCATGATATAGAAGCCCTAACAATAGTGGCTAGTGATAGTAATACTCAAGCTCAAAATTTCAATCACTTCATAAAAAGCACACAAAATTTCTTTAATATTAAAGAAAATACGCTTACCAGGATACTTAGGTTGCGCTTCTTCAATGAAAACAATTGTCTAAAGAATATAATGTTGATAGTAAGGAAATTTGAGAGGGGGGGTGAATCAATATTCTTCAAAACTGCTTCTTAACAAGTTCACTAATCCAATATCCAAAATTAATAATATGAAAGCATAATAAGCAAAGGAACAACAACCACAAAGACATAACACACCAGGATTTTTACGTAGAAAACCCAACAAGGGAAAAACCATGATGAGTGTTAGCTCACAATATATTATTATAGCACAATACTGGATTACAAGAAGGCTCACTACCTTAGGGCTCACTGCCCAAATAAATACTCACTGCAAGAAAGGCTCAATGCCTAGAGAAAGAAAGAAGAAGGAAGAATGGCTCACTGCCATGTTGAACTGCTCAGACTACATCTACACATGCATGGTTGTAGCTCCAATGAAGCACATAAATATTGTCTCAAAACTCTTCATCTCTTACTACTTTGTTTTCACTACTTTGCTTTTACATGGGAATAAGATCTCTCTTCTTCTACTCTTTATTGCATCCACAAAATCACCTTCCTCTGTATGTAACACATATGTATATATCTCATTCATATCACATCACCCAAACACTGAATTTGATCCCTTATATATATTCGCAACACTTGAAATCTTCATATTAGGTTGGCCTAATAAAGTGAAGCATGCACTCATACCTTAAGTAGCTTTTCAGCCAAATTCATTTACCAAAACTCCCAATGGACTCAAACAACACTTGAATTGAATTCACATATGTCAGCCTCAACTATTGAACAATTTAGGTTAAGTTCTAAACAATAGAACTTACTGCATACAATTCAAACTTATCGTGTCAGCTTCTAACTCAGACTACCACTGATTCAGTTCATCTATCAAACTACATCTTTTACTGTAGACCAAAGGACTTTCTCAAAATCATGTCAAAGATTCCTCAGACATCATAAATCATACCTTCAGAACTGCGCAGTAAAATATCCTTTAGCGGTAAAATGCAGACCATCAAAACTCAAACTCTGTCACAGTCAAACTCTGTCAAACAGTGTAGTGATACTCAGCGGCTTGTAATTATCTTTTTGGTGGACTTCAAAACCTACAACTCTAGATTTAGACACTTCATGCAAGTGTTTACAACACCTCAAAACCGCACACCAAGATATGCAACACCGGAGGAATGCGGACCAAATCAACCAAGTGTTTTGCTCTAAATAGTATTGTATTTTGCTCTGCCAGACTTAGGCCATTTAAAGATATACTTCCAGAATTGATCGAAGACTGAAACCTTGGATATAAGATCATCTAAGAGTTAGGAATATCATACCAAAACTACAAAACTTAGTCTTCAACTGCAGACCAATGCCAATCCAGACACTATTATTCTATTGCTGCTTATGTACATTGCCAATACTTAGTCAATATGACTAAGTCTTCTTCACAGGACCAAAAACTTTGTTCCAACCTTATTCCTTTTCTTGTTGCCATCAATGACAACACTCAATTATTCAACATAGCAATGTCTCTTGCCAACAATCTCCCCTTTTGGCATTGATGGCAACACTCAGTGAAAATGCTTATGTTGCTCCCCCTTACTCTATACACTCTATTTTTCTATTCTCCTTTTGATGTATGCTTATTTTTCACTGGTTTTCCTCTCCCCCTTTTACATCAATGGCAAAGGTGGGTGTACAAGAAAAATTGTGTCAAAAATTCTTCAAGACTGTCATATTCTGTCGTGTATATATATATATATATATATATATATATATATATATATATATATATATATATATATATATATATATATATATACATTTTTACCTCAATCTATGGTTGAAGGTAGAATATCATTATAGATATTCTTTATCAGAGTTCTCTCTCCATTCCATCTATTCTTTGCACTTTCCAAAATATGGATGTGGCCATTTATCAAAAAGACTAACTTTTCTACCTTCTGCACATCTGATGGTGTGTCAATTGATGCTTATGATTTCAAGGCTTCTTTTGCCAGATTGGTCATGGAATCAATTTTTGGACTTATCAGCCCTCTTAGCTAGCACTACCTATCTTTGACTTCTTCCCTTTTATTCATCAAAGTGTTCAAATCATTGTGAATATTTGCAACCTATATTTCTTTGGTACTTGTTGACTTAACTGCTAGATTATATGTCTCAGATATATTTAGCAGTTTGAGTTCCATGTCCTTGATTTTCTCATCTAATTCTTTTGTGACTTTTGGCCAAGATAAAAAAAATTTGTACAAATCATAGGCTTCTCTTATGGCACTCTATATACCTCTTATTCCATGGTCTAAAGAGATTTTATCATTGATCAACATGATTTTTAACTCAACTAATCTTTTCTCATCAAATTCTTTTCTAACCTTTGTTTTTGTCAATTTTTCAAAGGATTCAAAATGATTGTTGATTGATTTTATCATACCTTTTAGATGATCAGTTGATGATAACAATGTATCTTTCTAGTATTCTGACATCAACTTTCCTAGTACATCAGTTACTATTGTAATGAGCTTATTGTCTTGCATGTGTGTTTTCATCATTTCTTCTTGTGCCTTTGCTTAGACAACTAATACCAAATAAAATTCATGTTCTGGAGACAAGGTATTTAGATTTATTGGTTCTTGTAGAAACTTGGTGATGAGTGCCAAGTTGCACCCATGAAATACATCTTTTTACCTCTCTTTTTCTCCTTCTTGAGTCCATCTTTCCTAATGTCTGCACCTAAATAAGCTAGCAAGATCATTCTAGTTAATGATTAATTGAGATAGATTATTTAAGATTATAATTTCTGATTGAGTGACTAATGTGCATGGAATTGATGGAAAATTACAGAAACTTCTCTCTTTTTGAATCAACAAGTGTAGATGCCAGGAACAGCAATTTTGTGCATCTCTAGAGATAGTCTTCAATGATCTCCAGAGACAATACCAAAGTACCATGACACCTAAAGTTTTGAAGAAATGAGGAAAGCCTCTCCAGAGCTCTGTGGGAGTTTGGAGCATCTCTGGAGCTAAACAAAGAAAGGTACAAGTATCTCCGGAGCTACAGATATATCTCCAGAGCTACAGATAGGAACAGTTATCTCCGGTGCCTCCTGAGAGCAGGGCATATTTCCAACATAAGCTACGATCAGACACTCTCAGCAATGATCTTAATACCCCTCATTTCACTCAAATCATCACCTGAGTGGTGAAAGGTCATCTTTAGTTAAACTATTGGAGCTTTTATCTTTATAAAGTTTTTGCATGAGTTACGAATAGAACTAAATTAATACCCATATTTTCAGTCTTCTTTTACTGCATGATCATTTTCTATAGTTAAATAGCTAGTGTAATAAAGAGATGGATGTCATCTCATAGAAGAACTGATAGATAAGATAAGTGATATGTCATCACTCTTTTTGATATATACTTGTAGAAGCAGCAAAAGATATATACAATGATTGAATTATTCCAATTCTCGGTAATCTCAGTTTTGTGATAACAATATTTTTCATGAATGCAAAGTGTATGGAATAGGATTGGATCTAGTTGTGATCTTATTTTGTGTTGATTCCCTACTATAGCCTTCAGCCCCAAGGGTGTGGAGCAAGGGCCCACTCTCACCACTAAGGCAGGAAGCTAGTACCACTGTTTTATTACTTTAGCTTTTTGTTATAAAAAGTATTTATTGATTTTGATAGGTAGATGCATGTTACTATTTTAAGATTGCTTTGAGTGAATTTCCTATTTTATTCTATTTCAACATTACTTAAATTCATTTAGGAAGTAGACAGATTAATCTTTTTAAATTAGTAGAAGTTGTTAAGATTAGTTAAGAAAACTGGTAACTGTAGAATCCCTAATTGCAAACAGTTGAGGACACAGCCCCTAGATTATTGACATCTAAAAATAGATTAAATGATGAGGTACAATGACACCTTGTCATTTTTGGTGTCATTGTCAGGGATAACTTGTGTTAATTAGGGAAACTGAGTTAAAACAGATTTTAGGATAGATCTTTATGGTTAGAGCTAGAGATCTAAAAGGAAGATATATAAAGCAGACACCCCAACAACAAGCCATAGGGGAAAGTAGTGGGGTAGCACAAGATCTTGTTGAAGAGAGCCTACTTTGGAAGCTACACCTCAAAACAATAATCCCTTAGATCCTCCAAATCTTCCACTTGCTGATTATATCCAGCAGTTACAACAAAAGTTTCAGGCAGATCCTTTGATAGAACCCAATTTTCTAAAACCTCAGGGAGAAGAACCAGTACTAAACATGGAAAATGATAATCATGAAGAAGAAAATCAGGCTCCAAGAACCTTCTCATATTCTATTGTTTTGGCTGTTGGAGACAATGCTCCTATGAAGAATATCTCACCAACACACTTGCCAAATTTTAGAGGACTTTCTTTTGAGGATCTAGATTAGTTCTTGTTTGAATTCAAAGTAGTCTGCCAAACTTATGATTATGGATTAGATAACCAGAAACTCAAGTTGTTCCCTTCAACTCTGAAAGATTCTATGATGAGATGGTTTATGGGTTTACCCCAGAATTCTATCCATTCTTGGGATCAGATGGAAACAGAGTTTTTGGAAAAATATCAAGATTACTGTAGATCAAGTAATAAAAATGAAGAATTGTTTAAAATTAGGTAGGGGGAGGAAGAGACCTTAGAGGACTATGTGGATAGGTTTAATTTTGCCTTGAGAAGTTATGGTAACCTAGTGGATCACTCCTTGGCCAGAACCCTATTTGTAAAAGGATTGGATAAAGAATCAAAACAGGCACTAGATCTAATGGGAAAAGGGAATATCAACAAAATGGAAATACCTGCTATAGAAGAAATCTGCAGGAACTATTCTAGAACCCAAGATGGAGTGAGGTCATCCAAAACTTTTAAAAGGAAGAATGAAATAGGACAGTTAATGGAAGAGATTGCAAATCTAAAAATAGATATTTTGGTCCAATTAAATACCACATTGGATGGGATTCAGGCAAAAACTAGAACAACTAATCAAAACAAAGCAACTGAACCACTCTCCATCTATTGTCCTAGGTGTAGAAACAAACATCTGTTGAGAGAATACCCTTTGGACAAATTAGAGATTTGTCAGATCTGTGATAAGGAACATCCTACCAATCAATGTAGTCAACTTCTAGCCTTGAAAAGATTGAGTAAGAAGAATGTTGTAATAGAAGAGGAATTGAACTATGTGGGACAAAAACAAGCTGGGAATTTCCCTTATAATCAGTATCCAAACTAGCCTTCTTACAGGGGTCCTTCTAATTGGGGAAATAATTAGTGGAATCCAACTGGGCATGGGCCTCAAAATAATCCTCCTTGGGGATAGCAAGATTGGCCAAATCGACATTGGCAAAACCAAAATTGGCAAAATCAGCCTTGGGGAAATCAACAGTGGCCACCACAGTTTGGGTCACAAAACATGCAACCTCAATGGGGTTCTCAATAGGGATATAATCAACAATACCAGGGACAACCTAGACATTTCCAACCTTAACAAAAAGCTTTACTAACTAGACCCTCCAACACACAAGGTCAAGCACAAAATGAACCAGTTAGCCAACCACCTTTACTAGCTCAGCCTATACCAAACCCACGGAATAAACAGGGAGTAGCTATTTACATGACAGAGCAAGAAAATGTGGCTAGAATTAATGCTATTTATTCAAATAATCTCCAGCTGCATTCTAGGAAAGCATTCCCAAGACTATCTCCTCCAACTATAGTTGAAGTAACAAATTATGAGGAACCTAAAAATTCATCCACTCAACCCCCAGAGGAGATTACTAACAAAAAAGTGCTAAAAGAATCATCCTTGGACAACTTCGGAGTTGCTCTTAAAAGACTGACTCCGGAGAACATTCCTGAACACAATTCTGACAAGAGCTTCGAAGATGCTCTGGAGATGGAAAAACTAGCACCATACCCAGAATGGCTTAAACAGAATGTTCCCCAGAAAAAGATCTTACAAAAACAAATCCAAACCAACCTGGAATCAGAACTTTTACAATAAATCAAGCAACTAAACATTGAAATTCCTCTTCTCCAAGCAATCAGAGATGTACCAGAACTAAATTAGTTCATTAAATAGTATTGTATCAAAACGTAGGGCAGGAAGAAAAACTTTCCCTCTAGAATATAGGTGGAAGGAAAAGTAGTAGATCTATTGATGGGAGAAATTCTCCTCCCAAAATATGGAGACCCTAGAAATCCTGTCATAACTATTTTCATCTTAGGTGTAGAAATTTCAAATGTTCTGGTTGATTTGGGAGCAGCAATTAATGTGATGACAATTCACACAATGAACAAATTAGGTCTATCAGGTATCCAATCCACAACTATAATTCTTCAACTTGCTAACCAATCACTAGCTATTCCAAAAGGAGTAATCATTGATGTACCGGTTGTGATAGATTCATGGGAATTTCCAATGGATTTCCTGATATTAGAACCTAGAAACCAGAGAAACGTTTATCCACTGATCTTAGGAAGACCATGGCTAGCTATAGCAGTAGCATCTATTGATTGTCAAACTGGGGATATGGTCATTTCTAATGGGATAGATTTGAAGAAAATATCTCTGTATCCTCCAGCTAAACCATCAATGCATTATACAGGAAGAGTATGGGTGGATGATCCAGAGAACAATGACAACAGTGCCTCAGTACCTATGGTAACCATCAAGGAACATCTTGAAGAGTTAGAAGAAGAAATATACTATGATAAAACAAAGGATATCACTCACATCCTAATGAATAAGGATGTGATGGAACTCGCCCAAGATTCTAAGAGAGAACTTCTTACTTCTTCTCATTGTACCCTCGCCAACATCATTCCTTGAGGGGAAACCTTTTACAGAGACTTAGCCACTTTCCATATGTTGCTTCCACATTCTTGTCCTCTCAATACTATGACTCCAATGTGTAGATTAACTACATCTATGGATCAAATCACAAAATAGGTCATGATTCTACCAAGGAAAACACTTAATATCAATACTCAGTTAACAACCAATCAGGAAGAAAAACTCATCCAACTTCTGATTTCCCATTCAGCATCCTTTGGTTGGGAATACCAAGATATGAAAGACATACCTCCTAAGATCTGTACCCATCATATATACACTAAGGATATTAAACCTGTTAGACAGCCCCAGAGAAGATTGAATCCTGCTTTAAAGGACATTGTCAAAACTGAAATAGAAAAATTACTTCAAGCAGGGTTCATATATCCAATCTCAGACATCAATGGGTCTCACCCCTTGTCATACTGCCTAAAAAGAATGGGAAATGGAGGGTGTGTATTGATTATAGAGAACTCAACAAGGCCACAAAAAAGGACTACTTTCCCTTACCATTCATTGACCAAGTTCTGGACAACCTTGCTAGGAGAAAGTATTTTTCTTTTCTAGATGGATTCAGTGGGTATAATCAAATTCAAGTAGCACCTGAAGATCAGGAAAAAACCACCTTCACCTACTCTTGGGGTACTTTTTCTTACAAAGTTCTTCCTTTTGGACTATGCAATGCCCCAGCTACATTTTAGATACTTGTTTTAGCTATTTTTGCTGAACTAGCTAATGAATGCATGGAGGTCTATATGGATGACTTTACTGTGTATGGGGATAATTTTGAAGAAGCTCTCACAAACCTTGAGAAAGTACTAAAATGTTGTGAGAAAAATCAATTATCCCTTAGCCATGAAAAGTGCTTCATGATGGTGGAGGAAGGAATTGTTTTGGGACACCATATTTTAGAAAAGGGGATCAAAGCGGATCAAAACAAGATAGAAGTGATCACACAGTTGCCTTCACCTAAAAATCAGACAGATGTTAGAAGTTTTCTAGGTCATACAGGCTACTATAGGAGGTTCATAGAAAATTTCAGCAGAATAGCTACCCCCCTATTTACCCTGCTTAACAAAGACACAGAATTTCTATGGATAGAAGAATGTCAATCAGCATTTGAAACCTTGAAAGAGAAGCTTACTGTCACACCAATTTTAAGAGGACCAAATTAGACTTTGCCATTTCACATACAGACTGATGCTTCAAATGAGTCCATTGGGTAGTTTTAGGACAAAAGGAGGAAGGAGAAAGTATGCATGCCATTTATTACATCAGCAAAAACTTTACCTCTGTAGAAATAAATTACACCACAACTGAAAAAGAATTCTTGACATTCATCTATGCTATAAACAAATTCAGGCATTATATCACTAGATATAAGATATTTGTGCACACTGATCATGTAGCCATCAAGTACCTAATGAACAAACTAGTAGTGGGTGCAAGGATCATTAGGTGGTTATTGTTATTGCAGGAATTTGATATTACCATAGTTGATAATCTAGGAAAGTTTAATTTGGTTGCTGATTTTTTGTCAAGATTGCATACAGGAGGAAAAAACCAACCAGTGGAGGATAAGTTCCCAGATGAACATCTTTTTGTTATATCCTCTACTGCACCTTGGTTTGCTAACATAGCTAATCTTTTAGCTACAGGCTTGTATCCATCCCATTTTACCTCAAAACAAAGAAAATGTTTGGTTAAACAAAGTTTATCTTACAAATGGTTGAATGGTTTACTATTTAAATGTGGGCTTGATTTCATTCTACGCAGGTGTTTAAAAGTTGATGAGATTTTTGATGTGTTGAGAGCATGTCATGATGAACCATCTGGTGGCCATTACTCTTTCCACAGGACAGTCCACAAGATCCTCGGAGCTGGTTACTACTAGCCCTCTCTTCATAAAGATACAAAGAAATATGTGCAACACTGTGACCAGTACCAAAGGATGGGGCAGCCAACCTTTACCCAGGAGATGTTACTACATCCTTAAGTCATGATTGAACCATTTGAGTAGTGGGGTATAGACTTTGTGGGACCAATTTCTCCACCATCATCAGGCAAGGAGTACATTCTAGTATGCACATAATATGTTACTAAGTGGGCTGAGGTTCAAGCATTACAATTTGCAAGGGAAGAAAAAGTTGTTGATTTCCTTTATAATAAGATTTTCTTAAGGTTTGGAGCCCCAAGATCAATAGTTTCAGACAGAGGACCTTAGTTTACTTCACAGGCAATCAAAGCATTCACAGATTTATATCAAGTCAAACACAGAAAATCTTCACCTTACCATCCTCAAGCGAATAGGCAGGTAGAAGTAACCAATAGGAAACTTAAAAATATTCTGACAAGGATAGTAGCAATGAACAGAAAAGATTGGGCTACCAGATTACCTAAAACAGTTTAGGCTTACAACACCACTTGGAAGTCCACAACAAAGTTCTCATCATATGAATTAGTCTATGGGAAAAAGTCTATTTTGTCTATAGAATTTGAACTCCAGACACTTAAAAATACATTGGATATTGGTCTACCATTGTCTATAGCTCAACAGAATAGAATTCTTCAACTCAATGAGTTGGATGAATTTAAGATAGAGGCCATTTAGCAAATAGAACTAGTTCAGTATCAGAGGAAGCAATGGCATGACAAACACATCAAAAGGAGGACATTTCAACAAGGTGATTGGGTTCTTGTTGTGTGGTTACACAACACGCCCCATTTTGACTTGACAAAATAGGGACCCAGCTTTTTGCTTGGCTTGGCTTGTGTTTTTCTACTTTCTGGTGGTCTGGTAAAAGTAAGTCATGCAGATGATCCTACATAGGAAAGCTGGGTATGTCATCATCATGAGGTGAATTTTTCAAAGTTATTATTTTAGTTCAATAACCTCATAATTGGAAAGAGTACAAAATTTCATGCAAGTTTGCCTTTTGGATCACCTTGATATTCCTTAGCGTGTAGAAGTTATGGTCAGTCAAAGTCCGGGTCAAACCTGATATTCTGAGGGGAGGATCATATTTCTCAATATCAGTCATCTTATAAAATATCACCCCGAACCAATATCTTGATGATGTCATCCAAACCCGATAGACAAAGAAACTAACCTGACGATGACATCATCATCCTTTTTACCTCACGGGGGTATATTTTTAAACATGACCCTTCTTATATAACATGATGATGACATCATAGTGCTACAATGATGAACTGAACCAATATGTTGATGACATCATCATGATATTCTGACAGGGGGTCATTTTAGTCCAGGGGATCATCATCTTGAAACATCACCCGACATTTCAACATCACCTGATCTTTCGATGCAGGTTTTCCCGCTCAAAGGCGGATGATCATATTACACTAAGGGGGTCATATTTGAATATCACCCGATATATGAATATCACCCTATTCTGCAGAGATCACCCCACTCCTCTTGCTACGCAACATTGAATGCTCATAAATGAGGCAGGTGGTTCCCGCTGATTACGAACGAGATTGACACATCTGGCAACATCCAGACGTTTCTATGCAAAAAATCAACAATTAAGATCAATTCACTTGGATTTACCCTAATTTTACCATAAGTGACCCAATGTATAGGTTTAAAATGAATTTACAAGGTCATAATACATTTACCTTGTGATAAAACCAGTTTTTACAGAGCACTGAGCTTCCGAACCCTCATACAAACTACATCCGGACACACACAGCTTGCAGCGGGATAGAGCACACGAAAGTCACTAATATCCAAATTCCTTCATCATAATCAACATCATAATTAAGGAGATAAGTGCATCAGGTAAGTAATTGAAAACCCTCCTGCTGTCGTGTTTTGCATATCCAAGTAGCATGATGTTTTACTGGTTTGAAATTGTGAATTATGCATATCAGGGTAAACTAAGCATTAGATGAGTAATATGCAATATGTCGTAGAAGTATAATGTTATATGCATGCATGTGGTATCAAACTGTAAGACAAGCCTTGTTCACTTGCAGGCATCCATGGCAGACAAGAGGTTGAACAGGTCAGAGTCTGAATTTATCAAGCCCATGTTTGCTCAGCCACAAGGTGTGCAGTTTAAGTATGGTATTATAGGGGATACGCACCAAGGAAATACAGATTTGGCAGCGTGGACACTCAAAATGCATAATGGCAAAGAGGATGACTTGCTGGACCCTATTTTTGTATCTAGAATGTGGAATGCAACTGGTTTCCCATATTCCATGGAAGCTCCCGAGCTGGTAATTGAATGTGCTAGGAATTATAATCCAAAGACAAGGAAGGTGGAAAAGCATGGTAGGGTTTATGCAGACCTGTCTATCAAGGGTATTGCCACCACCTTCAATCTACCAATGGGAAAGAACGTTGTCAGTATAGATCTGAAAAAATTGGAGGTAGAATATGAAAGCAACAAGAAGGCTACAAGGAAAAGAATGTATCAATGGAGAGCTAAGAATAGCTCCTATACAACCACAGCTAAGCTACCAGTTCATATGTATAAGTTTGACTTCGACGATGAATACCAATATATGATAGCCTTACTCAACTTAATAATAGGCCAGCCAACCACTGGAAATTTCAAGGACTGGATGTATGGGGTCATCCTGATGTGCCTCTACACAGAAAACAAGCCACTATGGGCTAAGATGATAAGTGATGCTCTGGATGAGCAAATCATGAACCTAGGAGGTTTACAATGTTATTTTTATATGACTTCATACATGGTTTATTCATGTGCCTACAAGGGTACATTTACCTGACTACTGTAGGGAAGATTGGTGGCAGCACCAATGATGCTCACATTTGGGATCATTATCCCCAACTGCAAAGGTAGAATTACCTCCAAGATTACAAACTAGTGAATGATGCATTTTCCATGCATCTAGTAAGGACAATGGAGGAAGACAGGACTAAAATACTATGAATGAAAGCTCGGGAAGTCATACATAGGCATGGGGCCTAGTTTATTCAATTTACAACCTTCTCCTATATTAGAATAGAGGGCTTTGCAGGATAGCCTCTAATGCCCCCAAGATACCCTACTGATGCAGTTGTCTTAATGGAATTCCTAAGACAAATTTCCACAATACTAGATGCATATAAGTCAAATAATAAGCTTCCACCAGTATTGTTTCCAGTTACACTAGGCTGGTACATGTGCCCAGATTCTAAGAACATTAAGAAAGCCATAGCTGGTCTAACTATGATGGGATTACAGTCATTCCCATTAACAAGATCATATGATCCATATGGGAGAATGCAGAAGATCATGGGGAAGCCCATTCATCAAAGGCATCTTGAAGACTTCTGGGCAGATTGTGAAGATGAGGCTGAAGCCAGAAGAAGAAGATATCAAAGGCTAACACTCAATCAGATCAAGACCTTTGATTGCATCTCCATACTTGCGCAATTGAAGAAGGATGATGGAAGGATAATGGCTGATGAGTATGAAGAAAAGAAGATATATAATGATACCATCTCAGCACCAGATCTTACTATACAAGAGGATATCTCTTTAGATCCATTTATAGGCAGGATATTACAGCTGACCCAAGCATGGGTCAATGAATAGATAAATACACTAAAGAAAAGAGGTGTAGCCATCATGGTGGACAATAAGAAGAAGAGACAGGAGATAACTGAAGATGAGTATGATGATTTCCTAATTGAGAAGAGAAAATCTAAAGGAGAGAGAATACCACCTCCTGAGAAAAGCAAAAGACCCCCCAGACGTAAGAAAACTGACAATGAACCTAAAGGGGTCATAATTGAAAGAATAATAGTGCCTGCTAAAGATGCATCAGGATCAGGACAAGCATCAGCTTCATCTGCACTGCCTTCGATGGATAAACAATAAGCTAAAAAGATCTAGAGGACAGCTGCACAAAGTACCCAAACATATGAGGTGGGTCAGGCGTCACAAAAGAACTTATCAGAGGATATTCCTCTAGATGAAGAGCCTGAGCAAGAAGAAAATGTTGTGCCCCTCACTAGAAAGAAAAAAGCACCTCAGGTGATGGCATCCACACCTAAGAAATACAGAACTTCAATGAGAGGTGAAATAAAACAAACCCCCATTATGCTAAGAGGGGCAGGTAGTGAAGTATTTAGAAAAGAGTTGCAACATAATGTACCACTTCCTACCATTGTTTAGTTTAAGACTAAACAAGCTGAAGAACAAATGAGAGAAGCCTCTAAGTAGGGTCAAGGTGATCTAGTCTCATTAGATGAGACAGTTGACCTATTTGATGATGAGGTGGTGAAGGATGTAGCTTCCCAACAAATGGGAACCCTTGCATCTAAAACTCGCATAACTCCACAAGGAAACCCATTAGTCCAGGTGGTGTTGGAGGAGATGAAGCAGGTGGAACATGAAAAAGAAAAGAGCCCAGAATAGATTGCACAGCAAATAGGGTTAGATGCATTAGTTGATCAGGTGACAAGTCTTGTAGCAATAGATTTGGCATACAGAGAGGATGCAAGTCCTCAACATCAGGCAGGTACACCTGAAAAAGTAGAGAATATTGACGAACTCAAACAGAAAGAAGTGGAGAATAAATCTCCAGGTATGAGTCAACAACAAAAGGAAATACTTGAAGAACCCAAGGTGGTGGAAGTCCTGCCAAAAGACAAAGAAGATAAGGAAATATCAGGTCCTAATGGACAAAAGGTTCAAGAGATAGATACTTCAGGTGCAGAGCAAGATGTGATGCAAGATTAGGCAGAGGCACCAAAGGTAGATACCACAATGACCATAGATACCAGCATACCTCGGGAAGAGGAAAATACTAAAGTGGATGGCATACCAATGGAGGAGGCAAAAGATCAAGATCATGATCAACATGCAGATGATCAGCAAGATCACCCTCCAGAAAAAGAAATTCCTCAACAGGAGGAAACGCCACAGGATCACCCTCATGAGGAGCATCATAAGGAAGAAATAAGGAAGTCACCCTCCCCATCAAACATGATGATAGATACCGGAGATCAGGGTGTACGTGATGATGGTGGTGGACATCCAGGATCCAGTGACCAAATCGCTCTGTGGCTAGAAAAAGAGATAAGTATTGAATCTAGTTTTGAAATTCAAGAATTTGATGTATCTACATTATTTTTAGAAACCATAATGAAGCCTAAGAGGAAGGCTAGAATAACTTCTTCCATAAGAAGAGATCCTAATACAGGCAAGAGGACTGCCCAAGTAGCCGCCCCCATAGTAGAGAAAGAAAAGGGTAAGATCACTCTGGAAGAATTCCAAATTACCACAGTAGATTTGGGATTTGCCAATGAGGACCAGGAGGGTCAAGAGGAGAAGGACATTATTGATTCTTTGACCCAGAAGATAAAGAGAGAGAAGGAGAAAAATAAGCAGCATAAAGAGCACATTGCTCAGCTGCATGCCTATATAAAAGGGTTAATTAACCCTGATGATACATCAAGTGATCATGCAGTCCCACTAACTGCTATTTCTCAAGAAGAGGTAAATAAGTTAAATCTCATGAAACATGAATCAGTAATAATGATAAAATGGATGTCATCTGCGCTCGATGGAGCTGAAGAAGTAGTGAAAGCCTCTTTGAAGAGGTGGAATTCTTTAGGTACCTCCAGGAGGAAGGTAGATAAGTTACAGATGGAGACCAGAAGGAGGTCATTTCAATTGGAGAGAGCCTTGAGTGCCTGGATGAAATAAAGAGGATTGATCCTCAAGTTCTAATAAATAATCAGGTACTAAATAATAATACAGCCATATTGATTGATATCTAGGACAAAGACATCAAGTTTGAATGTGATGTGCTGAAGGGATGCAATAATAAACTGAGGAATATCAGTATGAAGCTACATGATATGATGTCTTATGAAGCCGATCTTTTAGAAACCGTAGAAGGAAAAGTAGAGGGAAAGATTGAGAATCAGGATGAAGAATTTGCTATTAAAGCTCTACACAATAATTTTTAGCTGGTAGCTGAAGACCCTCTCAACCACCTGACAGAAGAAGTAATGGATGAGAATTAAAGTCAGAGTGTAGAACTATAATGGAACCCTAATCAGCAAAAAAAAATTTGAGGCCTTCCGGAGCAAATATCAAGTATATAAACATGCCATAGCCAAAGCAAGAACCCAAGATGGCAGAGAACTGGAAAAGATAGTGTAGTCATATGAATATATCTGGACATCTATGCAAGTCCATATACAAGAATATATTCATCATGATGATGAAAGTAACAAAAGTGATGAAAGTGATGATCATGACAATGCAGATGATGATGAAGAACCTGATGAAGATGCACCATAAAGGGAATACATGCATTAGGTACTTAAGAGATAATAAGTTACCTAGATGGTTGCCAGTTGGCAACCTGTGCCACGTCAAATGTTGACAAAGTCAAAGAGGAATGTGAACCGTAGATCTTAAATAGATAAATCCTAATCGTAGATCATTTTGTAACGGCTCCCTCATCTTACTCTATAAAAGGTGCAGGGAGGCCTCATTTTGAACATTTGAAACTTAATTCAAATTTGTTTGCTGAAATCTCAGGGCTCATTTCAAAGTTGTTTTATATTTACATGTCTTTTGCATATTTAATTAAAGAGAAGAGCATTTTGATTACAAATATTTGTAAATTCTGAATAATCTGTGTCTGAATTCTTGATATATGCTTTGATTTGCTGCGTCCCTTGGAGTGCTCATCAGTTTGCATGTATTGTCTTCATTCAACATCCTCTGAAGTTTGCATCAACTATATCTAGCTATGGAACATCCTGGTGAATATATGGTTTGATTTCTTCTCTTGAATGACAGTATCAAGTGTGTATGTGGCTCAATAGCTGAAGATTCATCATAATTTGAAGTTCTACTTTACATTTCTTTAAATTTTAGAACAATTCACCATCATAATTGCAAATAATTGACAATCAGAAGCAAAAATATATGAAATATGTAGATATCTCATAGAAAATTGTAAATCCATAGCATATTTGAGTTAAAGCATGTATAATTGATAAATATCATGCAAAAATTTAAATATAAGCATATCATTTGAGGAAATACACTGTGTAGAGTAAATTTCTGTGTAGCATCTTTACAGAAACTGAATCCTAATGATCAACAAACGTAAGGGCCCAAAATGGAAACAGCAACACACATCAACCACTAAGTAACATCAGTTGATTAAGACCTAATCCACGGAGACTTGGGATCATGAATTCTTTGAATTCATTATATCTTTCAAGATGAGTAAAGGTTGTTGTGTAACTTTTATTCTATGTTTGTTTATGACTAACATCATGATCAACATAAATTGGTGCTAGAAGGAGGGCCACCTGAAACTAGATCATCATCAATTAGTCAGTAGTTTAGGTTTGATGATACAAAAAGTAAGGTAACACTGAAACATCTCTGAATTTCAAGTATTGCTCAAAGATTTACTATAGAAAGCTTGTACATGCTCATCCTGTGTAAAGTTTTCAAGATTAACCATAAATATTGCAAGCTTTGTGGTAGATCATCCTAAATTTGCAAAGATCAGCCAATTTCAGGTAAATTGTCAAAGCCTTGAGGTAATATGTCTTAGAAACCTGATATCTTGTTGCAAGAGTCACCATACCTCAACATCACCTCATATTTGCACTGTTCATGCAAATATTCCATAAATATCCAATCAGATCCACTTTCTGACCATAAATATAGCTTTAGCTGGTGAATTCCAACTGATATTTATAATCATCTAGCTAATTTTCCTCAAATTTGAGAAATCCTAGCTCACAGGATAAATACTAGGTCACGATCCACTGGACCTTTTGAAGAACTACCTGTCAGGGGATTTAGACCTTGAACCATTGATGTCCATCACACTCCTGGTTCTAGTGCATCAGGAGCATCACCAGAATGTCCTCTTGTGACTCCTATTGGTTTACATATACCTATAGGATCTCCTCAGGGTGCACCTTTGGTCCAGCCTCAGCTGGTTATACCTCAAGCTCAACCTCCTCTGGTTTCAATGTCTTTCTTCATGGCAGAATCACCTTTAACTTTCAACGCATATCATGAGTTACCAAAGAATCTAGATAAAATCTATCCAAAGTATCATCCCTATCAAGATGTTGATGATCACATTAGAACTTTCAAAGAAGCCTATTGTAGGGCTAGAATAGAACATCAGGGTGTTGTATGCAGGTTATTTCCTTTTTCCTTAGAGGAGGAGGCTTATAATTGGTATATTAGTCTTGGTCAAGGTTCTGTTGGTTCCTGGGCAGTCCTAGAGAAAGCCTTTACTGATAGGTTCAAGATACCTATTGATCCTTCAATGAATTATCACTTATTTGCCACAATTAAAGGGTTTGAAGGAGAACCTATTGCAAACTTCAATGTTAGGTTCCAGAAAATGTTATCCAAGTTAGTTACTCCTTATGTTCTAACTGATGCAGCTGCCAGGAGCATTTATTACTCAGCTCTGGATCCTTTAACTTCTATGTTCATCAAGAGAGCACATCCTAAAATTACAACTTTGACAGGAGCTTTCCAAGAAGCCATCAAAGTTAATCAGCAATTAGTTCCTACTCCTACTCCAAACATAGCATTTCCAACACTGCCTGGTTATCTAGGATATCCTATCCAACCACAACATAATGGACCCATGATGCCTCCAACTGTAATGCTAGCACCATTGCAGATACCTCCATTGAGTATAATGCCACCTGCAAATGGAAATGGCCAAATGCTGCAATACCCTGGGCAAATGCAGACACCTCAAGTTGTAGACTAGAACCATAACAATAATGGATCCTCATTCTCCAAGCCTTTAACAGAAAATGTAGTGGCCAAGGCTCAAGAGGAGAAAGAAGAGATTAAAGAAATATCAACACAATTAAGGAAGCTTACAACTGAGATAACTCACTTGAGAAGTTAGACTTTCTACTCTCAGCCTAACCAAAACAGAAGCTATGCAAATGACAAACCAAACTATCCTGATAGGGGATATAACAACAATTATAACAACAACAATGGCAATACCAATCCTCAAAGATAGCCTAGAGTATGGAAAACTAGGCCAAATAATGGTTCTTTGCCATCACCTTTAGACAATCAGCCTCCTGGTGAACAAAATAGACTACTAGAGTCAATCTTGCAGAAGCAACACTCACTAACTGGTGCAGAATTCACAACACAAATGCACATGCAAAGTTAGACTGTCCTCAATTTAGAATTGCTGCTAGCATTTTTCAGACTGAAGTGTCAAATACTTTAGGAAATCTGCCTCAAGTAGAAGGAAATGAGCTTGTTCCATGTGGATATGACACTACTCTAGTACTAGAAACCTACATGCAACATCCTTATCAACAGACAGTCCCTGTTCAACAGGATTATACACTGGCATGTGAAGAATCAACCATGGCTTTTGAGTCAAACTATGTTTTCCCTTTTGAGGATGAAAATGAGCCTTCAAATGAACATGAGGAGGTACATACATACCAACAACAATATCTAGGTAAACATAACTACAACCTGAGAAATAATGCCAACAAACCTGTTGGTCCATTGACATCTTCTCTACCTCCAAACAACTTCAATACACCACCTGATCCTAAAGCAAGCAATAACCCTGGATTCCCCAAGGTAAATGCTTAATATCTATTACCACCAAACACAGTATCAAAGCCTGTAAGTCTGCCTCATGAGTCTGACAAGCTAGTCACATATCTGGCTGATGAAATGAAGAAAATCAAAATCATCTTATCTTTGTCAGAGTTGCTCAAGACTCTTGCCATCAAGAAGGCATTCATGAAATCATAGATGATCCTACTCCCAAAGAGGATAATCATTCCCCAGGTCAATCCAGTAATAAGGATCATGTTGTTAGAGACAGTACATAAGGTGCCAACTACTATTCAAGCTGCAGAGACCTCCCACATGACCTTGTATAGAGACAAAATTGAGTCACCTCCATTTCTCCTCACCATAATAATGTTCAGTAAAAACCTGCACAATTGTTTAGTAGATGCAAGAGCATCTACAAATGTTATGCCCCTGTCTATACGTAATGCTCTAGGATTACATCCTGCTAAATCTTTGAAGAAAATCACTCAACTGGACAAAACAGAAGTAAGTGTAGTAGGAGAGTTAACTCACATCCACATGTAGCTTGCATCTGATCCTAGGATCCAGCATTATATTGATATTCAGGTAGTTGACATACCTGATACATATGGGATGTTGCTCAGCAGAGACTAGTCAAAAACCTTAAACAGATATATGTCTATAGATTTCAGTCACGTGTGGTTACCTTGGAAGGGGATACCAAATCAGATAAGAATAGACGCAGAACCTAGGATGAAGCACATGATCACTGAATACAACAAAACTAATGAGATCATGTACATAGATGTGGAGCCTGGAGTCTATTCCATAAGACCTTAGACTGTCAGGATAGAAGAGATCTTGATATATGATGTTCTTCATCATCATCATCATCATGATCCTCCAGATGATGAAGTAACTGTAGAATCTAACAGTAACCCTAAGAATGAGAATGAGATAGATCACTTCAAGAATTGTGAAAGGCACTTATCCAAGTAGATAAAACAATGTAGATTGTTGAATATACCTGCTAATGATGTTTTGATTGATGGTTGGTGTAGATTACATAATGAGTCGCATTTAGAGAAGACTTGCGAAGCATGTATAGATATGATGGAGTTAGAATGAACGTGTAGTGGCGTATCAGCAGCATCATCATCATCAGAGGTAAGTTCATCAAACAGTGATAATGATAGTGATTCTGACTGTTGTCTATTTCCTGCAGGAACAGCAGAGAGCGCATGTCAAGATGAAGGTCATGATCAGGTGACAGAAGAAATGCTGGTATGTAACCAGAGTAATAATAAGAAGAAAAAGAGAATCACCCCTGGAAGTGATTGCTTTATGGAATTAGACTACGAGCTATCAGATGAAGACAAAGGAAGTAACTTGACTAGATTTGAAGAATTTTTGAACAAAGAGTTTCAGAAGATGACACAGTAGCAGAGACTTCCACAGGATGTTTTGATTGAAGGTTGGTGTAGGTTGCATGAAGCACCTCACTCAGAAACTACATGCTCAATATGTTTACATATCTTGAATAAACATACATTGTCTACTCTAGGGGATCATCCTGCTGGTGATGAAAAGAAAGAAGAACCATCAACTTCACAAAAGAAAGGAAAGATGAAGTCTAAAAAATTTGAAATACCTAAGTTAAAGTGGATATCAAGTGGAGCAGCTGCCAGAGCTGCAGAGAAGAAAGAAAGTTTAAGTAAACCTTTGGTTGAAGATAAGCCATGGATCCTGAGATTTGATGGATCCAAATCCAAACAAGGTGCTGGAGTAGGGATAGACTTAATTAATCCATCAGGAAAGTCCTACTTGGCAACCTACACACTACAGTTTCCCTATACCAATAATGTGACAGAGTATGAAGCTCTAATTCATGGGATATTGTTTGCCCTCAAGAAAAAAGTAAAAATTCTGCATGTCTATAGAGACTCAGAATTAGTAGTCAGACAGGTAAGAGGAATCTACTCCTGTAATTACAAGAAACTATCAAATTATAGACATAGGGTGTGGGACTTAGTTGAAGACTTTGATGCATTCAATATCACCCACGTACCTAGAGAACAGAACCATAGGGAAGATGTCTTAGCATAGGCTGCTAGTACATTAGAGCCACTATCTATTTTTAGTTTGAAAAGATTTTTAGTAGAGCTGGTATCAGTACCTTTTGTGCCAAATAATGTGACCAACCTCCAAGTGTTTGATGATGATCAGCATATCTTGGATTTCATCTCCAACAGAGATATATTTGATGCTCAGATCATAGATGAGAACAATATAGAAGATCATGTTTGGGAAGAGGAAGAAATCTTAGAGTTTCCCAGCAATAAGATTCCAAAAGGAATGATAGAGCTAGAAAGAGCCTTTGATCTGGACAACATGTTGAAATAGAAAGATATTCCAAAGGCTGATGGAGGACAATATTCTCAGGTGAATATTGGACAGAATGATGAAAAGAAAAATGTCTTGATAGGGAAGGTTTGCACAGAAGAAGAATTAGATGGAATCACCTAGGCTCTTAAGGATTATATACATGTCATAGGATGGACCTATGATGAATTAAAGACATATGACACATCAGTCGTTACACACACCATACCTCTCAAGTCAGATGCTAAACCTTTCAAACAAAAGCAAAGGCCTATTGATGCTTTGCTAGAACCAATTATTTTTGAGGAGGTTGAAAAGCTGTTAAATGCCAGGATCATATTTCTTGTCAGGCACTCCATCTAGGTAGCAAATCTAGTCCCAGTGAGAAAGAAGAATGGAGATATCAGACTATGTGTGGACTTTAGGAATCTAAACAGAGTGTCTGAGAAAGATAATTATCCTTTGCCTTCCCTGGATGAGGTCCTACAAATTGTAAATGGTGCTAAAATGATGTCATTCCTGGATGGTTTCTTAGGCTACAATCAGGTAATGGTGGATAAGATAGACAGACTGAAAACTGCCTTCACCACAAAGCGGGGTATATTTGCTTACAGACGTATGCCATTTGGGCTGATAAATGTTGGAGTAACATTCCAGTGAGCAATGGACATAGCCTTCTGAGGCTTAATAGGAAAATGTATAGTCATATACATGGATGACTTAACAGTGTTTTCTAAAGAAAGAGGAAACCATGTAGCAGATCTCAGAAATTACTGAAAAAATGTGAAGAATATGGGATACTTTGAACCCTAAGAAATGTATATTTGGGGTGACAACAGGAAAGTTACTAGGCCACCTGATTACAGAAGATGGGATTATCATAGATCCTGACAGGGTGGAATCCATTATGAAAATACAACTCCCTGCAAGCAAGAAAGAACTCAAGTCTTACTTTGGTAAGATCAACTTTGTTAGGAAGTTTATCACTGGCTTTGCAGAAATTGTTAGACCTTTAAATGCCATACTCAAGAAGGATGCAAAGATTGAGTGGACACCAAAGGCTAGAGCTACTTTTGAAGACATGAAGAAAGCTATATCTGATGCTCCAGTTCTCATCATTCCAGACTACACTAGGGACTTCTACATTTATTCCTTTGCTTCAAAGCATACCTCTACAACAGTGCTGACACAAAGAAACAAAAAAAGGAAGAAAAACCAATTGCCTTCATGAGTTGTCCTATCAAAGATGCAGAATTAAGATACATGGATGTAGAAAGGCAAGCACTTGCTTTGGTCAGAGCAATAAAGAAATTCAGATATTATATCTTGAGAAGCAAAGTGATTGCTATGGTACTAGATGCAGCAGTGAAGATGTTGTTAATGCAGAGTGAGCCTGGTGAAAAGAGGGCTAAATGGATTACTATCCTACAAGAATATGACATGGACATCACACCCATAAAACTGGTAAGAGGACAAGCCTTAAGCCAAATGATATCAGAAATTGATCTCAATATTATGAGTCAACAATATGTAATCAATGCAAAAGACAATGGAGAGTGGTACTCAGATATCAGGGACATCCTGATTACTGGAAGATGTCCATCAAGATTACAAGATTCATAGAGGAGAACCCTAAAAATAAGATCCCAGAAGTACATGATGAAAGGGGGAGTCCTTTTCAAGAAAAATTATGAAGGAATATATCTAAGGTGCTTAAAGAGACCAAAAGCAGATAAAGTGTTATCAGAGTTACATGACAAATTTGGAATAGCCCATGGTCATCCTTGTCCACCACACATGCAATCCTCAGAGAAGGATACTATTGGCCCACAATTTTTAAGGATACTGCTGAACATATTAAATGTTGTCATGTATGTCAGGTTGCTACTAATAGAGAAAGGTATGCTGCTCAACCCTTGCAGCCAGTGATGGAGATGTGCCCATTTGCACAATGGGGTATGGACTTTATAGGACCAATCAACCCCCCATCATCATCAGGCCACAGGTATGTTTTAACAATTACTGATTACTGTACCAGGTGGACAGAGGCTATTAGCACCAAGACCTGCAATGCTGATGACGTTATCAGATTTCTGGAAAACAATATAGTCACCAAGTATGGAGTTCCCTATGCCCTGGTGAGTGATAATGGTTCTGCTTTTGCTTCCACTAAGTTGTCAAGTTGGGCTTTTGATCATGGGATCATACTGAAATTCTCATCTAATTATTATCCCCAACGGAATGGATTGGCAGAATCCACCAATAAGAATTTGTTGAATATCAAAAGAAAGTTAATAGAAAAGAACTCTAGGGAGTGGAACACACTTCTGAAATATGCCCTATGAGTAGACAGAACTAGGAATAAGGTTGCACTAGGAAACTCACCTTTCCATTTAGTATATGGGGTGGATCCCATCCTCCTTATTAATCTAAAAATTCCTACCCTGTAATTTGCACAAGAGTACCTAGGCATAGACAATAAACAAGAAGTCGGGTTGCTTCAACTGATGCACCTGGAAGAAAAAAGAAGTCAGGCAATTGATCAGTTTGCCAAACACCAGGCTGTTGTCAAATGCTGGTTTGACAAGAGAGCCAAATTTAAAGCCTTAAGGATATTAGATTTAGTCTTGTTGTGGGACAAAGCCCATGAGAGAAAAGGAGACCATGGTAAGTTTGACAAATTATGGATAGGTCCCTTCCAAATTCTGAGATATTAGGAGATAGCACTTATAGGCTTAAGAACCTGACAGGTGAGGATGTTCCATTGTCAGTCAATGGACAATTCCTCAAACATTATTTCCAAGTCTGAGAAGCTTCATGACAGTCATGTGTATTATAGTGTATATTTGTATAGTTGTTTGTACAGTTTGTTTTGTATTTTTTTGTTTGCTTGTTGAGTTTTTGTTTTGGTTAGTCAAGATGATGCAGCTCATCATCATAGAAAATAATTAAATCGTTAGGATTCAAGTGATGAGATCACATTTATATATAGGTTATGACTCATTCTGAGAAGTACTTATGATCAGTTCTGTGATATCCTTTCATCAGGGTACCTTTTCTTGACACAAATCAAGTATTGAAAATTTTTTTAAAAAAATAAAAATAAATAAAATTAGGCTATCTAAGTAACTCTACAGGGGCTATAGATGTCTACTGGTAGTGGGGCTCTACTTAGGGGGATTCTATAGATAACCTTGCCAAGGCTATGGATGCCTGCTAGCAGCAAGGCTCTATCTAGGTTGGCTATGAGGGATGATCTCCAACTATGTAGCTTAACACCAGTTACTCATATTTTCAACTTGCTTTCGAGATGAAGATAATTAATCATTTGCACACACCTGATCCTTTTTTAGCATTGTTGCCATGATGAAACTTTATTACAGAGAAAGTTTATGATACTTATACTTAGAAAGAGTTAGAATACTATATATGAATGTGATTGACTCACTTGAATCATTGGAATTTTTGTGTTTTCCTTGGTGGCAAGTTGTTGTGTGGTTACACAACATGCCCCATTTTGACTTGACAAAACAAGGACCCAGCTTTTTGCTTGGCTTGGCTTGTGTTTTTCTGCTTTCTGGCGGTTTGGTAAAAGTAAGTCATGCAGATGATCCTGCATAGGGAAGCTGGGTATGTCATCATCATGACCTAAATTTGTTAAAGTTACCATTTTAGTTCAATAACCTCATAATTGGAAAGAGTACAAAATTTCATGCAGGTTTGCCTTTTGGATCACCCTGATATTCCTTAGGGTGTAGAAGTTATAGTCAGTCAAATTCCGGGTCAAACCTGATATTCTGAGGGGAGGATCATATTTCTCAATATCAGTCATCTTATCAAATATCACTCCGAACCAACATCCTAATGATGTCATCCAAACCCGATAGACAAAGAAACTAACCTGATGATGACATCATCATCCTTTTTACCTCGCAGGGGTATATTTTTAAACATGACCCTTCTTACATAACATGACGATGACGTCATAGTGCTACAACTATGAACTGAACCAATATGCTGATGACATCATCATGATATTCTGACAGGGGATCATTTTAGTCCAGGGGATCATCATCTTGAAACATCACCCGACATTTCAACATCACCTGATCTTTCGATGCAGGTTTTCCCATTCAAAGGCAGATGATCATATTACACTAAGGGGGTCATATTTGAATATCACTCGATATTTGAATATCACCCTATTTTGTAGAGATCACCCCGCTCCTCTTGTCGTGTAACATTGAATGCTCATTAATGAGGTAGGTGGTTCCCACCGATTACAAACGTGATCGACACATCTGGCAACATCCAGAGATTTCCGTGCAACGATTAAGATCAATTCACTTGGATTTACCCTAAGTGACCTGATGTATAGGTTTAAAATGAATTTACAAGGTCATAATACATTTACCTTGTGATAAAACCAGTTTTTACAAAGAGCTGAGCTTCCAAACCCTCATACAAACTACATCTAGATGCACATAGCTTGCAATGGGATAGAGCACGTGAAAATCACTAATATCCAAATTCCTTCATCATAATCAACATCATAATTAAGGAGATAAGCGCATCAGGTAAGTAATTGAAAACCCGCTTGTTGTCGTGTTCTCCATATCTAGGTAGCACGATGTTTTACTGGTTTGAAATTGTGAATTATGCATATCAGGGTAAACTAAGCGTTAGATGAGTAATATGCAATATGTCGTAGAAGTATAATGTTATATGCATGCATGTGGTATCAAACTGTAAGATAAGCCTTGTTCACTTGCAGGCATCCATGGCAGACAAGAGGTTGAACAGGTCAGAGTCTGAATTTATCAAGCCCATGTTTGCTCAGCCACAAGGTGTACAGTTTCAGTATGGTGTCATAGGGGATACACACCAAGGAAATACAGATTTGGTAGCATGGACACTCAAAATGCATAATGGCAAAGAGGATGACTTGTTGGACCTTGTTTTTCTATCTGGAATGTGGAAGGCAGTTGCTTTCCCATATTCCATGGAAGCTCCTGAGCTTGTAATTGAATGTGCTAGGAATTATAATCCAAAGACAAGGAAGGTGGAAAAGCATGGTAGGGTTTATGCAGACCTGTCTATCAAGGGTATTGCCACCACCTTCAATCTACCAATGGGAAAGAACATTGTCAGTATAGATCTGAAAAAATTGGAGGTAGAATATGAAAGCAACAAGAAGGCTACAAGGAAAAGAATGTATCAATGGAGAGCTAAGAACAACTCCTATACAGCCACAACTAAGCTGCCAATTCATATGTATAAATTCAACTTTGGCGATGAATACCAATATATGATAGCCTTACTCAACCGAATAACAAGCTAGCCAACTGCTAGAAATTTCAAGGACTGGATGTATGGGGTCATCCTGATGTGCCTCTACATAGAAAACAAGCCACTGTGGGCTAAGATGATAAGTGATGCTCTGGATGAGTAAATCATGAACCTAGGAGGTTCAAAATGTTATTTTTATGTGACTTCATACATGGTTTATTCATGTGCCTACAAGGGTACATTTGATGCACTAACTACTGTAGGGAAGGTTGGTGGCAGCACCAATGATGCTCACATTTGGGATCATTATCCCCAACTGCAAAGGCAGAATTACTTCCAAGATTACAAACTAGTGAATGATGCATTTTCCATGCATCTAGTAAGGACAATGGAGGAAGATAGGACTAAAAGACTGAGCATGGAAGCTCAGGAAGTCATATACATGCATGGGGCTTGATTTATTCAATTTGCAACCTTCTCCTATATTAGAATAGAGGGCTTTGCAGGACAGCCTCTCATGCTCCCAAGATACCCTACTGATGCAGTTGTCTTAATGAAATTCCTAAGACAAATTTCCACAATATTGGATGCATATAAGGCAAATAATAAGGTTCCACCAGTATTCTTTCTAGTTACAATGGGCTGGTAAATGTGTCCAGATTATGAGAACATTAAGAAGGACATAGCCGGTCTAACTATGATGGGATTATAGTCATTCCCATTGACAAGATCATATGATCCATGTGGGAGAATGCAGAAGATCATGGGGAAGCCCATTCATCAAAGGCATCTTGAAGACTTCTAGGCAGATTGTGAAGATGAGGCTGAAGCCAAAAGAAGAAGATATCAAAGGCTAACACTCAATCAGATCAAGACCTTTGATTGTGTCTCCATACCTGCACAATTGAAGAAGGATAATGGAAGGATAATGACTGATGAGTATGAAGAAAAGAAGATATATAATGATACCATCTCAGTAGTCGATCTTACTATACAAGAGGATATCTCTTTAGATCTATTTATAGGCAGGATATTACAGCTGACCCAAGCATGGGTCAATGAACAGATAAATACATGAACGAAGAGAGGTGTAGCCATCACGGTGGACAATAAGAAGAAGAGACAGGAGATAACTGAAGATGAGTATGATGATTTCCTGATTGAGAAGAGAACATCTAAAGGAGAGAGAATACCACCTCCTGAGAAACGCAAAAGACCCCCCAGAGGTAAGAAAACTGACAATGAACCTAAAGGGATCATAATTGAAAGAATAATAGTGCCTGCTAAAGATGCATCAGGATCAGGACAGGCATCAGCTTCATCTGCACTGCCTCTGATGGATAAACAAAAAGCTAAAAAGATCCAGAGGCCAGCTGCACAAACTACCCAAACATATGAGGTGGGTCAGGCATCACAGAAAAACTTGTTAGAGGATATTCCTCTAGATGAAGAGCCTAAGGAAGAAGAAAATGTTGTGCCCCTCACTAGAAAGAAAAAAGCACCTCGGGTGATGGCATCCACACCTAAGAAACAAAGAACTTCAATGAGAGGTGAAATAAAACAAACCCCCATTATGCTAAGAGGGGCAGGTAGTGAAGTATTTAGAAAAGAGTTGCAACATAATGTACCACTTCCTACCATTGTTCAGTTTAAGACTGAACAAGCTCAAGAACAAATGAGAGAAGCCTCTAAGCAGGGTCAAGGTGATCTAGTCTCATTAGATGAGATAGTTGACCTATCTGATGATGAGGTGGTGAAGGATGTAGCTTCCCAACAAATGGAAACCCTTGCATCTAACACTCGCATAACTCCACAAGGAACCCCATCAGTCCAAGCGGTGTTGGAGGAGATGAAGCAGGTGGAACATGAAAAAGAAACAGCACAGAAAAGATTGCACAGCAAATAGGGCTGGATGCATTAGTTGATCAGGTGACAAGTCCTACAGCAATAGATTTGGCATACAGAGAGGATGCAAGTCCTCAACATCAGGCAAGTACACCTGAAAAAGCTGAGAATACTGAGGAACACAAACAGAAAGAAGTGGAGAATAAAGCTCCAGATATGGGTCAACAATAAAAGGAAATACTTGAAGAATCCAAGGTAGTGGAAGTCCCACCAAAAGACAAAGAAGATAAACAAATATTAGGTCCTGATGACCAAAAGGTTCAAGAGATAGATACTTCAGGTGCGGAGCAAGATGTGATGCAAGATTAGGCAGAGGTACTGAAGGTAGATACCACGATGACCATAGATACCAGCATACCTTGGGAAGAGGAAAATACTAAAGTGAATGACATACCAATGGAGGAGGCAAAAGATCAAGATCATGATCAACATGCAGATGTTCAGTAGGATCACCCTCCAGAAAAAGAAATTCCTCAACAGGAGGAAATGCCATAGGATCACCCTCATGAGGAGCATCATGAGTAAGAAATAAGGAAGTCACCTCCCCATCAAACGTGAAGATAGATACCGGAGATCAGAGTGTACTTGATGATGGTGATGGACATCTAGGATCTAGTGACCAAATCCCTCCGTGGCTAGAAAAAGAGATAAGTATTGAATCTAGTTTTGAAATTCAAGAATTTGATGTATCTACTTTGTTTTCAAAAACCATAATGAAGCCTAAGAAGAAGGCTAGAATATCTTCTGCCATAAGAAGAGATCCTAATACAGGCAGGAGGACTGCCTAAGTAGCCTCCCCCATAGTAGAGAAAGAAAAGGGCAAGATCACTCTGGAAGAATTCCAAATTACCATAGTAGATTTGGGATTTGCCAATGAGGACCAGGAAGGTCAAGAGGGGAAGGATATTATTGATTCTTTGACCCAGAAGATAAAGAGAGAGAAGGAGAAATATAAGTAGCATAAAGAGCACATTGCTCAGTTGCATGCCTATATAAAAGGGTTCATTAACCCTGATGATACATCAAGTGATCATGCAGTCCCACTGACTGCTATTTCTCAGGAAGAGGTAAATAAGTTAAATCTCATGAAACATGAATCAATAATAATGATAAAATGGATGTCATCTGCGCTCGATGGAGCTAAAGAAGTAGTGAAAGCCTCTTTGAAGAGGTGGAATTCTTTAGGTACCTCTAGGAGGAAGGTAGATAAGTTACAGAGGGAGACTGGAAGGAGGTCATTTCAATTGGAGAGACTTGAGTGCCTTGGATGAAATAAAGAGGATTGATCCTCAAGTTCTAATAAATAATCAGGTACTGAATAATAATACAACCATATTTATTGATATCTGGAACAAAGACATCAGGTTTGAATGTGATGTGTTGAAGGGATGCAATAATAAATTGAGGAATATCAGTATGAAGCTACATGATATGATGTCTTATGAAGCCGGGCTTTTAGAAACCTTAGAAGGAAAAGTAGAGGGAAAGATTAAGAATCAGGATGAAGAATTTGCTATTAAAGCTCTACATAATAATTTTCAGCTGGTAGCTGAACAACCTCTCAACCACCTGACAGAAGAAGTAATGGATAAGGTAATGAGAATTAAAGTCAGAGTGGAGAACTATAATAAAACCCTGATCAATAGACAAAATAAATTTGAGGCCCTCCAGAGCAAATATCAGGTATATAAACACGCCATAGCCAAAGCAAGAACCCAAGATGGCGGAGAACTGGAAAAGATAGTGTAGTCATATGAAAATATCTGTACATCTATGCAGGTCTATATACAAGGAGATATTCATCATCATGATGAAAGTAATGAAAGAGATGAAAGTGATGATTATGACAATGGAGAAGATGATGAAGAACCTGATGAAGATGAACCATAAAGGGAATACATGCATTAGGTACTTAAGAGATAATAAGTTACCTAGATGGTCGCCAGCTGGCAACCTGTGCCATGTTAAATGTTGACAAAGTCAAAGAGGAATGTGAACCGTAGATCTTAAATAGATAAATCCTGATCATAGATCATTTTGTAACAGCTCCCTCATCTTACTCTATAAAAGGTGCAGGGAGGCCTCATTTTGAACATTTGAAACTTAATTAAAATTTGTTTCCTAAAATCTCAGGGCTCATTTCAAAGTTGTTGTATATGTACATTTCTTTTGCATACTTAATGAAAGAGAATATCATTTTGATTACAAATATTCATAAATTTTGAGTAATTTGTGTTTGAATTCTTGATATATGCTTTGATTTGCTGCGTCCCTTGGAGTGCTCATCAGTTTGCATGTATTGTCTTCATTCAACATCCTCTGAAGTTTGCATCAACTATATCTAGCTGTGGAACATCCTGGTGAACATATGGTTTGATTTCTTCTCTTGAATGACAGTATCAAGTGTGTATGTGGCTCAATAGTTGAAGATTCATCATAATTTGAAGTTCTACTTTACATTTCTTTTAATTTCAGAGTAATTCACCATCATAATTGCAAATAATTGACAATCAGAAGCAAAAATATATGAAATATGCAGATATCTCATAGAAAATTGTAAATCCATAGCATATTTGAGTTAAAGCATGTATAATTGATAAATATCATGCAAATATTTGAATATAAGCATATCATTTGAGGAAATACACTGTGTAGAGTAACTTTCTGTGTAGCATCTTTACAGAAACTGAATCTTGATGATCAAAAAACGTAAGGCCCCAAAATGGAAACAGCAACACACATCAACCACTGAGTAACATCAGTTTATTAAGACCTAATCCACGGAGACTTGGGATCATGAATTCTTTGAATTCATCGTATCTTTCAAGATGAGTAAAGGTTGTTGTGTAACTTTTATTCTATGTTTGTTTATGACTAACATCATGATCAACAGTTCTTCTTTATGATTCTAAATTCAAGGAGTTCAAAGGGAAATTACAAACTCATTGGATGGGTCCTTATCAAATCAAGGAAGTTTTTGAAAATGGAATAGTATCATTGCAACCTATTGATGGAAGCACAGACACATTCCTAGTAAATGGTCACCAAATCAAACTCTATAAAAGGTCATCTACTAAAGAGGAGTTTCTTAATAATTTGTGTTTTGATACAGGGGATACCTCCTCTATCACAGTGTTGGATTGAAAAAAAAAGAGAGAAAAAAAAAGAGGAAGGTTGAAAACCAGCAAATGGCTGCCTTCTAAAATAAATAAAATAAATTAAAAAAAATAGAGAAAGGTGGAAAACCAGTAAATGGTTGTCTTTCTCAACCAAGGGAGTTGAAAACTAGTAAATGGCGGTTCCCTTCTTTAGGATAGTTGAAAATAATTGAGCTCCGGAGATGATCAAGTGCTAGGAGTTAGACAAATGCACCTCTGGCACTTCTCAAACTAAGAGCACCTCCGGCGCTCTATCAATAAAGAAGTCAATTTCAATAATAGGGGAGGTCACCCACCTCTCCAGGCAGTAAAGTAGACACATCACATGATGAGGTCATCATGACTCATCCTCTACTTTATCACAAAGATAAATTCAATTAGCATGCATATCATTTGAAGGGGTATTCACAAAGCCGGCACTGACATCACCCAAGGAACATGGATTCTTGAACCACTCAGTGAAATGATTGCAGGTTGCATACCAATGTAGTAGTGGATGTCATCTCCAGCCACCAAAATCTGCTCATGTGCCATGACGTGTGCAGTCTCCAACAATGACATAGCATCTCTACCATGTACATCGCCCTCATCATCAAAACTGATGTAGGTAATTCTATCTTTAATTAATCATTAATAGCAACTGTCTTGTCTTTCTACTTTTGGGTGCCGCCACTATGACACATCCTCCTACCATCATTTTTCTTTCTAAAATTCACACATACCACCAACTGTGCTATACCACCACCTTGCCTCTGGAGTGTCCTGTCATTCTGTCACATTTATGACTGCCTAGATACTCTAACTAATCTACGTAAGCCTAAGCTGAGAAACATAACATTCCTCATTCGAACCTCTGAAGTACCCTAAAGAATAGAGCAAATTGAACAATCCCCCAGAGCCTACAGAGCAAATTGAATAGTCCTCTAGAGCCTACAGAGATAAGAGGAAAGGATAAACTATAGATTGAGGAGGTGAGGAATTAAGCACAGAAGGTGGAAATAATTTAGCAATGGGGGTAAAGAAGAAGTTTGAGCCAAAAAGTGTTGCGGGTCTTCTGCAGGATGAAGCTACAGCGAACATTCTAAGAGCTACAGGATGGTTAGACTTCTTAGAAAAATTTGAAGGGTTTCAGGAAGATGTTGTGGATGAATTCCTCAGAAATTTAAGGGACAATCAAATAGCTATCAGAAGAGTCTAAATCAATTTCTCCTTAGCCACTATCAGCGACATTTTGGAACTTCCTGAACAAGGTGAGAGGTTTTATCACTTGAAAACCTTATACACTGATTTGATTAAAAAAATTTCTATTCGTGGTGAACCTACTATACAAATGCATTCAAATAAAAATGAAGTAAAAGGAATTCTGAGGTCCACACTCACAAACCCTTGGCAATCTGTTGCCACTTGGTTGATGAAATACTTTACTTGTGATGGTCAATTCTCTCTAGTTTTAGGGCCAATCATGAAAATGCTAATTTTTCTAAGACATGGAAATAGACACCCTAAGTATAGCATAAACATTCCCAATTTCCTGTATTCTGCCATCAGAGCAACTATAGAGAAATATCAGTAGAATAAGGGTCCCATGAAACATCATGGTCTCATCTTTCTTGTAGTTAAACACCACTTCCTATCTCAGGCCAATGGGGAGGAATTATGGCAAAACTTTCTTGAACAGACTTCCCAGAACAGAGGACTAGAAATGGCACAGCCAGGAGGTGAGTGTTCTCCTATCCACCAAGAAGAAGAAACTGAGCCTTTAGCCTCCTCCATAGCTATTCAAAGAGGAAAGAAACCTTCACAGGAGGCATCTTCATCTACAGCCCCTGTTCCTGATAAAAGGAGGAAAGGCAAAGAAACTACAGAGTTTGTTCCTAGACAAACCCCATACATGACTCATTCAGTTAGGAGAAAAATGACTCTAACTAAGGAATCTTGCCCTAAGGAATTAGCAGAGTGAAGGTCAGGACACAGAATAGAGGGAACCTGATGGGCTGAAGAACCATCTCATGATTCAAATGAGATCCCTCTAGTTAGGAAGAGAAAACAAAGAGAAGTTTCCTGAGCACCATCATGTGCTCTGAAGAGTCCAATTTTAGAACCATCATATGCTCTGGAGACAGAACACATACAAACTTTTACTATTTCCTCAAATTATGAGGAAGAGAGACCTACTCCGGAGGCACTTGCCCCACCTCTGCTACGAAGAAGCAAAAGGCAGAGACATCTCTCATAAGCTGAGAAGGATACTTCCCTCCTAGCTGAGGTACTCCTAGGTTTTAGAATATATGAGGATAAAGCTAGGCCTTCATCAGTACCAACAAAAGCAGAGGAATCCCAAGAGGACCCTCAGGACATGCAGCCTGAAGAAAAGGATGAAGCAAGGCAAATGGGTATAATTGACAGTGCAGGGCAGATGGCCATGGAAAACCCTAATGATCAGCCAACAACCACATAAACAACCACAGAAGCAGCAATAGAAGTAGAAGCAAAAACCTTCTCTCATCCCTCTAATCAAGAGGATGTGGAAATTTCAAAAGAATAGCAAATGATGGAAGAAATTGAAAACTTAAAGAGATTATTCTAGGGGAAGAATCTGATTATTACTGACCTCAATAAGGTCAGAGTAGAGGTAGAAATGGGGAAAAAACAAATCATTGAAAATCTACAAACAGAACTCCAAAGCAAAGACAAGATCATCTAGGAGAAAGAAGCAGAATTAGAGGCCTAGAGAATTAAGAAAGAGGCAGAGTTGGAGGCACAGAAAATTGAGGCAGCCAAACTGTTGGAAGAAAAAGAGAAAGAGGCAGCACAGAGTGTTTCTGAGCTCACCATGGCTAGAGACAATAGCCTCACAATAATGGCAGCATTGATTGAGAAAGTACAAAGCCAAGATAAACAGATGACTTGGGTCAATAATAGACTAGATGACCAGGAGGAATATATACAAGAATTGGCTGGCCCAAGGGCAACTAATGAGCAGGAAATACAAACAAATGCCTATGTGGGTCCAATCCCCATTGACATTCCTAAGGCCCTGTTCCATTGGGAGAAGAAATTTAGAGAATATGAGGCTTCCAAGCCTATGTTGCAATTACAAAGGGCAGTCACTACCAAAATAGAAAGAATAGCAAATTTGGAAGGCAAAATCCTTGAAATGGCCTCCCTTTCTTTAGAAATTCTATCTTGCAGACCTCCAAGTGCTAGCTATTCTATGTTCTTACAAGAAAAAGTCCTGTAGAGGAAATTCTCTTTAGTTCTATCTGACCTGGTTAAGAATACTGAGACAATAGAAGGATTCATGACAGTATACATAAGGAGTAATGATGAGGACAAGAACTTCCTATGTGAATTATACCTGCATGGGTTCTGTGTTAATGATATAACTTTCATTCTTAATCATTTTGTGGGGGAATGCCAGCTTAAGGCATTTATGTCCCTAATGAGGAATCATCAGATCTGGAATGAAAGGATGGAAGATCATCTCAAGAAGGATTTAAAAATAGATCTCTTCATCAGGAACGAATGTCCCAATCCCAATGTTTTCAAGATTCAATTTAGGTCCCTTATCTATCATTCTAATAATAAGAACAGAATTTTGCCATTATACCTAAAAAGTTTGCAAGAATGCTCCATCGATTTTGGTCTTTTCATGATCAACTCAGCAAACCCAGTACTTGCCATAGCAAAGAAGAGATGGAATATTTTGACCCTGGAGCAAAAAATGAGAGAGGTGGTCATCCCTGTAAACGTAAGATTATTTATGAGAAAAGAAAAGTTGATATCCAAAATGATGGATAACCATAAGCAGGAATGGATAGGTCGACGGTTTAGACCCCCTCTAATAATTGAAAGTGGAACAGATGGAAGATGAGAAATTGCAGGACTCGATGAAACAGGTTGATGAATACAAAGGCAATGGTAATATCAATCAAACAACTTGGACCACCTCTGCACAGGATTATACCTTGACTGATAAGCTGCTTCGCCAGAATAAATTTAGAATGTGAGAAGCAGGAGGACCTGCCAAACCTTAGGTATGGGGGGATGATGAGTGCCAAGTTGCACCCATGAAATACATCTTTTTACCTCTCTTTTTCTCCTTCTTGAGTCCATCTTTCCTAATGTCTGCACCCAAATAAGCTAGCAAGATTGTTCTAGTTAATGATTAATTGAGATAGATTACTTAATATTATAATTTATGATTAAGTGACTAATGTGCATGGAATTGATGGAAAAATGCAAAAACTTCTCTTTTTGAATCAACGGGTGTAGATGCCAGGAATAGCAATTTTGTGCATCTCCAGAGATAGTCTTCAATGATCTCCAGAGACAATACCAAAGTACCATGACACTTGAAGTTTTGAAGAAATGAGGAAAGCCTCTCCGGAGCTCTACGGGAGTCTGGAGCATCTCCGGAGCTAAACAGAGAAACATACAAGTATCTCTGGAGCTACAGACATATCTCCAGAGCTACAGACATATCACTGGAGCTGCAAATAAGAATAGTTATCTCCAGCACCTCCTGAGAGCAGGGCATATTTCCAGCATAAGTTGTTGATCAGGCACTCTCAGCAGTGATCTTAATACCCCTCATTTCACTCCAATCATCACCTGAGTGGTGAAGGGTCATCTTTAGTTAAACTGTTGGAGCTTTTATCTTTATAAAGTTTTTACATTAGTTACAGATAGAACTAATTTAATACCCATATTTTCAAGGCCTTGCTACCCAAATGTATTAAGACTCAAACTTAGAATTCTTAGTGGAATTTTGTTCCACTTAGTCTTCTTTTATTGCATGATTATTTTCTATAGTTAAACAGCTAGTGTAATAAAGAGATGGATGTCATCTCATAGAAGAACTGATAGATAAGATAAGTGATATGTCATCACTCTTTTTTATATATACTTGTAGAAGCAGCAGAAGATATATACAATGATTGAATTATTCTGATTCTCAATAATCTCAGTTCTGTGATAACAATATTTTTCATGAATGCAAAGCATATGGAATAGGATTGGATCTAGTTGTGATCTTCTTTTGTGCTGATTCCCTACTGAAGCCTTCAGCCCCAAGGGTGTGGAGCAAGGGCCCACTCTCACCACTAAGGTAGGAGGCTAGTACCACTATTTTATTACTTCAGCTTTTTGTTATAAAAAGTATTTACTGATTTTAATAGGTAGATGCATGTTACTGTTTTAAGATTGCTTTGAGTGAATTTCATGTTTTATTCTGTTTCAGCATTACTTAGATTCATTTAGGAAGTAGACAGATTAATCTTTTCAAATTAGTAGAAGCTGTTAAGATTAGTTAGGAAAACTGGTAACTGTAGAATCCCTAGTTGCAAATAGCCAAGGACACAGCCCCTGGATTATTGACATCTGAAAACAGATTAAATGATGAGGTACAATGACACCTTGTCACTTGGGTAGATCTAGGATTTGTGCACTTTGTTGCATTTCCAAGGATTTTGCAATAGTGTCTCTTGCCACTTTTTCTTCACCAAGTGTAACTTTCTTCCTTTTCTTCTCTTCTACTTCCTTTTCTTTCTCTACTTCAATTGTGGCTTATGTAATGGATGAGGTCCTTATTCTTTTTCTAGGGCTAGATGTTGGTTTCTCCACTTTAGATCTCTTATCTTTCCTCTCTGGAGTGCTTGATGTCCATTCTACTGGAGCATTTATGGACTTTGATCCTCCTAATTTGGTTTTTACGTTACTTGATTGTTTAATTGATGTTTTCTCTAACTCCTTAGGTTTCATAAACATTCTGGAAGATAATTCTGAGAATGTCCCAAATCAGCCCTCTTTGGGATCATTAGGTTTTCTTAGTAGTGCATCAGCTAATTCAGTCAAGACATCTTCTGCAACTTCTTATCCTAGTGCAGGGACCCATACAGTTCTTGGTTCCACAATTTCCATGAAGCATTTGTCTTTGTCCACCAAGAATACAATATCCTTCTCATACTTTATCACTACATTTTCAGTTATCTAGAACCTACATGACATTTTCTTTTGAAAGTCTGTGAAGTATTTCCATAAGATTTTGTTCTGCTTATCTGCATTACCCAAACTCTGTAAGTGATTTCTTATTTGAGTGGCTATAGGTATGTGATCAAGCCAAACAATATTTCCTAAACCAGGTAGCTCTCTCAGGAAGTAAAAGAGTAAACATGTAGTCAATGTTCTGTATTTGAAAGGATGATTAGTTTCTTTTGTTCTTTTCAAGTTCTCCATTAGTTCACTCCAGAGCAATTCACAGAGGTCATAGTCCATATTATTTTATCATATCATATGTTTTGTATATAGCTGATGTAGACACAGAATTTTCCTTGTTGGAGAAGTATACTTTGTATCCAACAATCATTGATGCAGATCTGATAGCTAGATCCTTGATATCATTTACTGTAAGGGAATTCTTATCAAATTTGGCTCCTGTTAGCTGCATTACCACATTGTTCTTCATTTTCTTTATGCCTAGAACCCTTCCAGAGGAGCTCATACTGATTATAGCTTTGATGGCTTCTTTAGTTATCATATAGGGTTCATCAAGCCATAGAGATTCATCATGAATTCTTCTTAGAATAAGCTTCACCCATGCATCATTTAGAATTGTGGGAAAATCCAACCAAGTGTCAAATTTCTTTTCTCCTAGAACTTTATATTCATCTTTCAACACAATATCCATAGTAGTCAGTTCATCCAAATATAGTTTTCCTAACTTCATGTGATCATATTCTTCTAGACTGATTTGAATGTATGCTTTGATATCTTCCATATACATAACCCCACGTGGAGTAATTGAGAATTCCCTAACATATCATTTTCCAGTGATTTGAAGAATTGTTTCTTAAGCTTGGGGTGAGGCATTTTCCCTATCTCAATTATGTGAGGAGTAAACATTTTCCTAGAGTAATTTAATTTTCACAGTGGGGTTTCAAGTTGTAAATACCTCTTTCACTGGATTAGGGTTTCATTGATGTTGATCTGAAATCCTTTGGAGAATACTGTAGTCACTTTGAATCTTTCTTTGGTTCGCCTTAGTCACTTGAGTGCATGGAATGATGCAGAATGATTTTTCCTTCGAATACAACTCCTTTTAACCTTCGCATGCCAAAACCTAAGTGTCATTAATGTCATCTTACAAAAAGTTGTTAAGCACCTTCCTAACAACCACAGACACTTTAGATTACTCCACAAATCGTCGCAATTGGTCCTTTTCTTTCGGAACTTGCTTCAAAGGATTTGTCATATGATTCTTTTTATTATATCTTCGTGCTAGATTCCAGCACTATCTGGCTGGGGGTTTTGGATTTTCAACCCTGCTCCCCCTGAGCCAGAGCACCCAAATACTGGTGCAGATCTATCCTTAACTTCAATTACTTTTTTCTTGATCCAGATCCTATCCATTTCTTTCTGAGTTTCAATCGGATCAACCTTTTCTTTTCTTTTATCATTCCTTTGCTCTATTTTCCTATTTTCAGTATGGTAGTTTCTTTCCACATTCGTGCTTCTACAAACTCTTGCAATATGTCCATATTTGTTGCAATTGTAGCACACCACATTCCTTTATCTTTGAAACCTTCTATTGATTAGATTTGATCTACATTGATTAGCCATATGTCCAAATCTATTGCATACAAAACACTTTCCATTGAATGATTAACTATTTCTTACTTTATAAGAACCATTTCTTACCAGATTTCTGCATTCATTTGATTTATGACCAATTTTCTTGCAATTGAAACAATGACCAGAGAATGATGGAACATTCCGATTTACTCTCCTTCTAATTTGAGTAGCTTTATGACCAAACTTATTACAATTAAAGCAGTGGCCATTGAAAGATGGATATCTTTGAGCATTTGGTTGTCTGACCGGAGGTCCTCTAGGTCTTCTTCTTTGATTTCTAAATTGGTTCCCTCTATTTTGCTTTAACTCAGTGTTTGTTTAACTAGATTTTGAACTTTTTCCTTTCTCAAATGCCAAACCTTTCTTATCATTGACACTTTTTTGACTAGTAATCATTTCATCAAGCTTTACAGAACTTATCTTGAACTTTTCTTCATAGCTCTTGGCTTTTTCCAAGTCTGTTTTTAGACTCACAATTTCTTTTTCAAGTTTGACACAATCTTTTGATTTGCTTTTCACCATTATATTCAGATCCTCTTTTGCTTTTTCTCTTTATATAATATCCACTTCCAAATCATTCAGGGTTTCATTTGCTGATATCAATTGATCACTAACCTCTTTGTATCTTCCTTTAAATTTCTTGACTTGTTCTTTTAACTTTGAGATACATTCATCAGCTTCTTGTAAGTTATCCTTCAGATCCCTGACTTCTACTTTAGACTTTTCAAGATCAATAAGAGCTACTTCCAGTGCAACATAGTTTGAGAAATTTCCAAATCTCCTAGTTGCTATGAGTGAATTCTCCCAGATCTTCCTCAAGCTGTTAGACTTCTTCCAAGGAACCTTGCTCTAGTACTAATTGTTGATAGTAAGGAATACTGAGAGGTGGGGTGAATCAGTATTCCACAAAACTGCTTCTTAACATGTTCATTAATCCAATATCCAAAATTAATAATATGAAAGCATAATAAGCAAAGGAACAACAACCAAAAAGACATAACACATGAACACCAGGATTTTTATGTGGAAAACCCAACAAAGGAAAAACCATGATGAGTGTTAGCTCACAATATATTATTATAGCACAATACCGGATTACAAGAAGGCTCACTGCCTTAGGGCTCACTACCCAGAGAAATGCTCACTACAAGAAAGGCTCGATAGCTAAACAGGCTCACTACCTAGAGAAAGAAAGAAGAAGGAAGAATGGCTCACTACCAAGTTGAACTACTCGGACTGCATCTACACATGCATGGTTGCAGCTCCAATGAAGCACATAAATATTGTCTCAAAACTCTTCATCTCTTACTGCTCTATTTTCACTGCTCTACTTTTACATGGGAATAAGATCTCTCTTCTTCTGCTCTTTATTACATCCACAAAATCACCTTCCTCTGTATGTCACACATATGTATATATCTCACTCGCATCACATCACCCAAACACTGAATTCAATCCCTTATATATATCTGCAACACTTGAAATCTTCATATTAGGTTGGCCTAATAAAGTGAAGCATGCACTCATACCTTAAGTAGCTTGTTGGCCAAATTCATTTACCAAAACTCCCAACAGACTCAAACAACACTTGAATTGCATTCACATATGTCAGCCTCAACTATTGAACAACTTAGGTTAAGTTCTAAACACTTGCCGCATACAATTCAAACTTATCATGTCAGCTTCTAACTCAAACTACCACTAATTCAGTTCATCTATCAGACTACATCTTTTACTATGGACCACGGGACTTGCTCAAAATCATGTCAAAGATTCCTTAGACATCACAAATCATACCTTCAAAACCGCATAGCAAAATATCCTTTAGCTTCAAAATGTGGACCATCAGAACTCAAACTCTGTCACAATCAAACTCTGTCAAATAGTGTAGCAATACTCAGCAGCTTGTAACTATCTTTCCGGTGGACTTCAAAACCTACAACTCTAGATTTAGACACTTCATACAAGTGTTTACAACACCTCAAAACCACATATCAAGATATGCAACACCAGAGGAAATAGTACTGTATTTTGCTCTGTCGGACATAGGCCATTTAAAGATATACTTTCAGAATTGATCGAAGGCTGAAACCTTGGATATAAGATCATCTAAGAGTTAGGAACATCATACCAAAACCATAAAACTTGGTCTTCAACTACGGACCAATGCCAATCCAAACATTGTTATTCTGTCGATGCTTCTGTACATTGCCAATTCTTAGCCAATATGACTAAGTCTTCTTCACCGGACCAAAAACTCTATTCCAACCTTGTTCCTTTTCTTGTTTCCATCAATGACAACACTCAATTATTCAACATAGCAGTGTCTCTTGCCAACATATAAGTATAAATTTTAAGCACATTTCGACAAGAGCTTATCTAATCCTACAGATATGGACTATCAGAAGTAGAATGAGAGGAAAGCATCATTATATTTAGAAGTGGGATGCTCAAATTGGATCTGAGGCTTTTGATGAAGTATCCTTTGGCTGAGGGTTGTATAAATTAGAACCCCTTAACAAGAGAGTACGTTTGATCAAATAGTTGTTGCTCCTCCACACAAAATAGATCCTTATCAACCAGGTCAAATGCCACCCCTAGAAAATGCAGAGCACACTATATAAACCAAAACCTAACTGAAAACCACTATACAGTGGCTAATAAACTAAAGATGATTACATGGTGCAACCAAAAAGAGCATTAAATAATGGTAGTTTATTTATCACCATCTGTATTTTTTCAAAGATCATCCAGCAAAGCAAATTTATAGATTAAAAATGTTGGAAAGAAGTAGGATTTGAATGCTTATTCAACAACCCTCATTTGTCAAGAGAAGAAGACAAATTTGGTTTTGGAAAACTTACAAGGGCTTGATAGGGGAAGGGTAGCAGAAGTTGGGTAGCTAATTCGATGGTTGCGTGGCATGTAACTTCACCTTGAAAAAATTATTGCATGTTACTAACTTATACACCTAAGGTAATAGTTTAAACCACCAGATTGTTGAACTATACAACACCAATTATCAACCATTTTACCTATGCTCATTTTCATCAAAATGGCATTGCCATTCCTGTTACAAACTGCCAGATTGTTGAACTATACAACACCGATTATCAACCATTTTACCTCTGCTCATTTTCAACAAAAATGGGTGTTGTCGAAACTTGAAATTTTTCAAAAATTATTGGAGACAGTGAAAAAGTATAGGAATCCAACCCTTGATGAGATCATCTATTTTTGAAGGCAGCAGTACACCCAATTCAACAATGTCTTGAGCGTAGAGGCTATCTTCTTCGTCCAACACATCTTCCAAGTCTTTGAGAGTATCAGGAATTACAAATCGAGGAGCCATGACTCTTCTCTGTCAATTATTGATCAATTCAGGATGATACAGGGGTTTCATTTGTTTGAATTATTTTTCATCAAAAAAAATTCCCTCTCTACGGACTTCAAAATATTTCCCACTCCCACCAATGAAATATTTTTTTTAGTTACCCACTTTAATATCATATTGTCTAATTTTTTTGTATGACTAATTATTTAGTCATTTTTATTTGTGTGACTAATTATTTAGTTGTGTTTTTTACCTGACGATCAAATTAGTCACTTATGATGATCAAATTAGTCATTTATTTAGTCATTTATAGTTGTGTTACAAAAAATGACTAGAATTTACTCATTTTTAGTTGTCGTGACTAAAAGTTTTAGTCATGTAGTCATTTATTTGCCAAATTCTAGTAGTTTTAACATGGTACCAATAACATGTGTTCAAAGATTGGAAACCTATAGAATTAGTGGATACTTTGGGAAAAATGAAGACTTAGTTTTAAAGTAGTGATATTTCACACTTAAAAAAAAGTCTCCAAGTAGTATAAAACTTTAGATTTTCAGTGATTATTATGCAAGTTAAATAATAACTCTTAGATGGATCTTCAATAGATAAAAATAAATTAGAGTTTTCCCTTAAATATAACACCCTAACACACAAGTTAACATTTTTTGCATTTGAGTCCGGTCATAATGGATGGTGGAGGGAGTTAGCTTGAACCCAATTTACAACAAAAGAAAGAACACACCTTTACAAAGAACTAAAACATACAACCAATGCCATTCATACATCACTTTATTATTATTGAAGCCCTTGACACATTTAAAAAATATGGGAAGAGATTCCTGCATCTGTTTTGGGCCTAGCAAAGTTGGCCATGGAAAAATAACATTTGGTATTTTGGTGCTCTGGAAAATCGGAGCTAGAACTTGATGACAACCAAAATTACTTCAAACTTAAAGAAGAAAAAGAGTTGTTTCATCAACTAGCTTTTTATGAAAATACTTTCTCTACAGAAGAAAAAAAAACATTTTCTCAAATTCAGCCACCCTGACACAGAAGTTTAGAGTATCGATCACAAGTTTGGGAAATTTCATCGCATGTTCTATCCTAGAAGAATTTCATAGTATAGATCACAAGTTTGGAAAATTTCATAGCATCCTACAGGCTATCTTCTTGTGGTAGTGGATAACCATGATTTTGGAAACTCCTTTAGTAAATCCAGTAGTTTATTTCTCAAGATTTTGGAGCAACGTGTAGACAAAAAGATCATCATTACAGTTAGTGGATTATTTCTTAAAAGAAAATTCAAAAAAGTCACAGCTCCTCCCATCTTCGGCCCAATATGGGCATGCATCTTCTTCAAATTTGGCAACGTCTCCCCTACTACTATTGCCTTTTCTTCTAATAACATCTCCTGCATGTTAAATAATGTGGGTCCATTAATATAACAAAAACAATTATAGAATGTTACTGTCCATCCACAAATGACAATAACATAGAGACAACAATAGAACAAAGAATCATAGAATATGCATAAACCTGAATTAATATTAAATACTAAAAGCAAAGAGGGATAAACCTTCAAATATATAAGGATCGGAAGCTAACATACACATCAGAAGATAATAATCTTACTTGGTACTAATAGAAGGTAATATCATGATCATCCTTTGCAATGCATAGAGCATGGATAAATGCCTTAATCTAGAACTATCATTGCAACTCAAAAACATTAATCTTTAATGTAAAGAATTGCTAACCTAGAAACATTGGCCATGCATTGTTAGTTCTTCAAGCTGAGTAAACCTGTTAAGAACAGTGATACTTGGAATTACTTGTTTGACTGCACCGTAGTTTTGAAGGTTAATATTTTTAACTAATTCTGATCTGGAAACTCCTTGCAGTAATTCAATTCCTTGTAATATTCCATATTGTTGGAGCTTGATTTATGTCAACAGAGGGCAAGTCGCCTTGAAAGATCTTGCAAGGTATAAAAATCCTACATCTAGGCACCTAAGGTTGGAGGCATGTATATTCAAATTTCTCAACCCAAAACAATAATGAAGCCCCAATTTCTAAAGATTTGGGCACAACTCCATAAGCCATTGGAATTTGGCATCATCCAGTCTCATAACCTTATATAAAAAACATGTTTTCATAGATTGGAAACCCCTAAAATTAGTGGGTATTTTGGGAAGAATGAAGAGTGTCAGTTTTAAGACAGTGAGGTTCACACACTCAAAAATAGAGTCTCCAAGCTCTACCATCATAGAAGTCTTCTTATTTCTATTAAAGATTCCTAGAGTCATTTGTTCCACCTATTTCTAGCTGCAAGGCTAACCCAATTGTTGACAATGACATTCTTAGGGTCATCGAAGGCAATTTGAAGCTACAAAGTGTGGAGAGAAGTAGACGGTTGGAGTACGAAATTGTTAATTATAACATTTATCTTCTCATCTTTTTGTTTTTTGAAATCTTTAGAACAGAAATTGAGATGGCTTATATCCTTCCACAAGAATCACCATCTCTTCAAGAGCAAGGAACAACCTATGACATCTCTGTAAGAAATCCTTAATAGAATTTGAGTTAAAATAAATCTTCTAGAAACACAGACAACCTATCTACTGCCAATTCCCTGGTCATTAACCTTATCATTACCATTGCTGATATAATATATCTTTCCTCCTTCACCTGCAAACGATCCTTTGGAATTGTATGGAAAATACCCTGATGTGGAATGTGGAGTAACAGACACAAATTTACAACCTAGGGCAATTGCACAGCATTTCCTATTTACTTCATGCATATAAGTATTTATTGGCTTTAAAATAAGATTCAAGATTGAATCTAATGTTTTTTTACCGTTAGTAGTGTCTAATATAAAAATATATATATGGGTGCTGCCACAATAATGGGTTACACTTTCTAGGACAACCTAATTTTTGCTAAAATCACATATTTTTAGAAAATATAATGATTTAAGCCTTGAAAGGTTCAATTTAAAGGATTTTAATTGAAGAGGGTTTAATCAAACCCCCTTAGATTCAAACCCCCTTAGATTCAAACCCCCTTGGATAAAATCTTGCTAGTTTTAAACTATACCTATAATGGAGTCTCCTCTACACCTATCAAAATGCTGATAAAAAACCACTTTTGATTTACCTTTTGGGGGATCAAATGAATTCATTTAAAATTTATGTTTTGTAATTATGTAGTCCTTAATATAAGCTTCCCAAAAAGTATAATTTTAAATATATTTAATTTGATTATTATATTTATTTTTTATTTCTTGTGAATGTAGGCTTTTCACCAAACATCAAGTTCTCTAGTCTACACACATGGAAAATTAGTAAATTAGTGAAAAAAAATTTGGAAAAATATCTATGCCCTAGGTATTGATGTCCTTGTTTCAATATAAGAAACAAAAATTGAATTTTGATACATACAGAAAAAGTTATGTTTTACGGAATACGCCTATGTCTAAATTATAATTGGTTTGACTTCAAAACTTAATTAAAATATATATATTCAACAAAACATTATAAAACCAAATGCATGCCCTATATATCGGTGTTACCAATCTAAATTCAAAAGAATCAAAATTTTATCCTTTGTAGAAAAAAATTTATGTGCTACAGAATACACATCACTTTAAAAAAATGTTGTTTACTATTAAAAACTAGTTATCAAAGGAGATGCAAAAAAAATTTACAATATAACTCCAAATTTTAAAATATATATATATAGAATCTACAAACAAAATCTCACAAATCACTAGTTTGCATCATCTTCAAATTCCTAATGGTTTAGTGGCTATAGGTGTCATAATGTTAAGATTTAGTTCAAAATGTTGATTTCAATGTCAAGTTTAGCTAAAAAGTGTAACCCATTATTGTGGGATGACCCATATTAGGGTTTAAATTTGTTTTATAACTATATTTTAGGGTTCTATACATAAATAAAAATATGGAGGCTTTCTAAAGTTTAATTTTATAGTTAACTAAATATTTTATTGTTATTTTATTTTTATTTTTTTGTTAAATATACCTGGTAAAGGGACCAGGACCCATTCAATATCAGGGCTAAGCCCTCTAAACTATTTTGATAATGTCTTAGAAACTGTCAAACCAAAACATATACATGCTAAAGGAGGGGGCAAATTACTAGGCCATCCCTCATAACACAAAACAAAAATAGCTACAGAACTTAAGGAAACATTTATGCACTCCTAAACCCTGCCCTGACCTGTGAGGTCTACCATGTCGGCATCCTCATCATAGCCGCATCTGTACTCTTCTTGATCCTTGCCCTCCACTTCGATGCCCAACTGAATTGCCAACCTTTCCAAGGTCTTCCTTACCTGCACCTAAGCAATCCGCAAATCATGCATGTGATCTAACAACACCCTATGATTAACCTCTACCTCTTTAGAAAACTCTGCCATATCCTCATGTACCATAATGGAGGAGGCCACAATAGAGGACATCATTGTGATTGTGAGAGATTGCGCGGTGCCGAACACATTCCATCTTCCTCTCCTCATCCTAGGATCCAACAGGAAATCAGGCATCACCTCCCTGAGCTTGCCTCCATCTTCCCTGTCAACCACCTCAGCCATCAATATAATTCTGCCTACCCAATTCCTTAGAAGAGGGTGTTTAATCTCTACATCAAGGATTGTCGTTGTACTTGTATACGCCTAAAAATGACACAAATCATCCTAAATAAATATTCTAAATATTTATTCCCTTCTTCTATTAATTAAATAAATATTCTAAATTTATTTAATCGATTCACTGTTCCATAATTAAATAAATTCAATTTATTTAATTAAAATCCTTCCATTTGTCCTTCACAATTAAATAATCATAAATTATTTAATTAATCCTATTTCCTCTATCCTAAAGTTCTAAATTCAAAATTCCATGTCACCTTTCCACCTCACCTTGTCCACCTCATCAGGTTGCACATGTAATTAAATATATTTAATATTTAATTATCTTATTTTCCCTCACCCACATGGCCTATTTCTTCTCCAATCAGAGGTCAGTTAACCAATCAATCAAGTCTGTTAACTAACCTGTCAGTTGAGTCAAATCCTCAATCAATCCAGTCAGTTCCACAATCCACTCTTCTAACTGATCAATCAATTCTGTTAACAGACCAGTCAATGGAGTTAACTCTCCAATCAGTTTTGTCACATCCCACCTTTCATGATGGAGCTGGGACACTTGTCACATTTCCACTGGTTGCACATTCCTCAACCATCCTCAACCGTTGATCTTCATATCTTCTCTCAACCGTTGATTCCTATTCCTCCGGGTCTATAAATGAAGCTTCATCCCTTCATTCTAAGGATCCAGGCTTTTGACATCGTTACTCTGCAGAAATATCACCAGCGCGCCTTTGGCACCCATTTGTTATCCACAAGCTTGAGATCACCATTGTTGCATTGGAGCTCACCTTCATTGCATATCACACTATAGCCGTTCACCATCGACTTCCTCCAACAGCTTTTAAAAGATTGAACTCTCTGAGGGCTCATCTCATCTGTGAAAGGACGATTCGTGATAGGCGAACAACAGAAGTTTCGAAACGGAAGAGGTTTGATGTGTTTGTTCATTGCTTTGTTCATTTGAATCTTCTTTGTTTCTCTATTCTGTTGATGTTTGGGTCATCTGTTATTCATTTGATTGATGCACTATTTTACCCTCACATTTTTGGTGCCCACCGTGGGGCCGCTGCCCCTTTATTTTACCGTTTTTGAGCTTTTTTGAAGGCAGGTTCCGTACAGACCCCGCAGAGTCACGTACAGGTTCTTTCGGCGCATCTGTTCATTTTTACGGCGCTTTTGAAGACTGTTACGGTGCTTTTGTAAAACTGCGCATTTGTTGACTGTAACGGCGCTTTTATAGACTGTTGCTGCGCTTTTGTTGAAACTGCGCATTTGTTGATTTTTGCTGCGCTTTCATATAATATTGCTGCGCATACGTTAAAACGGCGCATCCGTTGTCTGTCACGGCGCTTATGACGACTGTTGCTGCACATACGTTAAAACTGCGCATCTGTTCATTTTAACGGCGCATATGTTCATTTTTACGGCGCATTCGTTAATGTTGCGCTTCTGTTGATTACTTCTGTGCATCTGATCACTGAAGCTGCGCATTTGTAACTGGCTCAGGTTTTGGTACTTTTCTAGGGTATTTTGCTAACGCTAACCCTTTTGCAGGTGTTTGCTGGAGCGGTTTTGCAGGTTAGGCTCGGGTTTAGTTACATGTAGTTGCATCTAACTAGCTCACCTTTCATTTTCTGGGAAAGAGTAAAATGGCTGTTCATTACAAATCTTCATCTAGTCTTAATTAGGGAGGAAGTAACTGGTTTATTTCATGCTTGCATTGCAAACAAACTTCCAAGTTATTGCTATCTAAGACTTAAAATTGAACTCACAACTGCATTCTGAAGTTAAAATGAACCATTGCTATATCGTGAGACCTGAATTTCAAAGTTAACAATCTCGTGCAACGTGGACTTAAAATTGAACTCACAACTGCATTCTGGAGTTAAAATGAACCATTGCTATATCGTGAGACCTGAATTTCAAAGTTAACAATCTCGCGCAACGTGGATTTAAAATTGAACTCACAACTGCTTTCTGGGACTTAAAATTGAACCACTGCAATATTGTCAAAATCACTTCAAAGTTTTGTTTGACTAGCTTAGCCCATTTAGTTTTTATCTTTTTAACTAGGGTGGATTAAATCAGTGTATTCTGTGTTTGCGAATGACAATAGGCTTATGCTCTCCCCTCTTCTGGGTGATCAGAGTGCCAGACTTGTCATTCTACTTATTTAACCTTTAGGAGGGGCCTGCCCTTGGATGCACGCTTGTCCAAGCGGGAACGACCCTGAGTGGTAACAGGCTAACGCCAAGCCCTACCGAGCCACTTAAAATAAATTGTGCTTGAGGTGAAAACCTCCTGCAACGAGTGCTGTTATGTTACACCGACGGCCAACCTCCCCCAAAACCCTCTCAGGCGCAACCCTGTGAGGCTGGGAGACTCCATAACGGAGAGTAGCGCCGCCGCACGTGTAACCACTTGAACGGTTGCCCGAATTACAAACCTCTTGTTTTAGTGGCCCAAATCCCTTATAATCCATTTCTCGCCTAGGATTTTGTACTTGCTTTTGTCCAAAATAGAGTCGAAAAACTACAAAAACAATGAAAAACTACAAAACATTCTTTGTGCTTGCTGTGTTTTCTTGCTAAATTAATTCATAAAATCAGATCAGGAAGACTTATTCCAGCCAAAAATTACCCCAAAACAGAGAAAAATCCCAAAAATTTGCCCAAAAATACCAGAACTGCGCATATATCCATTTCTGCGGCGCATGTACAGCGACTTACTGCGCTTTTGTACCGACTTACGGCGCTTTTGTACTTTCTGTTGTGCATATACTCTGTTCTGCTGCGCTTTTACAGCGACTTGCTGCGCATATACGCCGACCTGCTGCGCATATACTTTTCTGCTGCGCATTTGCATACTGTTACCGCGCATACATACCTCACCAGAGCGGCGCTTATACAACGACTTACTGCGCATTTACCTATTCTTGCTGCGCATCTGTTTCTGCGCATGTGTGACAGTGAGCATCTGCTCTATTTTTGAGAAATTTTCGTCAGCTGTTCGGAGTACCCATTTCAGCCTAGTTCCATTTTCCGAGGTCAGAATCAACCTTGCAGTCAACTTTCACCCATTTCACCCGTTTCTCTCTCTTTCGACGGTCGTCCCCGTCACCTTCTGTCCTGGTCACTCTTACCCCATCGTCATTCTGTCCCGTACCGATTCGACATAGGTCCTTCTTTAGTGAGTTCACGTAAGCCTAGTAGGTCACAGTACCTTTTGCTAGTAGTCTTGTTGAACGACTAAGCCCTACACAGTGAGACTGGTATCGACTACCCTTGCTAGTGGCTGGAGTCTTGTGTCAACCGTCTTACCTGAAGTCATTGAGCGAGAGAACCCTTTGTCCAAGTCTTGTCCTAGATATCCCATTCATTACAGTCTTAGTCGGCACCTTGCCAAAATTTCTAATCCTTGTCCATTTCATCCCACCCCACCTTGCATGGTTCTTACTCGATCCCAGTACAACAAGCTAACTGAAATGGCCGACCCTTCCGATCACATCGCCCCACCACGCGATGATGATGAAGAATTTTCTCGTGAAGAATTAGTGGCACACATGCAAGATAGCAAATTCCAACGCCTAGTGGAGCGAGTACTCCTTGAGGATCCCACCAAATATTTCCATCATCTTGCTAGTCTCGGACTCAAACTCCCCGCAGACTTTGACATTAGCTCCATCATGGAAAATGCAGACAATGAACATGAGAGGGACACAAATGACACAGTCCCAAAAGCACATGAGAGAGGCACAAATGACACGGTCCCCCAGGCCAATGAAAGCGGAAAACAACACATAGATCAAAATGCTCCTATAGCGGATGTGAGACAACAAATTGAGAGTCTTCAGCGAGAAATCTCCAACCTTAAGATCGGCACCAGTTCCAAGAACTACTCCTTAGAAGATATAGCACCATACCCCTTTGACAGAAGTGTGGTCATGAAACCTTTCCCCTTTCAGTTCGGAATCCCGAAATTTGACACATACAAAGGGAAGGGGGATCCTAGAGATCATATCAGGGAATTCACTGCAGCATGTTTAGAAGTAGCTCACAACGAGACCTACTTAATGAGACTATTCCCAAGATCTTTAGGGGGTTAGGCTATGGAGTGGTTCTCGCGTCTTCCCCCTGGAATCAAAACTTTTGATGAACTTGTCAATAAATTCATAACGCACTTCTCTTACAACATAGAACACGAAGTATCTATGCTCGACCTATGCAACACCAAACAAAAAGGTGGAGAGTCTTTCGCCACCTTCTTACAACGATGGCGACAGCTAGCTAGCAAGTGTTCTTACGACATGCCTGAGAAACAACTATTGGAAATGTTTGTTCACAATTTGAATCCCGATCTTAGCTATCAAATTCAGATACAATGCCCTACCTCATTCACCAAAGTCATCGAAATGGGGCTATTCATTGAGAAAGCTATGATCGCTAAAGGAACTCTCAAGCTCTACAAGGACACGCCTCCTTCCAATTACACAACCGACAAGTCAAAGTTTTGGACCAAGAACAAGAATGTGGTCAACGATGGAGTAGTGGATGCCAAGGCGGCAGCCCCTAAACAACAACCCATATTCACTCTTAAGGAAGAAGCAAATAATGGTGCACTCAACAAGCCACCCCCTCGGGAATCTAGACCTTGGTTCAATTCGAACCCAAGGAGAAAATTCACGCCGTTAGGAGAATCTCAAGAGTCTGCTCTCAGGAAGTTGTTGGCTAACAATGAAATTTCTCTACCGCCAACAAGTGACTATGAGCCTATAGTCAAACCTCCCTATTGGAAGGACACAGACTATTGTGAATATCATCGAGGAAGGGGGCACACAACCAATAATTGCATCCGTCTTAAGAACGTCATACAAGATATACTGGACCAAAATCAGGGAGGAACACAACAGCATACCTCCAATGAATCTCATGTGGCCTACCGAGATCCTCTCCTAAACCACAACCGGCCATATAACAACAATCACAACGGCGGCCACAACAACAATGGTTACAACCACAACAATGGTCACAATGGCAACAACTCCAATGGTCATAACAATAATGACAACAATCGTAACAGGCCAAACCAGAACAGTGGGTCGAGTAATGCTAACTATGCAAGCGTTCCCTTTGAGTACACCATTAACTGCATTTCTGAGCATGTTCCACAAGTCAACGTCATATCCCCCAACCAACAACTAGAACCTAACGGCACTGGTTGTAGTATCATTACCCGCAGTGGTAGAGTCACGATCAACACCACTCCTCCAAGGTCGTCGCCATCTCCGTCCAACCCCCGCCCATATAATGTCATCGACCAATTGCAAAAGACTCCGGCTCATATTTCTATATTGGAGCTCCTGCGTCTATCTCCTTCTCATAAGGAGATTCTTGAGAAAGCCTTAGTGGAGACTACTGTCCCCACTAACCTAGCCCAAGAAAAGTTTCAAACCATGGTGGGTAATTTGACATCCTCCCCTTCCATATCATTCACAGAACAAGATGACCTTTCCATGTCTCAACCCCACAACACTCCTCTACACATTGTCGCATTCGTACATAGGCACCGCATCAAGAGGGTCCTCATTGATGGGGGTGCCGGTTTGAATATTTGCACTTTGAAGCTAGTCCTTGCATTGGGGTTCTCTGAACAGGCAGTGGATCCACGGAGAAAGATTACCATAAAGGCCTATGACGAGGAGGAGCGCACCACGAAGGGCACGGTTGTCCTACCCATTCAAGTAGGACCGGTTATTAAAGATGTGGTGTGCCAAGTCCTTGATCGGGAGCTTGCTTACAATATTCTACTAGGGAGACCATGGATCCATGCCATGAAAGTTGTCCCCTCCACCTACCATCAATGCATAAAGTTCCCACACGATGGCAAGCAGGTCACCATACACGGCGACCCCGACCCCTACCAGCATTGCAACTCATTCCAAGCCAAACCGGAATGTGTCATTCCCAACAACCGAGCCCATATCTCCCCTACTCCGCCACAAGACCATACTGCTGAAGCTTCCTCTTCACAGCCCAAACCAATGAAAATCACCATAAAAGAAAATGGCGTGGGGGAATACCAGATTGAGCACAGCCTCAACCTTGCAAAAATGCCCTTGTCTCCTCGCTCCTTTGGCCAGCCCAAACATCAACCCAGGCATTTTCCAAAGCCCTCTGCTCCTCCTACAACTCCCGCAAACCCCTTTGTAAAATGGGGGACCTTATCCGATGAATCAGAGGAGCGAGATCTCTTACAATGGCTCTATGCCGAAGAAGAAAACACATCCCAAGATCCACCCAAACTCCCTACAGAGCTCTATGGGCGAGGTGAAACCATCTTGCATAGGATGGGATATGAAGGACAAGGCCCCATCGGCCTCAGAAAAGAGGGGATCATCAAACCTATACAACCCTCTTCCTCCTCTTCGGCTAGAAACACGACTGGCCTAGGCTACAAAGGTAAAGGTAAAGCCAAAGAAAATGCCTGCCTAGTGGAGACAATTCAAACACTCCAAGGGGATAGTGACGCAGATTCAGATGATTCCAATCAGTATGAATGGGACGAGCTGACAGAACACTCCTACGATGACAAGGAAATTGATACCATCCAAACCCTTAGCCCATATCATGAGAGACAAACGCAACGGGACAGACCACTGGAGTCTGATTTGCCCCTCCCTGAAGTTATGGCTTTCGAGGAAAGTATCGATTCCATTGCGATAAACAACCTGGAAGAAAGTACCACCCAGAACACTACCCCCACCTGTGCTCCTAGTATTTCCATCCACACTATCAACGAATCAGGTCTTTCATCCGACTCCCTTCCCCTCTTACACCCTGAGCTTATTGACTGGGACCTGAAAGGGACCCCTCAATTAGATGTGTTCCAGAATGATGATGCCTACATTGACTATATGGGACTTCGAGATCATTTACCAAAAGGAGATCATAAATCCGGTTTCACTATCGAACTCAATACTGTAGCATACTTTGGGGAGGGTGCCAAGCCTTCTAGTCGCAAAAATGTAAAGATCAAAAAGGGATCTGACGGTGAAAACCGCCATGCGGCAGTGTCAGATCATAAAACAGTAAAAAGAAAGGACGTATCTGAAGGTGAAAACCCAACTGTGGCACCTGACGATGGATTGCTTGACACCCTCCCAAGTGACATGTATCAAGAAAGGTCACAGATCGTGGTAGAGCCAACAGAGCCAGTGAACATTGGATCTGAAGAGCAGCCTAAGATAATCCACTTTGCAAAATCTCTCATGCCACCTGAGAAAACCAGGATTATACCATTCTTTAAAAAGAAGAGAGGCAGTTTTGCTTGGTCATATGCCGACATGCCAGGTTTGGACCCAAACCTGATTCTACACCACTTGCCATTGGATCCAGGGGTGAAACCCGTAAAGCAAAAACTGAGAAAAATGCATCCCCATATTGCCCTCCTGGTCAAGGAAGAACTCAAGAAATTGTTAGACGTGGGGTTCATCAGGGCCATTGATTACCCCGAATGGATATCAAACATCGTACCAGTGTCTAAACCAGACGGCAGGGTTCGACTATGCAACGATTTTAGAGACTTAAACAAAGCATGCCGCAAGGATGACTTTCCCTTGCCCAACATCGATATCATAGTCGACCTCACGGCGGGACATACAATGTTGTCACTTATGGATGGATTCTCAGGGTACAACCAGATCAAAATAGCACCAGAGGATCAGCACAAAACCGCTTTCACTTGTCCATGGGGTACCTTTTGCTAGAATGTCATGCCGTTTGGGCTGAAAAATGCAGGTGCTACATACCAGCGGGCCATGACAACTATATTCCACGACATGATGCATGTGACCATGGAAGATTATGTTGACGACATCTTGGCAAAATCACTCACCAGGGACTCACACTTGGACACATTAGAGAAAGTCTTCCAACGGCTGGACCAATTCCAAGTAAAATTGAACCCGAAGAAATGTGTGTTTGGGGTTACATCAGGCAAGCTGCTAGGCTTCATCGTGTCAGCAAACAGCATAGAGGTAGACCCGGCCAAGGTCAAGGCAATCATGGACATGCCTCCGCCCAAAACTCTAACATAGTTGAGATCCTTACAGGGCAAGCTACAGGCCATCCGCAGGTTCATCTCACAGTTGGCCGACAAGTGCCATCCTTTCAGCCACCTTCTACATAAGAACGTTCCATTTAAATGGGATGAGCAGTGCGAAGAGGCATTCAACAAGCTCAAGGAGTACCTCACGAACCCTCCTATACTCATGCCTCCGATCCAAGGAAAACCTTTGATCCTCTACATATCCGCTACACCTACTGCTCTTGGGGCTCTCCTAGCGCAGCAAGACTATGAGAACAAGGAAAGAGCTGTGTACTATATCAGTCGAACCTTAGTGGGCTACGAGCTGCAGTACTCACAGGTGGAACGTTCATGCCTTGCGGTGGTTTTTGCCTCACAAAAACTCCGACACTACATGTTGGCACATCCTGTCAAACTCATTGCCAAGATCGACCCACTAAAATATCTTCTCAGCAAGGCAGCTCTCACAGGACGACTAGCCAAATGGGTTATGCTTCTTAGCGAATATGATATAGAGTATGTGGATAGAAAAGCCATCAAGGGGCAAATCATCGCAGACCAACTAGCTGAGGCACCATTACAGGACACTTCACCAATGCAGTTTGAGTTCCCCGATGAATCTCTATTCACTCTGTCCACATCTCCTTGGAAACTCTACTTCGACGGGTCTTACACCAACCATGGATCGGGGGCAGGTATCTTGTTTATCACTACCCAAGGCGACACAATTCCAAAGTCCTACAGGTTGTTATTTCCATGCACTAACAACATAGCAGAGTATGAGGCTTTGGTAATTGGTCTCAAGATGGCCACTGAGTGGAAAATTCAAGCACTACATGTCTATGGTGATTCTCAGCTTGTCATAAACCAGGTCAACGACGAGTATCAGACCAAAGATGAGAAGCTCATCCCATACAAGCGAATGGTCGACGATCTCAAAGAACACTTTGGGACCATCTCGTTTGAGCAAATACCCAGGATAGAGAACAAAGTAGCCGACGCAATGGCGACCATAGCCTCTCTTCTTGAGATACCTGAACAGGAGTCACGGTATGAGTTCCTAGTAGAAACAATTCGACAGCCGGCTTATGATCTCCTTGAAACCCATTCCATCTGCCACCTAGTGGGATCTGATTCACCTTGGTACGGTAAGACCTACACTTACCTCAAGGACAATATCCTTCCTTTGGACCTCTCTTCCAACCAAAAATGAACCTTCATCCGACAAGCCTCCCGTTACACCATCATCGCCAATACCCTTTACCGACGTGGTCTGGATGGTACTTTACTCCGTTGTCTAGAACAGGAAGAATCTATAACTGCCTTGCGAGACGTGCACGAAGGGATCTGCGGAACACACTCCAGCGGTCCTTCCTTAGCTAAGAAACTCATGTGTTTGGGTTATTACTGGCCCAATATGGAAATGGATTCATATCAGTTCGTCAAAAAGTGCAAACAGTGCCAGATACATGGGAACCTGATTCATGCACCTGCTCAGGAGTTGAGACCTCTAACGACACCCTGGCCCTTTTGCCAGTGGGGACTAGACCTCGTAGGAAAGATTCATCCGCCTTCTTCCAACGGCCATAAATTCATCATAACCGCTACTGAATACTTTACAAAGTGGATTGAAGCCGTTCCCTTATCAACCGTCACAGGAAAGCAAATCTCCTCTTTCATTCTGAATTACATTATCTGCCGATATGGCATCCCTTCATCCATCATAACGGATAACGGGAGACCTTTCAAAAATCAAGATGTCCAGGAACTTTGTGAACGGTTCAAGATCCAACATCGCTTCTCCACCCCATATTACCCCCAAGGTAACGGCCAAGCTGAGGCATCAAACAAAACCATCCTGAAACTCCTAAAGAAGACTGTCAATGAAGCCGGTCGCGATTGGCACGTCCAGCTCAATCCCGCTCTGTGGGCCTATCGAACCAGCATACGCACTCCCATAGGTGCTACACCCTACGCCCTCGTCTATGGTTCCGAAGCCATCCTTCCTATTGAGGTCGAACTCCCCTCCCTTCGGGTGTCGTTGAAAGGTCTCATATAAGACGAAGAGTACAGAGTCACCAGACTGCAAGAGCTAGAACTGCTAGAGGAACGACGCCAGAAAGCTTTTGACCATCTCAAAGCCTATCAACAGATGATGTCAAGAAGCTACAACCACAAGGTTAGACCAAGATGCTTCAAAATTGGGGACCTCGTCCTAAAAGAGAACCCTCGCAACCAGCAGGACAGAGAAAAGAAAGGTAAGTTCGAGCCTAACTGGCTTGGACCCTATGTAATTGTAGCAGCTTACGGATCGGGGGCATATCAGTTGGCCACATCAGAAGGTGAGTTGTTTGATGATCCCATCAACAGCATGCACCTTCGCAGGTTCTATACCTAAGAGAACCCCAATGCAAGGGGGCACAATAAAATAAAAAATAAAAATAAAAAAAAATAAAAAAATAAAAAAAAAAATAGAAAGCATACAAACAAAATCATCCTTTGGTGAAAACCTGGCAAACAGGCGCCTTGGATAGGTAGCCTAATGAAAACCTGGCAATCAGGCGTCATGTTACTTTCTAGCTTCTCGTGCAAATAAAAGCAAGTGATGAAAACCTGGTAAACAGGCATTACTTGTGACAAACCGCATTCTCCATCTTTGGGAATCCAATCACCTTGAGCCCATTCTCTCTCTATTTTTCCCATTCGACCCATATCCATCCCACAGTAAACACTTGACAGTTACCTATCATGGCTTGATACTCAGCTTGTGGCCTTGTCAACCAAGGTTTTGTCCCATATCGTCTCCTCGAAGTGAGCCTAGCGTAGTGTCTCTCGTCAGTGTCTGTGGTCCGAATCCATGAACTACGTTGCCTCTGCGCCGTCACGTAGGCAAGGCCATTATTCTAATGCGCCCCCGAGGCTTCCATCTCTCCCAAAGTCCCATTTGTCTCCCCTCTTGTCTTCATTCTTGTCGTCTTTCTTCTAGTCCATCCATGGTCCATTAGGGTTTACCCCGAACTACGTTGCCTCTGCGTCGTCACGTAGGCAAGGCCATTTAGCAATGAGCCCCCGAGGCACTAGGTCAGTCCCTTAGGGTCCGTCTTCTCAATAAGGATAGTGCAACCTTCTCGTCAGGTAAGCAAATGCAAGCAAACACCCGCACTTCAAGCAGAAATCTCGACAATGAGCATCTTAACCTATCCAATACAAAGCAAATACCCAAGGTCTTCTAAATGATTTTATGCAAATTAAGGCAAGAAATAAACACTTATCAACACAAATGTGCTTTTGTAGATTGGAACCTAGGGTTAAGTTACAGAGTCTAGATTTTGCTATCATACCTTCCTATGCTACTCGAGGATGCCAACAGCTAGAGATGCTATGATGGGGGCATGATTACTTTCTTTGTTTGCTATTTTGGGATTAAACTTTAGTAATGTGAAGCCTTGTCTTAGGACGTGATCGGCAAAAGATCATCGAGGACATCAAAGGTCTAACACGAACGGGGGTAATCCTTGCTTGTTGAAACGCAAGAGGTACTCAGGTCATCTAGATTCAAATTTTGACTAGATGCTTGTATTAACTTGCTCAATCACAATCCATGTAAGCGATACTCAGGTCATCTTGGTTCAATTATACCTCGGTGCTTGTATTCACTTACAACATTTCAGAAAAGTACCAAAAAAAAAAAAAAAAAAAAACACAAAATGCCCAATGATGAAATAAAGCAATCTAAAAGCAAAGCATCCGTCCTATATCCATACACCCATCCATACAATCCTCATTATTCAAACTATGCAGAGTAACGATATCAAGAAAAATTCCTAAGTCATTCTTTCGCAACCATCCCTCTATCCATCATGTCATTCTTCTGTCGATAGCGTACATTTGGACATCACAAAAACAAGGCATATAGGAGCATATCATATCATTCGTAGAAACTAGTCATGCACATGATTAGGTCAGTAGAATGCACTATCCAAGGCATTAAGTCACCAATACATTTGCATCACATCTTAATCTTAAAAGCCCAGAAAATCAAACAACATAGCTAAGTGCATCACATGTATAGTTACATCACCCCATAGTACTCATGTTACAAATGCATACATTCAAAGCATTACATCATATAAATATCCAATAGCATCTCACATATCTATACAACATCATAACATAGAAATCATGTTCCATACACACATCTGCATTAGCTCATTTACACACCACATATACAGCATCATAACATAGAAATCATGTTTCATATACATACATTTGCATCATCACAAGAACATCATATTAACTTTGCATTCATTTGTCACATTAAATCATATAGACATCATATAGCAGCATATCAAAGTATTTCTCATATAACATCATATAAACCATCTAACTATGCAATAGAACCACTTCATGCAATAGAAGTAATCATCTCATAAACGCATGCAATAGATACACAAAGCTGCATCATCATCCATACTATCATATACAAAGATGTCCAAATATACAATATCACCATCTCTCTCAAAATCAAAGTGTCATATACAATGAACGTCTAAATAGACGGTGATACATGTCCCAAAATGTACAAAATCTGGTCTCTGACTACCCCTGCTGCTGTGGGCCACCACTGCCGGCTCCTGACTGCTGAGGTCCCATGACAGATGCCCCTGACTGGGATGGACCTGCTCCGTGGGCCACCCCAGACTGAGTCCTAAAACTCCCTGCCCTCTGGCTCGACGACACGGCACCATGGTACAAGCCTCGGTAGTACTGTGCCTGCTGCTACGCTCTGGCTAAGTCTGTCTGCGCCTGTGCCAACTGCGTCTGCAACTGGCCTACCTGTGCCTGTGCCTGCTGCACCTGCCCAACTAGAAAAGAGCTCGCTGCATCTGTACCCATGGCAGCCACTGCTGTGTCCCTCTCTACTCGGATAAGGCGTACCCGGGCATCGGCCATGTCTCGCTCGCGAGTCAAACCAGCAATCACCGCTGCATCTGTATCTCGCCTCCTCTCCACTCTCCTCAGCTGTGCCTGCAGCTCTCGCACCTGTCCCCTCAGACTGGCTATAGTCCTGTCATGTGCCTCACCCTGCACTGGCCCCTGTGCTGCCTCTGCCTGTCCTAGCCCCTGCTACTGTGGCACCTGCTGTTGTGGTACCTGCTGGGGTGGTGGCATCTGTGCCTGCTGCTGTCCCTCCCCCTGTCCTGGCACTGCCTGCCCAGCCCGGTCTATCCTCCTCCGCTGCCTCGGCCTCTCTGCAGCTCGGCCACCCCGTCCTCGTCCTCCTCTAGCGGCCCTCCGCCCGGGGCCAGCCTCTCCCTCCTCCTCCGAATCCACCTCGTCAATGCGAGGCACCAGCATGCCAGGTCCTGAATATCTCGGGAATGGATGTGCAGTAATCCAATCCTCATACTCCTGTGTAACCCCCGCATCTGCAATCTCTCGCCTCATATCCCATGCCACATAAGGCAACTGCTGGAACTCTGCCAGAGCCTCCTCGTAAGAAGCCATCGGCCCCCATCGGACCCTCTCTGCATGTGTCCGTGCAAACATGGCCTGTCCCTGCGGCATGCCCTGTCTCCTGCCGAACTGTCTCAGTACTCGGCCCACCGTCTGCCTCTCCAAGATGTGCCGTGTCCGGCCTATCAACCACCTGGTCTGAAAGCAGAAAGGCAGCTCATCTCCCTCATCATCCCAAGGCTCGCAGTCCAGATATGGTCGCCAGACGACCACATCTATCCCATCCAACGTATGCCTCCAATACTCTAGCTTCCCCAGCCTGTGCTGGGAAATCACTCCTGCGTAGCCATAGCTGTACGGCTCTCCCCTCTGCCTAGCAAAGACGCATATCGGCCTGGTCACCGCTATGTGCTCCCACAGCCAAAACTGTAACAGCAACACCCCAGCCGATAGACTCGTGCTGCGGTGGTACACCACCTGATGCATGTCATGGTATAGGTGAGCTAGCACGCAAGGTCCCCACGCGTATCGAGTGCCCTCAGTCACCATCCGCTCCATGATCCTGCCCCATCCAATAGGGAACCCGTGCGATCTCCTGTCCGGGCATACAACGCCCGCAATCAGTCCAGCCACAATCCCAGGGAAGTAGTCGTAACAGTCATATATGTCCTGCCACGGGATGACCTGTCCCACCAGCTCGGGATCGTCAAATACTCGCTGACACTCGGCGAGTCCCGCGTCCCGCTGTGCATCATACTCCACTAACTCGCCTACCACGGGCAAGTGCAGTATCCTATAGACGTCCTCCAACGTCACTGTCATCTCTCCAGTGGGGAAGTGGAAGGTCCCATCCTCGCTGTGGAATCTCTCCACGGCAGCTGTCAACAGTCCTCGGTTCACCCGCACCTCGGGCATAAAGCAAACATAATCTAGGCCCATGGCACCAAGCGCCACTCTGTCAGCCTCCGTCAGCATATGTCTCTGCAATAGAGGCATAGGGAACGTCTCCCTCGACTGCAATGTCTCTCGTATCTCCTCCTGCAAGCACGCAAAGCAAGGCGTCAGTCTCAAGCCGCATATACCATACTCAACATATCTATTGGACTATATCAACTAAACTTAGCATTTCAAATTGATCAAAACAGCACACTACATCTCTCGACTAGATTCCTGCAATCTCGGAGATAGCTCATCGATTCCTGCGTCAAACAGGACGCTAATCGAATCAGTTTGGCTAAGTAATTTGCCATCCCAAGCAAATGCGCCACTACAGGTGGTAAATGCGCCATTTCTGGTATATGCGCCACAACAATCGACATATGCGCCGCAAAAATGCATATGCGCCGCTACAGGCCACATATGCGTCGTTCTAACGCATGCGCCGCATAAAGCCACGTATGCGCCTCTAAATTACGGATGCGCCGCAGGAAGTCACATATGCGCAACTTCAGCAAATGCGCTGCTACATTTCACGCATGCGCGGCGAAAATACAAAAGCACCGCCAAAATGAACACATGCGCAGCTTTCACGCATGCGCCGCCGAAACAGGCATATGCGCCGCGAAATCACAAAAGCGCAGCTTCACGAGGCATATGCGCCGTTCTACGTTTTGGCGCATTCATTTCACCTATTTTCTACGAGCATTTATGACACCTAAACTCGACCCTAGGAGAATTTTTTCGAAGCACATACCGGGGGTCCTGCCTCTGCTGGCCGCCCGAATCGTCAGACTCGCTCGAATCGGTGCTCCTCGCGTGGAATGTCTGCTGCTCTGGCCGCCATGCTGCTCTAGGTTTGCTCTGAGCTCTCCTTCTCCAATCCAGATCAACCAAGTGTGCAAATGACTATTCTTGTGGACCCAGCTCCTATTTATAGCCTCCAAACCCTAATTCTGGCTAGGTGATGACTGTGACTACTTCCCGTGTCCGTTTTTCCTCTCGTTTTCTTCCCGCATCCCTGACCGCGTCCCTTTTCCTCCAACCTATCCTAACCCCTTCCTCGTCGTGAGATCGTCCGTCTCCAAAACTTTCGCCGTTTTTCCCGTCCAATCTCCCGAGGGGGCATCCTATCGTCATTTAACCTATACCAGGGGCAAACTGGGGCATGTATCATCATTCAGACTATCAATTTCTTTGAAGCAACGCTGTAAACTGCATTGCATCAAAGAGGGGCAAAATGTATACGCCTAAAAATGACACAAATCATCCTAAATAAATATTCTAAATATTTATTCCCTTCTTCTATTAATTAAATAAATATTCTAAATTTATTTAATCGATTCACTGTTCCATAATTAAATAAATTCAATTTATTTAATTAAAATCCTTCCATTTGTCCTTCACAATTAAATAATCATAAATTATTTAATTAATCCTATTTCCTCTATCCTAAAGTTCTAAATTCAAAATTCCATGTCACCTTTCCACCTCACCTTGTCCACCTCATCAGGTTGCACATGTAATTAAATATATTTAATATTTAATTATCTTATTTTCCCTCACCCACATGGCCTATTTCTTCTCCAATCAGAGGTCAGTTAACCAATCAATCAAGTCTGTTAACTAACCTGTCAGTTGAGTCAAATCCTCAATCAATCCAGTCAGTTCCACAATCCACTCTTCTAACTGATCAATCAATTCTGTTAACAGACCAGTCAATGGAGTTAACTCTCCAATCAGTTTTGTCACATCCCACCTTTCATGATGGAGCTGGGACACTTGTCACATTTCCACTGGTTGCACATTCCTCAACCATCCTCAACCGTTGATCTTCATATCTTCTCTCAACCGTTGATTCCTATTCCTCCGGGTCTATAAATGAAGCTTCATCCCTTCATTCTAAGGATCCAGGCTTTTGACATCGTTACTCTGCAGAAATATCACCAGCGCGCCTTTGGCACCCATTTGTCATCCACAAGCTTGAGATCACCATTGTTGCATTGGAGCTCACCTTCATTGCATATCACACTATAGCCGTTCACCATCGACTTCCTCCAACAGCTTTTAAAAGATTGCACTCTCTGAGGGCTCATCTCATCTGCGAAAGGACGATTCGTGATAGGCGAACAACAGAAGTTTCGAAACGGAAGAGGTTTGCTGTGTTTGTTCATTGCTTTGTTCATTTGAATCTTCTTTGTTTCTCTATTCTGTTGATGTTTGGGTCATCTGTTATTCATTTGATTGATGCACTATTTTACCCTCACAGTACTTGCTAGGGCCTCTTCTCCTGTAAGTTTAGCCTTCCTCTTTCAAGGGATGCTCACCCTCTTTTTCACCCCACCCACAGTTCTGCTACTTACCCTCCTAGGTAATTGCTTGCACTGGGGAGAAGGAGAGAAGACCTTCTCCTCAGCCTTGCCATCTCTACTCAATGCTCCGCTACCCTCCACTACACCAGACATCCTACACACAATCCACTGAAGGCTCTAATAAAAAGGAATACATCAGCTGCTTTGGTTAACATATTCCAAAGGTTCTTAAAACTCTCCACATCCACACACCACTTCAATACATGATGAGCCAATCAGGCTCCTGTCCCTTCTCATGCTCAAATTAGAAAATCTAATAATTCTAACTTCCCTCTAAACTGGTGCTTTCTAAAATTATGTGGATCCAAAGGGATTAGACATTCCAACCTTTGAACTTGCCTTAATGAATCATGAGAATACCACCCTGTCCTCTAACATACATCTCCCACGCACGAGTTCTAGTGATAAAGAAACTAACGGCTTATTGAACTTGCATGTTATCAAGCGAATGTTATTTTATTTTATGAAATTAGGTTATTTTTGGGATTTCAATTTTTTTTTACTCTAGAGTTAGAATCTAGAGTATCATGGAAAATATTTTAGGGTTTAGTCCTTTTTATTTAATTTGATAAAACTCTAATTGTGCAAAAAACAAAATTAAGTATTAAATCCTAATAAAATATAGTTATACAATATTATTACTATATTTTTATAAAACACCAATGAAAAAAACCATTAAATTAAATTTCATTGTGCAGAAATTAAAATAAAATAAAATTGATGATTGTATAGTAAAATCTAAAAAATATATTGCACTTACTATTTGAATAACTTTTGCACTTCTCAAACTATTTTTTCTAGTCAGATGGAGTCGAATGGAGTGCACCTTAGCTCTATGGAAAGGTCAATAAACTAGCATTATCTTGGTATAATTGAGATATTATGATAGCAAAATACCATCCTAAGCTTGATAGCAAAAGATGTGATGTGATGGCTTAGTTGAGTCTTAATTTATAGATTCATGATATGAGGAATGGAGGGTTAAAATTAAGAGGTGTAGTTGATGGTTAAGATTAAGAGGTGCAAGATGAAATGGATGGTGTAGATTAAGAGGTGGAAAATGAAAGCTTCCAAAACATTTTTTATGTGAATGGTTGAGATTGAGAGATGTAGTATGAAATGGGTGGTGTAGATAAAAAGTTTGTTTGACTTTTGTGTAAGTCATGACTCTCAATAGTTAATTAAATAATAGAATTATTTAATTAATTATTGGAGAAGGGTGATGATGTGAGAATAAAATTAAATAAATAAAATTTATTTAATTAAGGGGGAATCATGGATTTTATCAATTAAATAAATGTAATTTATTTAATTAATTTGGGTGTTGGAGAAAAAGATTTAATTAATTAAATAAATGTAATTTAATTAATTAATCTAGGTGATGGGGAAAAATGAATTTAGAAAGGCGATGATGTGGGAATAAAATTAAATAAATAAAATTTATTTAATTAAGGGGGATCATGGATTTTATGAATTAAATAAATGTAATTTGTTTAATTAATTTGGGTGTTGGAGAAAAAGATTTAATTAATTAAATAAATGTATTTTAATTAATTAATCTAGGTGATGGGGAAAAATGAATTTAGATAAATTAATTAAATAAATATAATTAATTTAATTAATTTAAAGGGATATGAAGGGGTTTTAAGGACAAATAGGTCGCAAGGTAATGTTAGGATGGTGTCGCAAGTGATGGTGGAGATGTGGTCAATTTTACATGTCTACATTTTGCCCCTCTTTGATACTGATGTCACAACTAAAAGAAGTGGTGGTGTGTCAAAGAATAAATTATACCCCAATGAATTGAATGAATAGGGGATGAAGAAATAAGTCAGGTGAAGAAAAAAATGGAAAAGAAAGGTGGCAAAATGGAGAAAAATGGAAGAAACCTAAGGCTATGGTTTAAAATTAGAGCTTGGAGGGCCTATAAGTAGGGTTAGAGGGGCCCATTTAGGTTCATTTACATTCACACCTCTTTGAAGATTAGAGCTAGAAGGAGCGCAAAATAAGAAGGAAAGATGGTGCAAATTTCACGATGCAAGCATCGCAGGGAATGAGTTTGGTCTTACCAACGACCACTAGGTGTAGAAGCAATGATGTGTCTCTCATCTTGGGTCCCTAGATGTAGCATAGGGGGTCATAATTCATAATTATATGAAGAATTTTAGGTGTCTACAAAAGACCAACTAACAAAACAAGTCATGCAACCATCATATCTCTTACCAAATTAGGATAGGTAGGATGATATTGGATTATGTCTTATATGGGAAAGATATATCCCTGAAGGCATGATTGGGATGATAGATGTAGATAGCTAGGCAATAGGTATGGTGATTGGTTATCATTTCAAAAGTTGGGCTTATGTGTGATGTGTGTTGTGGCACAATGTTTTATATGTAGTTTGTTAAGTTTAAACGTCATCTCTTGTGAAAGCTCATTATTATCGAATATGATAACGAGAGGTGAAAGTGAAAATTTGTTTTATTATGTGTGTCATGGGGATAGGTGGACATATAATGTAAGAACCCTTAGTAGTTTTGTCTTAAATTTTTAGTTTGAGTGGTCTGACATTTTGCAAACACTTATCATGCAAGGTGATTGAATTTTGATTTCTGAGTGTTCGTCTTTTTGTTTGAATGATTTCCAATGCAAATACATAGAAATGATAACCAATTGCTTGCATAAACGAATATCAATGATTTAAAACCCAATCATACTTTATTTATTGTTGTTACAGGTCTAATTACACTGATAATTAGGTCTAATACAAAGTATACCTGACTATTTAAACCTATTAGAAATATTTGTAAATCCTATTCAAATTAAAGGTTGAATATGGAATTCGTTTACAACATACCTGATAGAATAGCACTTCTTCTAGGCATAAAATGACACCATACAAAGTAGATAGATGACTGATATAGAAAGGAATGGTGTCGTTGTTCACAAATGTAGTCTGATATGAAATTTGTTGATGTAAACAATGAAGTATAGCTCATCATAGGCCATGATTTCACCTTCAAATGGTAGCACTAGATCCTCAATGGAAGCGCTCAAGCCCTAGGTAGGAATAGATGCCAAAAAATGAGAAATATGCATCCAAATCCATGTTATGCAAACCTGATATAAAGTTTTGAAGTCTGATATAAAATTCTGATTGCTAATTGTTGATGATAGAAACCCACAATCACTCCAAAATGAAGTGCTAGCTCCTCCAAACCGTAAGCGATGGAAAATAGATGATAATTCACCATGAAATACACACGATCTGCATACATACATCAAACCCTAGCACCAATATTAAACCCTATCATGAATGATGATGCCATTTCAAATCCCAAAGCTAATATCTCTCCAAATCACCTCAATCCAAATTGGCATTTGGACAAATCTACATCAATTTGGTCTTCAAACCCTAGATGATATAAACCTACAAATATATGTTGATTGAAGCTCCAAATCCATGCCAAAAACCTGTAATAAACTCAATGGTAAACCCTGTATGGATTCACCTCTCAAAGTGGAGTTGGGTTTTCATCCAATCCATGAATTTTTCAAGGGTTTTCATCCTTAGAAAATGGCTAAACCAATGTTGCAACTCAAAGGAAAACTTCCAATTTGCAAATGACAAAATACGCAATGATGAAATGACCTCCCAAACACCATATTTTATAACACTCAAGTGGAGAACCCAAATTTGCACTATTTTATATAAGTTTCATGTCCACCGCCATAATTGGGATTAATTTTTTATTTTTTTAATGCACCTTTCCTTCTCCAAGTGGAACGTCCAACTTTGTCATTAAAATAATGTTTTATTTTGTAATTTTATTTTAATTTATTTTCCTCTTTTATAAAGTGACTTTTTGTTCTCTAAGTTTTAAGTCATTTTTACCAACCTTTCATTCTCCAAGCCACTTTATAAAGTACTCAACTTAACTTCAATTTGGCTTAGGTGAAGTCAACTTTCCTTTCTCCAAGTCACTTTGCAACAATGGATCAACTAAACAAAAAGGGGGCATTACAAGTCTCCCACCCCGAGATTGCTTGTTCTCAAGCAATCACATATGAATGGATGATTACTTTCGCAAGATACCAGGATCCCATATCCTTCTTGCATCACAATACATACTCAACATGAAATGTTGAACATCTCGCATCATAACATCCATAATACTCACACATACTTCCTCAAAGCTGCTGGTGCAAAAGATGACAACAATGTTAAAACTAAAAATCTGATTTAGACTCATCCTGGGACTGCTTCCACTATCATAAGCTGATAATCCATCATTAACACTCAAACTCAAAGTGTTAAAGTGACCATCCCATGCACAAAAGTCATCCACATAGAACTTTTTCATCACCTTATGATTAATAAAATCATATGAAGATAATGGACTGTTGTTCACAATCATATAATCAACATTTCTGTCATGCCTTCCAATAGTGTCGTCATAATCTTCATGTTCAATTTCTTTAATGGTTGGATGTTCATCCTTATGTGTTGATCAAAGAGGTGTATCAAGTTGAAAACCAATTGTATTACTTGTCATAACCTCTACCTCATGGTTGCAAATTGTACATTCATGTGAACACTTCTCCTCTAATCTCAAGGCTCCATATTCTTGATGTACATCCCAATCATTATCAACATAAGGAATGTTAGTCTTCATGTTCTACCATCATATTGTCTTCCCTTTGAAGTAATGCCCATAGTTGTTGCCTTAGTTGTTGCTTTGCATGATCTATGTGAGCATGTTTTTCCTTAATTTTCTGTAGGTGTTGTTTTGCTTGAGTAGCAATTAACTTAGATTCTATAGCTTTCCTTAGCCATTCATCACACATGGATTGGGTTCTCATAACATCTTCTATGCTATGTATATGAACAATATCTCCTTTTAAATCAAACAACTTACTAATTGATTCATTCCGACCATTATGTAAAGATGGTGTAACAATGTTATGCTCAAGTAATGGATCATCAATGGTACCCATACCTCCAAAGAATGAATTTGTCGATTGATCTTGAAGACCTTGACTCTCACAATCAGCTACCTCTATGATCTCTTCTTTACATAATTTCTAATTTGAAGCTAGGGCAGCATTAGGCTCAAACAAAGAATCATCATCATGATTTAGTGTCCAAACACAAGTAGGCTCACTGAGTTCTTCATGCTCTCCTTCAACTTCATTAGATAAATCAGAATTTGTACCCATGGCTATTATTGCATCATCTTCATTAAACATATCCTCAACATTTGTAGATGCATGCTCTTCAAAGGTGGTATTGTCTTCATATGTATGATCAATAGTTGTTGATTTGCCAAATTCCATATCGGCATTCCTATCAACTTCATTATCATCATAAAGACTCTGACTTTTAGATGCACTAAGTGATTCTTCTTTATTTCCACATGTATGACTAGGTGTCCATACTTCATGGCATATGAAGCAACGATGTTCATTCCTGAAATGGTTTATTAGAAGATTGCTGAAATGGTTTATAAAATTTGAAGCTCTTATTTTCACCTTCTTTCTTCTCTTTCTTCCTTTCTTCTTCTTTTTCTTTATTTGATCTTCTCATGTAGTTCACCAAGCCTCTTTTACTAGGTTTCATTGTTACAATTAAACTCAAGTAATAATTAAAAGAATCCTATTTCTTAACCCTATCAAGAATGCTTTGATATTCTTTAAAGAGTTGGATGGCTTCTTGTTCATATTTCCTCTTGAGCTGATCTTCATCTCTTGCAATAGGCTGATTTATCCTCATTTGTGACATTGGACCAATGGCTGTAAGCAACTATTGTTGTGACTGCATAAAGGCTTGCATCATTTGTCATTGTTATTGGGCAAGGTTAAACAATATATTTTTAATGTTTATCTTCTCATGTCTCCTAGGTCTTTCATTACCAACACCACCTCTATCTCTATCCATCTCCACTTGCTGTGTACCTATAAAAGGATTAACCTCTTCTTGGATCTCTTGTTGTTGCCCTACACTTCTTCTAAAATAGTACCTATTTGAACCTTCTTCTGGTTGCATATGATCAAATTAAACCCTCTAGGCTAGAAGGATGCTAAGCTCTAATACCACTGTAAGAACCCTTAGTAGTTCTGCCCTAAATTTTTAGTTTGAGTGGTTTGACATTTTGTCAAACACTTGTCATGCAAGGTGACTGAATTCTTCTTTTTGAGTGTTTGTTTGTTTGTTTGATTGATTTCTAATGCCAATGCATATTCAAATACATAGAAATGATAACCAATTGCTTGCATAAACAAATATCAATGATTCAACACCCAATCATACTTTATTTATTGTTGTGACAGGTCTGATTACACTTATAATCAGGTCTAGTACAGAGTATATCAAACTGATTAAACCTATTAGAAATCTTTTAAAGCCTATTCAAATTAAAGATTTGAATATGGAATTCATTTACAACATACCTGATTGAATAACACTTCTTCTATGCACAAAATGACACCATACAAAGTAGATAGATGACTAATATAGAAACAAGTGGTGTTGTTGTTCATAAATGTAGTCTAATATGAAATATGTTGATGTAAACGATGAAGTATAGCTCCTCATAGGCCATGATTTCACCTTCAAATGGTAGCGCTCAAGCCCTAGTAGGAATAGATGGCAAAAAGATGAGAAATATGCTTCCAAATCCCTGTAATTAGAACCTAATATACATTTTTGAAGTGTGATATAAAATTTTGATGCTAATTGTTGATGATGAAACCCACAATCACTCCAAAATGAAGTGTGAGTTCCTCCAAACCCTAGGTGATGGAAAATAGATGATAATTCACCATGAAATACACATGATCTGCATACATACATCAAACCCTAGTGCCAATATCATACCCTAGCATGAATAATGATTCCATTTCAAACCTTAGAGCCAATATCTCTCCAAATCACCTCAATCCAAATTGACATTTGGACAAATATGCATCAATTTGGTCTTAAAACCCTAGCTGATTTATAAACTTGCAAATAATATGTTGATTGAAGGTCCAAATCCATGCCAAAGACCTATAATAAACTCAATGGTAAACCCTATATGGATTCACCTCTCAAAGTGGAATTAGGTTTTTGTCCAATCCACAAATTTTCCAAGGGTTTTCATCCTTAGAAAATGGTTGAACCAATGTTGTAGCTCAAAGGAAAACTTCTAGTTTACAAATGATAAAATACACAATGATGAAATGACCTCCCAAACACCTTATTTTATAACCTTCAAGTGGAGTGCCCAAATTTGCACTATTTTATATAAGTTTCATGTCCACCACCATAATTGGGGTTAAAATATTATTTTTTAATGCACTTTTCCTTCTCCAAGTGGGACGTCCAACTTTGTCATTAAAATAATGTTTTATTTTGTAATTTTATTATAATTTATTTTCCTCTTTTATAAAATGACTAAAGTGACTTTCCATTCTCCAAGATTTAAGTCATTTTCACCAAATTTCCATTCTCCAAGCCACCTTATAAAGTATTCAACTTAACTTCAATTTTGTTAGAAATGAAAGTACAACTACTCAACAAAAATCTGATTTAAATGTATATTTAATGAGCTTTAACAAAGTATTAAATATGGAGATTGCAACACATAAAATAAACCCACAATATAGAAATATAACAGAAGCAGAATGAATCACATAACACAAGTGTTTAATGTGGAGAAAACCCTTTCGAGTAAAAAACTCCACCAAGAAAAGAGGCCAAGTTGTATTATCTTCACAAAAGGAGATTACAAATACATTCATTTCCTCTGTTCTTCAACCTTCACTCCAGCAGAACCTGGGTACCTGTAAACTATTATGCAACTCATCTACTATGCCATGGTTTATATAGAATTTGCATTCCTCAAGATAGGCATCCACTTTCTCTCTTCAAGATTCCCCCACATGCAAGCATTAAATTATGTCATACATGCATCCTACACTTGGCAAAAGATGCCCATGCAAGCTTGGGTGCCTAAGGCCAATAATAGCCACTTACAGCATCTTATGACGCGTTATAACCATCACAATAGATACCACTAAAAAATAATCTTCCCAAGATAGGTGCCTAGGACTAAACATAGCAACTTACAACACATTAATAACCGTCATATGTGTCATAGTGTCATAGAATCTTATGACAACTTGCAGCTATCATAGATTCTTTACACGCACCCACCAAACATTATGACATGTGTCATAAAATCTAAAAATAGTAGATTCTCCACATGGGTGCCCCACCTTGACCAATTACCTTTTACCATAGTAAATGACATCCCATAACTATCGCCAGTAACTCTAGAACTTACCGATGCAGTAACTCTGTAATTACCATGGACAATAAATAATTTTTACCACTACCAGTGAAACTAGTACATCCCTTATGGGTAATTACAAATAATAAATGGAATAATACAATAATGGGATTTACAAGGTTAATGGCACCTTATCCCAACATTCTCCCACTTGACATTATACATTGTAAATCAACCCATAGTAAATCAAAATGAAAATAATTAGGCACTAGAAACAAGGCCCATGGCTTCTTTGCACCACATGAACTTCTCTGTGCTCACAGGCTTGGTCAATGAATCTGCAACATTATCCTAAGTGTCTATCTTCTTTAGCTCAATCTGTCCATTAGCAACCAACTCTCAAACAAAGTGATATTGAACATCAACATGCTTAGTCTGAGCATGATACATGGGATTCTTGGCCAAATAGATAGTACTCTGGCTATCACAACCAATTTGAATGATCTTGCAATCAAAACCAATACCTGTACATATTCTCCTCAACCAAATTGCCTCCTTAAAGACATGAGTAGCAGCCATATACTCTGCTTCTATGGTGGACAAAGCAATTGTGGGCTACCTCTTACTCATCCAACTCACTACTCCTCCAAACAAAGTAAACACAGCCATTAGTGGACCTTCGACTATCCAAGTCACCTACCCAATCAGCATCAACAAAACCCTGTATGTCCAAAGATTTATTAGTACTATTATGCCAGAGTAAACCAAACAATAATTAGGAGTACCTGCAAGATATTTCAGCACCCTCTTCGTATAATTCCAATGATATCTACTAGGGTTAGACATAAATATGCTCAAAACTCCCACTACTTGGGCAATATCTGGCCTAGTGCAAACCATTGCATACATCAAACTCCCTACAACACTACCATATGGCACATTAGACATATCCAAAGATCATCCTCAGTCTTTGGACACATATCTAATGAAAGCTTAGTACCAATGGGTAAAGGAACTCTAACTGGGTTACAGTCCTGCATACTAAACCTCTGCAAAATAGTATTCACATACTTTGTAACAACCAGAGCTTTCTGTTACCTCTATCCCTCCTGGTCTCCATTTCTAGAATATACTTGGCAACTCCAAGATCCTTCATATCAAATGCACCTGAAAGTTGGGCTTTAAGCTCATTGATCATACCCTTAGTACTGCTGAAAAATAACATGTCATCAACATACAATGCAATAACTAGTATAGAATCATCAACATAATAAATGCAAACACAGTGATCCTCCTCACTTCTAACAAAACCCAATTTCAACGCAAATGAATCAAACTTTTGATACCACATTCTGGGGGATTGTTTCAAACCATAAAGTGACCTCTTCAACCTACAAACCCAATGTTCTTTTCCTTTTACCTCAAAATCTGTAGGTTGTTGCATATAAATTTCTTCTTCAAGATCCCCATGCAAGAACGCAGTCTTAACATCCATTTTCTCAATCTCCTAATCATAAGCTATAGCAATGGATAAAAGAAATATAATAGAAGTCAATTTAGCAACAGGAGACAAAATCTCACCAAAATCAACTCTCTCTCTCTAAGAGTAGCTCTTGGCTACCAGTCTAGCCTTGTACTTCTCCAATGAACCGTCTACTCCAAACTTCTTCTTGAAGACCCACTTACAACCTATGGCCTTATTTCCTTTGGGCAAACAAACAAGATCTCAAGTGTTACAAGATTCTAAAGCCATCATCTCCTCATGCATGGCTAACTACCAAGACTTACTATCATCTAAAAGAATAGCTTCCCTATAGGATCTAGGCTCATTGTTAGTACTCAATAAAGAAAATACACAACAGAAATCTGGTGGGCTATGCCTATCAATTGGATTCCATTGTCTTGTGGATCTCCTCAAGGGTGGAGTAAGAGTCTCAACTTATTCTTCTGCATGATCATCTATATCAACTTCTTCTACAACAATAGATTCATCTTCATCAGAACTACTTGAATCTTCTTCTTCTTCTTCACCCCCCAATCCATTATTCTGTTCTTCCTAAGGTGCATCTTGTTGCTCTAACTCAAAGTGCACTCTCTTTACCTTTTCATCTTTTTTCTTTTGGCTGCTCAAGTTCAAAAATAGGTCTAAGTTCCCTAAAAATAACATCTCTAGAATAGATAATCTTATGGGTTACTGGATTCCAAAGCATATAACCTTTGACATTATTACCATATCTAATGAATGTACACTTTTCAATTTTTAGATCCGACATAGATCACTTTTCCTTAGGCACATGAACAAAAGCCTCACAACCAAAAAACCTTAAATGTGAAACAAAAGGTTTCTTACCTGTCCACACTTCATAAGGTGTCAAATCAAGAGCCTTAAAAGGAGATCTATTAATCAAGTAGAAAGAAGTACACACAACCTCTAACCAAAATCATTTATCCAACTGTGCATCACTCAGCATACTTCTAGCTCTTTCCATGATTGTTTGGTTCATCCTTTCTATAACACCATTCTGTTGTGGTGTATACGGAGTTGTCTTTTGTCTGATAATACTTGCATGCTTGCAAAACTCATCAAATTTCTTAGAGCAATATTCCCCTCCATTGTTAGATCTTAATAATTTTATCTTCAAACCTGATTGGTTCTCTACTAAGACTTTGAATTTCTTAAACTTAGTGAAAACTTCATATTTGTGTTTCATAAAATAAATCCAAGAAAATCTACACACATCATCAATGAAGGTAACAAAATAATGAGATTTTTTGATAGATTCATTATCCATAGGTCCAAACACATCCATATGAATAATTTCTAACTTCTCTTTTGCTCTATTGCTTCCTAGAAGAAATGATTTTTTATTTTGTTTGCCAAACACACAATGCTCATAGAAATCAAAGTGCTCATTAGAATAAGAGAAACCATCCAACAAATCTTTATTCTTAATAGTTTTCAAAATGTTATTACTTGTGTGACCTAATCTATGGTGCCACAACATACATGTATTTTTAGTACTAGCCTCAGATACATAGGAGGCATTACAAATTGTAGTGGCTTCAAGCTTGAACAAGTTTCCCTATCTCTTCCCCTTCGCTACCACCAAGTTCCCTCTCACCAATCTGCACCCATGCTTGTCAAAAGTCACATGCATTCCCAAATCATTTAGCTTTGAAACAAAAATCAATTTCTAGCTAATCCAAGAATATGATAAACACCAAGAAGGGTTTTATATCCTCCCATCACTAAAACACAACAATACCTTGCCTTTCCCAACTATCAGATATGCAGAGTTGTCCCCAAGGTACACATTACCTCCATCATACTCTTCATATGTGGAGAACCATTCCTTATGCGGGGTCATATGAAATGAGCATCCTGAGTCAACCAACCAGTGATCATTAGAAACAACATTACATGCAGAAAGTAAAACATCTTCACCTGCATTCGAGGACTTATCCGAAGCACTCTCCCACTATTTCTTTAGGTTTCTACACTCCTTCACATATCCCCTTTTACTGCAATTCCAACACTTAACTTTTTTCTTCTTCCCAAGAGTCTTAGAATGACCCTTGGACTTTTCCTTAGCCCCTTTATGATCTCCTTTCAATCCTCTTTCCTTAGACCTTCCCCTAACACTGAGAGCATCCCATGAACTATCTGAACTCTTCTTCCTTAATTCATGTGACAACAAAACTGAAAAAAGGGCATCCAACTTGGGATCTATGAGGTTAGTAGTGATAGCTAGGATAACATTCTCCCAAGACTCAGGTAAAGAAAAAAGAAGTAAGATACATTTATCTTCCTCACTAACATCAACATCTACTGAAGCAAGCTGACTCAACAACAAATTAAAATAATTTAAGTGCTTTGCAACTAAATCACCCTCTCTCATTTTCATGGAAAACAATTTTTTTTTTAGGTAGAGTTTATTTACCATACTTTTGTCTTGATAGATCTCACCCAACCGATTCCACAATTTATGTGCGGTCTCTTCCTTTGTAACATTCAACAGGACAGAGTTTGATAGACACAAATGAATGGTTCCTCGTACCTTTTTATCTAGTCTATCCCACTCATCCAGAGAGACATCATCAAGTTTATTCTCTTTTTGAACACCCAACCACTAGTTGCTTTCTTCCAACAAATCCTCCATTTTCAACTTCAACAACTCATACCCCATTATGTTGAACTTCTCAATGTCCAAATGAGAGGTTGATGCAACAATGGATGCAACCATAATATCAACTCAAGATCTGAAAAACAAACACAACCAAATCTCCCACTGTAGCTACAGCTTCCACACGACCACCCAAGAGTCAAAGTTGGCTAGGCTCTGATACAAAATGTTATAAATGAAAACACAACTAATCAACAGAAATCTAATTCAAATGTATATTTAACAATCTTTAACAAAGTATTAAAGATGGAGATTGCAACATAAAAAATAAACCCACAATATAGAAATATACCAGAAGCAGAATGAAGCACATAACACAAGTGTTTAACGTGGAGAAAACCCTTTCGGGTAAAAAACTCCACCAAGAAAAGAGGCCAAGTTGTATTATCTTCACAAAAAAAGATTACAAATACATTCACTTCCTCTGTCTTATTAGAATCTGAAAAGATTATTAACCTAGAAAACTAGTGCAAAAGAATAGATATTTAAACTATGAATGCAAAGGATACGAAATGAAAATAGCAACACAAAGTTAATCTCCAAGAGAGTAAGCAAATGCTAGAAGAAAAATAGCATTAAGAGGATGCAAAAGAAAAAGATACAAAATACAAGCTAGGTAGCATGCTTATATAGACCAGGGAGAGGGAGGAGGTGGCAACACTGACCAATGAGGAGAAACCATCTATCAAACTAAAGATAGCAAAGTATCTTCCTAAGATAGCTAATGGATGCTCACATGTAGGAAGGCGACACCTCGCAACCACTCACCTAATAAGACATGCTTTATTAACCTAAGCAAGATTAATAGAAGTGTAGGAAAAACCTAGGAATATAGGGAAAAATAAATAACCCACTAGGAAATAAAAACCTACACTAACACCCCCCCATAAACAAAGCTTAGGTGGATGTAGAAATGGGTCCCAGCAAATCAAGCCTAATAAGGTACCCATGTACAATGAATTCCCCCCAAAGAGAAGAAACCCCCCCAAAAGTAGAGAGAATGAAAGAGACTATGAAACCCCCCCAGAATGAAGTAGCTCTAGTGTCGAAGGAGGATGCCCACATATGAATGTTGAAGATGATCCATTTGTGGCAAATGACATTTCTCCCCTTAGGAAGAAACAACTTCAATGGTGAATGTCGAAGTAACTCCCACTCAAAGAAGCAAGGTGAGGAAGGAAGCCTCATGATGTATCCTGTCTCAGAACTCTACTCAAGTGTCTCCATGTGAATATTAGAAGATGCCTCAATGCACGAAGGTAGAAGCAATCCAATCCCATGTGTAGAACTAGGAGGTACAAGATCCAAAGACAAGGAAGATGGTATAGCAGTGATGAAATGACTATCATCAAAGAGGAGTTGAATGTCCTCAAGAGTGTCATCCAGATCCAAAATGTGAGACTCTACAAAAAAATAAGATGTTTCTGGTAGAAATTGTTGAGTACTAGTGACTCAGATTACAAGTTCAATAGCTCAAAGGTTCCTTGGTTCAATGGCATTGGTTCATTCGTTCCTTGGTTCAATGGTTCGGTGAAATTGGTTCATTGGTTCAACGGTTCCTTGGTTCAATGGTTCGGTGGCATTGGTTCCTTGGTTCAACAGGATAGGTTCAATGGTTCATCGGTTCAGTGGTTCAATGGTCCATCAGCTTGACTCTAGCTATCAGACTTAGCTAAAGATATCACTCTGATGATAGTGTCTCCCTAATCAAAGGCTTGAACCTCGCGTCAAGGTTCAATGGTTCAATAGGTTCAATGATATGCAAAGTTGGCATCGGCGTGAGAATAACTATCGGCCCAACCTAGGGATGTTGCTTTGATATGAACTGTCTTACCGATGGGAGTTGGTGAAAGTTTGGCAAACTATCTTACCGATGGGAGTTGGTGAAAGTTTGGCATCGGTGAGAGGAATGTGGTTGGCGAAGAAGGATGAAGTTACACCAAAGGTCGATGTCTTTTCGATGGTTCTGTTATTCCAATGAAGGCAGAAAGTCTTGGGCATCGATGGGACAAGGACTCATCGATGTGAATACTGAGTGGTTGGCTGATGGTTTTGGATTACACCAATGAGGTTAGACTAGGTTCGTCGGTAGCAAAAGTGCCGACAATAGTCTTACTAAGTGGTTGAGTCTATAAACTGGAAAGTCGCCTAATGATGGATGCATGTGGGACTAAAGTTTCTCACGAATATGCGAATGGTTAGAAGTGGCGGTTTGGACGGTTGGAAGACAACGGTGCTGGGCACTTGGAATGAACGGTCAGTTGCATGAGTTTCTTGATTAGATTGCTAAAAGTAATTGGGAATTGATAGAGTGAGAGAGAGTTAGACGGTGCGATCAATCTGGTGAGCTCTGGTTTTCTCCTTCTGTGTAGTCCTATGCTATATGTTGTACATAGCATGTTAACAGTATGTAAAAGGACTGAGGAGAGAGTGTAAGCAGAGTTCAAGTGAAAGGGTTCTAGCTGAGAAGGTGAAGTTTTGTACTGTGTGCTATTTGTGGCACGATAATAGTATGAAGAACCAACCAAGTGCTGGAGAACTTTGTGCAAGGTTATACTATCAGATATTCTTTAGAAGGAACAAGATGTTAATCTCCTGTAAAGGCTATGAGCCTGTAAATGTATTGTAACTATTTGGTTGTAGAATAATATAATGGCTTTGTGATTTAGAGTGTGGGGTTTTTTACCCATAAGGGTTTTACCCACGTAAATTTGTGTTCTTGTTATGTCTTTCATGTTTAATGTCTTTGCTGTTGAAACAGGTTAATGTTCACTTGTGCTTTCCTCTAAGGGTCAATGTTGGAAATGTTCTATGTCAGTTTCCAATTTAATGGCATAGTTGTGCATTTTTTTGAAGCAATTGAAAAGAATTTAAATCTATCGAAAACACCACTGTTCTTAGAAATACGTTCTGAGATGCTCACATTTCCTTACAAGTGGTATCAGAGCCTTCTTCTAGGATCTGCTTTGTTACTCACATATGTACATTTATGTGTTGCATGTGTTTGCATGTAAGAGTTCTTGGTGTATAAGGTCTGGGTATTCGTTCTGTGATGATTTCTTAGTGTGACAGGCTTGAGGAAATCTGAAGGAAACATTTGTTTGTTTCATCCTTGTTTGAGTGGAAGTCTTGCAGTTAATCTTATCTTCATGTTACAGTAGGCGCTTGAAGGATGGTGAAGATGAAGAGACTAGAGCTGGTCATGATGTGGCCTGAGGCTCTTAGTTGACAGTATTTAATCCTGTTGCATGGGGTTTGGTTTGTGGTTGTGTTGCTGCAGGAACTTTCATATTGGGTGTCTGTGTGAGAGGCTCTCTAATGATATGAAGAAGTTTGTGTTACTGCTCAGCCATAGTATTGTGCTTATGCTGGGTGTTTTGTTCCTGGTATTGGAAGGCATAATTTTCTGTTACCCTGATTGCATGTAGGCTATGGAGTTGATCATTGGATGGTCTGAGAGCTTCTGTAATAGCCTGATTCTCTCATATGCATGTGCATGTTGGTGGTTGAGGGATTGGTCTACAAGTGGGCTTGAAGCTCTTGAACTATTGTTTCCTTAATTGGATATTTTGTACTTGCATGACTCAGATTCATGTTTACTAGATTTGAGGGGTTTTATAGTTTTTCCTTAAAATCTATGATTATGCATATTCATGATGATCCATTATTCTGGTTTAACTGTTATGGAGTTTATGTTGCAAACTTTTGGGTCTTCCAGATGTGAAGTGGGTATGGATGTGCATGGGTGTTTTTCAAACACAGTGGTTTTGCAGGTTTTACATGGTCAAAAGAAAAACTTGTGGTTTTGTGAAGCTGCAATTAAGCTATTTCTAGACCCTAGCTTTTGGGGTGTTGCTGGATGATATAGTTGTAGTTTTGCATGCATGCTCTGTGCATGGTGTGAGGAGATGAAATTCTTTCTCTGCATGGGAGTACTGGTAAGTGATAGGTCACTCAACATTTCTATGGTAATGCTTTTGGTTTCTTGACTATGGTGCTCAAGTTGTGGACATGTTTGGCTAATCAGATTTGTAAGTAATCTGGTGCTTCAGTCATGTTGTCTACATTGTTATCTATTCCTTGAAGATCTCAGTTTTGCAATTTCTAGTGCAATAGTGGGTTTGCATGTTTTAGTGTAAGGATCTACAAGTTATGTGGGTTTTTAGGTGTGTACAGCCTATTGGTTGCAGTGGGATAACTCGGAAGGGGACGGTCTATATCCACAAGATTGATTATGTGATTATGTAGACTTGTTAGCTGGCCTTGTCTATGGTCACTTGTGCATTGGTGTGACTATTTTGGGATGAGAGGATGGATGTTGTAGAGTATCTAAATAGTTGGTTATGGAGACCTGTAGTATGTGTATCATGATGTCATGTATAACTTGAATACACAGGTTTGTGTAAGCTATTGACAGTGATAGTTTATTTCCTTGGTTTGGAGATCTTGGGATCACTTGGTTTTATTGTCACATGAATATGTTAATGTGTGGACCTAGAGGATTTTTAGATTAGGAGATGTTTGGTCATGATGCTTGGAAATCTCAGTTGTTACAGTTCAGTGGGAGCTTTAGCATTGACTGTGCATTCATCACTTAGTGGTGAATGATCTTCTTTAGTGTTGCAGATGTTACTAGGAGGAGGTCTTAGATCCTGTTGCTGCAGAAGGGTTCTTTCACATTTGCAAGGACACTATTTGAGGATGTGTAACATCTTGGAGTCATGGAGGATTCATGAAGTCTTTGGTTGAGGTGTTGGTGATGTTTGACAGGTGATGTTGGTTTAGAGTTTGTTTGGTTCATGTCATGATATACTCCTGTTTAAGCATTTGAGTTTTAGCATGATACATTGCTCTTGAGACCATGGTTATGTTCACCTGGAGCATGGTATCTCCTAAGGGAGATGGTAAGATCATGATGTCATGATAAGTTCCTGATTCAGATGATTGGAGCTTTGACAATGGTCTGGTTACTTCTCTATGTTTGGGTACATTTATCATTTGCTTGATTACTTCATAGTGTTGTAGTGATGTAGTTGGAGTTCAGCATGAGGTGATTGTTTGAAGGTACTCATGGATACGTGGAGAATAAGGTGAGACTGTATATGTTGTGCTTATTTAGATTTTGTAGCAGGAAGTCCAAGGAGTCTTTACCTTGGTTGGATGTGAGTTCAACAGAGACCAATGAGGAGATTGCTCTTGGAGAAGTCATATAGACTCGGTTACCCTGGAGGAGCATTCTCATTCTCACTCTTGGTCTTCTCAGTAGTTTATAACTTGAGAGGTATTGCCCATTGTTTCTCTCAGGTGTTTTATGCTTTCTTTCATAGACATGGATCTTGAACTGCTTTGGAGGATTCATTGTGAGAGATGGATAGCATGATTAATCTCCTTGTGCATTTGATATCATTCATTAAGGAATTGTTAGGAGATAGTTTTATGGGTTGATTTCCTGAAATGGGAAATGGATTAGTTTGATCTTATTTGGTTTGAGAGGCTTACATCCATGTTTAGTTGCATGATTACATATGTTGAATTTGATCTCTATGAGCTTGAACAACTTTGGGTTTTGTTATGATGTTCTCTTTGGGTTTTTTAAGAAGGAGATCATACTTGACACAGTTAGCACTCAGAGGTGTATGTAGAAGGATTGTCTATAGGTATATGATGTGCAGTGTTTCTCTTGGTCTCAGTTATTTTCTCTAATGGTGTGTTTCACATTACATTGTTTTGAGCGTTTGTTCGGAGCTGAAGTGATCACTAGTTTGTGATCATGTGTTTTCACTTATGCTTTTGGGTGATGACATGGAGGTTCTATTATCTCTTTCATTGTTGGATGTGAAGAACTTGAGAGATTTCTAGATTAGTGGTGAGATGTACAGGTTATTGATTTACAGATTTTTGTATATCATGGTGGATGTTTCCTTGGTAATGCATGATGTTTACACTTTTTGTGTTATGTTATTGGTAGACTTAGTATGTCTTGATCTTTTCTAGATTTGTATTATCCACGCAGTGGGAGTTCTTGACGTATTTGGTCTTCTTTGACTGGTTAACACATGGAGATTGTATTTGCAGTTGATGGGTGTATCTGTAGGTAGCATGAGTCTACTAATGTTCATACCTTCAAGGTATGAGTGACTGGATGTTTTAGCACTGGCTATGTGTGCTATTTTCAGTCAAGTGGGTTTTCTGGTTCAGTTGGATGGGAGCAGTTAGCTTTCTGATTATTGTTCTAGCTGATGGTCTATCTTGTTTTTGGAGGTAGTATCAACTTTGATTCTGTGACTTGGAGCATTGATGGTTTCCTATAATTCCTTCATCAAGTGGGAGAATGTTGAGTACTAGTGACTCAGATTATAGGTTCAATAGCTCAAAGGTTCCTTGGTTCATTCGTTCCTTGGTTCAATGGTTCGGCAGCATTGGTTCAATGGTTCCTTGGTTCAACGGGATAGGTTCAATGGTTCATCAGTTCAGTGGTTCAATGGTCCATCAGCTTGACTCTAGCTATCAGACTTAGCTAAAGATATCACTCCGACGATAATGTCTCCCCAATGAAAGGCTTGAACCTCGCGTCAAGGTTCAATGGTTCAACAGGTTCAAAGATATGCGAAGTTGGCATCGGCGTGAGAATAACTATCGGCCCAACCTAGGGATGTTGCTCTGATATGAACTGTCTTACTGATGGGAGTTGGTGAAAGTTTCACAAATTGTCTTACCGATGGGAGTTGGTGAAAGTTTGGCATCGACGAGAGGAACATGGTTGGCAAAAAAAGATGAAGTTACACTGAAGGTCGATGTCTTTCTGACGGTTATGTTATTCCGATGAAGGCGCAAAGTCTTGGGCATTGGTGGGACAAGGACTCGTCGCTGTGAATACCAAGTAGTTATCTGATGGTTTTGGATTATACCAATGAGGTTAGACTGGGGTCCTCGGCAGTAAAAGTGCTGACAATAGTCTTACTAAGTAGTTGAGTCTATAAACTGGAAAGTTGACCGATGACGGATGCATGTGGGACTAAAGTTTCTCACGAATATGTGAATGGTTAGAAGCAGCAGTTTGGATGGTTGGAAGATAGCGATGCTGGGCACTTGGAATGAACAGTCAATTGCATGAGTTTCTTGATTAGATTGCTAAAAGCAATTGGGAATTGATAGAGTGAGAGAGAGTTGGATAGTGCGATCAATCTGGTGAGCTCTAGTTTTCTCCTTCTGTGAAGTCCTATGCTGTATGTTGTACGTAGCATGTTAACAGTATGTAAAAGGACTGAGGAGAGAGTGTAGACAGAGTTCAAGTGAAAGGGTTCTGGCTGAGAAGGTGAAGTTCTGTACTGTGTACTATTTGTGGAATGATAACAGTATGAAGAACCAACCGAGTGTTGGAGAACTTTGTGCAGGGTTATACTATCAGATATTCTTCAGAAGGAACAAGATGTTAATCTCTTGTAAAGGCTATGAGCCTGTAAATCTATTGTAACTATTTGGTTGCTGAATAATACAATGGCTCTGTGATTTGGAGTGTGAGGTTTTTTACCCGTAAGGGTTTTACCCACGTAAATCTGTGTTCTTGTTCTGTCTTTCATGTTTAATGTCTTTGCTGTTGAAACTGGTTAATGTTCACTTGTGCTTTCCTCTAAGGGTCAATGTTGGAAATGTTCTATGTCAGTTTCCGCTTTAATGGCATAGTTGTGCGTGTTTTTGAAGCAATTGAAAAGAATTTAAATCTGTCAAAGACACCACTGTTCTTAGAAATATGTTATGAGATGCTCACATTTCCTTACAGAAATTGGTCCCAATGAAGTGAATCTAGAAGATGTATATGATCTTGCTACAAAGAATCACCGGAAGCCCTTGAAGAAGCATCTCTGAGCTCTGAAGTAGCAATGGGGGCAAGGAAAAAATAATTATCATGAAAGAGGAGAGATAGCCCCTCAAATGTGTCCTTCAAATCTGAAATGTGAGACTCCACAAACAAAGATGCAATGTCTGATAGATAGGAATCCCAATCAAGAAGACTGTAATGATCCTATTGCAAAGAATCACTGGAAGCCCTCAAAGAATCATCTCTGGAATCTGATGAAGCAACAGGTGATGTATCTAAAGATGCGGTATCAATGTATGTCACACAAGATGGGGCAAAATAAGACTTAGTATCATCCACCAGAGTTTGGTCATCCAAGGAAACATCACTATTAGATGAAGATCCAAAGTCTCCATACAACTTCTAGATGATGGTCCAAGCAATGAAAGCGCACTCAGTGTGCTCTATGTGATGTAGATTATCCTTAGAAACAATAATACATATTAGTCCATAGACCATGTCATTATTGTTAAACCATGCATTCTTCTGTTCATAGTCACTTGGCTCAGGAATGAGTCCAAGGAGATGGGGCAATAGATCCTACTCAAGGCAATGATTCTTTATCCCTTGTATCCAAGACAAATAGTTCTCTGAGGTTAGCTTAACAACAGAAGGATGAAAATAACCAAAATCCATGATGAACCCTCAAAATGGTTACAATAACCCCATGAAAAATGTAACTCAAAGAGAGCACATAAGACACCCCCTTTTTACTCAATCAAAGAACCTCCCCAAGAAAATATGATTTAGCACTTCATATTAGTGCATTTACAACTGCCACTAGCAAGAAATACTAAGTGGTCTTGATCTCAATGCATTACAAACCCCTCACGAAGAGCATATGTTAAAAATACAACTTTAACACAATAACCAGAGAAATAAACAGCACTACTACGATCTACTTGAAAAATAATGCACTTTCAAAAAAAGAATTGCCTCGATACAAGTTCGTATGTGAAAGCTATGATCCTCCGAAGTTCCCAAAATGAGAACTATGTAGTGTCATGACTGAGAATCTGCAATTTTTGAAAAATATCTACATCAAAATCAAAAAATGACTATAGTAGTGCATAGAGAACAAAAAAATAGCCAAAATCAAAAACAAATCGTGGGAAATGGAGTCCATATGAACAAGAATGGAGCATTTAAAAACTGCCTTCAAAACTGCAATAGCCAATGGAGAGGGTTCCTGCTGTACCTTTCTGAGTGTGATTCTGCAAAATATATAGACTGCATACAAAAAACTAAAACATACCGAGATGGTTTATCTATTTTGTGAACAAAACCTAGAAGGCATTTTTCTTGTTGATGTACATAAGATGTTGATCCAGTGTAAATAGAACGCTTTTAGCTACAAAAAACTACCCCAACAACAAAAAAATGACATGCAAAGGCTAAATTAGCTACCTAAGACAAGAAATGGCATGCTAGAACATGCAATATTGATTGAAAACACCAAATATGCAAGATGGTTGTCAGATTTGAGCTTTAAACCCTAGTTCCGCAATTGTGTATGATGATCTCCGATTCGATGAAACGAAAGCCAAATCTGACTTTCTCAAGCCTCCTGGACGCGTTGGAACAGCTAGAAATGTTGTCAGTATAACTAGAAATGCTGCAATCACCCAGATTTCATAAAACACATGTGCAAACCCCAGAGATTAAAAAAGTTTTCGTCAAACTTTTCTAATTCTCAAGATCATTTGAAGATGCAAGAGAAGAGCATACTAGGTTTTTCTAAAAACTATAATAATATTTATTAGTCCCCCCCGAATCTCTCAAATAAGAAAACTAAAATCTACTCTTGCACATAGAACCTGGCTCTGATACCATGTTAGAATCTGAAAAGATTATTAACCCAGAAAACCAGTGCAAAAGAATAGATATTTAAACTATGAATGCAAATGATACAAAATCAAAATAGCAACACAGAGTTAGTCTCCATGAGAGTAAAGCAAATGTTAGAAGCAAAATAGCATTAAGAGGATGCAAAAGCAAAAGATACAAAATACAAGCCAAGTAGCATGCTTATTTAGACCAGGGAGAGGGAGGAGGTGGCAACACCGACCAATGAGGAGCAACCATCTATCGAACTAAAGATAGCAAAGTATCTTCCCAAGATAGCTAATGGATGCTCACATGTAGGAAGATGACACCTCGCAACCACTCACCTAATAAGACATGCTTTATTAACCTAAGCGAGATTAATAGAAGTGTAGGAAAAACCTAGGAATATAGGGAAAAATAAATAACCCACTAGAAAATAAAAACCTACACTAACATGTCCTTCAACCTTCACTCTAGCAGAACTTGGGTACTTGTACATTGTTATGCAACTCATCTACTATGCCATGGTTTATATAGAATTTGCATTCCTCAATATAGGCGTCCACATTTTCTCTCCAAGATTCCCCCACATGCAAGCATAAATGTTGTCATACATGCATCCTGCACTTGGCAAAAGATGCCCATGTGAGCTTGGGTGCCTAGGTCCAATAATAGCCACTTACAACATCTTATGATGCGTCATAACCATCATAGATACCACTAAAAAAAATCTTCCCAAGATAGGTGTCTGGGACTAAACATAGCAACTTACAACACATTAATAATCGTCATATGCATCATAGTTTCATAGAATCTTATGACAACTTGCAGCTGTCATAGATTCTTTGCATGCACCCACCAAACACTATGACATGTGTCATACAAGCTAAAAATAGTAGATTCTCCACATGGGTGCCCCACCTTGACCAATTACCTTTTACCATAGTAAATGACATCCCGTAACTACCTTTAGTAACTCCAGAACTTACTGATGTAGTAACTCTGTAATTACTGTGGACAGTAAATAATTTTTACCACTGCTAGTGAAACTAGTACATACCTTATGGGTAATTACAAATAATAAATGGAATAATACAATAATGGGATTTACAAGGTTAATGGCACCTTATCCCAACAAATTTGGCTTAGGTGAAGTCGACTGTCCTTTCTCCAAGTCACTTTGCAACAATGGCTCAACTAAACAAAAAGGGGACATTACATATAAACTCTTATTGTGGGATGTATGAAGATGGGTTGACATGTAAAGTGTTATTATGGGATATATGAAGTATATATAAATAATCCTATCCATAAACCAGATCTAGGGACTTTCCCCCAACAAGGGAAAGGAATAAGTGAGCGAAAGACTAAGTAGTATGGGATGGGATAGATGATTAATAGAAAATGATCGAGCCATGATAGGATAATGGATGTTGATGGATATACAATGAGATGGGGGATGATGTATAAAAGAATAGCACACAATGGATTGGGTATGTGGATGGTATCCTAATAGATGGTGGATTTAGCTTCTACATATGTCGCATGTAAACATGTTTTCACCATGGTACTTTTCCAAGGTACCACCGCAGTGGTTTTCACCATTGGACAAATTATTTCTCTTTACTTTTTCAACTTTTTTGATTTTTTTTTGTATTTTTCTTTGATTTTTTTATTTTTTTTATTTTTCTAATTAGGATATTATGCGGGTCAAGCATAGAACTTATTGAGATGGATGATATTTATTGGTTCCTCCAAAGGCTAACCTTCTAGTATGGCAAGTTGGTATGCTCCTGATCCATAGCTGGCAGTGACAATAAAAGGCCCCATCCAATTTGGATTACACTTTCCTTTCTTATCTCAATCTTACAAATTCCTTTGATTCTCTTTGAGCACGATGTCACCAACCTCAAATTTATGGGTTCTGATCCTCTTATTACAGCTATGACGGAGTTGATTTTGGTAAGCTTGTAGATGATTTAAGGTATTGAGGCACCCCTCATCCAATAATTCTAATTTGTACAACTGTGAAACATGATACTCCTCCTCATCAATGAGGTGTTGTAAGGAGATTCTTAAAGAGGGGAGCTTGACCTCAATTGGAAAAATGGCTTTGGATCCGAAGACAAGAAAATACAGTGTGGCACCAGTTGGTGTGGGGATACTAGTGCGTTAGGCCCATAAGGAGGGGTTAAGTTGATGATGCCAATCATGACTAGCTTCATTGATTGTGTTTTTAAGGATTTTAAAGATGGTTTTATTAGAAGCATTTGCTTGGTCGTTACTTAGGTGACTGTAAGAAGTGGAGAAACGATGTTGGATGTGGAATTATTGACAAAGGTAATAGATGTCTTGGATTTTGAATGGTTTTCCATTGTCGATGACAATGGCAAGAGGAATACCATACTGACATATGATATAACATTGGAGAATGAATTTAGCAATTTGCTTGTCAGTGATGTAGGTAAGAGGAATGGCCTCAACCCACTTTGTTAAATACTTAGTGGTGGTTATTATGAATTTGTGGCCAATAGACAAAGAATGGTATATTTTTCCAACAAAGTCAAGCCCCCACTATGATAAGGGCCAAGGAGTAGTGATTGGTTGCAATTCCTATGATGGTGCATGTATCAAATCTTTGTACTCTTGACACTCTAGACATTTCTTAAAAACTTTACAGGCATCTTATTCCATAGTAGGCCAATAGTAACTCATTCTTAACAATTTCTTGACAAGAGTAGGACCACTGAAATGTGCACCACAGATTCCTTCATGTACCTCACATAAAGTAGTTTGAGCTTCTTCTAAGTTAAGGCACCCTAGAAGGGTTCCATCAAGACTCCTTTGATATAGGGTATTGCCAAGGATAGTGAAACAGGTTGAGTTGTGGATAAAGGTTTTGTGTTGGGTGGTGGATATGTTGGGTGGGAGGGTATGATCATGGAGATATGTGTAAATATCATGGTACCAAGGGGAATTAGGACCAACAATGTCACACACGAGGTAGATATCAAGGACATCATAAGTAGGTAGAAAAGTTTGCTCAACTAGGAATTTACATCTCTAACTATTATGTGGCATGTCAATGAGGGATCCAACAGTATCTATAGCCTATGCAACTTTATTGTTTAATCATGGAACTTGCTCAAAATGGATCTGGGAAAATATTGTTTAAAGTTGTCAGTCATTCTCTTATAAGGAAGTGATTTGTCATCCTTTGTTTGATAGTCATTGTTGACTTGCTTGATGACAAGTTGGGAGTCTCCATAGACATGCAATTCTTTGATTTTCCATTGGACAACCATTCTAAGTCCTATTATGAGGGCTTCATGTTTGGAAATATTGTTTGTATATGAAAAAGCTATCCTATATGTCTTTGAAATGCAATCACCTTGCGGAGCGATAAGTTCAGTATTCTTGCTCCTAAACCATGTTGAGTATAGGATCCATCAAAGTATAATTTCCAATTTGTAGGTGTAGTGGTAGAAAATACAACTTCATCAAGGAAATCTGAGCTGAGTGGATGGTCTACATTTATAGGTGCTTCTACAAGTTGATCTGATATCATTTGTCATTTGATTTATTTTTGATCCACATACTCAATATCAAACTTGCTTAAGATCATTATCCATTTATCCATACATCCAGTGAGAGTAGCTTTTGCCAATAAGTACTTAAGTGGGTCCACTTTGGAAATGAGCTTTGTTTTATGATTAAGCGTGTAATGTCTAAGTTTTTTGTGAAATAAAGACAACTTCTAGACATGTGAGTTTCATTGGTGTATAATTAAGATCATGTCCCACTAGAGTACGATTGAATAATCAAGTTGTGCTAAAGTGCCCCCAATGTTGTTTGTCAGGGTTTGGTTGCAGAGTTCATGATCCTTATTTCATGTCTACCAAACTTGGGGCTATTTTGAATTGATCTATGATAGTTAGAATTGTGCTATGGGCATGGGACTAGGGAGATCTAATGTTCATAATCCTTATATTGTGTGTACCAAACTTGGGGCTATACCAAGTTGATATGCAAAAGTTATGATATGGGTTAGGCTCATACCCAGTGTCATGACTTGGTGGAAACTGAGTTGTGTAGTGAGATTTTGATACCAAGTAGGGGAGTGTTGTGTGGTTACACAACATGCCCCATTTTGACTTGACAAAATAGGGACCCAACTTTTTGCTTGGCTTGGCTTGTGTTTTCTGCTTTCTGGCGGTCTGGTAAAAGTAAGTCATGCAAGTGATCCTGCATAAGGAAGTGGGGTATGTCGTCATCATGAGGTAAATTTGTAAAGTTCATATTTCATATCAATAACCTCATGGTTGGATAGAGTATAAAATTTCATACAGGTTTGCCTTTTGGATCACCCTGATATTCCTTAGGGAACAAAAGTTATGATGAGTCAAAGATCTGGCCAAACCTGATATTCCAAGGGGAGGATCATATTTCTCAATATCAGTCATCTTATAAAAGATCACCCGATAAATCATTTGCTCTGAACATCTAGACGTCAATTTTATATGATAACGGTATCTACCCGTCAAACGACATCATATACTTTGCGAGGGTCATATTCCTAAATATCACCTGATATTTGAACATCACCCTGATACTTGAATATCATCCTGTTGCAAAATATCACCCCGACCCAATATCCTAATGACGTCATCTAGTCTTGATGAATAAAGAAATTAACATGACGATGACATCATCATTCTCTTTACCTCGCGGAGGTATATTTTCAAACATAACCTTTCCTACATAATAGGATGATGACGTCATAGTGTCACAACGCTGAACCAAGTCATTATCATGATGACGTCATCATGATATTCCAAGATAAAGTCATTTTAGTCCAGGGGATCATCATCTTAAAACATCACCTGACTTTTCAACATCACCCGATCTTTCGATGAAGGTTTCCCGCTCAAAGGCGGATGATCATATTACACAAAATAAGGTCATACCCAAATATCACCTGATATCCAAATATCACCCAATATGTAAATATCATCCTATCATGCAGAGATCACCCCGCTCCTTTGCTGCCATGACATTAAATATGCACAGATGCGGTAGGTGGTTCCCGCTGATTATCAACACGATACATACACCTGGAAAGATCCTAAGTTTCCGTAAAGAAAATCAATGATTTTAATCAATTCACCTAGATTTGCCCTAATTTTACCTTAAAGAGGAGGTTAAAATGAATTTACAAAGTCATTTCACACTTACCTTGCGATAGAAATGAGTTTTTACAGAGCACAGCTTTCAAACCCTCATACAACTACCTGCAGACGCATACGACTAGTAGCAGAATGGGACACGTGAGCATCGCTGGTATTTGAATCCCTTTCACACAGTTATCAGCATAATTAAGAGGATAAGCGCATCAGGTAAGTAATTGAAACCATCTTGTTGTCATTTTCTGCATATTCGGGTAGTATAGTGTTTACTGGTTTGAAGCTATGAATTATGCATATCAGGATAAACTAAATATTGAATGAGTATAATAGGCATGATGTTAATAAAGGTATAACGTATATGCATGCTTGTAAGATATCAATTGTAAGACCAATTTTGTCAATTGCACACATCCATGGTAGACAAGAGATTGAGTAAGTCCAAGTTTGAATTCATTAAACCAATGTTTGCTCAGCCTGAGCGGGTGCAATTTAAATATGGAGCCATCAGGGATACGCACCAGGGAAATATAGATCTGGCGGCATGGTCGGCCAAAATGAGTGATGAGAAGAATAACAGCACTTTGCTAGATGCAGTTTTCGTATCTGGAATGTGGAATGCAGTTGGTTTCCCTTATTCCATGGAAACTCCTGAGATGATCATTGAATGTGCTAGAAACTATAACCCACAGACAAGGAGGGTAGATAAGCATGGCAGAGTATATGCAGACCTGTCTATCAAAGGTCTTTCTACTACATTCAGTTTGCCATTGGGAAAGAAGATTGCCAGCATGGATCTGAAGAAACTAGAAGTAGAATATGAAAGTAATAAGAAGGCTGCTAGGAAGAAAATGTATCAATGGAGGGCGAAGAATAGTCCTTATCCTGGAGTAGCTAAACTACCAGTGCACCTATATAAGTTTGACTTTGACGAGGAATACCAATATATGATAGCCCTGCTCAGTAGAGTGACACGCCAGCCAACTTCTGGAAATTTCAAGGACTGGATGTATGGAGTCATCCTGATGTGCCTCTATACAGAAAACAAGCCATTGTGGGCTAAATGATAAGTGATGCTCTAGATGAGCAGCTAATGAACCTAGGAGGTTCAGAATGTTCTTTCTATATGACTTCATACATAGTTTATTCATGTGCCTACAAGGGTACATTTGATGCACTGACTACAGTTGGGAGGATTAGTGGTACAACAAATGACGCACATATATGGGATCATCATCCCTAGATGCAAAGAACAAATTACCTCCAAGATTACAAACTAGTAAACGATGCATTCTCAATGCATCTGGTAAGAACAATGGAGGAGGATAGAACTAAAAGACTGAGCATGGAAGCTTAGGAAGTCATATACAGGCATGGAGCCTGGTTCATTCAATATGCCACCTTCTCCTAAATTAGGATTGAGGGCATTGCGGGAGAGCCTCTCATGCTGCCAAGATACCCTACGGATGTAGTTGTCTTAATGGAATTTCTAAGACAAATTTCTACAATACTGAATGCTTACAAAGCTAATAATAAGATTCCACCAGTATTGTTTCCAGTGACAATGGGTTGGTACATGTGCCAGGACTCCGAAGATATTAAGAAGGCCATAGCTAGTCTGACTATGATGCAGTTGCATCTGTTTCCATTGACAAGATCATATGATTCATATGGGAGAATGCAGAGAATCATGGGAAAGCCCATTCATCAAAGGCATCTTGAAGATTTATGGGCAGATTGTGAAGATGAGGCTGAAGCTAGAAGAAGAAGATATCAAAGGCTAACACTAAACCAGATCAAGACCTTTGATTGCATCTCCATACCTGCACAATTGAAGAAGGATGATGAAAGATAATGGCAGATGAGTATGAGGAGAAAAAGATATACAATGATACAATATCAGCACCTAATCTCACTATACAAGAGGATATTTCCTTGGATCCATTTACAAGCAGGATATTATAGCTGACCCAAGCTTGGGTCAATGACCAGATAAATACACTGAAGAAGAGAGGTGTAGCCATCACGATGGATAATAAGAAGAAGAGACAGGAGATAACTGAAGATGAGTATGATGATTTCCTAATTGAGAAGAGGAAGTCAAAAGGAGAGAGAATACCACCTCCTGAGAAAAGCCCCCAGAGGTAAGAAAACTGACAATGAACCTAAAGGGGTCATGATTGAAAGAATAATAGTGCCAACTAAGGATGCATCAGCATCAGGGCAAGCATCAACTTCATCTACACCGCCTCTGTTAGATAAACAAAAAGCTAAAAAGATCCAAAGGCCACGTGCACAAGGTGATGAAACATATGAGGAGGGTCAGGCATCACAGAAAAACATAGAAGATATTCCTCTTGATGAGGAGCTGGAAGAAGAAGAAGGAAATGTTGTACCCCTCACTAGGAAAAGAAAAGCACCTTGGGTGATGGTATCCACACCTAAGAAATAGAGAACTTCAATGAGAGGTTAAATAAAACAAGCCCCCATTATGCTAAGAGGGGCAGGTAGTGAAGTATTTAGAAAAGAGTTGTAGCATAATGTCCCACTTCCTACCATTGTTTAGTTTAAGACTAAACAAGAGGAAGAACAAATGAAAGAAGCCTTTAGGGCAATTCAAAGCAATCTTGTCTCACTAGATGAGATAATTGATTTATCTGATGATGAGGTAGTAAAGGATGTAGCCTCTCAGAGAATGGAAATCCTTGCTGCTAGCACCCGCATAACTCCACAAGAAACCCCATCAGTACAGGCAATAGTATTAGGGGAGATGAAGCAAGTAGAGCAAGAAAAAGAAAAGAGCCCAAAGAGGGTAGCCCAGGAAATGGGGCTTGATACATTGGTTGATCAGGTAACCAATCCTGCAGTAGTAGATTTAGCATACAGAGGAGATGTAAGTCCTCAACATCAGGCAGTGGCACCTGAAAGAATAGAAAATATTGAGAAGGTGAAGATGGCAGAAGTAGAAAGCCATACTTTAGATATGGGTCAGCAACAGCAAGATACATCAATTGATCCCAAAATAGTAGAAGTGCAAGATAAGGGAGGAGAAGAAAAGGATACATCCGTTGATCCTACTCCCAAAGTTCAAGAGATAAATACCTCAGGTGCAGAGCAGGATGCGATGCAAGATCAAGTAGAGGCACCAAGGCAGATACCATAATGTCCATAAATACTAACATACCTCAGGAGGAGGAAAATACTAAAGTGGATGAGATACCAACGGAGGAAACAAAAGATCAAGATCATGATCATCATGTAGATGATCGGCAGGATCACTCTCCGAAAAAGGAAGTTCCTCAATAGGAGGAGGTACCGCAGGATCACCCTCATGAGGAACATCATGAGGAGGAAATAAGGAAGTCACCCTCCCCATCAAACATGCTGATGGATACTAGAGATCAGGGTAAACAAGATGATGATGGACATTTAAGATCAAGAGATCAGGTACCTTCCTGGCTGGAAAAAGAGATAAGTATAGAATCAAGTTTTGAAGTTCAAGAATTTGATGTTTCCACATTATTTTCAGAAACTATAATGAAGCCAAAGAGGAAGGCTAGAATTACTTTAGCCATTAGAAGAGATCCTGTTATAGGCAGGAGGACTGCCCAAGTAGCAATCCCCACAGCAGAGAAAGAAAAAGGCAAGATCACTTTGGAAGAATTCCAGATTAATACAGTAGATTTGGGATTTTCCAATGAGGACCAGGAAGGTCAAGAGGGGAAGGATATTATTGATTCTTTGACCCAGAAGATAAAGAGAAAAGGAAAAAAATAAGCAGCATAAAGAGCACATTGCTCAGCCGCATGCTTATATAAAAGGGTTAATTAACCCTGATGTTGCATCAAGTGATCATGCAATCCCATTGACTGCTATTTCTCAGGAAGAGGTAAATAAGTTAAACCTTATGAAACATGAATTAGTAGTAATGATAAAATGGATGTCATCTATGCTCGATGGGGCGAAAGAAGTAGTGAAAGCCTCTTTAAAGAGGTGGAATTCTTTAGGTACCTCCAGGAAGAAGATAGATAAACTATAGATGGAGACCGGGAGGTCATTTCAATTGGAGAAAGCGTTGAGTGCTTTAGATGAAATAAGGAGGATTGATCCTCAAGTTTTAATAAATAATCAGGTACTGAATAATAACACTACCATATTGATTGATATATGGTACAATGACATCAGATTTGAGTGTGATGTGTTGAAGAGATGCAACAATAAATTAAGAAATATTAGTATGAAGTTGCATGATATGATGTCTTATGAGGCAGAGGTCTTGGAGACCCTGGAAGGAAAGGTAGAAGGGAAGATAGAAAATCAAGATGAAGAGTTTACTATCAAAGCTCTACATAGTAATTTCTAGCTAGTAGCTGAAGACCCTCTCAACCACCTGACAGAAGAAGTAATGGATAAGGTAATGAGGATCAAAGTCAAAGTGGAAAATTATAATGAAACACTGAGCAGCAGAAGGAGTAAGTTGGAAGCCCTCCAAAACAAATATCAGGTGCATAAACAAGCCATCGCCAAAGCAAGAACCCAAGATGGCAGAGAACTAGAAAAGATAGTGCAATCATATGAAAATATCTGGACATCTATGCAGGTCCATATACAAGGAGATATTCATCATGATGATTGAAGTAGCGAAAGCGATGAAAGTGATGATAATGACAATAAAGATGATGATGAAGAACCTGATGAATAGATGAAGATGCATCACAAAGGAAAGTATCAGCATCAGGTACTTAGGAAATATAAGTAATCAGATGGTTGCCAGCTGGCAACCTGTGCCACATTGAAGGAGTTGACAAAGTCAAAGAGGAATTTCTACTGTAGATCCTAATAGATAAATCTTGATCGCAGATCATGTGTAATGGCTCCCTCATCTTACTCTATAAAAGGTGCAGGGAGGCCTCATTTTGAACATTCGAAGCTTAATTGAAATTTGTTCGCTGAAATCTCAGGGCTCATTTCAAAGTTGTTGTATATATACATGTCTTTTGCATACTTAATGAAAGAGAAGAGCATTTTGATTACAAATCTTCATAAATTTTGAGTAATCTGTGTCTGAATTCTTGATATATGCTTTGATTTGCTGCATCGTTTGGAGTGCTCATCAGTTTGCATGTATTGTCTTCATTCACCATCCTCTGAAGTTTGCATCAACTATATCTAGCTGCGGAACATTCTGGTGAACATATGGTTTGATTTCTTCTCTTGAATGATAGTATCAAGTGTGTATGTGGCTCAATAGTTGAAGATTCATCATAATTTGAAGTTTTACTTTACATTTCTTTTAATTTCAGAACAATTCACCATCATAATTGCAAATAATTGACAATCAGAAGCAAAAATATATGAAATATGTAGATATCTCATAGAAAATTGTAAATCCCTAGCATATTTGAGTTAAAGCATGTATAATTGATAAATATCATGTAAAGATTTAAGTATAAGCATATCATTTGAAGAAATACACTGTGTAGAATAACTTTTTGTGTAGCATCTCTACAGAAACTGAATCCTAATGATCAACAAACGTAAGGCCCCAAAATGGAAATAGCAACGCACATCAACCACTGAGTAACATCAGTTGATTAAGACCTAATCCATGGAGACTTGGGATCATGAATTCTTTGAATTCATCATATCTTTCAAGATGAATAAAGGTTGTTGTGTAACATCATGATCAACAGGTGGTGATTCAAATACCGGTTTGTGCAGTGAGTGAAGACTTCCCACATACCAGGTTGTGTAGTGATTGTAAATTGTGACTTCATCACTTTCTAGATTCTCAACCTATCGCGGTGTCATATTTACACTTATAACTACTATAAGGGATGTATGCCTCTACATCTCAACGCTTACCACAATCTTTCTATATTTTCCAAGTGATCATATTTATGAGCTCGTCTTTGACCAGTGATTTGAGTGAGCACAAGTCTATAATGAGATAAGAGCTAAGAGGTGGTGTATTAGTGTGGTCCTCAATTGTCGAGGAACATTGGTGCTAGTTCGGTGAAGTGAGCTTCTACTCCCCAGTTGGGACATTGGGCTCTCCGGATGCACCTTGTGTCAAAAGTCTGTGTGTGAGAAGTCTTATAGGTTTGTGATCTTGTGAAGCTGGGTTACAGTCAGAGAGTGGTCTAGACCTGGGAGGGGATTGTTCATTGTAATCATTTGAGTATTCTCCAAGCATAATCAGTTGTGTCTGACTCGATGGTTGTTGTGTACTGGCATCAATCTAGCTTATTGTAAACATTGGGATGTGTCCCTAAATAGTGTTAATAAGAAAATACATGTTCTCCCTATTTCTATGTTGGCATTGTGTGTGACTTTTTGTGGGATGAGTATTGTTACCTTCATTGCTAGTCATTATTGTATGCTTCCACTATTGTATGTAAGCTGGGATAACCCATGTTGTGTGTTGAATACATGATTTGTGAGTGTTCATATGCAGGTAATACTGAAGGTGTATTCCAAAGTCCTTGTCGCAAGGATTAGCCATGCCACACGATGGTGTTGATCAGGTTTCCTAGGCCTAGAAGTCTAGCCCTGTGATAGTTGGTATCAGAGCACAGTTTGTGTCTCTAGGATAGGTTGTGTTGCCTTGTGTGTTGTGTTATGCTGACTATTTTGTTCACCATCAGTCATGCGTGTCGTGTCTACCCAATTGTTGGTCAGTATGTTGGCAAGTATTGGATCTCAAGATCCATCTAACACAGGTCAGGGGAGAAAGGTGGTGATGGTGAGAACCATCAGAGTATGTCAAAGGCCAATGATGCAGCAACCTTGGCAGAGCAAGTTAAGGCCTAGTTCCTGGATAATGAACAATAGGTGGGTATCAAATTTGACAAGCTTGAAGATGAGGTTGGATCCATAGAATTGACTATCAAACATCTTAATAAAAGTTTGGAGGAGAGTTGGGTGAGCCATATATTTTTACAAGATGAAGTAACATTGTGTCGAATAGTGGTATTGAGTTTGGCGAAGTCACCTAGTTCCAGTTCATATCTAGCAGTGAAACTCCCAAAAGTTAAGGAACCAGAGTATTATGATGGAGCTTGTGATGACAAGCTCCTAGAGAGCTTCTTCTAGGATATGGCAGAATACCTAACTAGTTTAGGAGATCTATCAGACACACAGGAGGTGCATTTTGCTACCCAGTACCTCACAGGTACTACAAAGGTCTGGTGGAGGACCTTGACGAATGACATCACCACTGGGAGATCCATGAAGAATGTGGACTCATGGGAAGGACTAAAGAAAGCCCTTGGAGATCAATTTCATCTAGGGAATTCTAATTGGTTGGTCAAAGTTAAGATAGTTCAACTAAAGCAAAGTGGAAAGTTGAGAGATTATATCCAATCCTTTCATAATCTATTGTTGGAAATTAATGACATGTCCAATGGAGACAAGCTCTTTACATTCATGAATGGTCTCTAGTCTTGGACGAAGGCTAAGCTTAGGTGACATGAGCTTTCTAAAGTCAGTGACACTATTGCTATAGCACATCAAATCTTCAAATTTAAGGAGGAAGGATCGAAGAACACCTAGAAAGATCCAAATGTGTTGAAAGGTAAGTCATTTGATAACAGTCAGAAGAAGTCTTTAGGGAAGCCACAGAGTGGTAACTCAGGAAGCAAACAGTTTGAATAGAAGAGTCTCAGAAACCAACAAAGACCTCCAAGTCTATTGGCAAGAAGTTGTAGAGTGGAGATTCAGGTGGAAAGTATTTCATGCCAAAATGTTGAACTTATAGTGGACCACATTATAATAGAGATTGTGCCAAATGACTAGGGTGACATCAATCCATTCAGCGATGCTGATTGATATGGATTCAGAGTAGTAGAAGATATGCATGCTTTGGGGTCTTAATGCAATGGTTGAGCCTAGGTTAGATGGAGGTGGTGAGAATATGCATGGGTTGAATTATGTAGAGGTGGTGATCAGTGGACAAAGAACCATTGCACTTGTCGATACAAGTGCCACTCACAACTACATCACTACTCAGAGAGCTTAGGAGTTGGTGTTGGAATTAGAGGTGACAACTAAGAGGGGGGTGAATCAATTGTCTTAAAACTTTAAAACTTGCAGTAGTTAATTCCTTTTTACTACTTCATTAATGGATTAATAATGTTATCATGAAAAGCAAGAATCAACAACACATGAGCAGAAGTAGAAATAACACATTTGACACCAAGATTTTTGACATAGAAACTTGGTTAAGGGAAAAACCACGGTGGGGGTTAACCCATAAAGATTATACTCTTTTAGAAGGATTACAATGGAGAATGCACATGCATTCAGGCTCACTACCCAGAGCTCACTGCTCAAGGAAAGGGTCACTGCCTACAGTAGGCTCACTACCTACAGGAAGAAGTTTACAATGTGTTTGAACTGATAGTTAGCATCTAATGCAAAGATTCAGTTCTGGTTTAAACATAGAATACCGACTTGATACACTTCATCTTGTTCTACCCTTTTTACTACTCTGCCATAATCCGAATCTTAGATTCCTTCTCTTTTGCACTCTTTCTCTTCTCTTTTTTGCATTTACTTCATTTTTACACACACACTCCAACACTCAGATCCATTGGCTATATATATATATATCCAAATTCAATCACTTTTTTTTCGGCCTTATGAAGAACTTAAATAACAAAACAAGTACTCTGTTCTGTTGGTTGAATCCATACGCCAATGATGATGCGTACCAGAAATAGCACTTGAAGGTCACCATTCATGTCAGCCACTAACATTATATCCCATACGCAACTTGCCAAAACACTTCTATCAGATCCGCACAAGGATCTAACACAAGTCGGCCTGTTGTTTTCTGAATTGTTCTGTCATATTATGACCCGATACTCAAATGCTCATATCTTTTACTCTCTTTGTCACCACAGGATAAAATTCTAGATTTAGATTGTCCTAAAAATCCTTATGACTTATTCAGATCCGCAACATACTCAAATTTTCCACCAGAGCTATCCGAACCAAGATATCGGACCTTGTCACATGCTCTATTTCTGGCTACCTAGACTTAGATATATTCTGATTATGACTTTCGATATGAACACATTATGTTATGTGGATGAGTGGAATAGTCTTAGTTGCCATTAATGACAACACCTATCATGCAAAGCAGTGTCTCTTGCCAACAATGTCCCCCTTTGGCATTGATGGCAACACTTAGTGAAAAATGACTAAGTGTTACTCCCCCTTTACTCTATACTCTTATGATCTCCACTGATTTTGGAGCTCCCCCTTTGCTAGATTCCTCATTTTTCACTGTTCTTCACTTTCCCTTTGACATCAATGGCAAAGGATGGGGTTCGCAAGCCAAAATTCTCAAAAATACAGTGCCGCATATGTACACCCAATCATTAAGTTATATTTACATGAACTTGAGAATATCTACAAAACTATTTTTCAATTGCTCAAGTTCAGAGGCCCAACTTCTTTTCATACCATCCAAAATTGAGATGTGTCCACTCAGAAGAAATGCATATGCTTCTGCCTTTGTCAGATCTAGAGGATCACTTGTCTGAACTACAGTTTGAGCTTATGATAATGCATTAAACATTGTTTCTAACTTGGGGGCAATTAATCCCGAAGCCCACACATTCTCTTCACAATATTCCCTTTTTCTTTAACAAGCTTCTTTATTTCATCAATCAAGCTGATTACTTAACATTCCTGACTTGTAGGGGAAATTGTTAGAGGATCAAAATTTTGAGATAGATTTGACAATTTTTGTTCTTGCTCCTTTATCTTCTTCTCAAGATCCTTACTGACTTTGGGCCAGGATAGACAAAATTTGTATATATCACCTCCATCACTTAGAGCATTTTGGATATTCTTTATTATAATACTAAGTTTCATCCTATCATTCCTTATTAAGCTCTTTATTTCACTAAATTTCTTATCCAAAAAATCATTTCTGACTTTGGTCTCTGCAAACTTCTCAAAAGACTCAAAATGTGTACTTACAAATTTACAAGATTCTTCAAATGACCAGAGGGAGAGTCAAATGGATTCTTCTAGAGGGTTGGCATTATCTTCTCCAATACTCCTGTTGTAAGGCCTAGTAGCTCACCATCCTCAATGTGAGATTTCAACATCTTTTCTCTTGCCTTGGCTTGTGTGAAGGATGCTATCTTCATTACTTGAATCAGAGAGAGAGCATCAAGATTGACCAGTCCTTGAAATAGCTCTGGTTCATCAAACCCAAGCATTTCTTTACTCAGGAGACCTTTTATTGGATCTGCAGTGTCTCTTGTCACAATTCCTAAACCACTTTCCTTTCCTTGAGATTTGTCAATGCTAGTATTAGGACTAATTTGTTTAGATGCATCAACATTTGCACCATCTTCTTCTATCTTATCTTCCTTACCTTCTTCTTTCTCTTCTAATGCTTTACCTTTCTCTGTGTTATCTGCAGTTAGATTCTTTCCCTTGACCATACTATCTGCAATCTGTTGCTGAGGATCTTGTGTAGTAGTAGTATTCTCAACATTATCTTATTTTCCGGTTTGATCAAGAGAAGTTGGATTATCTCCTGCATCATCAATTTGGTCTACCATCTCTGTATCTTCTTTGTTTATTTGTTCCTCTTCTGGAACATAGGAGTCATCAACCTTGGTTTGTTGCTCGTCAGTTTCCATCTTTTCAATATCCAGGATTGATGAATCAATCTCATCATCAATCTCCTCCTCAACAGGTGGAAGATTGTGTCTCTTCAATTCACTCAAAAGTATTTCTTATGTTTCTTTAACTATTTGGGCCAATTCTCCAAGCATTAGTTTGTTCATTCTCTTCTTGCTCGTGAATTCACCCTTCACTTCTTTGAATATCATACTCATTTGAACTTCAGTGATCTGAGGGCATAGTTTTATCAATACATGCTCTCTAAGCTCCATATCCTTGCTTTTTGCATTTTCTTTCCTCAACTCCAAAATGTTTGCAAGACTTGGAGTGATCTTAGAAGTTATTTCAATCAAGGCCTTATTATAGATATTCAGATATCTAACAGTTTTTTCCTCCAACACCCTCTTATCTATGTCACTGTATTCATCATAAAATTCAATCATGGGTTTTAAAGTTCCATCCACAGTGATTGATTTTATTACATCTTCCACGAAGATTGTGGGTTTCTCAACATATGTATCTGTCTTCTACCTTTTGTTTGTCATTTTTCTTTCAGAGAGCTTCTCCTTAGTCACTTTGGCAGCCTTTGTTCCAGAGGCTTTCAACTCCTTTACCTCAACATCAGAATCTTTTATCTCTTCATCAATTTTTGTGCTCTTATAGGTTCTTGTGGCCTTTGTTTTCACTCTTTTTCCTTCTTTTCTAGATGATTTGCCTTCTGGTATCTCAGGATTGGTAGGTTTTGAAGGAACAGGGGTAGCAGCAAAGCTTCTAGTGGTCCTTGATGTGGAGGAGGATCCTATCGGAGCACTTCCTTGTTTCTTATCCTGCTTTTCCTTCTCAGCCTTTTTAGTTCTCTCCCAGAATTGCCTCACGACTTCCTTTGTGAGACCTAGATTCTTGGCCAACTGCTCAACTTCTTTTCTTACTTTTCTATTGGTTTCAAGTTCTCTGAGCTTAGTATGTAGTTTTAAACTTAGCTCCTCATATGTCCCAAATCTTTCAACTATTGTATCTTTCGGTTTGCTTAGAAGATGTTGAGCATACATATTCAAGATTTTTCCATCTACTTCATACCCCATGGGCATGATCTAAATAGTTCTGGGTATATTTCATTCTTGTGCTTCTCAACAATTGATTTAGAGATTCTTTCCCTTAAATGCATCATACTCTGAAAGCTCTTGAAGTATCCCCAGATTGTAGTTTTCTAAGCTTTATAATCACCAATGTTGCGAAGATGATCTCTGATTTGAATGGCAACTAGCTCGTCATTAGTCCAATGAACACCCTTTACTCCAAGTACTTCATTCATATAGTATAAATACAAGCATAGAACCTTTAAAAGTGTTTTTCTTATCTTTCTTGATTTTGTTTAGGTTTTCAATTAGTTGGTTTTGTAATAGCTCACATAGGTCATAATCTGCATTCTTCTTCAACATTCCTGCATATATGGAAGTTTCAGAGACTAAATTATCTCTACTAGAGTGATAGATCTTGTAGCCAATTACCATGGAAGAAAACTTCACATTTGGTTCTACAATGTCATTTATGGTCATTGCCCTCTTGTATAACTTTGCACCGATTGCATCGATAACTGTTTGGTTTTTCACAGACTTCGACATGGGTAATCCATCGATTGAGTTTAACCCAGTCACAATTCTGATAACATCCTTGGTAACCTTGAATGGTTTTAACAGCCATATGAATTCATCATGCATCTGACTCAAAACATACCGGACCCACTCATCTTCATCAAATGTTGGAAACCCCATAATCTAAATAAAATGTTTATCAAGTACTACCTTGTACCCTGGTTTAAGGTCATGATTTTCATCTCTGAGATGACTCTCAAACAAATCTACATACCTTGAGTCCCCAAATTCATCTATGTTTGCATGAATATAAACCCTAATATCTTCAGTATGCAGCACACCATATGGAACACTTGAAAATGCACCTAATGGGTCGACTTCTATAGATTTGTGTGGATGTTTCTTAAATTTGGGTCAAGGCCTTCTAGTAATGTCAATGACCAAAGAAGTAGCCATTGCAAAAACATAAGTTCAAAGCTTCGTAGGTAAATACATTTTTCATGAGATTGGGGTTGACAGATAAATTTGTCGGTCGCACTTCAATTCCTTGTAATCTTAGCTCAGACACTATTCTTCTTACTTTCTTCAAGTGCAAAGTGCTTCAAATGAGGAGTGAACACCTCTTTATGCTTCATAAAACCTAATTTGCCTTTGCAATAAATGCTCTGCCCTAACTTCATCCAGTTACTTAGTTTCTTGAACAGTTCTTCATGAATCACTCCACAAATTTCCATATCAACATCTTTTCTTCTGGAAATAATTCAAAATATCTTCTCTCATTATGCCAGATCTAGGCACCCACTTGCTGGCTGGGGGAATTCAATTTTCAATGCAGCTCCCCCTAAGCTAGAGCTCCAAATTTAATTCCTGGAGTAATTATCAGCACCAGATTCAGGTGTAGATTCATCACTATTGTTCTCAATTGTTTTCTTAACCCATGTCTTGCTCATTTCATTCTAGATCTCATTCACATCAATTTTTCTTTTGCCTTTGTCTTGTCTCTGCTCATCCAATTTTTTGGTTGTTGGACCTCTTCTTTCATTATTCTTGCTTCTACAGAATCTTGCAATATGACCAGATCTATTGCAATTAAAGCAAACAACATTTCTTTGCTTATATGCTTGATTTCCTCTTGATCTGCACTAATTAGCCATGTGTCCATTGCAAGTAAAGTAGTAACCATTGAAAGAGATGACATTTTCTCTAGAGTTATTCATTATCATACTTTTGCATTCATTTGATCTATAACCATACCTCTTACACTTGAAGCATTGATCGAAGAAGGATGGACCATTTTGATTTACTCTGCTTCTGCACTGAGTAGCTCTATGACCAAATTTATTGCATTTAAAATAATTTCCATTAAATGATGGATATCTTTGAGCATTAGGTTGTCTTACCGAAGGTCTTCTAGGTCTATTTCTCCCATTCCTTTGTTGAAAATTTCTTTGTCCAGATCCAGAGCTTTCACCTTTCTCATATCCAAGACCATGCTTGTCGTCAGCCTTTTTCTGTCCTTCAAGGAGTGCTTCAAGTTTAGCTGAGCTTATCTTGAACTTCTCCTTGTATTCATTTGCAACTTCTAGGTCATGTCTAAGAATGACAATTTGCCTTTCAAGTTCTCTCTCATTGTCTCTACTTTCTTGTAGATTAGACTCTAGGAGGCCAGTGATTCTGTCCAATCTGCAGCATTCTTCAGTTCTTTCTTTTAGATTTTGGTTCAAGTCTTCTTCAGTTTTCTTTCTATCTTCAATTTCTTTGGTAAGCCTCATCACCCCAGATTCCATCTCATGTTTTAGGACAACAACCTCTTTGGCTGACTTCTCACATTCCTTTGTCTTCTCTTTCAGAGCCTCATCCTTGTTGTTGTTCTCATAATGATTTCCCAGTTGAAGAGGTTGTTCCTTCCTCTTCTCATTGGATTTGCTCAAATTTTCTTTTAAGATCTCAATGAAGTCTTCAGCATTTTTGAGGTTCTCTTGCAACTCTTGGACTTCTGCTCTAGACTGCTCAAGATCTTCTAAAGAGAGATTAAGTTGCCCTTTTCCAGGTCTTCCTCAAGCTGTTAAACTTTTTCAAAGGAACCTTGCTCTGATACCAATTGTTGGAATTAGAGGTGACAACTAAGAGGGGGGGTGAATTAGTTGTCTTTAAACTTTACAAATTGCAGTAGTTAATTCCTTTTTACTACTTCATTAATAGATTAATAATGTTATCATGAAAAGCAAGAATCAACAACACATGAGCAAAAGTAGAAATAACACATTTGACACCAAGATTTTTGACATGGAAACCTGGTTAAGGAAAAAACCATGGTGGGGGTTAATCCACAAATATTATACTCTGTTAGAAGTATTACAATGGAGAATGCACATGCATTCGGCTCAGTGCCCAGAGTTCACTGCTCAAGGAAAGGCTCACTACCTATAGTAGGCTCACTGCCTTCAGGAAGAAGTTTACAATGTGTTTGAACTGATAGTTAGCATCTACCAATGCAAAGATTCAGTTCTGGTTTAAGCATAGAATATCAACTTGATACACTTCATCTTGTTCTACCCTTTTTACTGCTCTACCATAATCTGAATCTTAGATTCCTTCTCTTTTGCACTCTTTCTCTACTCTTTTTTGCATTTACTTCATTTTTACACACACCCTCCAACACTCAGATCAATCGGCTATATATATATATATATATATATATATATATATATATATATATATATCCAAATTCAATCACTTTTCTGTCAGCCTTATGAAGAACTTAACTAACAAAACAAGTACTATGTTCTGTCAGCTGAATCCATGCTCCAATGATGATGCATACCAGAAATAGCACTTGAAGGTCACCATTCATGTCAGCCACTAACATTATATCCCATACGCAACTTGCCAAAACACTTCTATCAGATCTGCATAAGGATCTAACACAAGTCAGACTGTTCTTTTCTCAACTATTCTATCATATTATGACTCAGTACTCAGATGCTCATAACTTTTACTCTCTTTGTCACCAGAGGATAAAATTCTAGATTTAGATTGTTGTGACAATCCTTACGACTTCTTCAAATCTGTGGCATACTTAGATTTGCCACCGGAGAGATCCGGACCAAGATACCAAGCCCTGTCACATGCCCTGTTTCTGGCTACCTGGACTTAGATAAATTCTGATTCTGACTTCCGGTATGAACACATTATGTTATGCAGATGAGTGGAATAGTCTTAGTTGCCATCAATGACAACACCTGTCATGTGAAGCAATGTCTCTTGCCAATAGCTGGGACTCAAGTCTTCAAGAGATGTAGGCAAGTTTAAAGCCATAAACTCACCCACCATGGAAATGATAAGATCTGTACCAAATATAGATGTGCAAGTAGGAGATTGGAAAGGTGAAATAGATATGTTCATAATCAAGATGGATGACTTTGATCTAGTAATGGGACAAGAATTCATTAGAAAAGAAAAAGTAGCTTTATTCCCACACCTTGACACTTTTTTCATCATGGATCTGACACATTGTGCATGGTGAAGATGATTCGAAGGAGGCAAATACGAAAAGTTTAGGTTTTCTCGGTAATGTGCATGCACAAGGTTGCAAGGAAAAAGGGTAGTGACCCAATGTTTTTGGCAGCACTTGTTGGTGGTTGGGACAAAGACGAGGGATAGAAGGTTCCTATTCTAGACAGTGTGGAGAAGGTTCTCCTTGAATACCAAGAATGCATGCCCAAAAAATTGCCACTACATTTACCTCCATGGAGAGAAATAGACCATTGGATTGAGTTGGTTTCAAGCGCGAGACCGCCTGCAGGGGCTCCATATCATTTGTCTGGACCAAAGATGGTTAAGGTAAAGAGGTAGTTAGAAGAGCTACTCACTTCTAGATATCTTTGACCTTCACGGTCCTCGTATGTTGCACTAGTATTATTTCAGAGGAAGCCAGATGGGTCACTTAGGCTATGTTGTGATTATAGATCCTTGAACAAGCTTACCATCAAGAACAAATACCCTCTTCCATTGATTGAAAATTGCTTTGATTTCCTATCAGGGGCGAAAGTTTTCACAAAGTTGGACTTGCAATTTGGGTATTACTAGGTCAGAATTGCTCCCGGAGATGAAGAGAAGACAGCTATTGTGACTAGATACGGATCATATGATTTTCTAGTGATGCCATTTGGGTTGTGTAATGCGCCATCAATGTTTTGTACACTCATGAATGATGTGTTCTAACCGCTATTGGATAAGTGTGTAGTGGTCTACCTAGATGACATTTTGGTGTTTTCCAAGCATCTAGAGGAACATAGGCAACATCTGGCAGATATATTCAAACTTTTGAGAGAGCACAACTTGCTTGTGAAAAAGGAAAAGTGTTCTTTTGCATAGGAGAAAGTTCACTTCCTCAGGCACATAGTTGGGAAGGGCAAGATCAAGCCTGACCTAAAGAAACTAGAAGTGATTTGAGATTGGGAGCTACCCAAGGATGTACATGCAATGCATCAGTTTTTGGGTTTGACAAGTCATTATAGAAGGTTTGTCAGTAAGTTCTCCAAGCTTACAAGTCCACTAACCGAGTTGTTGAAAAGGAAGTGAAGTGGGATTGGTCAAATAAGTGTCAAACATCATTTGATCTCTTGAAGGAGAAACTAACAACATCTGGGTAGTATTGGCCTTAGTGGACTTCAGCAGACCTTTTGAGGTGCATACAGATGCATCTAATTTTGTAATTGGCAGGGTGCTTATACAAGATAAGCATCCAGTTCCTTTTGAGTCTAGGAAACTCAAGGATGCATTGAGGAGATACCCTATCCATTAGAAAGAGATGACTTTAGTGGTAGATTATTTGAGAAGGTGGAAGTACTATTTGTTGGGTGTGCACTTCATTGTCAAGACTAACAATGTATCCAATTCATTTATCCTGACCCAAAATAATTTGACACCAAAATAGGCAAGATGGCAAGAGTTTTTGGCTGAATTCGATGTGGATATTGTGCATACCGCAGGAAAATAGAATGTGGTCGTAGATGCACTTAGCTAAAATAGTAATTGGTGGTTATTGCTACAGCTTCAACTAGCCCAATTTCTACTTATGGGGAGAGTAGGGTAGAACTAATTAGGGAGTTAACGATGAAGATCAAATAAGGCTTAAGATTAGATCCTTAGGTTGCAGTATTATTTAAGACCATGGATGAATAGACTCGGTTGGGCCATAAGAATAGGTTCAACATTTTAGATGGGATGATGTGGTTTTCTCAGAGTCATGTTTATGTCCCCAAGTGGGTGAACCTATGAATTGAATTAATTAAGGAATGTCATGATTCGTTATGGGTAGGTCACCCCGAACAAAAATGCACATTGACACTTTTAGAGCATGGGCTTCATTGGTCAAAGATGCAAGTAGATGTGAATGAGTTTGTTCACTCTTGTTTGATTTGTCAGTAGGACAAGCCAAAGCAATGGTTGCCGAGAGGTCTTCTTCAACTGCTGCCAGATCCATTTAGGCCATGGGCAAGTGTAAGAATGGATTTTATCACAAGCTTGCTGAATGTGCAAGGTTTCACATCTATCATGGTTGTGGTAGACATGTTTTCAAAGTATGCTACTTTCACCGCATGCAAACTACCATGCTCTATAGAAGATGCTACAGGATATTTCTTTCAGAATGTGGTGAAATATTGGGGCATCCCCTTGAGCATTATATTAGATCGTGATGCTCGGTTTACTAGTAACTTCTGGCAGGAATTGTTCAAATTGGTGGGAACAAAACTGTTAATGTCAACCATGTTTCATCTAGAGATGGATGGCCAGACAAAGCGTGTCGATGTGGTTCTGGAGCCATACTTGTAGTACTATGTGCAGAGTGACCAAAAACATTAACCAGAGCTCCTTGACATTGCTCAGTTCTACAATTGTCAGAAGAGTGGCTCAAGTTTCCATTCACCATTTGAGTTGGCGATAAGCTAGCAACCTTTTCTACCTCACACAATAATTGCTAGATACTTTGGATATTGTCCAATAGGCATAGAATACTTAAAGGATTGACAAGAGCGAGTAGATCTTTCGAGACTACACCTATTGAAGGCAGGCAAGCAAATGAAGAAGTATGTTGATCAGTCTCAACAATCCACATATTTTGAAGTCAGACAGAAGGTGATGTTGATGATGGAGCCCAAAGTTTTTAAGGCTCCTCCCAAACTAGCAAGGGCCTCAGTTCACAAGTTTGATGGGCCATATGTCATATTAGCTCAGGTGGGCAAAGTTTTCTACAAGTTGAGTTTGCCTACTCACATGAGGGTTCACCCTATTTTTCATGTGAGCCACTTGAAGCCTTCCATCACCGACGAAGCTGAGCTAGATTGGAGTCAGCCTAGTCAGCCACTAGCAAATGTGATGGACAAACCAAATTAGTAGGTGGAGAAGATACTTGAGGTGAAGACAAAGGGTTGGGGCAATCGAAAGTGGCAGGCATTTCTCTTGTGTTGGGTTGGAGACGACACAATTAGCTGGGAATGAGAAGAGGCCATGTGGAATTGCAAAGACATGATCTCGGAGTTCCTTGTGAGGAACCAAGTTCATGGTTCCTTGATTTGATGGGACCTCCTTTGACAGTTGTGTGGTGGGTCTTCAAGGTGCCGAGGTCATCACCGATTTCAAGTGGGGGAGATTGTTACAGTTTGGTCGCAGAGTTCATGATCCTTATTTCTTGCCTGCCAAACTTGGGGCTATTCTGGATTGATTTGTGATAGTTAGAACTATGTTGTGGGCATGGGACTAGGGGGATCTAATGTTCATAATCCTTATATTGCGTGTACCAAACTTGGGGCTATTTAGAGTTGATATGCAAAAGTTATGATATGGGCTTGGCTCATACCTAGTGTCATGACTTGGTGGAAATTGAGTTGTGTAGTAAGATTTTGATACCAAGTGATGTAGTGATTGTGATACCAGTTTGTGCAGTGAGTGTGGACTTCCCACATACTAGGTTGTGTAGTGATTGTAAAGTGTGAGTTCATCAATTTTTAGATTCTCAACCTACTGTGGTGTCGCGTTTGCACTTATAACTACTATAAGGGATGTATGCCTCTACATCTCTAAACAAAACTTACCACAAGCTTTCTATATTTTCCAAGTGATCATAGTTGTGAGCTCATCTTTGACTGGTGATTTGAGTAAGCGCAAGTCTTTACTGAGATAAGAGCTAAGAGGTGGTGTATCATTGTGATCCTCAGTTGTTGAGGAACATTGGTGTTGGTTCAATGAAGTGAGCTTCTACTCCCCAGTTGGGGCAATGGGCTCTCTCGGTGCACCTTGTGCCAGAAGTCCATGTGTGAGTAGTCTTATAGGTTTGTGATCTCATGAAGATAGGTTCCAGTCGGAGAGTGTTCTAGACTTGGTAGAGGATTGTTCATTGTAATCATTTGAGTAGTCGCCGAGCATTATCAGATGTGCTCAACTCAGTGGTTGTTGTGTACTAGCATCAGTCTAGCTTACTGTAAACATTGGGTTGTGTCCCTAAATAGTGTTAATAAGAAGATACATGTTCTCTTATTTCAATGCTAGCATTATGTGTGTACTTTGTGTGGACTGAGTATTATTACCTTCATTCCTAGTTGTTATTGTATGCTTCCGCTATTGTATGTAAATTGAGATAACCCACGTTGTGTGTTGAATACTTTATTTGTGAGTGTTCATGTGCAGGTAACACTCAAGGTGTATTTTGAAGTCCTTGTTGTGAGGATTAGAGGTGCCACACAGTAGTGTCAGTCGGGTTTCCTAGGCCCAAAAGGCTAGCCCTGTGACACTGTTGATGTGGCAGAAATGTATAGCAAAAGGGGCTTCCCAGGGATAGGTGGCATGAGCACAGATGGGGATGCAAGATATTTCTTTAGTTGATCAAAATCTTGTTGGCATGTGCCATCCCATTGAAATGTTACATTATTGTGAAGATGTGAAAATGGGAAGCATTTGTCTAGAAGTTGTGCAATAAATGCTGAATTTCTTGGAGCTTTCCTTGGAGATTGCATAACTACTTTAAATTTCCAAGAGGAGGCATGTCTAGGATAGGTTTAACTTTAGTAGGATCCACTCTAATGCCTCTACATGATACAATATAGCTCAACAGTTTTCCTAAAGTTACTCCAAAAACACATTTCTTTGGATTAAGGCTTACTAATCTATATTTTTGAATCGATCAAAGATGTGCTCAAGTACTCGGAGGTGTCCTTCTCTTGTTATGGATTTTTCAAGGATGTTATTGACATAATCCTCCATGATCTTATGAAACATGTCTTGAAATATTACAGTCATAGCTCTTTGATATGTTGCCCCTGCATTTTTAAGGCCGAAGTGCATGACTTGCCAAAATTAAGTTCCTGATGGAAATATGACTTCAATAATCAGGATTTGATCTTTGCTTACCTTGTAGATATACAAATATGATATCATCTACATAGACTTCAATATTAGGATTTGATCTTTGCTTACCTTGGTATAAAAATTACTATCTGCGGACCCTTTACCGAAACCTTGTTGCAACAGATGCTAATCTAGTATTGCATACCAAGCTCTGGGAGCTTGCTTCAAACCATATAAGGCCTTCTTCATCTTGCATACCATGTCTGGTTTGTCTAATAACTGGAACCCATCAGGTTTCTCTATGTAGACTTCTTCTTCTAGGTCACCATTCAAGAAGGGAGATTTCACATCCATCTAATATACCTTGAAATTTTTGTGTGTTGCAAATGCCAAAAACAGTCTGATAGCCTCCATTCTTGCCACCAGAGCATAGGTCTCTTCATAGTCAATTCCTTCCACTTGTGAGTAGCCCTTACACACAAGTCTTGCCTTGTTGCTCACAACTTCTCCAACTTCATTCAATTTGTTCCAAAAAACCCACTTTGTTCCAATCACATTCTTCTTTACAGGTCTAGTGACAAGTTCCCAAATCTTGTTTTTCTCAATCTGCATTAATTATTCTTTCATTGCCTTAACCTGGAATGTTCATCATTGCATGTTTCATTTACTATTTTAGGTTCCACCTTTGAAAGCAGATGGAGATTTACTTGTTCTTCTATAGCCCTACTTCTTGTCATCACACCTTTCCTTTTGTCACCAATAATCTGATCTTCAGAATGATCTCCTTGCACATACCTAGGAGTTTTAGGAATTTTTTACCGAAGCTTCAACTTGAGTTTCTTCTTCTTCCAGAGCAGCTTACTCTTCAGTCTAAAATTCCTTTTCTTTGCCTTTTTTAGCCTTTTCTGTATCAACAAATTCATCTGACTCATATCCATCTAGTTGGATATCTTCATCTACCTTCACATTTGCACTTTCAATGATCTTTCTCAGTCTTTTGTTATAGCACCAGTAAGCCTTACTCTTAGTAGAGTACCCAGGGAATGTGCCTTCATCACATCTAGCATCAAACTTTCCTAATTCTTCATCTCTTCTGATGTAGCATTTGCTTCCAAAAACTTTGAAGTATTTGACAGTAGGAGTTCTACCATACCACAACTCATAAGGTCTCTTTGTTTCTTCTACTCTAATTTGCACTCTATTCTGAATGTAGACAGTAGTGTGTATTGCTTCTTTCTAGTATACTTCCGGTATGTCTTCTCCTTGATCATTGCTCTAGCAGCTTCTTGAATAGTTCTATTCTTCCTTTCAACCACTCCATTTTGTTGAGGACTCCATGGGGCAGACAAATGTCTCTTTATTCCATGTTCTTTACAAAAAGAATTGAACTCACTTGAAGTAAACTCACCACCTCTGTCAAACCTTAAGCACTTGATTCTCAAATCCAGCTCATTTTCAACCATAGATTTAAATGCTTTGAACTTATTTAGTGCTTCTATTTTTTCTCTAAGAAAAGTGACCCAAGTCATTCTTGAAAGATCATCAATAAGAAGCATGAAATACCTTTCACCTTGCAGACTTCTTGTTCTTGTAGGACCATAGAGGTCTGTATGCACCAACCCCAGCAAATTGGTAGAGGATTGTTCTTTGCTTTTGAAACTAGTCTTTGTCATCTTCCCAAACTGACATTCTTTGCACATAACATTTCCAGGCTTCACAATCTTAGGCAGGTCTCTTATAGCTTGAATAGTGCTTATTCTCACCAGATTATTAAAGTTGATGTGACACATTCTTCTATGCTATATCCAACTTTCATTTGTCTTAGCCAACAAACAACAATTTTCAGCACCTTTCAAATGATATACATTACCATGAGTCTTCTTACCAACAGCAATTAAGGTTCCGGAGCTATTCCTTATCTTACACCCATTGTCCTTGAATACAAGATTGTACCCTTTGTCACACATTTGTCCAACACTTAGAAGATTATGCTTTAAGCCCTTGACATAAAGAACATCATTTGTATTATGCTTGCCATCAAAGTAATAGATCCTTTTCCACAAATCTTACCAGTTGCAACATCACCAAACCTAAAAAGTCCTCCATCATACTTTTCAAACTTAACAAACTTACTCTTGTCTCCTGTCATGTGATTTGAACATCCTCTATCAATGATCCATTCAACTTCCTTTTCAACATGAAATTCAGACAACTCTCCTGCACTTTCTTCCTTCACACAGCTTGCAAGATTAGTAGAAATAGGTTCTTCTCTAAGTTTAATAAACAAGCATTCACTACAATTACCATCATCAGAACTAGATTCATCATCAGTTACACCATCATCATCTCTAACATAGTAACTCTTTCTTACCATCTTTCCTTTACTTTCATTGATTTTCAAGGCTCTGTCAGGACATCTTGAAGCATAGTGACCAATTTTACCACAGTTGAAGCATTTGAAAGGTAACTTACCTTTAAACTTCCCTCTACTGCCTCTTTTTATTCTACTTACAAATTTTGCCTCAAGCTCTACAAAATCTTCTTCATCTGATTCCACAGCATATTTATCTGATCTAGCAGTCTTTTCTTCCTTGGCCTTGAAAGTAGTCTCAGTTTTCATAAGGCCATCAGTAGTACCAAACTCTCTCATCTCGAAAGCAGTCAATTTACCATGCAATTGATCTTTTGAAAGTTTGCCCATATCAAACAATTCTTCGATGGAAGATACCTTGTGACTATAAGATTTGGGAAGAGTTTTGAGTATCTTATCCATAACATCTTCATCCTTTAGCTTTCCACCAAGACCCCTGATGCTACTAACAACTTCATCAATCTTCTATATGTAACTTGTTACATTCTCATCTTCAGCCATCCGCATGGTTTCATATGTGGTCTTCAAGTTCTGCAACTTTGCCTTCTTGACAGATGCATCACCTTCATAGATTTTCTTCAACTTGTCCCAAATCTCATGAGCAGTTTCCAGATCCACAACTTTTGCCATATCGGTGTTAGACAGGGCATTCAATAGAGCATTTTTATCTTTATAATTGGCCTCAAAATCTTTAATCTCTTCTTTAGAATGCGGACCATCTTTAGGTATTGTATACTTATCTTTAACCATTAACCAAACATGATAACCAATAGAGATAAGATAACTTTGCATTCGTACCTTCCAGTAGACATAGTCAGATCCATCAAACTGAGGAATGTCTTTTTTGTGTGCCATCCCAGATCTACCTTAAGTTGTTAGGCTTTCTTCCAAGGAACCTCACTTTGATACCAATTGTTGAAAGGCACAAGACAACTAAGAGGGGGGGTGAATCTGTTGTATCAAAACTTTAACTTCTATACACAATATCACGTTTCACATTCACTTAATTTAACTCCTTATTCTATTATGAACATTAAAAATGAATAGTAGAATCAAAACATGAACACATCAACACCATACACACATGAACACCATATTTTTACCTAGAAAACCCTAAACAGGGAAAAACCACGATGAGTGTTAGTTCACAATATAATGTAGTAACAATACCAAATATCAAAAGAGGCTCACTGCCAAAGGGCTCATTGCCCAGGGCTCACTGCCCAAATGAAAGGCTCACTACCAAGAGGGTGGCTCATTGTTGGGCATGGCTCACTACCGAGGGTGGCTCACTGCTAAGGGTTGGCTCACTGTCGAGGGTTGGCTCACTACCAGGATGAACTGATATAGTAGCATCTACATCATGCTTGAGTTCAATTCCATTGAAGCGCAATATATCTCCTCTGCTCTGCTCTGCTTTTAAAAATCACACTTTATCTTCACATCTTCACACACACACCTTACTCACAAATTCATTACATGAATTTATACCCATCAGCAACCTTGGAATGTACATCAAGGTTGGCATTACATTCTACAACCATTGGAACTATTTCCAAGGTTGGAATACATACATAAATCAAATTAAGAATAGACCTAAACAAACTTGCAGAGAAAATGAATGAAGCATGAACACTTCATGGCTTAGATTGGACCCAAATACATCTTCATACGCTTGGACATGCTTCTTCAATTCATGAGTCACCTCCGTAACAAGTGTAACTAATCAAGTCGGCAAGAACAAGTGCACAACATCAAGAACACTTAGATACATGCTTTCAAGATCTTCATTGTAGCTTGCGGATCAAGCACATGCCTTCAATACATTCTAGAGACATCTATGAATAGCATAGAATCACTTGGGAGTCAACAAATCCAATCGCAACAAATCTCACTTGAAGACAACAGATATCACTTGAAGTCACATCACAGACTGTTTCTCAACAGACACTGTCAAACTCTACTAATCAATAACTTGCTTTCCAGAGCACCAAATAGAAAATCCTTTGGAATGAAGATAGATAAGGACCTTATATGCTTAATTCTAGAACTGCAAGACCAAAATCTAAACTACGGAGAAATGTGGAGCAAAATACTATCTCTCTGTCACTCTGCAAACATTGCTAGGCACAGTCTTCAAAATCATGAATAGAATTTTTTCTGCATAGTGATCTGAACCACAAATTTTGGATTTAGCATCTTCAAACACTTCTTTAAATCATATCCAAATCTCATACTCCGGTCTTCAATACAGAGAAAATGCAAAGAAAAATACTCAGACAGTGTTCTTCAATCAATTAACAAACAACAATACCAAAAGATACAATTGGCACCAATGACAACACAAACATGTTGACATCAATGACAACGGTAGTTAGCACATACTTGCAACAGGTTAAGCTCTTGTGTTTCCTCCACTAGGACTACAATTTTTTCTTGATATTCAAATACCTTGGGAAGGTGAAATTCCCCAACTTTTGGTGCCTCAGAGAGGTTTTCACAAGAATATATGCCTTTTCGGTTTACTTTTACTTCGTCCGATAGCGCCACATTGTGGTTTCCACTAGGGGAATTTATTGTTCTTTTTCTTTTTTAACTTTTACAACTAAGGAATTTGACTTGTTCCCAAAAGTATCAGTAATGTTAAGCTCTATGTCATATCTTGCTTTATGGTCACCAATTTGTATATGTTCTCTAAGTCCCATGAGCTCCCATGAGCTCGGTGATGACCTCATCATTTTGAAATGTGTCAAGGACAAGAGGGCTTGTTGATCCCAATAAATGAGTTGAGAGTAAACAAGTGGAAGGTCAATGGGTGTGGATGGGGTGGATGAAATGGTATAAATGGTTAGGTCTTGGAACAAGATGACAATATACTTGAAGGAGTCTAAATAGGTGCCTCCATTGGTTCTCTCAACAATAGGAAAAGATTTAGCTACTTCGGTGAGAATACATTCAAGTTCTAAGGACACAGGCTAAAATGATACAAACCCAAGCCCTTGGTGACTGTATATCCTTGTTACTATCAAAGGTTCAATAGTGCCTTGCTCATGTAGCCCACATCTGCCTTTTCCTTTGCATCCCATGCTTTTACAAATATGGACGCCTTTGGTGTATTTTTATATCAACATAGAGAATGTTAGCTCTTCTTCATCTCTATAAATCCATGATGATTTATCTCCCTCAATATTTTCCTTGTCTAAGAATCCTCAAAGCAAGAATTTTTTTGGCTTACCTTTTATCATCACTGTGGATACTAAATTAAAAGGTTGAGGTTTGCCATGTGATTTAGGGGAGAGTGGGAGTTTCCCTACATAGAATGAATCTTGAAGGTCATACTCTCCACACCCCTTATTAGTGATCTTAGCCTTGATCTTTGAGATAGGAGTATGAGAGGTGGATGCAGATGAAAGTAAGGATGGATTGACATAAGATGATGAGGGTTTTGCGGCATCATTGATAGGGCAATGATGGCAGTTTTGATATTTTCCTTCCAATAGTTTGCAATACTGGAAGGGTTGAGGATTGGCGAAGATGGTAATTTTTGTACCATTATAGGGAAATTTGATGTGTTGGTTGTATAAATGGATGGGACGACTTGCATGGCATGTATTCATGGTCAGCCAAGAAGGATGTTGTAATGGAGATCAAGGTCTAAGACTTGAAATGTAGTTTCCATGATGAAAAGACCAACTTGGATAGGTAATTTGATAATTCCTTTAGATTATCGTTTGGAATAATCACATATTTTTATTGTAATTCTCTTTTGGGGATCGATGACCCCAACAGAATATCCCAATTGTCCTATTAATTTGAGAATACATAGACTAAGGCCTAATCCACCATCTATAAGGACATGTTTGATCTTGTGCTTGTGGATGAAGACTTCAATGTGGAGAGCATTCTTGTGGGATAAATCAATAGAAGGTAAATACTTTTATGTGAATATTTTTGGAAACTTGTTGGTGTTGTCATTGATGTCAACTCCCAGCAGTTGGTTCACTTGGTTTCCAAGTGCTTTTGAGAAAATTTGATAAAAAAGTGTGCAGTGTGATAGAGGTACTCTCGGTGTTATGCTCCTCATTTCTTTTTAATTGAATATATGCTTGTGTGGTTTGGAAGTGTTGATCAGAGGTGGTAAAAGATGTTATATCTAGAGTTTTAGGTTATGGATCATGCGGAAGTAGAATATGTGTTCAATAGAATGTTTGACTATGAAGGAGGTTGTCTAGGAGAAATGAGAATGCTCCACATTTCTTTGTATTGAGTTTTTCTATCTTGTGGATCTGAGAGAGTGCTTATATTATCTATATCTACCTTCCTTTAAAGTTTCCAGTGTTGGGATGCTTTGCAAGCTCAATTCTTGTGTTGGTGATCAGTAGTAGTGTGTCCTGATATGCATAATGAAGACATTCTTTGATTAATATGGTTGATGCAGTGTTGTAGAAGTTTATGATGATGGTGAGTATTCTAGGAAGGTGTTTGAATGCTTTGGAGTGTCTCTCTGGTCCGCATGATGCTTTTGGACTTGGAGAAGCATGGATATGGTCATTAGCTCAGGTTTGGCTGACTTGGCTTACTAGCACCATTTGCGGAGGTACCTCATGGATTGTAAATGTGATAAGCAGCTTGGTGATATAGATTTGAGTCCTAGTTATCCCTTGACATGGTCCACTTTCACTTCTTTCCACCGCATAAGTGTTTAGTGCTAACCTTATTGGTGTTGCACATTTGAGGTGCACATGCCTCATTAGGACTAGCCTAATTGAGATAGGTCTTGTTTGTAGATGGTATAAATGCAAGATTAAGATAAGTGGAACAAGCAGAGAAGAATATGCAAATGTGAATCAAGGGTAGTGAGTTGTGTGTGAGCTTAAATGCTTATGACTCTGGAATGCAATGAGTGGAAGGTTTCTACATTTTAGTGTGCCAAAAGTTGTTGGAAGTAGTGAGCCAAAGGTTACGGATGCCAAGGAGTGATAGTGGTGGACCTCTCCTATTGCTTTGAGATAGTGAATCTCTTTGTAACAGTCTTCTTCTTTCTTCTCTCTTCTGGGCAGTGAGCCTTTCTTTGGAAGTGAGCCTTTCTTCTGGGTAGTGAGCCTATTGATTTTCAGTGTTATTATTCATATATATGTGAACTAATCCTCACCATGGTTTTCCCTTATTGGGTTTTCCTCATAAATATGGTGTTCTTATGTGTTTGGATGTGTTTGCATTGATGCTTCATATGTTTACATTTTGCTAATGCATGTTAAGAGGTTTATGATAGAAATTGCTTTGAGGGTTTAAGGTTTTAATACGTAATTGGTTCACCCCCCCTCTCAGTTGTCATGTGCATTCTAACAATTGGTATCAGAGCCCAAGTTCCCTGAAGAAGCTTAACCACTTGGGGTAGATCCGGCTAGTGCACAGGAAAGGTATGGAGGTTCCAATGTTTGATGGAACAAATTATGCTTTTTGGAAAACTATGATGGAAAGATTTCTTGTCTCACTAGGATATGGTGTATGGAAGATAGTCGACAAAAAGTATACTATACCTCCTAATGGTCCAAAGGATGAAGATGAGATTAAAAAGTATGAGAACAATGGCAAGGCAAGGAATGATCTTCTAAACAGTCTCTCTAATTCTAAATTAGTGAAGGTGATGAGTTACAAAACTGTCCATGAGATTTGGAAGAAGTTGTAAAGTACCTATGAAGGTGATGACAAGGTCAAGCAAGAAAAGGTGTAGATTTTGAAGACCAAGTTTCAAACCCTAAAGATGTCAGAAGATGAAAATATTGCAAGCTACATGTAGAGAGTGGATGAAGTTGTCAACTCCATCAATGGTCTTGGAGGAAAGCTGGAGGAAAGTGAAGTGGTAAAGAAGGTACTAAGAACTCTTCCAAAATCTTATAGTGCTAAAGTTTCTGCTATTGAAGAGACTCAAGATCTTGATCAGTATACTAGGGATCAAAGTTTTGGTACCCTAACTACTTTTGAGATAAGAGAGTTTGGTCAAGATGATTCAAGAATAGAAACTTCTTTTAAGACTACCAAGATAGAAAAGAATGTTGAATCTGATTCAGATGACTTTGATGGAGTGGAAGCAAATTTTGTAAGCAAGTTGAAAAGAGCTCTGGAAAATGAAGAGGTAAGTTTCCCTTCAAATGTTTCAACTATGGAAAGATAGGTCATTATGCCTCTAAATGTCCAATCAAAATTTCAAATGACAAATACAAGGAAAACAAAGGTAAATCATTCAAGAGAAGTTATTATATTAAAGAAGATGATAGCATTTCTGATCATGAGTCTGACTATCTAGATGATGATGGTAATGAATGCTTATTCATGGCTTTGAATGTTGGAACTAATTCTAAACGGGATATGAAGGAAACTACTCTAGAAATAAAGCATAAGATCAAAGGAACTCTTGTAACTGCTTTTCATGCAAGAGAAGAGGAGGACCTCTGGTTAATTGATAGTGGGTGTTCAAATCATATGACAAGTGATAAGAACAAGTTTCTGAAGCTTAGGCAATTTGATCAAAGGTTTTATCAAGTTTGGAGATGATGCATCTGCTAAGATCTGTGGAAAAGGTTCAATCAATTTTATGGCAAGCACAATACAAATGTTCTTTATGTCAAAGGTCTCTGGCATAATCTTCTAAGGGTAGGACAAATGTGTAGAAAAGAATATAATCTTTTGTTTCAAGATGGTGGCTGTGAAATTAGAAAAGAAGACTTCGGAACTCTAATTGATATAGAAATAGGACAAAAGGAAATATATATCAGCTCAAAGGTGCTGATGGTGTGTGCCTTATGAATCAAATTAATAAAAGTTGGCTATGGCATAGAAGAATGTGTCACATCAATTTTTATAGCCTATTAAAGATTAGCTCTACTCAAGATGTGAGGGATCTGCCAAATATTACAAAGCCTACCAATGCAACTTGCAAGGAATGTTAGATTGGGAAGCAAACAAGGAAGAATTTCAAGATCAAAGAATATTCTGCCACTGGACCTCTGGAGTTGGTGCATATAGATCTATGTGTATCTACAAGAGTAGTAAGCTATCAAGGTGACAAGTATTTCATGTTGTTGATTGATGATTTCTCTAGAATGACTTGGGTAACCTTTCTCAAAGAAAAATTAGAACCTCTAGATAAGTTTAAAGATTTTAAAGCCATGGTTGAAAATGAAATTGATCTGAAAGTCAAGTGTTTGAGGTCTAACAGAGGTGGTGAGTTCAACTCCAATGAGTTTAATTACTTTTATGAAGATCATGGAATAAAAAGGCATTTGTCAGCACTTAGGACTCAGCAAAATGGAGTTGTGGAAAGGAAGAATAGGACAGTTTAGGAAGTAGCAAGGATAATGATGAAAGAAGCAAATCTACTGGATATCTATTGGAGAGAATCCATTCACACTGTAGTCTACTTAAAAAATAGAGTGCAAGCCATGGTCAATAGTTCAAACAATCCATATGAACTATGGTATGGAAGAACTTGTACTGTAAAATACTTTAGAGTGTTTGGAAGTAAATGCTATATTAGGAGAGATGAAGAGAACTTGGGAAATTCTGATACAAGATCAGATGAAGGAATCTTCCTTGGATATTCTACAAAGAGCAAGGCTTACAGGTGCTACAACAAGAGGTTGAAGAAATTAGTGGAAAGTGCAAATGTCAAAGTGGATGAAGAACCATATCAAAGTTCAATGCTATTAGAAGGATATGAATCAGATGAGAACCCTTGCAGAGAAGAAGAAAGAGAGGAATAAAAGGAAAAGGAGAAGCAAGTTGATGAAGAATATGCTCTGGAGAAGATTCCCAATACCCCCAAGTATGTGTAGAAGAATCATTCTAAAGATTAGATCATTGGAGATAAGAACAAAAGTATTTTAACAAGGAGACTTGTATTGCTATGGTAGGTGAACAAGTGAATTTGTGCTTATTGTCTCAAATAGAACCCAAAATAGTAGCTGAAGCATGCAAAGATGAACAATGTATCAAGGATATGGAAGAATAATTGATGCAAGTTGAGAAAAATTAGACTTGGGAAGTTGTTCCAAGATCAGCATACAAAAATGTGATAGGAACTAAATGGGTCTTCTGGAACAAATTGAATGAGAATGGGGAAGTAGTCAGAAATAAGGCTAGGCTTGTGTGTAAAGGCTACTCACAAGTGGAAGGAATACATTATGAGGAAACATTTGCTCCAGTGGCAAGATTGAAGGCCATCAGATTGTTCTTGGGCTTTGCAGCTCGTAAGGACTTCAAATTTTATCAGATGAATGTGAAATTTGCATTCCTAAATGGAGAGTTGGAAGAGGAGGTATACATTGAGAAACACTCAGAGGCTTTCAGTTATCAGATGATCCAAACATGGTCTGCACATTGAAGAAGGCACTGTATGGACTTAAACAGGCTTCTAGAGCTTGGTATGCAAGGTTGGATAGGTACCTGTTGAAGCAAAGATTCAAAAAGGGCATTACAAATAGAAATTTGTACTTCAAAGTTGAAGAAGATTAAATCCTGATTGTGAAAGTGTATGTGGATGATATAATTTTTGGAGGAAATGCAGGTATGTGTAAGAGATTTGCAGAAGAAATGCAGAAAGAATTTGAAATGTCAATGTGTGGGGAAATGAACTTCTTCCTTGGGTTACAAATCAGTCAATCAGAAAATGGCATTTTAATTTCCCAGTCAAAGTATGCTAAGTAAATGTAAAAGAAGTTTGGAATGGAAGACTCCAAACTGGTATGTACTCCCATGATTACTAGTTGTAAGTTAAGTAAATATGGTGAATAACCTAAGGTTGATCAGAGAAAGCACATATCAATGATTGGTGGACTATTATACCTGAATGCTACGAGATCGGATATCATGCATGTAGTCTGTCTTGTGGCTAGATTCCAAGCTGATCCTAGAGAGTCACATGTATTAGTAGTAAAGAGGATATTCAGATACCTAAAAGGCACTCTGGAGTTTAGCCTATGGTATCCCAAGGATACTAATTTCTCCTTGAGTGCATATATAGATGCAGATTGGGTAGGATGTACAGATGACAAAAGAAGTACAAGTGGTGGTGCTTTCTTTCTGTGAAGTAGACTTGTCTCATGGTTAAGTAAGAGGCAGGACTTAGTGTCATTACCTACTGCAGAGGTAGAATATATTGTAGTAGCATCTTGTTGCACATAGGTGTTATGGATGAAGTAGGCATTGAAGGATATCAAAGTGTCATATTCCTATCCTATGTGACAATACAAGTGCTATCAACATTTCAGAGAATCCAATAATACATTCAAGGACAAAGCATATTTCAATCCGGTATCACTTCCTAAGAGAAAAAGTTGCAGAGAATGAGGTGAAGTTGGAGTATGTGCCTACCAAGGATCAAGTTGAAGATATATTTACGAAGGCTCTCCCTAAGGATACTTTTGAGTATCTCCGATAGAAGTTAGGGGTTATTGCTCCTCCTTCCCTTAACTAGATGCATAATTATGTGCATCTGTCTAGGAAGCATCTCAAGATACATTTTTTGGTCTTGGACTAATGTTGAAGGCTACCTCTCAGGGGGAGTAGGCAATGATACTATTATTTGGTGCAGTCAGATGGAGCATATCCTATGACCTTAAGGGGGAAAGTGTAGAAAAAGTGAGAGTAGTGGAGATAGAGTAGATACTTGCTAGTGTTGGACTTGTTTCCCTTTGTCATTAATGTCAAAGGGGGAGACAGTTGAAGTGATTGAAAAACCAATATGCAGAGAGGTGTGTGAAGAGTAAAAGTTGTTTCTGTCAAAGGGAGTATTATTGGTTGTAGAGTCATTGATTGATTGCTTTAGGTCTTGATAGTTTTTCAAAGAGCTGGTGTTGCCATCAATGACAAAGGGGAAGATTGTTGGAGACATTCTAGTGTTGTCATTGATGTCAACTCCCAGCAGATGGTTCACTTGGTTTCCAAGTACTTTTGAGAAAATTTGATTAAAAGGTGTGTAGTGTGACAGAGGTACTCTCAGTGTTATGCTCCCATTTCTTCCTAATTGAAGATATGCTTGTGTGGTTTGGAAGTGTTGATCAGAGGTGTTATATCTAAAGTTTTAGGTTCTAGATCATGCGGAAGTAGAAGATGTGTTTAACAGAATATTTGACGGTGAAGGAGGTTGTCTAGGAGAAATGAGAATGCTCTGCATTGAGCTTTTCTATCTTGCAGATCTGAGAGAGTGCTTATATTATCTATATCTACCTTCCTTTGAAGTTTCTAATGTTGGGTTGCTCCACAATCTTAGTTCATGTGTTGGTGATCAGTAGCAGTGTGTCCTAATGTGCATAATGAAGACATTCTTTGATTCAGACAGTTACGGCAATGTTGTAGAAGTTTATGATGATGGTGAGTATTCTAGGAAGGTGTGAATGCTTTAGAGTGTCTCTCTCTAGTTCGCATGATGTTTTTGGACTTGGAGAAGCATGGATACAGTCATTAGCTCAGATTTGTCCAACCTGGCTTACTAGCACCATTTTTAGAGGTACCTCATGGATTGTGGATGTGATAAGTAGCTTGGTGATACAAATTTGAGTCTTGGTTATCCCTTGACATGGTCCACTTTCACTTCTTTCCACCCTGGAAGTGTTTAGTGCCAACCTAATTGGTGTTGCTTATTTGAGGTGCACACGCCTCATTAGGACTGACCTAATTGAGATAGGTTTTGGTTGTAGATGGTATAAATGCAAGATGAAGATGAGTGAAATAAGCAGAGAAGAATATGAGAATGTGAATCAAGCGTAGTGCAATGTGTGTGAGCTTAAATGCTTATGACTCTGAAATGTAGTGAACAGAAGGTGTCTAGATTTCAGTGTGCCAGAAGTTGCTAGAGGTAGTAAGCCAAAGATTGTGGATAGCAAGGAGTGTTAGTGGTGGACCTCTTCTATTGCTTTGAGATAGTGAATCTCTCTATAACAGTCTTCTTCTTTCTTCTCTCTTCTAGGTAGTGAGCCTTTCTTTGGTAGTGATCCTTTCTTCTAGGTAGTGAGCCTATTAATTTTTGGTGTTGTTATTCATATATATGTGAGCTAATCCTCACTATGGTTTTTCCCTTATTGTTTTTTCCATGTAAATCTGGTGTTTTTATGTGTTTGGATGTGTTTGCATTGATGCTTCATATGTTTACATTCTACTAATGCATATTAAGAGGTTTATGATAGAAATTGCTTTGAGGGTTTAAGGTTTTAATACGCAACTGATTCACCCCCCTCTTAGTTGTCCTATGCATTCTAACAAATACAAGGTGGTGAGGTGAGACAAGGTGTCCTACCATGGCTTCAAATTGGTCAACATTAATGTCATTTGGGGCAAGTGATTATTGTGAAGCTTTACCTAGAACTTCTTTGTGGATGGGTGAAGTTCGAAGTAGCCCTAAGATAGAAATTTGTGCAAGAATTTTTACCAGATGGTTGAAGATATTGTATTTCACTATTGATTGGGAGGAGGACAAATATCCTTGGAGGGTGACTCAACCATGTCATGTGGTAATTCCACAATTAGAGGTTTTGGCTTTTATGGCTAGAGTGGGTACTTGGGGATGGATTTCTTCAATTCGACCTACAACAAAGTCATATGAATTAGATGCATTGACATTGTTGGTATGACTAGAGGTCTTGCACTTGTTAGAAGCATTCCCTTAATCAAGGTCAGCACTGGATCCATGTATATACTTAATTGACCATTAGAGATTGGTTACGGTGATCTTCAACCATAATCTCGTCATGATCAATGAGATCTTAAGTACAAATTTTAGTTTCATGCAATTATAAGTTTTGTGGCCTTTGACTTGATGGTATTCATAGTATTCATGTTATTTGAACCAACTAGGTTTAAATTGGTTCTCCTTGTATTGTTTTACTCCAGGGAGTTTAATGAGGTTTGCTTGTACCAATTTGCATAAGTTCGATTCTATAGGCTCTCCCAATGGGGTATATTTGCATTTTGGCATAGAGAAATGCTTGGGTTTTCCCTTAGGAATAGTGATACTAGTCTTATCAAGTTGTGAAGATGATGGTGTTGGTGTCTGGACATTCTGGACATGTTTTACATCGATGATACCATCATTGATGATTTTTTTATTCTTGGCCCAAAAATGAGGTTTGTCTTTAGATTGAGCATTGTTATCTTTGTTGTCTTTATAAATTTTGACTAGAACCCCTTGGAAATAAGGGCCTTTTTATGGTAAATACCTTCTCTATGATTTCATCGAAGGTATTGGTACATTGGACTTGTAAGTGGAATCCCATTTCTTGATTCAATTTTTGGACAAAAATATTGACAAGTTGCTTTTTAGGAATGGGCCAACAAAATCTACAAGTTAGGTTTATCCATCAATGCAAGAAGGCAACGAAGGTTTCCCCATTTCATTGTTAGTGTTACACAAATCTATCATGGACACCTCATGTTTAATGTTATACGAGAAGTGTGCGATGAATTTGTTAGCTAGTTCTTGAAAAGTGTTGATGTTGCGAAGATAGGAAAACCATTCTAGAGATTGACCTCCTAGACTTCGAGGAAAAAGTCTCATAAAATAAGTGTCATTGTAAGAGACTTCTAGAAAATCTATGCAGAATTTCTTTAGATGTTCTCTAGGATCACCCTTTCCCTTATATTTGTCAATGGCATACATCTTTAAATGTATATTTTTTAAATTGCAGATATATTACTAATATATAAAATAAACATATACAATGAGTGGCTAATATTGCCACTCCCTTTGAACTAGTCTATCTAGAGAATTGTTACAGCTCAGTTATACTAGAGTTCACATCAAAGTACATAACCTTCAAACTATTTAATCTTAGCACAAAATTATACAAAATTTAAGGATCAGTGAATCTTTTTTAATCATATGTACTTCATTTCTTCTTGGTTACCAATTATTCAGTTTCTTTGTTCATAATTATTCATTGTCTTTCTATTCCTCTCTAGTTCCTACCTTTTTTCCTTCATTATCTGGTCGGTCGTCTTATTTCCCTATCTCATAAGTCTACCCACTAAAACTACATCCTACTGATGTTCAGTACCCTACCATTCTTCATCTCTACCTATTAAGTTGGCTCTTATGTGCTCCCTATTGTCACTAATTTTGTATGAATCCCATTCTTTGAAGGCTCCAATAGGTAGTGAGTTCCTCAAAACATTGCTATCAATACTTCAATTTTGACAAGTGATTTCAAGATCCTGTACTACTTTATCCCTCTGCTTCTCAAACTGATGTTGCTTGGAGTATATGTTATGAAATTTAGTGTACTCCTTTTGAAACTTTGGATACACTTTCCTAAGATCATGAGGCCAAATTTTTGTCAATTTCATGTCTAATCTATATATCAATCCATATCCTTCATCTATAATCTGCATGAATCTCTCTATAGGTATCTCCATGGTCATCATAACCTATTCACAAGTATTAGTATTGTGAGTCTACTTAAAGACTCGGTAAGATTCCTCTTCTTGCCCTGGTAGTGATCTTCATTTCTATTCTTCCATAAAAACCACAAAATTTCAATGGATAGTGCAAGCCAAAACAAATTAGACTTAACATTCAACCCATAAACAAAACCACACAAGATTTCTTTCCAATTTATACAATTATTACTATTCTATTCTTTAATATTTCCCATGAACTTAGACCAAACATTAATAGCATAGGTACATTAAAAAAACATGTTCACAAGACTCATACACATTATAAATAGAACACAAACTATTGTCAAAACCTACAGCTAGTTTTTTCAGGATCAAAATCCCCCCTAAAACAACTCTTCTTAGGCTCAAGATATTTAGACCAAATTAGTTTGAAGGTTTTTGACACATATTGTGATCTATTTTCACATTCCAAACCAAATTAATATGCTCATACACCACTTCGGAGTTAGTATCTAGTTTATCAATTTTCTTTGGGTTCATTTTCATAAAATCTGAGTCATCCATCCATCTTTACTTATCCAAAGAATCTGATTCATTATTCACATTAACCTAGGACAGGACACCTTTCATATTTTTGCAAAGGATAGCATAAGTTCTCTTTTGAGTTTCTGGGCTACCAAACTCTGTTTTAAGCTGAGTCTAGCTTTTAAAGGAATCATTATCAAATATATCATTAAAATCTGAAATTCCTAACATATTCCATTTCATGGTAGAACATCCCTGCAAAAGAGCCAGTGTTTCTTCCTTATGTTTCAAGTTCCACCATATGTATCTACATCCTATAATTATTATTTTTTTCCACACTACTTCCTTGTTTCGAATGTATGCCTTACCTGATTCCCAAGCCCTCCAAATGATGGAGAATATAGCAGACCCTATGGTTTTAGCATAAAAATTGCTAAAGATTATGTCATGAGGAGGCAAGTTGCTCCACATTCTTTATTTTTTAGGCACTAAATTTTGTATGATGTTTCTAATTAATACTTTCCAAGGCTCATTTCCTTCCATAGACTTGATTACCCATTTTGTAGCTAGAGCTACACCCTAGATCTTCATGTCTTTTAGACCAATACCCCCTATTTCTTTGCTCAAATAGCACCAATCCCAATTTACTGCATACATCTTCTTCTTTCCTTTACCATCTAACCATAGAAAATATCTTAATCTCCTTTGAATATTATCCATTTGATAATTAGAAAATAACCACATGGATGCATAATATATGGAATAGGCAAACAATATTTTTTGGAAAACTTGAATTCTTCCTGCTAGAGATAAATATTGATTATTCTAGTTATTCAACTTTTTATCAATCTTTTCAAACATCCATTCCCACATCTTACTTGTTTTTTAGGATCACCCCATTACCAACTATAAAGATCAAACCATTCAAGTGGTTCATCTCTCCAACTTAGGAGAATGGATTCAGAATAAGAAATTTTTGCCCCTGAAGTCAAATAGAATATATTCAATCTTTTTTCTATGTTTTTTAATTTTCTTCTAAAATTGGAAAAGTGTCATATCATCAGCAAATTGAATGTTTAAAAATATGTCATCATTTGGTAGAATAATACCTTTCATACTTCCCTCAATAAGGTCAGTCTTTAATAGATAGTAAAGAGCTTTTGAAGCAATAAAAAATAAGGTCAGTGCTAATAAACACCCTTGCCTTATGGATCTTTCCATGCTAAAGGGCTCGGATAGGAAGCCATTAACATATATTTGTGCTAAGGCATCTTGAAACAAAATTTTGACCATGCTACAATATTGTTCAGGAAAACCAATAGCTCTCAACATGGTAATAACAAATGACCACTCTATTCTATCATAGGCCTTCTAAAAGTCCAACAATAGAATGCCTACCTCTTGACTAGTGCTTTTCACCCAGTGCATTTCTTCCCAGCTAGTTATCAAGTTCTCAAGTATGTATCTACCCTTTATAAACCCAGTCTGAGTCTGATTTATGATATTTGGTAGCATGTCTATTAACCTCAAGGCTAGGATTTTGGCAATAATTTTATAAGATACATTTAATAGAGTTATAGGCCTCCAATTTTTCTTATTACTCTTGTCTCCATCTTTGGGAAGCAGTTTTATCATACCACTATTTATCTCTTTACCTAGGGATCCTTTTTTAACTACTTTATGATATAAGTCATACAAGTCATCCACCACCCACTCAATATTGGCTCTATAGAACTCTTTAGGTAGGCCATCTATTCTAGGGGATTTACCATTCTCCATTGATAGAATTGCATTCTTGATTTCCTCTTTTGAGATAAACTGTCTTAAAAATTTCTCCATTTCTGGACTAACTTTTTTTGGACAAATCTTTTGGCACATCTCCTGTGCTTTCCTGCATTCCATATTGTTGTCCTCAGTAGTGAAGAGGTCCTTATAGAATTTCTCAAAATTTTCTTTTATGTCCTCATTGTCTTGATAACTGAGCTCATTTTCAATTACAGGACCAATGGCCTCTTTAGCATTTTTTATTTTAAGCAAATTGAAGAAGTATTTGGTACCCCTATCTCCCTCCCTCAACTAGTTCACCTTTTCCTTGATTTTGGCTCCCTGATCTCTTTTTGTTTGAAACTTCCTCAACTTGTGTGTTATTACTCCTAGGCTCTAAATCAACTCTTTATTATTATATTCTTTTTACAACTTGTCTTCAGCATTTAAAAATTCTTCTTGAAGTAGCCATTCTTCTCTTCTTTTATCTAGTGTATATATATACGGGTGGTCCCACAATAGTGGGTTACACTTTTTGGCCAACTTGACATTGAAATGAACATTTTGAAAAAATCTTCACTTTCAGACACCTATAGTTGCTAAACCGTGAGGAATTTGAAGATGATGTAAACTAATGATTTGTCAGATTTTGTCTATAGATTCTAAATATATTTTTTGAAATCTTTTGAAATCAAATTATATTTCCTTTTCCATCTCCTTCAATAACTAGTTTCTAATAGTAAGCAACATTTTTAAAAATCAACATGTAATGTGTAAAACATAACTTTTTTTCTATGAAGGATAAAATTCTAATATTTCGAATTTAGATTTTTAACTACGATATCTAGAGGATGCATTTGGTTTCATAATGTTTTATTGAATATTTTTATTTTAATTAACTTTTGAAGTCAAACCAATTACAACTTAGGCATATGTGTATTGTGTAAAGCATAACTTTTTTTGTATGTATCAGAATTCAATTTTTTTTTGTTGGAATAAGGACATCAATAACTAGAGGACATGTATTTTTTAGAAATTTTTTTTCTATATTTTCCTATTTTTTCATATGTATGAAACAAAGACCTTGATGTTCATTAAAAAACCTACATACACAAGAAATAAAAAATGAATATAATAATCAAATTAAATATATTTAAAATTATACTTTTTGGGAAGCTTATAATAAGGACTACATACTTACAAAACATAAAATTTTAAATGAATTCATTTGATCCCCCAAAAGGTAAATCAAAAGTGGTTTTTTATCAGCATTTTGATAGGTGTAGAGGAGACTCCATGACCGGTATGGTTTAAAACTAGTGGGGTTCTATCCAAGGGGGTTTGATCAAACCCTATTTAATTACAATCCTTTAAATGGAACCTTTCAAGGCTTAAATCATTATATTTTATAAAAATATCTAATTTCAGCATAAATCAGAATATCCCAAAAAGTGTAACCCATTATTGTGGTAGCACCCATATATATATATATATATATATATATATATAAAAGATGGTGAACCACCTAGACATATATTGATTAATATATAGCAATTTACATGGAAAAACATAGCTACCATCTAATGAATGCTTTGTTCTATGCTATTAGAGCCAAAAAACATACATTGCGAGCCTTATAATGGCCTTGAGCTATTGTCTTAAAAGAAAACAATCTTAACAAATGTGGTTTTAAAATAGGAAAATAAAAACACAACACGTCACACACCCCAGATTTTTCATTCGAGTGGGGGAGGAGAAAATGACCCATGGTTATAGATCCTCCCTCTCCTCTCCCTGGGTCCATGGATAGCTCCTCGTTCTACCGTCGTCTCCATTAAGCTCACCCCAGTCGTGGCCAGTACATTTAAGTTGTTTGGCTCATTCTGATCACCCAGGGGAAATAAATCCTCATGATTTGATATCACCTTAGTAAGGTGGGGTGCCCAGTCAGGGGCATGCATCTTGAGGAAACAGATGGAAGTGAAGACATCCCTAGATCTTTTATGTCGTAAAATGTGCACACCACCTTTTTACACTTAGTTTAGCACTTAGGTGGACCTAAAATGTTTACACTTGTTAATTAGGACCTATTTTAACACCTTTTTGAGCTTTAAGAATGTAATTCTTGATCCCGATGCACAAAACCCATAAAAGTAATTATAAAGCAAGGTGAAGTACACTTTAAGTGCCTTATCTCAGGAGTTTGGGGCTAAAGGACCAGGGCACCCAAGCACCCTTATCCCATTTTTAGTCCTAGCCTAATTAATGTCTTGTCGGCTTGGGACATCTTAAATGATTCCCAATGTCGGCCTCATGTGGTTTAATTCTCCAAAAATAAGCAGGAATGCGTATAAAAGAAAGTTAGTTTATTCATTTGAACAATCTAAGAAATCTAGGCACTCTTGCACTCTATCTTCTTCTTTCTTATGCTCTTTACTATTCTTCAAAGCTCTCTATTGTGGATTATTGATGTGGCACTAACATATTCCAGGTCTTGTGAAGATCCTTCTACTTCTTTGGGCTACACCAACTTCTTGAGTCAATTTGTGATGCCACATCAAACATGCTAGGTTTTCCATGCTCATGGTGACTTATTTCCTTCATGCTTTGTTCTACAGTTCCATTCTACTTCAAATTTGCCTCTTCCCTCCTAGGGCACGTGCTCTTTATCTATCATCTTTGCTATTGTGGAGGTGAAAAAACCATTCACAGAGCTTGACTAAGGCAAACTCCTAAATAGTGTTGAAAATGAAGGTAGAACTGCTACTATAAACTTTAAAATTTTGTGTATGCAAAGCTGAAATAAAGATTAATATGTAACAATTAATGAACAAGTGCTTATGCACTTTCAATCAAATGTAGAAGAGAACAGAAGAGAAGAGAAAAATCTTGCATAGTATTTACGTGGAGAAACCCTTTTGAGAAAAAACTCCACACTCAAAGATGTTTCCTGCTTGTATTAAATCTCTTTAGAAAAGATTACATGCAATACTAAAATTTCTCTAAGTCCTTGATGCACTTCACAAAAAAGCTTCTTGCTTTTTTCTCTAAGTCTTTTACAAAAACTTTTTCTTTTTTCTTTTAAGTCTTTTTTCCTCAAATCAACTATGTAGAAAATGTATGGGGTTTACAATTAAATCAAAAGCTTCTTTTAATTCAAAAGCTTGAAACTCAAATTACAATAAATTGTAGTTGATAACATAGCTTCCAAAGCTCATGCAAAAATCAAGCACACTTAAATTGAGAAGACTAAACTCAAACAAAGTCCAATCTTTGAGTTAACTACCCCTTCATGATGTGGGCGCCCAAGATGGCTAAATATAGTTGTCCCAACATCAAACTTATCACCAAATAAAAGCAACATCAAAAACTCTTACATTTGGGCGTCCATATTTGCCCAATGAGTTTCTGTTGACTGAAGTGATCAATACACATCAATTTCATGCAAACAACATGCAATATTGATGTCCCCAAGGTTATTCTAAATATCTTGTTTTGTACATGCAAGTGACATGTAAACACCAAATCCAACATGCAACTGATACCCATTACCTGAAACACTAAGATGTACCATCCTACAACTTTCAGGAGTTGGAGTGTCCTGCAAGTAATATCTTAAAACTCACATGCAAGCATTTTCAACAACATGCAACTGATACCCATTTCTTGAATCACTGAGATGTACCATCCTGCAAGTTTCTAGAGTTGGAGTGTTCTACAAGTAAACTCACAAAACTGACATACAACTACATGCAAGGTCATATAACTAACATGCAAGAATATGCAAGGTCATACAAGTCCATAGGAGTGACATGCAACAACATGCAAGCACATGCAAGTGACATGCAACAACACGCAAGTCCATATGAGCAACATGCAACAACATGCAAGTACATGCAAGTAACATGCAAGTACATGCAAAAATATGCAAGCTATTCTGACCACATGCAAGCAATATCTAATTCATGTATCTCTAATACTGTAGTTAACTCCAACATTATATCCATGCAAGGTGTCTCAACATTATCCACTCATGTACATAAAAAAGCACAACTCCAAATCTAAAAATAAGTCCCCATGAAAAGGGGACGCCCAAGTCTAACTCCCGCTCACTAGGAGTTATCAAAATCATGTATCTCTAATACTGTAGTTAACTCGAACATTATATCCATGCAAAGTGTCTCAACATTATCCACTCATGTACATAAAAAAGCACAACTCCAAGTCTAAAAATAAGTCCCCATGAAAAGGGGACGCCCAAGTCTAACTCCCACTCACTAGGAGTTATCAAATTTTATTTTAAGACTTAGGAGAAGTCAAAAAGGTCTTCATGGCTCCCATCTCAAAGTGGGCACCCAAGTTTGACATTATCCATTTTGCAAAAGTCAAAGTGATGTAATTAATAAATACTTAATCTCTCAAATTCCTAATGTGTTGGGGAACACATTCCAAGAACTTTGGAGACACATGAATTGGTTAGGATTTCAAGTTAATGGCAACTTATCCCAACAAATAGTACCCAACCATTTTCCTTCTAGCATGTGTGCAGGTCAGATCTAGAGGAATTGGTCGAAGACAGGTTGCAAAGGACAAAAGCACAAGAGGGTAAAGACTTCTGAGACATCAATTTCTGCTAACCCTAATCAGGGTCTAGGGCACCCAAGAACCCTTGTCCTAGGTATTTCTACCTCTGGATCTAGGTTCTAACTTCATCCTTGATATCTATTGTTTGATTGGTTTCTAGGTTTCTACTTCTAAAAGTTTGTTTTACTCCGATCTTTGTCAATTAAGGTTTCTTGTCTTCACCCTAGCTTGATTGATTGGATTTGGTTAATTTATTCTCTATACAAAAAAAGGGTAGAACACCTATAGTTTGTCTCTCCTTCTTGGGTAGAATCCAAGCTCAGTTTGTGCTCCAATGTTTTGTAGAAGAGGGTTTGACCTAGTTTGATCTATTGAGCTAGTCTCTCTTTTCTACATAACATTTTGGTGAACCTGTTGTTTCTTGCACTTTTACATCCTTCTTGAATTAGATCTGAGCTATTTTATGTCTTAGATCTAATTATATTACATTCATTCATCATTTTGCATAGTTATATAGCTTAATTTTGCATTATTTCATTGTTTGGTTTTGAAAAAAAACCTTGCATTTTTAGAAAATCTAGCTAATCTTCAACCTAGGGTTTGTAGATTAGTGTGTTGTTTCAGATATTGTTGCATTATTGGATTTATTAAAGGGATTTATCTGGTTTTACCTTATTATCCTTTCTGTTCTAGGCCATTCTTGTATTTATTTGCATTGAAAAAGTGAAAAAATCAAGCATTTTAGGCTTACAAAAAGGCATATTTGTGCATTATTTTCATTACATATATTGTAGATCATCATAGAAAGATTTAAATCTCTGATTTTTGCATCAGATCTGATTGATATTTCTGTATATAATCATTTCATGGTGTTGCATCTTGCATTTAAAACTCTCATTTGTTAGGGTTTTGTCAAAAAATTTGCATTTTTTAAAAACCTAGTCGAATTCAAAACCTTGGGTTTGTAATCAAGATCTTGTTTCATATTTTTCTGCTATGATTCACACTTTAAATCTTATCTTGAATTTTTTTATCATGTCATAAATATCATTTATTCTCAAAAAGGGTTCTTGCATTGAAAAATTGTGGTTTAGGAAGTAAACATTCAAAATCTAGGGTTTTGATAGTAAACCCTAGCTAGTCTTGCATTTAGTGCATCTTTATCAAATAAAAGTTTTGTAAATATTTGTTGTATTCAAGTGGATAAAACATTTCAGCACTTATTTTGCACATACTACACATCCTACATTTGCAAGACTTAGTTGTTGTGGTTACCAAGAAAATCACAATTTTTGGAAGACCTTGCTTCTCTTGCACTTGTAGGTCTCTAATTGCAATCTCATTTTCACATCAAGGTGGTACTTGATTAGTAAATAGATATGATTTCTATTCCTTATCATATTTGCACATAGTAAACAAGAAATTTCATTATGGATGCTTCTAGTTATTTATCCTTGGAATCTTTGTTTACATACATTACAAACTTTGAAACATTTGCTAAGTTCACTAATGTGCATCATCATGTTTTAGATCACATAGCATCCATGAATGATATTGATGTTTCTAAATTTTCCATATATTAAGTCCAAGTTCTTTGTTATGTATATGATTTTTATAGCTTCACAACCCTCATGCATGTGTATCCTTCGATAGTAGAAGATCTAACCGAATTCATCTCCATGAACAGTCATGAGAAAGATGGTTGTGGTAGGTCTTCTTCTACTTCTACTACAATTCATAATAATTCCATGTCTATTCCCATGGATCTACTCTCTAATACATGTGATGGTGACCTATCTTTGTCTATTTCACCCTATGATTTGGATCCGTCTCCCAAACTTGTTCCCACTTGTGAGGATATTTTGGTGCAAGGGGATGAAATCATTAACACATTCCTTAACATCACTCTATCCTCTCTCCATTCCAATGCTTTCCCTTCAAAAGATGAAGCATTAGTGGATGTGGAGCCTTTTCTCATAAAGGATCCTCCATGGGTATATAATGGACATTCATCTCAACATCTTAAATCTTCTATCTCTACCATAGTACATGAGGTTTCTATGGCTCATCCTATGGATCTTCCACCTTTGGTCAAATGTTCAAGTACCATGGATATCACTAAGGATATGAAGACCCTTGATCTTCCTCCTTTGATTGAATATTAAAGTACCTTGGATATCACTAAGGATGTGAAGACCCTTGGTATTTCTACTTTGGTTGCATGTTCAAACCCCTTGGACATCACCGAAGATACAATCATCAACAATTTTCATAACACTTTACCCTCCCTTCATTGCAATGCTTTCCCTTCAAAAGATGAAGCATTAGTGGATGAAGAGAGATCTCTCACATTAAATCCCTCAGGGATGGATGTTGAGCTTACTCAAAAAGAAAACAATGTCAATTCAATCATCATTAATAGACTTATTCCACCCACTAAGGGGATAGTGGATAAGTGTAGTAATGTTCCTAAGATCATTGTGCATGAGGCACCTAATACACCTCCTCACTTCAAACTAGTGATTTCGGTTCAAGATGATCCAACACCACCTCGACCCCTAGGTTACATTCTTAATTATGCAAAACAAATTACTCAAAGAAATCAAGGTGTTCAAGATGTGTCGCAACATCACACGATTGCTCACACATATAACACCTGCAATAAAAGTGGGAATGCACCAAGTGTGTCCATCTCTCTTCCACCTTCTCAACCTATCCTACCTCAAGCACCTCATCTTCCTCCACATATTGGTAAAGAACATGATCTTGTCGAGCAACTCCGCGCTACTCCGACTAAGATCTCTCTATGGGATTTAATACAAACATCACCTACATACCACATACCATAGAATGGTCCATGAGGCTCTACAAAAGGTAGTTGTTCTACCTTCTGGTAGACCAAATAATGTAGCATCTCTGCTTAGTTGTATGCATGTGACAACATCGGGTACATATCATTTCAACATGAGTTACCTCCCATAGAAGTTCAAAACCAAAATGAGCCTCTTATGACATTTGTCTTGATTGGTAACATGAGGCAAGACGCACTATGATTGATGGTGGATCAAGTCTTAATGTTTTTGGAATAGACTTATTAAATAAAATTAATTGATACATCTTTAATTCAACCAAATAAACTCAACATTCGTGGCTTTGACAATGTTAGTAGGACATCACGTGGTACAATCACCTTAGATATTAAGGCTAGATCAGTGACATTGCCTACCCTTATCCATGTCATGCCTATTCTCTTTTATACAATATTCTTCTTGGTAGGCCGTGGATTCATTCCATGGGGGCAGTCATGTCTACCTTTCATCGTTCAATAAAATTCATCTTTGAAAATGAAGTACATACAATTAAAGTTGATCCATTTTCAAAAAGTTGCTTACAAACAGAAGTGTGGTATCCAATTCCTTTAAGTGATTTGATCCCTTCTTTAAAAGCAAAACCATTATTCTATGTTGCTAACAACAGTGTTGGTCAGGATAGTATCGTTCCTTTGAATGCATTTTTTGGTGATGATTGGGGTTCGTTAGATTTTACACCATCCTTTGCAGGTGAAAATGAAGTCTCACACCCATACCCAAAGACCTGGAAGGTAAATGAAATTTCTTCAACATAATCTCTTACTCATTCAAATTTTAAACTCAAGATTAATGATGATGGAACCTTTAAAATAGATGAAGATCCATCTTCTCCTACAAAAATGGTGGCCATTTGTGATAAAGTACCATCTAATGTTAGTACATGTCTTGGTAGTGACAAGGTCTCTTTAGATTTTAACCCCCATGGGATGGTTGAAACAAAGTTTGACCCTCCTCACCATGATGAAACAAATGATCCTTTTTCTTCAACACATTTCAATAAAGACAGTCATATGACTTATCCTCTTCCTTCAAATTTGGAGAAGTGTTATGGGCTTGGATACAAATTTCTTTTTAAACAAGGATACAATGGAAATGGGTTAGGATGTAAAGAACAAGGAATTAAGGAACCTATGGAACCAACACTGCACTTGGCTAAACTAGGTTTGGGTTTCCAACCTTCTCCTACGTTCTCTCTGCCATGTTCACAACAAAAAGGATTGCTTCCTACTCCACCTAAATCTTCTCTTATATCTCAACAAGAGTGTAATTTTCTGAGTCTACTCAAAGACCACTTAATCACTCTTCCTACTCTAAAACACAAAAAGATTCAACAAAACAATTGTTCATCTCATCATTATTGTGCATATCATCGAGCGCTTGGTCATTCCACTAACGAATATTGAGTCTTAGGTGACAAAATTCAACAACTTCAAACAAGGTTTGGCTCTAGCACTTCTCACCATGCTTGATGTAGTCCCTACAGCACCTTGTCCTCCATCCATTTTATAATCAATTTGGGGGAGTATAATTTTTTATAGGACGACTTGCAAGAGTGGTCCCTTCTTCTCATTTGTGTTATGCTTGTATGTACTATTATCCCCATGTTGTGACTGTTTGTTCTCCCTTGGCACCCTTGTTAGCACAAAGGTACACGGAGTAAGAACACATTGTGTCATTCCTCTATATGTATCTTCATTCTTCTATATGTTGTGATGTGTAATTTCATTATGTTTTGGATGATTTAGCATCCTTTCATGATTCAAATTATGTGTACTCTCATGTGATCTTTCTTCCATCTATGTGGTACCTTGTTGCAATGCTCAGTGGCATACCATGACTACACAAGCCATTGTGTATCATGCTTGTAAGCATCTCCTTGTTTTTCTCATCTTGGGCGTAACCCCTTGTCACAATGTAGATTTTGTAAACACATCTCATTTGGGCATGTGCTTTTAGAAAGCTCTCGTGCCTAATTTGTATTTCTTCCTCACTCTACCTTAAAGGCAGTTGCTCCCTGATGGAGTTAGCAATCACTTTAAGGTGGGGCATATATCGTACTATGATCCTTACTCTCTTCTTTCTATCTAAACACTTGCTAATTATCTTTGTTATTACACTCTCTTGGAAAGGATTGCAGCTAACTTGGAAACAAGATCTTGAGTCTATCTTATTCTCCTAATTTGAAGCTCCTTGCATGTTTGGGAGAAGGGTTGTGCCACCAACTAAAGTTTGGTAGTAAGGTCACTTCACCTTCTTATTCTAAAATACTTCATGAAAATCCTCTCACGGGAGGTAGCTTGGTGTATTCCCTTGAGTGGAAACACTTTCCTTTTGAGATGGTGTGTATGATGTGTTTGTACTTCTCTTGTGCTTCTCATTTCTAACTAACCCCTTAGAATTCTTCTTTATTGCATCTTGGGGAATGATGCATGGTGATTGAGACATCACTTAGATTGAGGTCTCCTTTGTCATGTTGACTAAAGGTCTTCTGTATTATGTTCCTTGTAATTGATGTATGATGCATGTATTCTCCTCATATATTCTTATTCTTCATGCCTTGCATGTGTCTCATACATGTATTCTCTTTATGTATTCCTTATGTATTCTCTTTGAGTTTTTTGCATGCATTCCATGTGTGTGTTTCATGTGTATTCTATGTATGCTTTATGCCTCATGTGTATACTTTGTGTCAAGTGTGTATACTTTGTGTATGACATCTATACTTTGTGTATTATGTGTATGCATTGTGACTTCCCAAGCGTATGCTTTGTGTATGCCTTGTGTATATCTTGTCTCATATCTTCTATGTGTTTCATGTATGTGAGTGAATTATGTTATGTGTCTTATTTGTATGAAATTCATCATAGAGTCCTAGGATCCTAAACTTGAGGGATTGATTACCCCTCAATTTTGGTGACATTCTATGGCTTCTATGATCCTACATGTTTGCAGCCCTACAATCCTAAGCATGGGGGCTTAATCACCCCTCAACCTTGGTAGCATTCTTTGGGCCTCTATGTCTTGTGTGTTTCAATCCATCCTTTAGTATGAGTTCGAATGTAAGTTCGTACCCACACTAAAGTGGGGGCTAAATGTTATGTCATAAAATGTGCACACCACCATTTTACACTTAGTTTAGCACCTGAATGGACCTAAAATGTTTACACTTGTTAATTAGGACCTATTTTAACATCTTTTTGAGCTTTAAGCATGCAATTCTTGATCCTAATGCACAAAACCTAGAAAAGTAATGATAAGGCGGGGCTAAGTACACTTTAAGTACCTTATCCCAAGAGTTTGGGGCTAAAGGACCAAGGCACCCAAGCGCCCTTGTCCTCTTTTTAGCCCTGGCCTAATTAATGGCTTGTCCTCTTGGGACCTCTTAAATGATTCCCAATGTCATCCTCGTGTGATTTAATTCTCCAGAAATCAAAGGGAATGTATATAAAAGCAAGTTAGTTTATTCATTTGAACAATCTAAGCAATCTAGGCACTCTTGCACTCTTTCTTCTTTCTTATGATCTCTACTATTCTCCAAAGCTCTCTACTACAGATTATTATTGTGAGACTAACATATTGCAGGTCTTGTAAAGATCCTTCTACTTCTTTGGGCTACACCAACTTCTCAATTCAATTTGTGATGCCGCATCAAGCATGCTAGGGTTTCCATGCTCATGGTGACTTCTTTCCTTCATGCTTTGTTCTACCATTCCATTCTACTTCAGATTTGCCTCTGCCCTCCTAGGGAATGTTCTCTTTATCTATCATCTTTACTATTGTGGAGGTTAAAACACCATTCATAGAGCTTGACTGAGGCATGTTCCTAAATAGTGCCCAACCATTTTCCTTCTTACATGTGTGCAGGTCAAATCTAGAGGAATTGGTTGAAGACAAGTTGCAGAGGACAAAAGCATAGGACGGTGAAGACATCTGATACATCAGTTTCTGCTAACCCTAATCAAGGTCTATGGAACCCAAGTGCCTTTGTCCTGGGTAGTTCTACCTCCATATCTAGGTTCTGACTTCATCCTTGACCTTTGTTGTTCATTTGGTTTCTGGGTTTCAGCTTCCAATAGTTTGTTTTACTCTAATCTTTGTCAATTAGGGTTTCATGTCTTCACCCTAGCTTGATTGATTGGATTTGGTTAATTTCTTCTCTATACAACAAAAGGGAAGAACCCCTATAGTTTGGCTCTCCTTCTTGGGTAGAAGCCAAGCTCAATTTGTACTCCAATGTTTTTTTGAAGAGGTTTTGACCTAGTTTATTCTATTGAGCTAGTCTCTCTTTTCTACATAACAGCATCTAGTTGTCATCTACTTGGAGAAATTATGGTTGTAGCCATGGATGGCCCTATCAAGACTACTTGTGCACTTGCATCCCAATCCTTCCTACATCACCTTGAATATACATTCGACAACTAAGGATGGTCTAAGAATTTGTATTGGGAAGAGACCTCGCACCATGGCTTCTCCCTTCATCAAGTCATAGCCCTGCAATGTAGGTCTCCTCTGCTCCAGGCTGTATAAGTAATAAAATACCAAGCTCCTTGCTATGGCATGAACATAGTGTCCATCTTGGACGATGTCCATTATTTTTGATAGGAGTGTAGATACTATGTCCTACCAGTGAAGTATCATGTCCTTCATTCCTTGGAGCCATCTTTGACCACATGTATTTTAAATTGCAAATTGCACCATCATGCAGTCGATGTCAAAAATCTTGTTCAAGTCCGTTATTTTGACTCTTCCTTTGATCTCCAGCTCCCATGGCAAGACTGGAAATAGGAGGTGTTGGTTGATGTTTTCTTTCATACCTACAAGAATGAAAATAGAAAAAAAAAATAGAAAGAGAGCACGGCAAGGGGTCTGGTTATTTTTGGTTCACAATAGTTTATATCGCTAGTGGATATAAATATTTATGTGAGATGGCTTTAGATTATTCCTTTCAACACTATTACGGTCTTTTCAATCCCCGGGATGGCGTCATTCATTTAAGATTTTTGAGATCTATTATAAAGAATGGAAATCCTTTCATGATTTAGCTCATATAACCATTTACAGCTCCCTTATGCTTTGTCCCTTCCACATTTACAAAATTTCCTTCTTGTGGCGACGTGGCTATTGAATCCATGTCGAGATCTTACCTAATAAATATGATTGACTAGTTGGACTACATCCCATCTGATCTTTCTCAATAGAAATTATGAAGAGTTGGATCTCTTTCGTGTAGGTAGCTATCAAAAGATTTAACGTGTTGATCCAATCTTGGGATTAAAGAAAACGTAGCCTATTGATTTCGTGTGGCAATAGGTCTCTGTAATAATTCATATGCTTGCCATTAATGCTCAATGTCCTCTCCAGTTTTTGAAAATTAAGGACATTTATTATTTCCATTCTCGATGAGGTTGCTAAGGTGTACTAGTTTTTGATACCTGGGATATCCATTCATGCCTTTTGTATCTTGGGAGATCCAAGCTACCAATTGATTTGGCAATTCCCTTTGTCATGAAGTAAAGACTATCTCCTCTTCATGTTGATCAAAGGTTCTATTAGCCAAATCATCTGCCACCTAGTTTCCTTCCCTTTAACAATGGTAGATTTTAAGAGTGGAGGTTGACAACTTGGAAATGATACTTAGCCATCGCCCCATTCCTTGTATATCTCTTGTCTGATATCTTATGTAATCAAATGTATGTCTCTTTCCATGTGCTTTAAAGGAATGCATCGTGCTGAAATGAACACTCATTTATTTCATTCATTATTGATAGGAAATTTGTCTACCCCAAGTCACCTTGCCATTGAAAGCTTAATGTGCCTATCTTAGTCCTACATTAATGTGATTACACTCTTCCATCACCTTTTCATTCTAGCCATTCCCAATCCATCTTGGATTAAAACTTATAAATTAAACTCCCCTAGATTGTCTAATTAGTTATGCCTTAGAATCTTGTTTGTCTTATCTTATCTAGGTCATTAGTTGATTAGGCACCTTTCCCTACCATGGATTGAAAATCATTTCATCTTGAATTTGATCAATTTCTCTATTTGCTAATGCAGCTGCCACTTTGTTCCCTTCTCTGTAGCAATGTGAGACTTGAAAGAATTCTAGCTTTTGCATAATTTTCAATGTTTGTCGTAGAATATATTCTACCCTCCAATTCATTTGCTTTGGTTTAATTGCCCTTATGATGTTTAAAGAATCCCCTTCTATCCATAAGATTTTGAAATTGTGATCTATGGCCAATTGGAGTCCATGGAGGAGTGCCCATGCCTCAACTTAGTTGTTAGTTCCTTGTGGAATTTTGGTTGACTTGGCCACCATCAAATTCCCCTCATGGTTTTTGATGACACAACCCATTCCTCAAGACAGCCCTAGATTGCCTCGACATGCTCCGTCAAAGTTAAATTTAACATAAGATTGTGTTGGGAGACTCCATGTTTCTAGGTGTCTATCCACTTTCTAATTATTCACCTGGGCTATTGTACCATTAGAGATTGGTTCCAAATGAATCCATTTTTTTTCATCAATTCATCCCAGCTCATCCACTTAGTATTCTAATTGCTTGTCTTCCTAACTTTTGTCATAACCACTTTAGATATTTCTTTATCTAAGTCCCCACATACCTTTTGGATTGTCGAGGATTTTTCCCTGAAAATCTAGAAATTCCTTTCTCTCTAGATAAGCCATACCACCATGGAGGGACTTACATCTCATAAACAAGCAAAGGTTGATTATGAAAAAAGGTTTGGCTAGCTTTTGAAGAATAATATCAGTGTTTCCAATAGTGATGTTGCCCAATTTAATTGGGTGAAGAGCTAGTACCAGCAATCCCTACTAAAAGGGCATTGGAGTAGAAGATGGTTGAGGCTCTCTTCTTCTTCCCCACACAATACACATCTGAAGTTTCTCCCAATAGACCATTTCTAAATTCTATCCCCAATGAGAATTCTCCTATGGAATCCCAGCCATGTGAACGCTCCAGCCTTTGGTAACTGTTGTCCTATTTTGCCTTCTGGCCAAATAGCCCAAAGATCCATGAGATTTCTAAGTCTTTTCCCTTTTGAAGTGCAAGGAAAAATCACCCCAAATGGCTAAGTCCAAAAATCCTAAGTTTTTTCCTTGTGTTTTCTGCCTTTCGAGGTTTCAGAGTTTAGGGTTCCCTTCTCCATCATGCCTTTCCCATCAGCTTTGAAAGCTCCATCTTGATAATTCATAAAAATCACCTAAGTGTTTTGGGCGCCGGAGGTTGGGAGTTTTCTCTTCCTTCTTCTTATATTTTGTAAGTGGTAGGCAGAAGGCCCGACAATCGAGGTCCACTGATGTCAAAGGTTTCTAAGTATTGCAGAGCTCGGAGGCCAGGGTTGTGGTTTTTTTCTTTCCCTTTGGCAAGCGGTAAATAGAAGGCTCAATCACTAAAGTCCACTGATCATCTAAAACATCTAAGCCACTCAAACTTCAGAAAGTGGGATTTTTCTTCTTCCTCGTTTCTTTTGGAAGATGGAAGGCATAGGGTCTGAGGCCCGATCCTTGACAAATTTCATAATTTCTTCTAAGTGTTTCAGAGTAGGGGATCAAGTGTTTCTTCTTTTCAAAAGTATGATGCATGGTGAAGGCCCAATATTTGAAGCCCAATGATTTCCCTATTGCCCCTTTCAAACTTTAGAGATCAAGGTTTCCTTCTTCACCTTTCAAAGGCCCGATCGGTGGAAGCTTGATTGACCAGGGCCCAACCTGTTTTGCCTTCCCAACTATTTCTACTATTCCTCACATAATGGGACTGCTCAGTGACCTTCCTGGCTGCCATTAATGCTTCTTCAGAGCTTGATTGCTTGTGCAAAATAGATTTCTCACCCCCCTATGCCACTGTAGCTCCTTTGCATTGAATTTCTTATACCCAAGGCATGGGCAAACACTCTTCTTTAGCAAATTTCCAGGACAAAGTCATGTGGGCATGCTTGAAGGACACATAAATGAATTTATTGCAACATGAGCAATTGGTTTTCCTTGTTAACCACTCTTTCCCACATCCATGGTTGTTACAGTGATTAGAAAATATATATATACATGTGAAAAAGATGATTTTTGGTTGTTGGTTGTTTTCCTGATTCATTACACAGGTAGAAGATTTGTTGCAGTAGAAAACCTTGTGATTTTCTCTAGAACTAGATGGATCTAATGGACTGTTCTCTCTTCTGAGCCTCTCACATCTCTGTATTAGTTCATCAATGAAGGAGAGTCTTTCATTTTGTGTTTATATCTCTGTGTAATGAATCCGTCTTCTTTTGTAATGGATTTCTAGCCTTCATGATCAATATAAACTGTTATTTTCCCTCTCTCTAAAGATCTACACTATTTTTATTTGGAAATTGTATGCTTGTACTGTGGGTAAAGTGGTCCCTTTCATAACTCTAGTTTTCTACCCTAACCTTTTTGATAGCTTATATGAGTCTATGTGAGTCTGTTTTAGTTTTGAGATCATTGTTGTGTTAATTTAGATGCAACTAAACACACTAAATCTAGTGTATCACCTCTCTTTCAACATTAGTTTCTTCTTCCCCTTTCCCCTGTGATCATTAGTATTAGATTTAGCTTTTTTCTTTGAGCCTTAAGCTTAGAAAGGGGAATCAGCCTTCTCTAGAGGTCTGATCTCATCTGCAAGGTCCCACACCTTGAGATTAGTCCCACTGTGTCATTGGAATGCTTGAAATGGCTTCAAGTAGGGTACAATTCTATGTGATAACAGTTCCTGGCATGCCCGGTGGGACCCTCTACTCTGAGTAAGAGCTAAACTGAGAAGATTTGGTGTTGTTCTTAGTTCATGTGCAGATGTGAAAGCATTCAACAAGAACCATGGTCACTCTATTGAACATCTACTGGTGAAAGCAGGCCAAGTGCTTAAGACTCTATCAATGATTAGAGTTTAGTTATGCTCTTGGTCTTTTCCAACCTTCAAGATTCTCAAATCACCTGGAAACTCTCTTCTAGTATGTTCACAGTCTTCAAAAGTAGGCTTGTTAACCCTTATTTTCAAAGAACATTTTGATGCATCTCTACTTTTCAATACTCTAGTATGTCAAGCTATTATGGAAGTCATGGTCTTTTCCCTCCATCAAGAATAGGATTCCATATACCCATCATAACTTTCACACCACTGTCATGGCTCTGCCAAGAAATAGAACATTTGTGGCCTTCAATGGTGGAAGTCCTCTAGACCTTGTACAATATGATGACATCCCAGTTTCAACTCTAAAGGCTATTCCTCTTTTCACTAGTGAAAATTCCACTACCCCTATCGAGCACATCCAAGACATTGCCAATGTATGCTTTGTTCACAATGTTACCCAAAACAATGTCGCGATAAGGCTCCTTGCTTCTTCCTTGAAAGGAAAAGCTCTCCAGTGGTACAAGGGGTTACCTACAAATTTAGTTCATGAATGGGATAAGTTAGGAGATAGGATTTGTCAGTGTTTTGAAGATAACGGTGATCATTTGTCCTTGATAAAGCAATTGTCCACTATAAAAAGGGCTCCTTATGAATTCATGGTGGATTTTAATTTTAGGTTTCAAAAGACTTGGTATAGAATCCCACCATTGGTGATACCTTCCCCAAATGTTGCCTTCTTGTATTATTTGAGATCCCTGAATAGTGATATCACTATCATGATTCAGTCTATAGGAGGGGATGTGCTACCTAATGCCTATGAGGTAGCTATTAGGGTAAAGAATTAATTGATTTTGGTCGGAAGGATTGCTCCCATGCCTCTAATGCCATTTTTTCTAGAAGCCTCAGTCATTCAGCTAATTATGGCACTAATTCCTATAGCTAATGTGTCATACCAAGCTCCCAATCAGCCCTATCAGCCTAGTGAGCAACCTTATTAGGGCAACAATCAAAGATAAAATTAACTAAGGTATGTTAGGCCCTTGAACTCCATAAGCTCAGCTAATACAAGTACATTAGGCGTACTTGTTCCAATTTAGAATAACCTGGCTTAGGGTTATGAGTGGCACCATCCACACAATCAATCCTGTGGCCAAAACGTAAGCCGAAATGGAGAATGGAACCAAGCTTTAATGGTCCAGAATCCATTAGCAGTTCCAAGGTAGCAGATCAGACCTAGTCAGTAGGCTATGGGAGGACAATGGTAAATGCAAGCTGAATTCATGTTTTTGAATTGGCAAGAGCATGAGGGTAATCCTACCTTAGGGGAGGAAGCATCTAAAGAAAAGGATTTGCAACAACATTATGGCATTGGGAATGATGGCAAGATGTTGCAAATTGAGGTCAAAAATGACAAGGAGGTTCTAGCTCATGAAGATGAGCATATAAGCAGCCTCATACTGAAGAGTGTAGAGGACTTGAAGGAAGCTCATTTATGGGATGAACTTGATGTTTTTTTCTCAAATCTAGATATTAAATCAACTCCTCTTAGTGAGGCAGATTATGAGTAGTTTGAGGAGATTTAGGAGGCAGTCATTCCTCCAATTGATATACAAGAGTCAGAACATTCAAACTAGTAGAAGGAAACAAAGCAAAGGCATGAGATCAACTCTGTTTATTTACATGTCATCCCAAAGGGATGCCCTATAAGGCATTTGGCGCAGCTGGAAACATATGAGAAAGAGTCCCCACCTATAATGATTACTTCAAAGCATGAGGTTGAGCGTCAAGAAGGGCTAGATCAGCCCATTTATCTACTTCCAAGAAGCTATATTTCCAATCAATGCCAGTGGATAGGTGAGTTTTTCTTTATCCTTGGGGAAGCATTTCACCACTTTGTTGTATGCACATCCCTTGCCCACCTCATTTTAACTATCCACAAACATGTGAAGCATTGTAAATTGTTGAGAAAGGGCAGTTATTTTGAAAAACCAGTTAGTGGCTTTGTTTAAGTCAATTTCTTGGTTGGTTAGTTTAGGTTTAGGATAGGTTTTTTTTTAGTAGTTTTACTTTCCTCCAAGTGCTCTTGCATAGGTTGCATCCTCATTAGGAGGTTGTTCGCCTTCTTTATTTTATGTACTTTTGTTTTTTGGAGGTATGTTTAGTTTATGTTGGTCTAGCCAACCCGTATATCTGTATTGATGCAGTTCCCCTTTTTGACTCTGTACCCAATAAATTGATAAGGCCACTGGATCCCAGTGTTTAGTATGCAAACACCCCTACATAGTCACCAGAATGTTGTCTTATGTTGCCTTCTAGCCAAATAGCCCAAAGATCCATGAGATTTCTAAGTGTTTTCCCTATTGAAGTGCAAGGAACAAGCCCCCCAAATGGCTAAGCCCAAAAATCCTAAGTGTTTTCCTTATGTTTTCTATATTTTTAGGGTTTGGAGTTTGGGGTTCCCTTCTCCATCATGCCTTTTTGATCAGCTTTGAAAGCTTCGTCTTGATAATTCGTAAAAATTGCCTAAGTGTTTTAGGCCCCAGAGGTCGAGAGTTTTCTCTCCTTTCTTCTTCTTTTTCGTAAGTAGCGGGTGGAAGGTCTGCCAGCTAAGGTCTACAGGTTTCAAAGGTTTCTATGTATTGTGGAGCTTGGAGGTTAGGGTTGCAGTCTTTTTCTTTCCATTTGGCAAGCGATAGCTGGAAGACCCAATTGTTGAAGTCCATCAAACTTCTAAAATGTCTAAGTCACTCGAACTCCAGCAAGCAGGAGTTTTCTTCTTCCTCTTTTTTTTGGAAGAAAGAAGGCATAAGGTTTGTTGGTTCCCAAAATGACCGCAACATAAAACTCTAAAACATTTCTAAATTACCTAGGCCAGGGATTATTGTCAGGGTGATAGAAAGAGGTTTATCAACAAGTCAAGGGCTATTTTGGCCAACTGACAGGAGTGGGTAGAATCCTCTGCACTTTGAGCTCAGCTTAAACTCTGGAGGGATATTCAAGGGGTATACCTAAATAGGTATTAACATCAAAACTAGATGAACAACTAAAATATAATGGACAACCAAACCCAACTCATCATCTTGACCCCAAAAGTTGCACTAAGTCAAGAATGACTGGCTGTCACAAAACCCCTATATAGTTGATTCAACTGTGTGAATATACATGCATAGAAAAAATGGTTTTTTCCCCTAAACCAGAGGTGAATGGCTTGTTTGATTTAAAAAGTGATTGATTCCTCTCCAATATGGACCGGTGCCTACTCCAATGGGCAACTGAGTCATAAGTAGTACAGAGGGAAAAAAAGGACTAAACTAACATCAACATAAAACTAAAATGTATTCACATACATTTCTCATATTAGATTTCATACATTGAACATACTTAATTATCTAGAACCAAAATACAATAACCCATTTGTAACAAAGAGATGACTCAAACCAAAGCATGTATTGACTTGAATATTGTCACACATTATCAAATCTCTATTACAATCGCACCAGGTGGTGAAGGAAAATACAAAGTTGCAACTATGCATTCCCCTGAATCACTGTAAATAGTCATGGAGACATACAACTGCATGAAATATGCATTACAATACATTCCTACGCTACATCAAACACATTCCTCCATTCAATGCCCTAACTGGCTTGATTTGAAGCCCTAAAATTATCCTGAGACACTGCAGACTAGATAATTGGTTCAACGACCAACCCATAAAACATATTTTAATCATGTATATATAGCAATCTTTTTCACTGTGTAGCCTAGTCCATTGAAACTAAGTCAACACGTTGAGCCCATGCTACAATAAATATGGCCCATGGCCTCTGTTAGAAGATCAGAAAACTTTCTAGGTACCCATGCCCCACACACTACCTACATCCTTGGAAGGTCTTGCAAAAACAATTAACCACTGAAACACTTCATCTTCTTCATTAAGTACCTATGCATTGAATACATGCACTGTTTCAGCTACCATCCTGACATCTTTAATTCTGCATTCATGGCGGCCAAGGAGTAGAAAGGTGTTTTAAAAATAAGAGCTCACCTAAAGTGTGTGTAAATCTTTTACAACACCTTAAAATATTTTAAACTCACTTTAAAATATTTTAAATCTTTTACATTTTACAAGTTCATGCTTTACATTTGATTTTGCACTTTAATTTTGCCTTATCGGCAAAATCCTTCCATCACGAACTTTCCTCTTTTCTATCTCTTTGGCACTTCCATTGACAAATCATGCTATCAACGAACTTGAGAAACCATGAACCATTTGTGTCTCCCTCATCAGTGAAATTTCCCCTTCGCAAGCCACTTTATCTTTGCTCCTTTATTGCCTTATTGGAAAATCTCACTTTTTACGAATTGTGCCTTCTGTCTTCTTTTGCCTTTGCCCTTTATCAACAAATTCTAACTTTCACAAACTAGCCATTTGCCAATTTTTTCACCTTATCGGTGAAAAGTGTCAGTGGTGAACTTGTCTCTCCCTTTTTCTTCTTCTCTATCTGCCTTATCAGCCAATTTTCTCTTTCTCAAACCTCTTCTATGTCGCCTCCTTCTACTTTGTTGGTAATTTTTTCATTTTGTGAACAAGCCAGCTCTTCCTTTCTTTCTCTATCTTCTTCCTCTTCTATCAACGAATTCTCCCCATCACGAACTTTCCACTTCCTTCTCTTTCTTTTCACCTTGGTCTCCTTATCAGTGAAATGATGAACTTATGAACAGTTGTCGGTGAAATCGACAGTTCACGAACCAACCGATTAACCAACAAAAGGCTTAAGCCTTTTCCTTTTCATTTTGCCTAAGTCATCATCTTTATTTCATCTCCTTTGTTGTAAGCAAAAACCCTCCAACAGCAAACCAATCTCTTTATTTACCTTTTCCCCCATGCCAAGGTCTTCCTCTCCTTCTCTTCAGTCGGTGAATCCTCCATCGGCAAAACTCCCTGTCGGCGAACTATTAAGTTCATGAACTAAAACCTTCACCAATAGAAGACTTCATGCTTTCCCTTCTTTGTGAATTAGAAAACTTTCACTTGCCATGGCCTCTCTTGCTTTCTTCTCCTCTTGGCAAAGACACCGAAGCCGCTCCGCCTTATCGGCAAACTTGGCAGTCGGTGAACCTAATGGTTTGCAAACCACCAACTTTGTCAATAAAGGCACAATGCTTCCCTTTTTTCCATAGATAATTTTTTCATTTGCCCACCCAATCACTTTATCAGTGAATCAAGGAAATCTCAAACTCACAAACCAAGTTCATAAGTTCACAATTTCACTGATTTGCTAATAAAGCTCACAAACTTCAACTTTTAGAAAATTTTCAAAGGAAAAAACAAAGGCCAGGGACTTTATACTTAGAGCTTTTATGAAGGGAACCCATGGAAATTCTCTCAGATCATTTATAAATAATGGGTTTAACAACAAAAGCAAAAGTGGGGAAATAATGGATTTTGGGGTGAAAATAAGGCATGTTGGGAGCTGGTTTTTTTAGGTCCCAACAGGGTCTGAGGCCCAATCCCTGACAAACTTCTTAATTTCTTCTAAGTGTTTCAGAGATGGAGATCGATCATTTCTTCTTTTCAAAAGTATGATACATGGTGAAGGCTTGATCTCTAAAGCCTGACGGTTTCCCTATTGCCCCTTTCAGACTTTAGAGAATGGGGTTTCCTACTTCACCTTTAAAACACCCGATCGGTGGAAGCCGAATTGATTGAAGCTCAACCTGTTTTGCCTTCCCAACTCTTTCTATTTTTCCTAACGTGACGAGACTACTTAGTGACCTTCCTGGCCAGCATTAATGCTTCTTTAGAGACTGATTGCTTGTGGAAAATAGATTTCTCACCCCCCATGCCATTGTAGCTCCCTTGCATTGAATTTCTTGTACCCAAGGTATGGGAAAACACTCTTCTTTAGTGGATTTCTAGGGCAGAGTCATGTGGGCACGCTCGAAGGACACATAAATGAATTTATTGTAGCATGGGCAACTAGTTTTCCTTATTAACCACTCTTTCCCATGTCCATGGTTGCTACAGTGATCAGAAAATCTATATATACATGTGAAAAAGATGATTTTCAGTTGTTGGTTGTTTTCTTGTCATTACACAGAAGATTTGTTGCAGCACTAAACCTTGTGATTTTCTCTAGAACTGGGCAGATCTAATGGACTGTGCTCTCTTTTGATCCTCTCATGTCTCTATATCAGTTCATCAATGAAGGAGAGTCTTTCATTTTGTGTTTATATCTCTATGTAATGAATCTTTCTTTTGTAATGGCTTTCTAGCCTTCTTGATCAATATAAACTATTATTTTGCCTCTCTCTAAAGCTCTACATTGTGTTTATTTAGAAATTATATGTTTTTATTATGGGCAAAGCAGTCCCTTTCATAGCTCCAATTTTCTTCCCTAACCTCTATGATAGCTTATATGAATCTGTGTGAGACTGTTTCAGTTTTGAGATCATTGTGATGTTAATTTAGGTGCAACTAAACACACTAAATCTGGTGTATCACCTCCCTTGCAATATTAATTTCTTCTTCCCCTTTCCCCTATGATCATTAGCATTAGATTTATCTTTTTTCTCTAAGCCTTAAGCTCAGAAAGAGGAACCAACCTTCTCTGGAGGTCTGATCTCATCTGTAAGGTGCTACACCTTGAGATCAATCCCATTGTGTCATTGAATGCTTGAACGGGCTTCATGTAGGATGCAATTCCATGTGATAATAGTAACACTGCATCATTCCAACATAGGTGTGTTGGCCAATCTGATTTTTTATTTGAGGCTAGGCTTCTATATCCTTTTTTTACCATATATGAACCTAAACTATGCACTGCCCAAATTAATTCATCCTCATGTTTTGACAAAAAAACAATTCTTGATCTTAAGATGTCTTGAAGTATGGTCTTTTGGTCCTAGGGGAAGATGCAGTTGTCTATACTCCATTTTGCTTTATGGGGGTAAAATCCTAAGTCTGATTGGTAGTAGTCTTGTACCTTAGTTCCCCAATGTTGTTTTAGGTATGTCTTCGCTTCCTTCAATTCTTTTCTTGAGGAGAGTTTTGTCCATCCATTCCATGAGTCCTCCCAGAAGTTTGCTTTCGCTCCATTGTGAATTATCCATGTGCGGTTTGGCAATAGTACTTCCCTACACCTTATGATAAAATTCAACATGGATGAGCCCCATGGAGATTTTTTTACTGTGAAAATCCTCTCTCTCTCATTTTTATCCAGGTATTTGAACAACATCAATTTAGCCCATTTAAAATGTGGTCTCTTGTACATGATCCATGCTAGCTTAACTCCTAAAGTTTGGTTTTGTAGCTTTTAATTTAGTATCCCTATCCCCCTTGGTATTTCAGTTTACATACTTTTTCCCATGATAATAAGTGGATTTTCTTTTTGTCTGTAGATTCTTGCCATAAGATTTCCTACAAATTTTCCCTATTTCTAAAATTATGCCTTTCAAAATTTGTAGAGTTAACATCATATATGTTGGTATAGCTATTAGAACTACTTTGATCAAAGTTAATCTACCTACCAGTGTCAGCCATCCTCCTTTCCATCTCCCTATTTTGTTCTTTAGATTAGTTAGAACATCCTTCCAAAAGTCCTTTCTATGTCTTCCATTAAATAGAGGAATCCCAAGATACTTACCTAGTAGCACTTCCACTTTGAAATTGAAAAGCTTGGATATTTCTACGTGTGGCTACCTCTAAGTGGAATAAGAATATCTTGGACTTTGTAGCATTCACTATCTAACCTGAGGCGCTATAATAGATATCAATGGTTTCTTTAATTGTATGGGATTCTAGCTGTGATGCTTGGTTAAAGAGAATGGTATCATCTGCAAAAGGTGCATGGGTAAAAGGTTCTTTCAAGTTTCTTATCCTATTTCCTTGCCACGGTTTCCTTCTATTTGCATCTCTAATTGCCCATGTCAATGCCTCCATCATTAGTATGAAGTGGTATAGGGAGAGGGGGTCCCCTTGCCTTAAGCCCCTGGTTGATTCAAATGGGCTTGTCTCTGTGCCATTGACTAAAATTGTGAATCTAGTCCTTGTAATGCAAGCTGAGATCCATTTCCTCCATTGTTTTGAGAAGCCTAATTTGTCCAAGATGTGCATTAGAAAATCCAAATTTACCCTGTCATACGCTTTTGCCGTATCCAATTTTATTACCATACAAGGATCTCTTCCTTCTTTGAAGGAATGAAGAATCTTATGAGTTATAATCACTCCTTTTGTTGTGTCTTTTCCTGGTACAAATCCTCCTTGTTCCTCTGAAATTATCTCCAGTAGGATAGTTTCCAGTCTCATCACTGCCGCTTTGGTAATCATTTTATAAACATAATTGCACAGGGAAATTGGTCTGAATTTTTCAAATGTAAGAGGTGTTTTAGCTTTGGGGATGAGCATGATGATAGTGTTCTTCATTTCCTTGAGGACATTAGTGAATTTTCTCAATTCTTCCACTGCCAAGAAGATGTCTCTTCCAACAGTGTCCTAGCATTTTTGAAAGAAATTTCCTGACTAGCCACCCAAGCCTAGTGCTTCTTCTCTTGGCATTGAGAAGACAATAGTTTTGACTTCCTCCATTGTGAATTCCTTCATCATCTCTCTATTTTTCTCCTCTGATACCAACTTGGGAATATTGATCTTGCTATCTTCCCATTGGGACAAGGTATTTTCCTTGGATAATATTTTTTTGTAAAATTCCATTGCCTCGTCTTTGATCTCCTCTATATTGTTTTTCATCGTTCCATTTCTCTTCCTTATATTTTGGATAGAATTTGAGGCACATCTAATTTTGGTGGACATATGGAAGTAGGTTGTGTTTCTATCCCCTCTTTCAACCAGGTTTCCCTTGATTTTTGGTGCCAAAATATTTCTTCTCTCATCAATACTTCTTCGAATTCCTTCCTCAGTGATTTCTCTGTTTCATACCTTTCTACATCCATGCCAAATTTTATAATTTTGGAAGTGATATTATTCAACTCTTCTTGGATCCTGATTGTTTCATTGAAAATGTTCTTGAAGTGGTCTCGATTCCATTCCATGATTTTCATCCTCACATATTTTAGTTTAGATGCTAACTTGTACACTCTCTAGCCTTTCACAAAGGGAGTAGCCTACAACCATTCCTAGATCAGGGGAATGAATTTTGGATCTCTTAGCCCCATATCCTTGAATTTGAAATGTCTAACTTTAGGGCCAATTTCCTCTCCTATCTTGAGGCTTACTGGAAAATGATCCAACCCAGTGAATGTTAGGATTTCTATTGCGCATTCCCAGTTATCTTGTATATACTAGCTAGTAATGAGGAATATGTCTAATCTTTCCACTATTTTTAGGAAATCCATCCTTTTATTTGTCCATGTGTATTTTTCATTCTTAGGACTGCAATCTATGAGATTTTTATTCTCAATGAAGTTTTTAAAATCCATTTGAGTGATATGTGATACCCCCCATCTTCTCAGATTCTTCCATTACTACATTGAAATCTCCGCCTAGTATTATCTTTTCATTCTTGATTATCTTTAAAAGTTGGCTATGGTGATTCCAGAGATACTGCTTTTGATTTGTGCCCGTAGGTCCATATATTCATATGATCCATAGATCCTTTAAATTAGGAGTTTGGGAACTTACCTAGGATGTAATTCTCTCTTCTCCCTATGATCTCCAGTCTTGGAAGATGTTTTCTCCATAAAATTGTCAGTTCTCCCAATGCTCCACTAGCTAGAGAGGTTGTTGTCTCCCATTCTTTCCATTGGTTGAAGGTTTTATCCCCCTATTCTGCTAAGAGTTTGGTTTCCTATAGGAGTACTATGTCTGATCTAGCCCCATCAATTTGAGATTTTAGGAGACATCTTTTGTTAGGGGCATTTATGCCCCTAACATTCCATGTTAAGACTCTCATTTCTACCAAGGAGAGCTTTTTGTTCTCCTATTCTTTAACACCTTATCTATGGTTATCTGTATACCCGCTGCAATTTATATTTGTGTATTTTTTTTCTCTACCTGGTACTCTTCCTTGAGGATGCCAGTCTGTTTCTTGTTCCTCTAAGCTCCATAGTTGTCTGTAAGATGCCTATAGTTTTCCTATCTTCTTCCTCTCCATCCTCTAAAAGGACTTCCTCGACAATTTCATCACAAATATCATTCATCACTTTTGCTAACGCTTCCTCCAATAGTGTAAGAACCCCTCTCATGGAATTTCCTCAAAAACATAAAAATTCTGATTTGTCTCTTCTAGGCATTTTGTCAAATAGTTTGCATAGAACCAAATATGAACAATTTCTAAATGCTAACAAGTAAAATAGTTGTAACAACAAATATAATTCATATTCCCATCAGAAGTTTATGTCATTACTCATAGATTTCATGTAGACAATTTTGTCAACAATTTGCATCATTAACGAAATCTTATTACACTACTGATATAAAATCAAAACTACAAAGATATTGTAATATTAATTTCTCTAACCTTGCAAGATGCCAATTACATAAGGAGTGGATGACTCCTAGGAAGGCATAAACAACCGTATCTATGATTCTTTAATCATTGCTATACTAAACTTGAGAGCTTACTGCAATATGATCACCTATCCATTGGTGCATATATCTGTTGTTATAGTACTGCTGTGGAAATGTAGATCCATGATAATTCCTATGAACAATGGATATTCTATTAATTTATTCTAGCAAGGCTCGAATTGGTGGCTTAGTGTTAGGACGTCCTCACAGTAAGATTACTTTCTTTAGAAGATACCAAATCTTCTCAAATCAGGGCTTTAGAAGATACACTAGACCACAAAATCCCACATATCATCCTCAATTACAACTATGTCTAGGAATAAGGTGTTGCAATGTTGCGCTTCACCAAAGATGGTCCCACGAACTTAAACGCCTTCCTTAAAATAATTTCTTTAATCTCCAAGTAAGGAGCAACTACTTCATATTGGATCGCTACATTGAATGGTCTTCAAATCATCACACAAGTCCACACTTGTTTATTATTGAGAACACCTCACATGAGTGTGGCTAAAGATAGGAGGGATCTGCCAACCAATTTATGATGCTTTCTTTAAAGTCTTTAATCACTAATCAATTCAGTCACTCACTCCAAAGACTTCAAACTCTATATTCTTGGGTGTCAACTTTAATCAAGGGAAGATGTGGCCAGCATAATCTATTCCATATCCCTAGAGATATATGCGACTCCTCCCATATCTATATTTCTTGCATTCCTTAAAATCTTACACTCACTTCTCTAAATTCTTCATATGGTTCCTCCTGTTTAATGTGCACTTTACTCTGATAGTTGATGGCAGGAGTGTTAAGAGAGGATGCAGCAGAGATAAATGAATGTAGTGCCACATAAACTTCCAGAATTCCCTTAGATATGTACACCTCCCTTATCATGGTAAATTTCAATAGTCAAGTTGCGGTTAATGTAAGAGTGTTGTGCTTAGTCCAAGGCAGTGATAATACCTAATGGACAATACGACTTCATGGTATCTGAAGATAGCGACTATCTAAATGCTCCTGCATCCTCCTTTACAAAACAATAAACAATCAAAACATATATTCACAATCTTTAACAAGCTTACAACTTGGATGCAGCTAACATGATTAATGTATCAATTGAAACCCACAGGAAAAATAAATAATTAAGCTTCATAAATCTGAGTAGACAAATCTCTACAAACTCTAATTTATATTTGCATAGCATATTGCATAAAATTGGCAAAATAAACTCCCCTACAATAAACTAAAGAATGATGAATCTTTTTACTCCAAAAATCTCTGAATGTGAACCAAGTAGATGCACCTGAGAAACCTAAGTGATTCCACCAAGGATGGTTGAAATGGGTTTTCATCCAATCAACCAAGAACCCAAGGGTTTTCATCCAAGGGTTTGTTGAACCTGCAAGTTCTAGCTCTGAAAGAAAACTCTCGTGAAATATCAAGTCCATAATCATATGTACTTTTGGCTCATAATTGTTTTATATCCCTTCTTAAGAGTGTTACTTTATTTTCCTTTCATTTAGTTCATTTTTCCCTCTCAAGAGTGACCAACTTTATATTTTTATATTGACATAAAAATAAAGTCACTTTATTAGAATAACCAAGGTCCAGCCATTTAATTAATTAAGCATAAATAATCCTTAGGAACTTAAGACTATTTAACATTTAACTAATTAATTATTCCCTTATAAATAATATTTTTTGCCCATTAATCAATTTCCCAGAAAATATTAACTTGGCCAAAAAAAAGGGACATTACAAATAGAGCCTCCATACTGTCTTTGTCTAGATCCGCTGCTTCTTCTACTCCTTCCCAATATCGAGTGGACTCTTGGGGTACTTTCCTACCTTTGTCTACTTCTTAATTTTTAGAATGTATCTCTCTCCTCATCCTCAATAGCCATGTCTTCCTCTACTGCTTCATTTATATCTTCCCTTATGAGGATGATCTCTCTAAGTTCCATTCTCGGATCACTCTCTTCCCGGTCATTGTGTTTCCCCCCAGATGAAGGGGAGAAAACCACTTGAAGGTTGATATTCTCCTCCACCTCCTAAGTGTCCTCTATGGGCATAACATCAACTGGTTGGTCTTCCCCTTCTTCATTTTCTTCCATGTGTTCTTTGAATTGGCATGTACGTTTAAACTTTATTTACCTCAAAGAGTGCCTTGTGATTGTTTCAATCCATTCTTGTCCTCCCTGTTCCATCTTCCTATGTGGCTTCAAGTTCCAAGGTTTTTGCACCTTCAAAGAAGATTTCTTGATCCCATATACCATCTGGGGTCTCCATCTGTATCTCTTTTGGAAGTTTCTCCTTTGTTTCCATAAGAATACACATTTTGATTGTGGATAACCAGCAGTGATTCTATTTAGACTCAATTTTCTTGACATGTTCCCAGGGTATTTCCTATCATTCTCAATATTTCCATGTCCCTATACTCCATAGGAAGGTTTGGGATGTGTAAACAAAAAGGAAGAAAAGGTAGTTGTTCCATGCTGGTGTCGAAGTTTGGTCTCCATGTGGCTGACAATATATATTTGTCCCTCCATATTTCCACATACTATTCTGTAATATTTTATCTCTATTTCCTTGATTTTGAAAAGTGAAAACAAAGAAACTATCTCCTAGCTCCACCATTTCTTCCTTATGAGGCTAGTGTTTGTCTACCCGTTCCTCTAATTCAAGGACCAAGAAGTGACAGGAGAGGACCTTACCTATTAATGTTGTTTCCCTTAGATGCTTTATTCTCCTCTTGATAGTTTCTCTTGGAAGTTGAACTCGTATCTCCTGGTGTTCTTTCCTATGAGTTGCATTTGGGAAGCTCTGCTTGGGCCTGTATTACCATTTCACTTCTTTTCTTAGGTCCTTTGGAATGCTAGAAATGAAGGCAACAAATACCCAAATAGAAATATGATTACACTATATTTATGATCTTAAAGAAGTGTAATATTAACAGAGATTACAAACAGAAATGAAATTACAACACGGGAACAAACAACATAGAAGAATAAACCATGTTAACACCAAATATAATGTGGAGAAAACCCTTTTGGGTAAAAAAATCCACCAAGAAAAGAGGCTCAAGTTGTATTATCTTCAAAATATGAAATACATAATACAGGCACTTCCTCTATCTCTCCAACCTTCAATCTGACAGAACCTATGTACAAACATCTATCACTATGCAACATTTACAAGGCACTGTACTTATAGAAGTATTTCACTCCCAAAACTAGGCATCCACTTTCTCTCACCTTGGATACTCCAACATGCAACATTAAATGACCTCTTACAAACTCATGACACTTGTCAATAGTCAACCATGCAAACTTGGGCACCCATGGACAAGAATAGTCACAAGTACGAGGTAATAAGTGTTGTCATAACCATCATAGATTATGTCATAACACCCCCCAAATAGCATCTTCCCAATATGGGCACCTAGATCCAAGAATAGCAACTTACAACTCATAAATATCCGTCATAAGTTGTCATATTGTCATAGAATCTTATGACAACTCATAGCTATCATAGATTATATTACAATCACTTACCAACTTTATGATGTGTGTCATACATGCCAAAAATAGATGATTCCTCCAAGGTGGCACCTACTCTCAATTACTCTTGATATTTACAATTACCATCCATAAATGTTACTCCATAACTATCACCGGTAATTTTGAAACCTACTAATGTAGTAATTATGTAATTACTATCCATAGTAATTAATTTTTACCACTACTAGTGAAACTTATACATCCCTTATGGGTGATTTAAAAATAATAATAGGAATAATACTTACAAGGATTTACAAGGTTAATGGCACCTAAATCCCAACATTCTCCCACTTGACATTATACATTGTAAATACCCATAGAAAAACCATAAAAATAATTAGGTATTAAAAATAAGGCCCATGGCCTCTCTGCACCAAACAAACTTCTTTGTGCTCACAGGCTTGGTCAATGAATCTACAACATTCTCCTGAGTACCTACCTTCTTCATCTCAATTTGTCCACTTACAACCATTTATCGAACAAATTGATACTGTACATCAAAATTCTTAGTCTAGGCATGATACATAGGATTCTTGGCCAAACAAATAGCACTCTAGCTATCACAACCAATCTGAATGACCCTACAATCAAAACCAATACTTGTACACAATCTCCTCAACCAAACTACCTCCTCAGAGACATGGGTAGTAGCCATATACTTTGCTTTGATGGTGGACAAAGAAACCGTGGGCTGCCTTTTGCTCATCCAACTCACTGCTCCTCCAAACAAAGTAAACACATAGCCACTAGTGGACCTCTCCGACTATCCAAGTCACCTACCCAATATGCATCAACAAAACCATGCAAGGCCAATGTCTTTTCCACACTGTCAGTACCAAAATAAACCAAATAGTAATAAGAAGTACCAGCTAAATATCTAAATACCCTCTTCACATAATTCCATTGTTGTCTACCAAGGTTAGACATAAACCTACTTAAAACTCCCATTGCTTGGGCAATATCTGGCCTAGTACAAACCATTGCATATATTAAACTCCCTACAGCACTAGCATATGGAACATTAGTCATATCCTCATAATCATCCTCATTCTTTAGACACGTCTAATGAAAGCTTAGTACCAATGGGCAAAGGAATTCTAACTGGGTTACAATCCTACATACTAAATCTCTGCAAAATGGTATTCACATACTTACTCTAAAATAACCAAAGCTTTTTGTTACCTCTGTCCCTCCTAATCTCCATACCTAGAATATACCTAGCTGCTCCAAGATCCTTCATGTCGAATGCACTTGAAATTGGGCTTTCAATTCACTAATTATACCCTTAGTATTGTTGAAAAATAACATGTCATCAACATACAATGCAATGATCAGTATAGAATTATCAATACAATGAATGTACACACAATGATTCTCCTCACTTCTAACAGAACCCAATTTTAAAACAAATGAATCAAACTTCTAGTACCACATTCTAAGGGATTGTTTTAGACCATAAAGAGACCTCTTTAATCTGCAAACCCAATGTTCTTTCCCTTTTACCTCAAAACCTATAGGTTGTTGCATATAAATTTCTTCCTGAAGATCTCTATGCAAGACTATAGTCTTAACATCCATTTGCTCTATTTCCCAAACAAAAGTTACAATAATGGATAAGAGAAATTTAATACAAGTTAATTTAGCAACAGGAGAGAATATTTCACTGAAATCAATTCCCTCTCTCTAGGAGTAGCCCTTGGCTACCAATCTAGCCTTGTACTTCTCCAATGAATCGTCTACCCCAAACTTCTTCTAAAAGACCCACTTACAACCTATGGCCTTTCTTCCTTTGGGAAAATGAACAAGATCCCAAGTGTTGCAAGAGTTTAATCCCATCATCTCCTCCTGCAAGGCTACCAATCTAGCCTTGTACTTCTCCAATGAATCGTTTGCTCCAAACTTCTTCTTAAAGATCAAGATCCAAAGTGTTTTAAGAGTTTAAATCCATCATCTCCTCTTGCATGGATAACTACCAACACTTAGTATCATCTGCATGAATAGCTTTCCTATAGGATCTAGGCTCGTCGTCAGTAATCAATAAAGCAAATACATAGTAGAAATCTAGTGGACTATATTTGTCAACTGGGTTTTGTTGTCTTTTGGATCTTCTCAAATGTGAAGAGACTCCTGAAGTTCTTTTGCATGCTCATTTGTACCAACTTCTTTTGTTACAACATATTCTTCCTCATCAGAACTTTCACTCGAGTCTTCTTCTACTTCTTCACCCTCCAATCCATCATTTTGTTCTTCCTGAGGTGCATCTTCATGCTCTAATTCAAAATGCACTCTCTTCACTTTTTCTTCTTTATCCTTTGGTTGTTCAGGTTCTGAAATAACACTAAGTTCCTTAAAAATAACATCTCTAGAATAGATAATCTTTCAGGTTAGTGGATTCTAAAGCTTATAACCTTTTACATTATCACCATATCCAATGAAAGTACACTTTTCAACTTTTGGATCCAACTTAGTTCATTTTTCTTTAGGCACATGAACATAAGCCTTACAGCCAGATACCCTTAAATGTGAAACAGAAGGTTTCTTACCTGTCCACATTTCATAAGGAGTTGAAACAAGAGCCTTACATGGAGATCTGTTAACCAAGTAGTTTGTAGTACACACAGCTTCTGCCCAAAAGTATTTATTCAACTATGATTCACTCAATATACTTATGGCTCTTTCCATTATTATCTGATTCATCCTTTCTACAACTCCATTCCATTGTGGAGTATACGGAGTAGTCTTTTGTCTAACAATACTTGCATGCTTACAAAATTCATCAAATTCCTTAGAACAGTATTCCCCTCCATTGTCAAATCTCAAAACCTTTATCTTATGATCTAATTTTTTTCAACTAAAGCTTTAAATTCCTTAAACTTAGTGAAAACTTCAGATTTGTGATGCATAAAATAAATCCAGGTAAACCTTGAGACATCATCAGTGAAGGAAACAAAATATCTATATTTTCCAATTGATTCAACATCCACTGGACCAAACACATCTGAATGAATAAGTTCCAATTTATCATTAGATTTATTACTACTAGAAGGAAAAGGAGATCTATTCTGCTTTCCAAACACACAATGTTCACAAAATTTAAAACTCTCATTAGAATAGGATAAATCGTCTAACAATTGTTTATTTAAAATAGTATTTAAACCAGACTGAATTTTGTGCCCCATTCTATGGTGCCACAGCATACATGTATTTTAGTATTAGCCTCAAATGCATAAAAGGAATTACAAATAATAGTGGCTTCTAGCTTAAATAGAGTTCCCAATCTTTTCCCCTTTGCTACGAAGAATCAAGAAGTCACAGAGGCAACCGGATCAAAATTTGACAAGAGAGCTATGACTATAAATGACATAGAGGATCATGGGGTCAGATTTGCATCAATGGTGATAGGATACAAAATATATTACTCTAGCAAAGAAAATTCAGTGTCTGGAATAGCCATCTATACTACATATCAGATGGTGAAAGAAAATGCAGACTATGATCTATGTGAACTGTTGCTAAACCAACTCATGGAGAACCTAAGCAAGATAAAGAAGGACAAAAAGTACTCATTCAAATATGGTATGTTGATTCTATGTCTTTTCTTTTATTTCTTGAGTGAACTTCCAGGAAACAAGAATATCTATTGGTCAAATGACAAACTGGTACCAGTCCAAATTAGGAATCAGTTGAGTTGTTTGGGTAGTTACGATGCACAAAAGACTACACTATGGGGATTCTTCAAAACTTTCTAGATTATGATGTAGGCTAGGGATAGAATACCTAGGTTTATGGTTAAAAAATACAAGGACACCATCTATTTCATGGTCACAATTGATCAATGCAAAATGGAAGTAGTAGAGCCCAGAGTTGTGTGGATCATGCCCATGGGGTATGAAGTGGATGGACGTGTGTTGGAACTATATGCACAGCATTTGTTAAGTCAGCCTAGGGATCTGGCTGAAGAGAGATTTGGAACTTATGAAGAAATTTCTCAAAAATTGCATCTTGAATTCAAGGCTCCTGAAATCAATAGGAGTGTGAGAAAAGAAGTTGAACAGTTGGCTGAGAATCTAGGCCTTACTAAGGAAGTTGTGAGGCAATTCAGGGAAAGAATAGAGAAAGCTGAGAAGGAGAAGCAGGACAGGGAACAGGAAAGTGTTCTGGTAGAACCTCCTGCTAAGTCAAGGACTGTTAGGAGTTCTAGGTCAACCTCTGGTGCATCACCTTCCCCTGTTGCAAAAAATCCAAAGAAAAACCCACCGATAAGGAAGGAAAAAGAACAAAAGCAATGGCCAAGAGGTCATATGGCAATGTGGAGAAGGAGGATGAAGAAAAGATTGATTCAAATGATGAGGTTAAAGAGTTGAAGGCCTTAGGCACTAAAGTTGTTAAAGTGTCTAAGGAGAAGACCTCCAGAAGCAAAAAGCGAAATAATAGGTATAAGTCAAAGGCTGATGTTGAGAAGCCAACTCCTTCTGTGGAGGACATTGTTAAGACAATCACTATAGATGGAAATCTAAAACCAATGACTAAATTTTATGATCATTACAGTGATGCTAACAAAAGAATTTTGGAGGATGCTACTGTAAAATATTTGAATATATTCAATAGAGCAATAGTGGAGATTTTGTCAGAAGTTCCTAAGAGTTTAAGAGACATTCTGGAAATAAGAAAAGAAGCTGCCAAATCAAAGGATATGGAGCTGAGGGAACATGTAATGTTTAGTTTGTGTTCGGTGATCTCTAGAAAAGAAGCAGATAAGATTCTTAAAGAAGAGAAGAATGAATTCAGAAGCAAGAAAAGGATGAAGAAGTTGATGTTTGGAGACATTGATGAGATTGTTAAAGAAACAGAATAGATTCTAAGGAAAGCATTGGACAAGAACAAGTTCTATGTGGTTATAGAAGAACCTATAGATATTGATGACACATCAATTTTGGATGATGAAGAGCTATAGAAAAATGAGCAACAAACTAAAACCAATGATGTCTCGATTCTGGAAGAAGAAACATTGAACAAAGAAGATGAAGAAATGATGAAGGAAGACCAAGAAAAGGAAACTGATGATAGAATTGATTCCTCCACTCTGGATATTGAGGAATTTGATAATACTGCCACTAAGAATACACCAAATCCTCTGGAAGAGAATGTAGAAGACATTTCTGATATAGATAAAAGCAAAGATGCCTCTGATGATGATGCAGAGAAGGCAGAAGCAGAGAAAAAGAATGAAAATGATGAGTAGGATAATGTGGTTGACTCTGAAAAGGGATAAGTTGGAGGCCCTGAAGAGCATAAGTCTGAAACATCATTTTGGGCAAGAGACACTACAAAAGCAGTAAAAGAAATTTTGGAAAGAGATAAATAGATTGCAGAAGATCAAGACATAATACAAGGACCAACCAATTTTGATACTTTATCACCAGTGTAGAAGATAAAGTTGGCCTCTATTGCACAAGCTAAGGCCAGAGAAGAAATCTTAAAGTCTCATATTGAAGATAGCGAGTTGCTTGGCCTTGCATCTAGGATTTTGGAGAAAATTATGCCAACATTTCAAAAGGACTCGTCAGCATCTCCCTCCGGTCAGTTGAAGAGTCTGATAAACTCTATAAGATCTCATTTTGAAACCTTAGAGAAGTCAACAGAAGTTAAAGTCAGAAATGAATTTAATGAGAAAATGTTTGTTGAAATAAAGAAAATAATTAGTTATGATGGATCAAGGCTTGATACTAGTGTAAAGAGTATTCAAAATGCCCAATCTGAAGGAGCAAAGATTTATAAATTTTGCTTAAACCGGTCTAAAGTTGTTGAAGATATTGAAAAGAAGATGGACTTAGAGCTCAAATTGTTTAACATTTCTCAGTCATATAGTCCTTTAACTGAGTCTATAACTACCAAAGAATGCCAAGTAGTGAGTTTGCAGAATGAATTAAGTAATTTGGAGAAGGAAAAGGTTAAAGTTTTGGGCAGATTGGATGAGCTTCGGGGACTGATATCCCCCAAATTAGAAACTATGTATGATCTATTGGCAGAATCCCAAGCTGTTGCTGCAACTAGTGATCCTATTGACCTTCAAAAGGCAGAATCACAAGCATTTTTGTTCAATGGGCATATATCCATTTTGGGCAGCATATAGAAGAACTGGGATAGTGAATTTTTCATGGATATCTTTTGCTGATGAACAAGGCTTAAGGATTGTATGTTCATATGTGGAAGTATATACTTAGAGTTCTAACCCATGTACATAAAATTTTTGCATGAATTTTGATATGTAGATCCCAGCCTTTGCCATTGATGTCAAACGGGAGAGGAAAAGCAGTGAAAAATGAATAATTAATCTAAGGGGGAGCATTGGAAATCACAAGTGTATATAGTAAAGGGAGAGTTGTTCTAACACTTAGTCATTTTTCACTAAGTGCTGCCATCAATGCCAAAGAGGGAGATTGTTGGCAAGAGACACTGCTAGGCATGCCAAGTATTGTCATTGATGGCAACTAAATCTATCTTTTGCATCTGCATTATATCAATTGATCGTACTAGAAGTCAGATTGCAAAATAGTCTAAGTCCAGATTGACAGGAACAGAGCATATGACAGGGTTCAGCATTTTGGTCCGCATTTCTCCACAAGTAACCATATTGTGCTATGGATCTGAGAGTATGTTAAGGGATGTCAGGGCTACTTAAATCTAGATTTTTAGCCTTCGGTGATGAAGGGATTGAAAGATACAACCATCTGAGTATCGAGTTCTAGTTAAACAGTTCAGTCCAGTGAAGAACAGGTCGACTTGGTATTTGATCATTGTGCGGATTAGGAAAAGTTGTTGGTTAAGTAATTTGTGAGATCTAGTGGTATTGGCTGACATGTGAGGTGACATGGATACAGAGGTTTTAGTCTGCATTGGTGTTTGTGCATGGATTCAGCCAATAGAATAGTGTTCTTAAAAAGTCTAAGTTTTTCTTAAGGCTGACTGCAATTGATGCAATTTCATGTAGCGGATATATACAATCAATGAGTTTGAGCATTTTGGTGTGTGGATGAGTGAATATGATGGAATAAGTGTGAAGTATAGCAGAATCAAGTGCGAAGTGAAGAGATCTAAGCTTCAGATCATGGCAGAGCAGTGAAGCAGGGCAGAGAGAGATGAAGTGTGCAAAGTCAGAGTACTGAGCTCAACTAGAACTATAATCTTGCATTGTTAGATGCTATTCCTCAGTTCAAACATTCCAGTGAACTTTTGTAATTGATCTGTAGGCAGTGAGCCTCTTTGAGCAGTGAGCTCTGGGCAGTGTACCCGAAGGCATGTGCCTTCCCCATTTGTAATACTTTTAACAGAGTATAAATTCTTGTGGGTTAACCCCCACCGTGGTTTTTCCCTTAACTGGGTTTCCACGTAAAAATCTTAGTGTTTTGTGTGTTGATTATGTTTCTGCTCATGTGTTGTTGATTTATGCTTTCATGGTTACATCATTAGTTTGTTGATAAATTATTAAGAAGATCAAATATAGAAAAAGATAAAGTTTTGAGACAACTGATTCACCCCCCTCTCAGTTGTCTACCCTAATTGCAACAAACATTGCATGTAGAAAGTAAAACATCTTCACCTGCATTCGAGAACTTATTAGTAGCAGAATCCCACTGTTTATTTGGGTTTCTACATTACTTTTTCACATGCCCTCTTTTTCTGCAATTCCAACACTTAACTCTGTTCTTCTTTCTAGGAGTCTTAGAATAGCCCTTAGACTTGTCTTTAGACCCCTTCTGATCTCCTTTCGATCCTCCTTCCTTAGACCTTCCCTTGACACTTAGAGCATCCCCTGAACTATCTAAACTTTTCTTTCTCAATTCCTGTGACAACGGAACTAAAACAAGAGCATCCAACTTCAGATCTGTGAGGTTAGTAGTGATAGCCAAAATAACATTCTCGCATGACTAAGGTAAAGAATAGAGAAGAAATATACATTTATCTTCCTTATCCACATCAACATCTATAGATGCTAGTTGATTCAATAACAAATTAAATGAATTCAAATGCTCTGCAACTGAGTCACCCTCTTTCATTTTCATGGAAAATAATTTACACTTTAAATAAAGCTTATTTAACATAATCTTGGCTTGGTAGATCTCACCCAAACTCTTCCAAAGTTTGTAAGCAGTCTCTTCTCTCGAGACATTCAACAGGATGGAATCTGCAAGACACAGATGGATGGTTCCTAGTGCCCTCTTATCCAACTTTCCCATTCTTTCACACTCACATCATCAGGCTTCTTCTCTTTCATAACAGCCAACCACTAGTTTCTTTCCTCATGAAAATCCTCCATCTTCAACTTCCACAATTCATACCCCATACCATTGAACTTCTCAATGTCCAAACGAGAGGTTGAAGAAACGGATTGAGCCACAAATACTACACGAGATCTGTAAAATAGAACAACCAAATCACCCACTATAGCTAAACAACCTTCACACTACCACCCAAGAATCAAAATTGGCCAGGCTATGATACCAAATGTTAGAAATGAAGGCAACAACTACCCAAATGGAAATCTAATTACACTGTGTTTATGATCTTAAAGTAGTGTAATATTAACAGATATCGCATACGGAAATGAAATTACAACACAGGAACAAACACCATAGAAGAATAAATCATATTAACACCAGATATAACATAGAGAAAACTCTTTCAAATAAAAAACTCCACCAAGAAAAGAGGCTCAAGTTGTATTATCTTCAAAATCTGAAATACATAATACATGCACTTCCTCTATCTCTCCAGCCTTTAATTTGGCAGAACTTTTGTACAAAAATATGTCATTATGCAACATTTACAAGGCACTATACTTATAGAAGTATTTTACTCCCAAAACTAGGCGTCCACTTTTTCTCACCTTGGATACTCCAACATGCAACATTAAATGACCTCTTACAAGCTCATGACACTTGTCAATAGTCAACCATACAAACGTGGGCACCCATGGACAAGAATAGTCACTTACAAGGTAATAAGTGTTGTCATAACTGTCATAGATTTCGTCATAACACCCCCCAAATAGCATCCTTGTAATATGGGTGCCTAGAGCCAAGAATAGCATCTTACAACTCATAAATATCCATCATAAGTTGTCATATTATCATAGAATCTTATGACAACTCATAGTTGTCATAGATTTTCTTACAACCACTTACCAACTTTATGATGTGTCTCGTACATGCCAAAAATAGTTGATTCATCCAAGGTGGTTCCTACTCTCAATTACTCTTGATATTTACAATTACCATCCATAAATGTTACTCCATAACTATCGTCGGTAACTCCAGAACTTACCGATGTAGTAATTTTGTAATTACTATCCCCGGTAATTAATTTTTACCATTGCCAGTGAAACTTATACATCCCTTATGGGTAATTTACAAATAATAATAGGAATAATAATTACAAAGATTTACAAGGTTAAGGGCACCTAAATCCCAACATGGAAAACTTTATTCTCTAAGATTCTACCTAGGCCATGGCTTTTTACTTCTGCTCCTCCTTTGGTGCCTTGTTTTCCTCTAGTGAGAGGACTTCCTCTTCGTGTTCCCATATTTATTTGACTGTTCCTTTCTCTTAGAGAGATCTTGGTGTATTTTAAATGCTTCCTCTTATGGTCTCAGGGAGGGATTCCTCTGCCAAAATCTTCTTGTATTCTTTCTTTTGTTTCATTCCTTATTCTTGAAGTTTGTGATCCTCTTTAAATTGGAATCCTTCCTATCAAAATGATTCCTTGGAGTGATGTTGATCCTGTAGTTTCTCTTCTCTTTCCTGTCATACTAGCTTCTAGTTCTGAGGTTTTTCCCCATGTTTCCTTCATTCCCATACCAACGTCTTATTCTAGGGTATTGCTCATCATTTCCTCAATCCCAGTTTTCTTCATTCAGGTGACTGGTTTTGGTATTTTTCTCCTTGATCCTTCTATTCCAGAGGCATCTGGTTCTTGCTACACGTGCAACAACTCTCATGGTTCTTGCATCCATAATATTCTTTAGATTTAATATTCACCACCCTAACTTAGACCTACACCTAGTGCATATTTTTACCAATGGTCTGGAATAAGGTTTTACAATTTTTTACTAAATTATTCTAGTATTGAACTGCATTTGAATTGGGAGACAGTGCTCTGTGTATCCTTCTCAAACTCCTGATTCCATCTAGATAATCCTTATCTTGAAGCAGATCAGTGTTAAGTTTGAATACATATATTTTCTTATTTTGATGCATGCATTGTGATCCTTTATCAGTATACTTGCTTCAATGGGGTGATGGTCAGACAATGTGGAGGGGATCACTTTCACAAAATTGGCTTCTTTTATTCTCTAAAAGTAGAAAAAATATCATTAACATAAAATATATCTAATCTGTTGTATATTCTTTTGTTTTCTTTCTGACTGTTACACCAAGTGTACCAAATACTTCTACTTTCCTTCTTTTTTCCTTCTAGTGGGTCACACAAGTTTAACATCTTTTTCAATCTATTCCAAAAAAACTTTTCATTCTCTTTCCACTCCCAAGGATTGCCCCCATTTTTGTCTTCTTTTTTTTCCACCAAATTGAAATTTGCCCTATGATCCAGGGAATTTTTGGCAATTCTGTAGCCAACCATTTCCAAACCTCAATTATATATTTATATTCATTTTGTGCATATATAGAACATATACCAAATTTGGATATTATCTTTTACAATTATAATCCATAAGCATATGTTGCATGGAGAAATTTCATTCTGGACTATGTAATTTGCCCACGTTTTTATTAACCAGGATTGCATTTCCCCCTTTACCTTTGTCATGTTTGGAGAAAAAACATGTAGCCTCTCTCCAAATGAATTTCAAGCTATTTTCCAGTTGAAAACCAACTGCTTTTACCTCTTGTAATAACAAACAATCCATATTCTTATTTTTATTGCAAAAATCTCTACTAATGTATTTTGTGTCTTGGGATTCTAGTCCCTTTATACTCCAACTAAAACAATTCACTTTCATCTTGATTGTGAGGCATCAGGCTTCAAATTTTTATAGTCTATCAAAACATTGGGCATCTTCTCACCTTTTCCTTTCTTACCAAGTTTAAGGGAGCTATCAATCCTATTAATTTGTTTCTTTTTTTTGTTTTCTTCTTCTTTAATTTGTTTATTTTCTTCTACAATATCAACCAATGCCAACTTATCATTAGCTAGAACCAAACTTCTTGCATACTTTCTCTTATCCTCATCATAATCTTTTGGCATTTCCACCACTAACCCCTCAGGGTCTATTATATCAATCCTATTAAGAGCTTTTTTATTGTTTGATGCATGTTCCTTTCTTTTGGCTTTTATTTGTTCTTTCAATTTGTCAAGTACCAATTCTTGAGCATTTTTTGTATCTTGTTGGTTTAAAAACCTCTATAGGTTTAATCATTTTACAAACTACTATCAATTCTTCTTTAATAGGAACTACTTCAAGAGCATTTTTCTTTTCCTTATTATTTTTATCCCTTTCAGTTTCAATAACATAGGGCTCCTCAATGTTCTTCTCCCTGTAAAAGGCCTCATTTAGAGACTCTTCACAACTAGGAGAACCAGACTCAGTTGTTTCCAAATTTTGACACTATCAATGATCTCATTGACCTTGATGTTTTTATCTGTATCTTCATTTTCCATAATTTTTAGTTCATCTAGACTTTTTTCTAATATATTCACAGTATTTTCAAATGCTTCATTGTTACAGATTTCTACAGTATTAATCTCATCACATTCTTTGAGATCATCACCTATGTTTTTCATTTTCTCATTCTCATTTATAGTGTTGTTTTTTGAGTCTTCCTAGGTTTCCCCTGTGCTCCTTATTTGTTCTTCACTAACATTTTTCTTATTAACAACTTCATTTGCACCTTCTTTCCCCTCATTATTTGCATTTCTTTTATTAATGATTGGACAATCTTTTTTGATGTCCCTGTGCTCCTTATTTGTTCTTCACTAACATTTTTCTTATTAACAACTTCATTTGCACCTTCTTTCCCCTCATTATTTGCATTTCTTTTATTAATGATTGGACAATCTTTTTTGATGTCCCTCTTCTTTCCATAAAAAACATGAATTAAGCCTCCCAACCCCATCAAATCACATTTGTACACCTTCTCCTCTATTTTAATTTAAATGGTTTCTAGGATTGTATCCTGGTGTTTAAGGACATCAAAACCCTCGCATCCATATGTGGCAGGGTGCTCCTTGTCTCCTCAATCTTGAGAATATTCTCTAATGGTTTCAGCATTTGAGTCAAAAATACCCATACTTGCTTAGGGACTCTATTTTATCATCCATCTCGGGGTGGAACAAAATAAAATCTCCTTCTGTGATGCGTCGAGTGCCCAAGGTATAGCTTTAAACATTGTTTACCCTATGTTACAATACCCATTGTCTAACAGTCTTTTTGGCATATTATGGCTTCCTAGAAAGACCACAAATAATCCTCAATGTATCATTTGGCAGGGTGAAATGTGAATACCTAGGTTTTTTTTCCCAAAATGTTGACAACCAATTATCAAAAAAAAATCTAGATGGCAATCTATCCACATTGAGACAGACAAAGAAAACTGTTATATTTCTTAGCCTACTTTCTTCAAATTTAACCGCTTTTTAACATTTCATCATTCAAACTAATACAGAGAGTGTTGGGCGAAAGTGGAATGTTACCTTCTTTTTCTTCTCCTCCTCCCTCCTCCTCTCCTCCACCGTCAGCAACTCCACCGTGGCCTCTGACTACATCTTGAATCTCGAAGCTTGAATTTTTTTGGTAGAGCTTCGACATATTTCGATTATAATGCTTCCCTGTAACTTCTTTTTTCATCACCCTTCTCTTCATTATTGCTAGCCATAAACCCTCACGGCCGAGTAATCAATGCATCGGTCGGAGGTATCCCAAATTCCCACTTGTGGGGTATGCACATACAACTTGGTCAGTTACTGCAATTAATGCCCCTCCACCCAGGACTGGGAAATATTTGAATTCAAAACGCAAAGACACACAAATATAATCAAGAAAATTACGCATACCACAATAAGGGCTTTCAATATATTAGTTCCAACAATCACAAAAACATCTCCACAAATATACACAAAGACGACCAATTGTTCACAAAGAAATCACTACCAAGAAAGAAGAGGATTCTACCTAGTTGATCATGGAGGGTTTAATTTATAACCCTCAATCAACCTTAAAGCCTCTTCTCAAAAACTTCCAACGTATATTATTTATTGTGTTTTCCTTTTTGCAAGTCTTGGATCATCTTCATCATATTTTGCATGTCTTGTGCCAAGTTGTTGGGATTGGGCAATGTGTGAGTTGTGTTTAGAGGGTGTGGTTTTTTTGGAAAAGAGGTGATTATGGTTGGGAAGTGATAGGTTGGGTATATTGATATACCATGGGATTTGAAGTTTGGAGAATATATAGATTAATGGGTTGGATGGATATGGGATTTTTAAGATTGATTAGTGGGACATATGTGGAGATTTGAGGATTGATGGTGGGGATGGATGTGGAAATTTGAGGATTGATGGGCAGAATGAACATTGTCATGTGAGGATTTGGAATGGAAACTTTAGGTTGGAAAATGTGTTGGGATATGTAGGCTAATTTGTTGGGGTCAAGTTGTGGTATATTGGAATGGGTACTAGGTTGGCTTGTGCTTGTTAGAATTTTGATGTGTAGATACAATGATGGGTGGTTTTTGTGAGGTGGGGATGTTTGTTGGTTGTGAACTTGATGATGGATTTTGGATATTAGGTGTTTGAGGTGAGCAAGATCCCCCTTGGATTTTTTCTATGGAAGTTGAAGGATATTGCTCCTTGATTTGAGAAGTGTCAAAATCTCGAGGTAATTTGGCACCATGTTTCGATAATAATAGGAAATAATGATCGGGGTCTAAAATGAGAAGACAATTTACGAGATTTATGGCCTCCGGATCTTGGGCAAATTCTTGCATTTTGGGTGACAATTCAGGATGGTGTTGAACATTTCCTCTAGGACAAGCACACTTGGAGAAGGGGGTGGATGCACACCATCCCTATGGGTACTTGGAATGGAAAGCTCAGGTGGCATTCCATACTTGACATGATTTGAATCCATGATTTTCTTGGCTTGAGACCTTGTGATGGGCATGCAAAGATAAGACCTAGATTGATTGTCTGAAATTTGGGGGTGATTGTTTTATGGGGATGATATGATGTTTATGTTTGAACAATAAGTATAGATATGTTTTAATGGTTCGGATTTGGAAATGTGGTGATTCGGGTTTAGAGTTTGATAATGATGATGTAGACTTAGGATATGGTCTTTTGGACTTTAGATGAAGATTTGAAATAGGATAGTGATTCTTGAAAGACGATTGATGATACTTGGATTAAAATCCAAAAATTGGTTCAAGTAAATCTAGATCTTCGTGTTTGAAGGATGACGAGGATTTTATCCTTTATTACTTAGGATAGACAAGTTCCGAAGCAACAATGGGATAAGGATTACCCTTTCTTACTTGGGGTAGACAAGTTCGCAAGCAAAATAGGATAGGATATGAACTACACTAACTTAGGAGTAGCCAAATATCCTAAGCTAGTTTATCCAAACTTGATAAAGGCTAACTTAACACACTACTTGAGATAGGCAAGTTCTCAAGCAAAATGTAAGTTAGGGATGATGGATAAAAGATCTAGATTTGACTCTAAACAATTTTGATTTTGGATCAAGGATGGATTGGATAAGGATTCATAGGATGATTATGGATAGACGGAGATCAAATTCTTGATGATAAACACAAATCCAAGTCCAAAATTAGAAAATTGATTATGGTTGGGAAGATGAAATTTGATTATGGTGAAATGGATGAAAAGAGGAAAATGGTTGAAATGATATGGAAATGGAACAAGGTTTTGATGCTAAAATGAATATGGCTTTGATATGAGGATGTGTGATAGGTGATACTAGGTTTGTCTATAGTTGACTAAGCTAAGATCTTGGTCCAAATGGTCTGATTTTTGGTATTGCAGAGTCTGATTGTTTTTTTTAGGTTATCAACAATAAAAGCACTGAGATATAGGTCAAAAATGCTAAGACACAGTTGAAAGCACTAAAATATAGTCGAAAGAGCTTGGTTACATTCAAAGGCACTAATGCATAGTAAAAAGTGCTAAGGCACAAGCAAAAGTGTGGGGATATAGTCGAAAGCGCTAAGTTAAAGTCAAAACTATCAAGATACAGTCAGAAGCACTAATCTACAGGTTTGATGATGTTGAAATATTTTGGAAAGAGATTTTGAACACACAATAAGACACAATGGATGACTTGAATTTTCAGGGTAATAAGGTTGAACTACTTATACTAGTTTTACACATGGAGACATGCCAAACACATGAGCACATTCCATAAATTATTCAATTAGGATTACCAAATCTTGTGGACTCACAATGGCAACATTGTTACATTTGTTCCATTAATACTATCTACCACATGATAGATAGATAGGGATAGCCACATACACGATAAATCCCTTATCTTGGAGTACCAAAGGATTCACTAAGATTAGCTCTATCTCAACACATGGAGGTACATGTGAGCACTTCTCCTCCCCAGTAGCGATGCACCACAAGATATGATAGTTGAAAGGTCTTATCTAGGATTTTACAAGTTCTTTAAGGATGCCCCTATATACACAAGGTACATGGGTTCCAATCCATGAACACTAGTTCATCTACAAGTGTGGGACCAGAGAAAAGGCTCAGACGATCCCTTCACCTTGTGTCTTGAATTACCAGGGACCCCAAGGCTACGTTGGACATGACAATGACTAGATTGAGGTACAAATTTTGTTCTCCCCTTTGATATACCATGCTAGAACACGTGGTTGAGGATGTCCCTTGGGCTGATAAAATCCCAAAGAAGGCCTCCTAATGGGAAAGGTTAATTGTAGGTGTTTTTGATCTCTAAGATCCCACGAAGCGTAAGGAAAGAGCATACACACTAACACACCTTAGGTTCTAATCTAAACACAAAAGAAAAATGTAAGACTTTTGATCTCCAAGATCGTACTAGGTGCAAGGAGAGAGAATGTGTCTATACACTTCCACAAGCATGACAAACAAAGTTCATTAACCCTCTAGCTAACTTTAGTGCCTAGATTAGTGGAAAATAATTGCTCTTGGACAAATGAAGCTACAAAACAAATATGTTAGTAGTTTCACTTTTGATCTTTGACTAGCGAAAAGGCAAGCTACACCACTTAGTTAATCCCAAAATCAAACAAGAGCTAGCTAAAAACAACAAAACCTAAGATCACAAAATGCTTAAAATTGAAGGCGCCAATGTATAGGTCAAAATCACTGAGATATAGTCAAAACTACTATGATATAGCAGAAGCATAGAGTTACCGAGCAAAAGCACTGAAACATAATCAAAAGTGCTAAAACACAAAGAAAATATTATACCAAAGTGAAAACATCAATTTGTAGATGAAAGCACTGATCTGTGAGTGAAAGAATGACTTTATAGATGAAAGCACTAAACCAGGATTTGAGCAATAAAATCTGCCAAAAAAGGTTAAAACCCATCAAAGTAGAGGATTAAAAACATAGAAAAGAAAGGCAGACTTCAACAAACAAACCTAGAATGACCTTAATCTACAGAAAACTAGAGATCATTAGATAAAAACCCTAAAATGTAAAATTGCGGGGTTAGTGAAAAATGCTAAACTGAGCTGAGATCCCAAAACCTACAAAAAGACAGATTAGTTTCGTACAAACAAAGAGTCAATGAATCATAGAAAACCACATAGCAAAAAATAACCTAGAAAATGTCAGTCTGCAAAAAACCAAAACAGAAAGTGAGATGAGAAGGTCGCATCTACAAAGGCACTAAAGTATAGAGAAAAAGCACTGAGATATGATCAAATGTGCTAAACCATAAGTAGAAGTGTTGAGTTTCATGATGCTAAGTCACTAGTGGAAGAACTAAGTTGTAGTCGAAAGTGTCGAACCACAGTTGTAAGCATTGTTCTTGAAACTTGGCCAAGAAATACATGGAACTTCTCCAAAAACTAGTTACTAATAGGGACGTGGGTCCCATCGAGCATGTCAAAATGAAGTCAAGAAAAAAATCTGAAGTAAATAACATAATAGCTTCACCTCAAACTATTCTTTCTCTTTGGATAGAGCGGAATGGAGTGCACCCTAGCTCCTCTAGCTATGCTCTTGATAAGATACTATGTTGATTTCTCAATCAACCAATATAATCTTGGTATAATGGAGATATTATGATAGAAAAATAGCAACATAAGCTTGATAGAAAAAGATGTGATGTGATCAGGGACAATTTTAGTGGTGATTTGTCGCTAAATGGTGATTTTCTGACTTTTAGGGGGTTGAAAATGGTGAATATTATTGGCTTTGGTAGTATATGGTTTCCCCCAAATTTGATTGTATTTTTAGGCCTGTAGCTTCATATCACTCGTGAATTGATATTTTAAAATCTTAAAATAACATTAGATTGCCATACAATTTATTGCATTTTGGTCCTGATCACTGACATATTATAGAGGCAACTTTTAATTAGGTTTCAATTATCAGATTTTTTACATAAATTATGGGCATAAGGTGGTGTGATTGCTAATGAAATTGTAGGGAATTAGGGAAAAGGGGGTATAATCACCAGTAAAATTATAATCAAGGGCAAACGGTGGTACAATCGCCAATGATATTATAGTGAATTTTGGGAAAACATGTAATATCACCATGCAATGATAGGTATATTTGGGAAAACATTTATTATAGCCATTGAGTTATAGGTGGTTCTTATAAAGTGTGGCCCATCACCTTGGAATTATAGGTCTTTTAGGGTTAATGTGTTTAATCACCCATTGCAAAATATAGTATGACTATGTATTATGGAGTGGTATTTATGCAAAACAATACTCCATTCACTCTTTCAGCATTTGATTTTGGATTCATACATTGTGAATTTGCAATTTCTAGTCCTCTAGAGTGGCATTTGATCAATCCGTTGTGAGCTACTAAAAAGTTGGGGAATAGACAGGTTGAAACTCGACTTCATTCTTCCATTCTAGGTGAGTAACAAAAAATGTATTTTTTAATTTGCATCATATTTTGTATTGTATATTGTATGGTTAATCTCTATAATAGTAGTTCTACTTCTCATGTGCACCTATAGTCCTGCATATTTGTCATGTGTTGATATTGATTTAAATATTTTTTTTTACAATTAGTTTTATATTTCTTTTTTACATAAACTATATCAATGGTCCCCACTGTATTTCCTTCCAAATAAATATATGTTGATGGTTTTGTCTCTATGTCCCCTACCTCCTTTCCACATAATGGTGAAAAGGACATATTTTAGTTAACCCGCACCATCGAATCAAACCAAATCAACAGTTTGCGGGGCTGCAGAGAGAAAATAAATATACAAAGATAAGGAGGCACCGCTATTGGTCGAAAACATGTCCACTATCACTTGGGGCAGTAGTTATTTTATTCTAAATGTCCACAGACTTTAATACACTATTGGTTCCACATGTATAAATTTATTAAAAGCCTATAATACTAAACCCACATGTTTTACTTATCCCAGGTCATTTGATCAAACTGCATCAATGGTTGTCGAGGCTCAAAGGTTGAAATGTAGGTTATCCAAGCAGGAGACAACACCATTGGCTAGAAAAGGTGATGTGGCAGTCCTCGGTCCCATAGTATTAGGTGTATAGGTTGTACCTATAGGTGTATGAGTCTTAGCTACCAAGACCATCTTGTATAAATTTATTAACTTCTCGTAGTATTAAACATACATCTTTTTTTTGTCCTGGGATATCAAATCAAATTGTATCAATGCCTTGTGGGGATCAAATGTGGAAACGAAGATTATACAAGCTGTAGACAGTGCCATTGACTAGATGTCACACCCCAAATTTTGACTATGTTTTACTTCTTACTTGCATGTAATTAGTAGTTAATTATGCATGAATTAATGATTTGACGTTATGTGAAAATGTCAAGATAAATCAATGATATCATGAGTTGATGTTTATATGGTTAGAATTTAGACATGTGATTATAAGATGTCATGATTATTTATTCATAATGTTTATGGATTGACTAACGATGAACTAATCCTAGTTTGGTGATTACAAGTTGTAACTAGGAAACAGGTTTTCAACCCTCCGAGAAAGAGAGAGAGAACATCATCAGAGAGAAGAGAATAGATGTATGGATAGTAGAACAGATTGGTTGCCATTTAAGTCTCATTCCTTAATAGTTTAGTGAACCTTCATCAAGTTTGGTAAGTTATGTTTGACCAATTGGTCTGAGTTGGTTTTGACTCGACAAATCATCGATTTATCAACTAGATACATTAAACTTAGGTTTTGTCAAAAACTAAGTCAGGATAGTTTATGACCATCGACAAGGAAAAGGTTGATAGTAGTTAAACTATTTTATTGGTAATTCCCGATTGGAATTCTATTATGTTATTTTTATTTATTTTGACGTTAAACAATTTTGAGAGGGGGAGAATACCTTGACCCCATTCTCATATCTTATTATGTGTTAGAGACAATGTAAGTATACATTGTATACATCAATATTACGTTGTTAAATATCTATTTTCTATGAACTATTAGTCTAAACTATTGTTTGTAGCCTTTGAGCGTTTTTATGAATGTGGTATAGTTGCAATTTAATGCAAACCACTATATTTTAGTTATGGGGACTCGACTCCTTCCTCCACATCAGTTATGGAGGTAAGGAGGAGTTATTCAAACTATGGAAGAGTGGTCTTTAATGACCAGTAACTTCTTTTCTATATGCATTCCATCGTAAGGAATGTTTATAGCGGAGAAGCAAGAATAACTCCATGGGTATGGAGTTAAGTTAAGCCTTTAAAAGGCTATATTAACAAGTTTAATAGGCAGTGTTGGGGGGTCTATATTTTGTGCGACTCCAAGTGCATAAAGAAATAAAAGACTACAAAAATAGAGAGAACTCTATTATGTTCATGAACAGTGAGCTCTGATGTTATAAAGATTGGGCAATGAAAGACTTTGTGCACTGAGAGCTTCGTTAGCACCCAAAGCTTCATGGGAAACTTTTGACACTAGAAGGTAAGGTTATCTATTATACGCTAAGATTTTCATTACTTAAACTACATTATTTTCCATTCTGTATGAATATACAGAGATGTAATAAAACCATTAACACTAGAAGATGTATGTGATATTAGAATGTGAATTTCTCATAAGAGAGACAGTTAATATCTTTGCATAGTAGTTTAAACCACCATAGATAAACAATGGAAAGTTTTAGTATTCAATGGAAGTAGCAAGAGACTAACGTAGGCCATGATGGTGATTGTTACTGTTGATACTGTGTAAATGTTGACAGCTAGTATTAAAATTGGCACTATTGTGTATTGCCTCGGACTGTGTATCTAATGACCTTTATTATGTTAACTCTAAAGCTTGTAATCCGTCTAGGAAAGCTAAGAACGAACATCAGTCTTACTGTGAACCCTCAGTAGTATTTTGTATAGAGAAGTTGAGCAAGCTATGAATGGTGTAAATCCATTAGATCACATGCAGTGCTATTAGGTAGTAGTTTCAATGGTGATTTTAGATTGAGGCATGCAAAACATTGCTTAAGCAAGGCCTCACTGTTCTTTCAGCAAGTTGTCCTTATAACGTAGATATTAGAGTGAACAAGTTTCACCACTTCATTAATATCATCGAATACATAGAGTCTATATATGATAAACCTTGTTTCTTTGATAGACCTAAGATCACAGAATAGTGATATAACTAGATAAGCTATATATAAGTGCAGAGACTGAACCTTTCAAGAACTCTGTAGTCGAGATCGGTAAGTTTAAGATAGAGATAGATTTGTATCTCACAATGATTTATATGTATAGTTTTATTTTTTTTAATCATAATATTTTGTGATAGATATTCACTTAATTTAGAGTATATAGAAATGATATTGATATCATTAGAAACACCAAAGGATAGTGATTTATTATCACATATATATTCTACAACAATGATAAGTATTATCATTATATTCAAAGGATGTTATACATGAGTTCACAACCTATTCTATAATGAAATTCGGTGGAATTAAGAAGACCAAGAGGTCAAAAATATTGTATTGTTATTATTGTAGACTCAAAACTATTTAGGTTGAAAGATCAAACTTAGTCAAGAGTACTTATGATAATGATAGTATTCATTAAGATCTTATATTCAAATGAGGATAAACCTCAAGTTCTATGTTTATTCGGTATATGAGAAATGAGAATTCAAACAATGCCAAGTGGTCAAGAGTAGACTAGAGGTTATCGTTTCCATCTTATATTATTATAAATTTTGGAAAACAAGAGTACTCGGTATTACAATGTATTGGGTTAGAGAAGTTACAACCCTAGAATCAACCCAGAAGGGTTTAGAAAACTTTAAAAACTCTTAAATCGATTATGACATTGATTTAGTCTATTGTATATAATGGTCGACGGTGAATAGTCAAGAAACCATAGATCAAGATAGTATAATTTAGGAAGAGTCTTAGAAGCACTTATGATAAATTTAATGATTTCTTGATAGAGTCAAAACTTGATATATATTACACAAGGGTGCTTAATCTTTGGGTCATTGAGTAGAATGACAAGAAGCCATAGACCCTAGTAGTGCAAGTATGCAAAAAGGGACTCTCTAAAAGGTTGAAATCACCTAAACCCCTATATTACATTTATCCTAGATTAAGGATTAAATTCTAAGTCAGATTGACTAAGATTTGAGTTTAGTCAAGACAATTCATGTCTAGAGTTACTAGTCAAGTAAGTCAAATTGTATGATGAGGTAGTTTCCAAGTCGAGTTAGAGGTGTGTGAACACACGACTGTGTTTATTGAAAACATCTATTTATAGAGAAATTTTGGTCAAAGTGATGCATTTGTATCTGCATGCATTAGTCAGTTCACTGTGTTTAGATTGCAATGATCATACTTAGCTAGATGATTGTCTAGAGTTGTATGGTCAATTGAGTTACATAGGACACAACACTAGGAATAAGATGGCAACCTGTTGGTTCCTTATGTCTATACTCTTTGTGAAGGGTGGGGCCACTTCTAGATGGAAGATGAGCGGGGGACCATCAGTCTGTGGTCGGAGGAAAAGCACTCGGATGATGCTTTCCCTCTACAGTAGAAGACTCACTGAGACTTGTGAGACAGATACCAAGATTCCAGATGTAGTATGTACTTCATGTTATGACTTATGATTGTCAAACTTATGTAAATTTATTGCCAAGTGCAAATTATTTGTAATTGTAAAGTGAAATGATTTCACTGTGATTTTATCTTTGAATATATTGTATTTCAAGGTTGAAAAATATTCAGAAAATATATGCATTTATTTCTATGTGATTATGCAAATGTTAAAAAAAATTCTCTTAGTTAAAGATGTTCATTTACTTTCTTAGTAAATTTTGTGAGTAATTCCAAGTTGTATGAGTTGGTATGTTACACTAGAAAAGGTGATGTGTCATTTGTCGGGCCCGTAGTATTACAGGTATTGATCATCACTATAGGTGTATAGTTCATACATACAAGTGTATTCTAGAAGCTACAAGTGTATAAGTCTTGGAAAGTCCAACCTGTATAAATTTATTAAGATACCATATATATAAACAGACATCTTTTATTTATTTCAGGCCATCAAATCAAGTTGCATCAATGCCTAGCGGGGCTCAAAGGCTGAAATAAAGATTATGCAAGTGGGAAATAGTGCCACTAGATAGAAAAGGTGATCTGTGTGTTGGCAAGCCCACAGTATTTGGTGTATTTGTCATAGCTATTGGGCCCCACTTATAATGATTTCTTTATACTCGTGGATATCAACTCATATTAATCAACTGAATCCACATGTTTTATTTATTTGAAACTATTGGATCAAACTGTATCAACAACTCATGAGGTTTCAACAAGAAAATAAAGATGGTTAGAGATGTTCAAATGTCACGTCCCGTAGTAATTTCATATTAAATTAAATTTTATTTATTTATATATTTTTAATTTTTTTTATAAACATATGTTCATTATTATTTCATATTATTCATTACTTGATTATTTTTAGGAGCTTGTAGTATTAAAAAAATACTAGCAGTTTTATTTATTCTGCAACGTGCAGTCAAATAGCATCGACAGCTCACGGTCCTACAAGCATAAAACAAATATAGTCAGAGTGGGTGGCCACTCCAATGATAAGAAATGATGACGTGGCAATTGGCTATGTGTGGATTTTTCTTAATTAAATGTAAATGATTAAATTAACACTTTGATTATGTGTGATAGTGATTAAATATTAAAATACATGTGTTGTCTTCTTCTCTTTCTCTATAAGAAGTTTAATTTTCTTCATTTTGTTTAGTAGCAATTAAATTTACATCTTCAAGAACACTACCTTAACACTTTTTTAACAATGTTAGAGCAAGATGGCATCCTCAAATCCAGAAAATCATAGAGTGAGAGGAGCCCCATCAAAGAGAAAGAAGGCAACCATAAAGTCCTATTTTAATCAACAACAATGATATTCTGCAATGGGTGAGGGCCCATCAAGATTAGATAATGAGGAAAATACACTTGAGATTGAGGAATTCTATTAGAATGACCTTGGGGATGAAGAGGCATCAAATGAAAATCCCAAAGGAGGTAGCAGTGATGTGGTCCAATCTAGCAATGAAAGCATGAATAATGTGGTGATGATCACACAGGGGGAAAATGTCCATGATATTGGTGGTGGTGAATCTGAGTCCGAAAGCCTTTTGAACAAATGTAAATCATGTCAGTGGAACATGTCAAGAAATTTTTAGCTTGAATGGGTTTCTAAGTATTTGTTAATTGAACCTGTAAAGAATGAACATGGAGAGGGCATGCCAAAACCATGTCACTATAATATTTGCAGCTAGAAATTAAGGAAAGACAAGATGTTGCAACTGAAACTAGACACTATTGAGAAGCATGTAGGTAAACTTTACGAAAAGGTAAATGTAAATGGAGAGTTGAAGTTGGTGATGTGCTGGAAAATAAAAGATGAATGCACTCATGCTTGGAATGCAGCCAAGTACGAAGAATATATGGAATCACGGGAAGGACTTGTCATTGTTGGAGGTTCCATATCTACTCTATTTGGAAAGGTCATGGAGATGAGTCATTTATCCAAAATTGTACAACTCACAATTATATTCCATATTTTAAACAGAGGTTGGCCATTCATAGACTTTCCAGAATAAAAGAATTTAATGCAATTTATTGCACTTCCCAAATTTCCACTCTCCCATTCGTTTGTCAACAATGGTTGGGAATGGGTTTAGTGTTTGGCTATGGTGGAGAGGTAGGATATATTAGAGAAATTGAGTTACATGACTTTCTTTTCCTTGTCTCTAGACAAGGTGACAACCATTAACAATACTTCTTGAGTGTCTATACACATTTATATTGTAGAAAACAATATTTTCCAGCCTCATCTACTTGCAGTTCATAATATGAAAGAAAATTCTACCTCTGCTAACCTTATGAAAATAGTCAAAAAGAACTTGATCAATATTGGAGGCCTGGATGATTTGGCAATCACAAGGAAATTGGTCCACATATGTGTGGATGGGGCATCAGTCATGCAGGGTCACATAAATGGGCTTATTGTTAATTTGTAGACATCGTGTTCACTGCACATGATCGGCATACACTACATGGCCCACAGAATGAATTTGGATTTTGAAATTGTAAGCCAGTTTCAATTTGTTTCCAAAGTGATGATCTTGTGTGCGAGGTGTATACATATTTTTGTAGAAGTCCAAAAAAAATTTTAGAGTATCAAAGATTTGCTGAAGGACTTACTCTAGGTAACAAGCTACTTAAGGATGTGGATACTAGGTGGATATCGTTACCCGGACCAGCAAATAGATTGTTTGAAGAGTATCGATCATTGTTGGGCCTATTCTATGAAAATCATGCACATCAGGCAAATATGTTGGCACTATTCGTTGATGCCAAGATACCATTAACTCTATCTAGGATTGTTCCCTTGTTGGAAGAAATGAATGTTCTATCAAAGAAGGCACAACAAAGAACAATGTACATTGCATAATACTCAAAGCTGTGGAAAATGGTATGTCTTACTCTGGATTATCTATATATCAATCAATCTGAAGCATTTACGGGTCCAAAGTTTGCAAACTAGAAAATAACGATAGAAATTGAACACTAGATAACTTTTTGGAGTACAATGATGTAGGTGATTTATGTGCATTAGTGTGTGGGTATATGATAGAATTACACTACTTTAGTAAAGTTGGATGGAGCTCTCAGTTCAGACAAAAAAGTGTTACAAGGGAGGATTTTAAAGATATCATGTCTTTTGTAAAGGATACATTACAGGAAATTGTGAAAAGTCTATCTTCTGAGATAAGAGGGTGCTTTCCTCAGCATGAACTTCTTGAATAAATGGCTATAGTTTATCCTCAATATTGGAATGCCAATAGTGTGTCCTATGTTAGTTCACCACGGGATTTTTAGGGCAAGGTGAGGTACTTGGTCAATCATTTTAGTAGAACGATATAATAAATGGAGTATGAATAGAAGGAATAATTGATAAGACAAAGCTAGCAGAACAATTTTCTCAATACGCATCAACAATGATTAAAACAATATAAATTGCTTGACCATCCTTTGGAACATGGATCAATAACCAAGTTATGGAAATAATTAGGTTTGAGTGAAATTCTACGATATTTTATTTCAAAATATTTCAAACTTGCATATTTGTGCCAAACAATGATTCTGGGTTCAATGGAGGATGAAAGAGTTTTCATCACCTTATCATTTTTGAAGTCAAAGTTATGAAACAAACTTGAAAAAAAATTGAAGAATTGTTTGAGGCTCTATACAGCCAGGTACAATGTTCAAACATATACGTTTGACAAATCTATTGTAAATTGGAAGTCAAGTTGTGAATGAAGAGGTGTGACAAATATTTTGTCTCAGTCAGAAGGGGACCAGCTAGAGAATTCAAATAGGGTTTCAGAGGAGCCGATTGAACCACAAGACAAAGAACAAGAAGATGGTTCCCAACCAATGTCAAACACAAGAAACCTAGATTTTTGGAAAATTTATGAACTTGATTAATAAACTTTGTTACGGATAATTTCTCTAAAATTTAGAATCTGTATTTTCTTTTTATAATTGTCAACTCAGTCTTCCTTTGAAAATATAGTCAATATAATCAATTAGCATGAACATTATTATAATTTATATTTGTGCATGTCTTCATTTCTTTTTATCTTTTTGATAACATGTGTAAACACTGATAATTATATTAAAAAGTCCTTGAAGTAACAAAATTAAATGATATCATTAGATTACAATGAAATATCTCCAAGCTAGAGTGTAACCAAAGTATAAAAAACACAAAGATATTACAATGAACAACACTAATATCTGAAAACCAAAAAAATATATACGATATATTCAATATTTAACTCATACTGAAACACTAAAGGTCCATTTAGGAGGCTCTAAAAACGTTAGATGCACACAATGAATGAAGCTTACACTACAAACATTAGTCGTGATGATGGATTATCCTAACTCCTCTCAAAAATTGGAAGAAGGTGGTGGAGAATTATGATGAGTTTATAAGAACAGATCACACATAATGCAATATTAAATGAGGCGGTACATTTAATCTTCAACAATCAACACGTGTATGATGTGAAATTGGAAGTTACAAGAAAAATTCATAAAAGCTTGTGCAACTCTTTAAATTTCGGGGAAAGTACCATGTACCTATGACCCATCCTATCAAGTTACTAAGTTAGTCTGACAATTGTGAGTTGCCCAATCCCAACATAGACACCTTACACGTGTTGCTTTTTCTTATTTTTATTTATGACTTGTCTGATAACAAATAATAATAGCAGGCATGGTGTGGAACCACACTGAGCAGTAGCGTTCCAAAGGACAAGGTGCCAAGGGCTAGAGATTTGAACACAATGGTTGGTGGACATAATCGAAGAGAGACACGAGGTGTTGACCAGTTGAAGGAAAATCTAGATATTTATCACATTTTAAGGTGGTAGGTTGGATTAAATTTTTTAAACAATTCAGGGATTTGACAACCAAGTTGCCCTTGATTTCAGCATGGGATGTCAGGAGGATAAAATCATATTCTAGTTGCATTTAGTATTCTCATGGCTTGAAAATACTAACCCAAAACTTGATGACAACCAAAATAACATAAATCTTAATGAACAAAAGGGTTGCTTAATCTATTAAATTTTATGAATACTTTCTTATGGAAAAAATGTTAATTTCTCAAATTCAGCCAACCCAACACAGAAGTCTAGAGTATGGATCACAAGTTTGGAAAATTTTATCACACCCTACAAACCATTTTATTGTGGTAGCAAATAACCTTGATTTGAAAACTCCTTATTCAAATCCAATAGTTTATTCCAAATTATTTTGGAGCAACTTGCAAGAAGAAAGATCATCATAATAGTTAATGGATTATTTTTTAGAAGAAAAACTAGAAAAGTCACAGTCCCTTCCATCTCCAACCCAATATAGAAAATGTTATGTATGAAAAATGGGAATGATGAATTTAGTTGTTGTTAAGATAGATTTAATCAAACCCTCTTTTCACACATATCATTCAAGGACATAAACTGAGTTCAGTCACTTCTCTTACTAGAGGACTTAGCTATAGGTTTGGTGTCACTTTGAGATGATAAGGAAAGTTGGAATATATTGATAAATTTGTTAAACCCTAATCTGATTAAGCCTTAAACCCTAATTATATGAAATCGTATACAGATGGACGAAACATGACAAATGATCACACAGGAGGGCACTAAATGCAAATTAGAAACATACCAGGATTTAGATTCCAAAAAGTAGAAACTTCAAGGACATTGGGATGGGCACCCTAGTCCAATAAGTAACTTTTTCTATGGATCTGGAACTATAAGGTGATGAAGTCTACAACCTGCTTCAAAGTTTCTAACAATGGCAATTTGGAGGACACAGGGGCAAGCACCCTTGTCTAGGAGGGAATATTCTTTGCTATTTTCTTTTGATCCTGAATCTTTATCCTCTACTTTGATCTCCTGTAACTCCTCTTTGCAAGATTCCACACATGTAACCTACAATCACAAGAGAGGGGTTGGGGGTTGTGGTGTTTAGGAGCTTGCCTCAGTCAAGCCCTGGAATGGCATTCAAGACTTCTAACACCATTGTTAGATAGAGTGTGTGTCATTGGTGGACAGAGGAAAAAGCAAATGATAAGATAGATTGATTGAAACACAAGATAGCTATCACCTTGGAGGTGAAGCCTTCACAGGGAAATGAAGATCTTTTGAATACCATAAGGAGATGGATTGATGAAGCCCAAATCTACAACAAACAAGTACAAACACAACACAATAATGCTTTGCAACACAATGAAAGCCTTGATTATCTTTAGCTCAATATCACAAGTTCACCTTATCCATCTAGGTTTAAAATGAAGTCCTAAACATGTTTATATATGCATTCCCATTAACATTCATAATTTAAATTGAATAAGCCGACAAAGGGAAACCTTTTAACGGTCATTAACCGACACTTTTAAATTTGGGTCCCGAAAAAATAGGTCTAGACTAGGGCACAAGCACCCAAGTCCAAGGGCCTATTTTTGGTCTAGATTAAGCACTAAGATAGGTCCCTAAGCCCCATTTGTCATGGGTTTCAAGGGGATTTGCTCTGGGACAAGTTTTACACATGCATAATTAATCTAAGGGGACCTAGGAGCTAAACTTAGGAGGTAAAAATCCTAGGGGGACATTTTACGACATAACAGAAAATAATGTGGGTTCATTAGTAATATAAAAAAATATTACCGTCCATAAATGATCTAGTAGATGAAAGTGGGTGGATGATTCAAGTTAAAGAATGGTACATAGATATAGAAATAGAATAAAAGGAACCATAATAAATATAAAGCAATGATAAAGAAAGAAATGGTAGAATCCTAAAACATGTATAAACTTATATTATTTTCAAATACCGAAGGCAAAGAGGGATAAACTTTCAAAGTGGAAACTAATATACACATCAGAAGATAATAATCTTACTTAATAGAAGGTAAGTACTATCCTCTTCAATGCATAGAGGATAGATACATGAGCTGATCTAGAACTACCATTAGAACTTAAGAATATTAAGCTTTAGTGTAAAGAATTGCTAACATGGAAACATTGACCATGCATGTCAAATCATCAAGCTGAGTAAAATTGTTAAGAATAGTGATATTAGGAATTACTGTTTGACTCCACCACATTTTTAGAAGTTAATATTTTAATTGATTTTGCTCTAAAAACTCCTAAGAGTATTTCATACTGTTTGAGCTTGATTTACCTCAATTAAGGGCAAGTTACCTTGAATAATCTTGTACTTGGTGTAAAAACCCTTCATCTAGGCACTTGAGATTGGAGGCAATGTATATTCAAATTTCTCAACCCAAAACAACACTGAATCCTCAATTTTTGAAAATTTGGGCACAACTCCATAAGCCCTTGGAATATGGCATTAGCTAGTCTCCAAACATGGTACCAATAACATGTGTTCAAAGATTGGAAACCTATAAAATTAGTGGGTACTTTGGGAAAAATGAAGACTCAGCTTTAAAGTAGTGAGGATTCACACTTAAAAAAATAGAGTCTTCAAGTAGTATAATACTTTAGATTTTTAGTGATTATTAATTTCTTTTATGTAGTATAATACCCATTACATAGTGAATTTTTCATGATTTCAATATCCTCATAAATATTATTGTGATTGAAATTATCTAAATGTAATTAGTTTGTGATATGAATTGATTAGGATAATGTTCTTAAATACAAGTCACAAACACACAAATTTGTCAAGTGAGTTAATAATTTTCTCAGTAGAAAGAAAGTAGCTAAATAAATTATCTTATTTTTTGTATTAGTTACTAATTTGCCAAATAAATTATCTTGTTTTTAAGTATCAATAATGATTTACTAGAGAAGAAAATGTTTGTTTAGTAATGTGCATAAACTTGTGAACTAATGCACTAGTGTAGATGCTAATGTAATGCTCTTTATATGATTATGCAAGTTGAAATAAGAACTCTTAGATGGATCTTCAATAGATAAAATTAAATTAGAATTTTTCCCTTAAATATAACACCCTAACACACAAGTTAACAATTTTTGCATTTGATTATAATCATAATGGCTGGTGGAGGGAGTTAGCTTGGGCCCAATTTACAACAAAAGAAAGGACACACCTTTACAAAGAACTGAAAGATACAACCAACGCCTTTCATACATAACTTTATTATTATTATTAAGTGCCTCAACACATTTCAAAAATATGGGAAGAGATTCATGCATCTGTTTTGGGCCTAGAAAAGTTGGCCATGGAAAAATAACATTTGGTATTTCGGTGCTCTAGAAAGTCAGAGCTAGAACTTGATGACAACCAAAATTACATCAAACCTAAAAAATAAAAAGAGTTGTTTCATCTACTTACCTTTTATGAAAATACTTTCTCTATGGAAAAAAACCATTTTCTCAAATTTAGCCAACCTGATATAGAAGTTCAAAGTATGGATCACAAGTTTGCAAATTTCATCACATGTTCTATGCCAGAAGTTCAGAGAACATATCACAAGTTGGGAAAATTTCATAACATCCTACAGACCATATTCTTGTGGTAGTGGATAACCTTGATTTTGGAAACTCCTTTAGCAAATCCAGTAGTTTATTTCTGATGATTTTGGAGCAATGTACAGGCAAAAAGATCATCATTACAGTTAATGGATTATTTCTAAGAAGAAAACCTAGAAAAGTCACAGCCCCTTCCGTCTTCGGCCCAATATAGGCATGCACCTTCTTCAAATTTGGCAATGTCGTCCCTACTTCTACCGCTTTCTCTTCTGATATCATCTCCTGCATGTCAAATAATGTGTGTTCATTAATATAAAAAGAAGAATTAAAGAATGTTATTGTCCATCGACAAATGACCCAGTAGATGAACATGACCCAGTAGAAAATAATAGAATAAAGAAAGAATGAGTAAAATCACAGAATATGCATAAACCTAAATTAATTTCAAATACCAAAAGAAAAGAGGGACAAACCTTCAAATATATAAGGATCGGGAGCTAACATATACATCAGAAGATAATAATCTTACTTGGTACTAATAGAAGGTAATGTCATCCTTTGCAATGCATAGAGAATTGATACACACCCTGATCTAGAACTATCATTACAACTCAAGAATATTAAGCTTTAATGTAAAGAATTGCTAACCTGGAAACATTGGCCATGCATTGTCAGTTATTCAAGCTGAGTAAAATTGTTAAGAACAATGATACTTGGAATTATTGGATTGACTCCATCGTAGTTTTGAAGGTTAATATTTTTAACTGATTCTCCTTTGGAAACTCCTTGTAATATTTCATATTGTTCGAGCTTGATTTCAGTCAACTAAGGGCAAGTCACCTTGAATGAGTTTGCAAGAAATAAAAATCCTACATCAAGGCACCTGAGGTTGGAGGCATGTATATTCAAATTTCTCAACCCAAAACAACAATGAAACTCTAATTGTTGAATATTTGGGTAAAACTCCATAAGCCATTAGAATTTGGCATCATCCAGTCCCGCAACATTATATAAAAAACATGTGTTTAGAGATTGGAAACCCCTAAAATTAGTGGGTATTTTGGGAAGAATGAAGAATGTTAGTTTTAAGGCAGTGTGGTTCACACACTCAAAAATAAAGTCTCCAAGCTCTACCATCGTAGAAGTCTTCTCATTTCTATCATATATGCCCAAAGTCATTTGTTCCACCTCTTTTCCAGCTGCAAGGCTAACCCAATTGTTAACAATGACATTCTTAGGGTCATCCAAGGCAATGTGAAGTTGCAAAGTGTGGAGAGAAGCAGACAATTGGAGTAGGGCATTGTTAATTATAAATTTTATCTTTTCATATTTATGTTTTTCAAAATCTTCGGAACATAAATTGAGATGGGTTATATCCTTCCACAAGAGTTAGCATCTCTTCAAGAGCAAGGAAGAGCGTATGACGTCTTTGTAAGAAATCTTTGATAGAATTTGAGTTACAAGAAAACCTTCTAATAACATAGACAGCCTATCTACTACTAATTCCCTGGCCATTGACCTTGTCATTACCATTGTTGATAGAATCTTTCTTCCTTCACCTGCAAACGATCCTTTGGAATTATATGGAAAATACCTTGGTGTGGAATGTAGAGTAAAAGACATAGATTTACAACCTCGGCACAATTACAAAATATTTCCTATTTACTCTATGCATATAAATATTTATTGGCTTTAAAATAAGATTCAAGATTGAATCTATAGTGTTTGTTTAAGGTTAGCATGTAATAGCCACCTCGGTTACTCCTAATTTTTTTACACTTCTAGTACTACTTAATTGACCAAGCCTTTATCTAAATTGATATAGAAGAACCAACTACATTGATTTACCAACCTTTACCAACCACAATCATGGCAACAAATTCATGCCACAACTTTTATAGTCACACTAGAATATGGTAAGATCCCAAGTTAGGGTTATCTCTAGACCCAGACCTAAACCTTGAGGGTTCATTCACAATGGCCTTGCCTACATATCCCTTCATGGGAATCAAAGGCTCCGTAGTTCGTACTTCAACAATAGAGAGGCTACATCCTCTCCTCTGATATGAGATCTCTAATCTCACTTTTAAATCACATCCATTTGTTAATCTTATGCTTCCAATTCAATCCATACACTATAGTATGATAGCAAAAATATTCTAATCAGATGATTGTAGAATACCAATATCAGTGTATGAAGACATAAATACACATGGTGACCAGGTCATATAAACATTACTTGTTCACACATAGGGAATTGCTCATGCATACATTCCTTGTACACAATGTGACTATCTCTCATATGGGTCACGCATACACAGTGTGGCTATCTCAGGGGTACAACCCATTTATATAATGTGAATAACTCATGCATGTGTTACATATACATAATGTCACTAGCTCATGCATACCACATATACATAGAATGAATAACTCATGCATGCATTACACACACATAGAGTGACTATCTCATGCATATGACCCATATACACAAGGAGAATAATTCATGCATGCATCACATACACATAGAGTGACTAGCTCATGCCTACAACACATATACACAGTGTGATTTTTTCACACCTATATCACATATATATAATATGAATAGCTTGTGTAGGCATCACATATACACAGTGTGACTGGAACCTATGCACATCATAGGTACACATAGTGACCAAGTAGCAAAAAGGAATGATTGCAACCATATTGCAAGCATCTACCCCTTTGCCTTCAATTCGTGAGCCCATAAGTCCTTAATATCTATCCCAACTAGATAAAAGAATGTTGGTGTATCCAATGGTACATCGAGGGTTCTATATTACTTCCCAATTTGTAGCCAAATATGATAACATACAAGCATACCATACTACTTGTGGTCATCATTGGCAAGGCTCAAGGGCAACAATACACAACACATAAGGTCCTTAATACAAATGTACACAGTGATTTACTCACAAATACATAGTGACCAACTAGTAATAAGAAGTGGATGAAACCTACAACATTCATCTTCCTATTACCTAGTTCACTAACACATAATCTCATAAATACGCCCTACGAGAAAAAGGAATGTTGGTGCATATCATGCTACACCATGGATCCCAAACTTTTTCCTAATTTATAGCCAATTGTGGAAGAAAAGGAAAAAGAGAAGCAGGTTGATGAAGAAGATGCTCTAGAAAGGATTCCTAAGACCCCCAAGTATGTGTAGATGAATCATTCTAAAGATCAGATCATTGGATATAAGAACAAAGGTGTTTTAACAAGGAGAAATATTGCTATGGCAGATGAACGGGTAAATGTGTGCTTATTGTCTCAAATAGAACCCAAAATAGTGATTGAAGCATGTAAAGATGAGAACTGGATCAAGGCTATGGAAGAAGAGTTGATGCAGATTGAGAAGAATCAGACTTGGGAAGTTGTCCCAAGACCTGCAAACAAAAATGTGATATTAACTAAATGGGTCTTCTAGAACAAATTGAATGAGAATGGAGAAGTAGTCAGAAATAAGGCTAGGCTTGTGTGTAAAGGCCACTCACAAGTGGAAGGAATAGATTATGAGGAAACATTTGCTCTAGTGGCAAGATTGGAGGCCATTAGAATGTTCTTTGCCTTTGCAGCTCATAAAGACTTCAAAGTGTATTAGATGAATGTGAAATCTGCATTCCTAAATGGAGAGTTGGAAGAAGAGGTATACATTGAGAAACCAGAAGGCTTTTAGTTATCGAATGATCCAAATATGGTCTGCAAATTGAAGAAGGCATTGTATGGACTCAAACAAGGTCCTAGAGTTTGGTATGCAAGGTTGGATAGGTACCTGCTGCAACAAGGATTCAAAAAGGGCACTGCAGATAGTAATTTGTACTTCAAAGTTGAAGAAGATCAAATCCAGATTGTGGAAGTGTATGTTGATGATATAATCTGTGGAGGAAATGAAGGTACGTGCAAGAGATTTGCAGAAGAGATGCAGAAAGAATTTGAAATGTCAATGTGTGGGGAAATGAATTTCTTCCTTGAGTTACAAATCAGTCAGTCAAAAAAAGCTATTTTCAAATCACAATCAAAGTATGCTAAGAAAATGTTGAAGAAGTTTGGAATGGATGACTCCAAACCGGTATGCACTCCCATGACTACTGGTTGTAAATTGAGTAAAGATGATGAATCTCCTAAGGTTGATCAGAGCAAGTACAGATCAATGATTGGTGGACTATTATACCTAACTGCTACTAGACCAGATATCATGCATGCAGTCTATCTTGTGGCTAGATTTCAAGTTGATCCTAAAGAGTCACATGTTTCAGCAGTAAAGAGGATATTTAGATATTTGAAAGGCACTCCAGAGTTTGGCCTGTGGTATCCCAAGGACACTGATTTCTCCTTGAGTTCATATACAAATTTAGATTGGGTAGGATGCACAGATGACAAAAGAAGTACAAGTGGTGGTGCTTTCTTTCTTAGAAGCAAACTTGTCTCATGGTTAAGTAAGAAGTAGGACTTGGTGTCATTATCTACTATAGAGGTAGAGTACATTGCAGTAGTATCCTGTTGCACACAAGTGTTGTGGATGAAGCAGACATTGAAGGATATCAAAGTGTCATACGATGAACCTATTCCTATCTTATGTGACAATACAAGTGATATCAACATTTCAATGAATCTGATAATGCATTCAAGGACAAAGCATATTTCAATCCGTTATCACTTCCTAAGAGAGAAGGTTGCAGAGAATGAGGTGAAGTTGGAGTATGTGCCTACCAAGGATCAAGTTGCAAATATCTTTACAAAGGCTCTTCCTAAGGATACTTTTGAGTATCTCTGGTAGAAGTTAAGGGTTGTTGCCTCTCATTCTAACTAGATGCATAAGTGTGTGCATCTGTCCGGGAAGCATTTCAAGATACATTCTTGGTCCCAGATTGATGTTGAAGGCTACCTCTCAGGGGGAGTAGGTAGTGATACTATTGGTTGGTGCAGTCAGATGGAGCATATCTTATGATCCTAAGGGGGAGAGTGCAGATAAGTAAGAGCAATGGAGATAGTGCAGGTACTTGTTAGTGTTGTAGTAGTTGCCCTTTGCCATTGATGTAAAAGAGGGAGACAGTTAGAGTGGTTGAAAAACCAAAGTACAAGAAAGTGTGTGCAGAGTAAGAGTTGCTCCAGTCATGGGGAGTACTATTGATCTACTGATTGATTGCTTTAGGTCCTTATGGTTTTTCAAAGAGTTGGTGTTGCCATCAATGACAAAGGGGGAGATTGTTGGAAACTTGTTGGTGTTTTCATTGATGTCAACTTCTAGAAGATGTTCCACTCAGTTTCCAAGTGCTTTTGAGAAAATTTGAATAAAAAGATGTGTAGTGTGACAGAGGTGTGTTCAGTGTTGTGCTCTGCATTTCCTCATAGTTGAATATATGCTTGTGTAGTTTGGAAGTGATGATCAAATAAGTTTAGAGGTGCTATATCCAAATTTTCAAGTTCTAGATCGTGTGGATGTGGAAGATGTGTTTGACAGAGTGTTTGCTTGCATAGAAAACTGTCTGGGAGAAATGAGATTGCTTTGCATTTCTCCGCATTGAGGTTTCATGTCTTGCAGATCTGGGAGAGTGCTTATATTATTTGTATATACCTTCCTTTGAAGTTTCTAGTGTTGGGGTGCTTCGCAAGTTCATCTCTTGTGTTGGTGATAAGTAGTAGTGTGTCTTGATGTACATAATGAAGACATTCTTTGTTCCTAGTGGTTGCGGCAGTATTGCAAAAGGTTTTGATGGTGTTGAATATTCTAAGAAGGTGTGTGAATGTTTTGGAGTGTCTCTTTCTAGTCCGCATGATGTTTTTGGACTTGGAGAAGAGTGGACATGGTCATTAACTCAGGCTTGGCTAACCTGGCTTACCTGTACCATGTGTGGAGATACCTCATGGATTGTGGATGTGATAAGTAGCTTGGTGATACAAATTTGAGTCCTGGTTAACCCTTGACATGGTCCACTTTCACTTCTGTTAGCACCTAAAACATTAGTCCTCAAAATTCCCTTTTTGCCCCTAAAAATCCAAATGCCCTATGCAAATCTCTTAGCAAATATCATCATTGGATAGAGAATTAAATTCTAAGCAACTTTGTCTTTTGAACCATCTTAAAATTCCTTTAAATAAAGAAGTTATTCTTGGTCAAAGTCTGGTCTTTATATGTTTTGCCTTGGTCAAAAATGGTTTCTCCCTTAGAAAAAATTCATATGTTACCTTTGGTCGGCAAATCATCTTTTTCCCAAACTTCGTAACTTTTCAAGTTCGATGACTTGCCGATTCGTCGACAAGGTACCAGTAGCAGCTAAAGAGAAGTTGCACCAAAAAGAAAAGGAATGGAAGTTTTGGCCAAGAAAAGAAATGGCCTTCTATCAGCAAATCAGTGAAAATATGAACTAGCGAACTAGTAAGGAGTTTCGCAAGTTTGTTGATTCGCTGACAAGGCGACAGCAAAGCAAAGGGCAAGCTTATGGCAAAGCTTCTAAGGGAAAAGGAAAGAAGGCTATCGGCAAGGTTGTTGTAGTTCAAAGTTCGTGAACTTCGTCGACAAAGAAGAAGGAAGCTACCATGGTGTGGAATGAAGAAAAGGCAGGGAAGAAGTTGAAGACAAAGGAAAGGCTTTGTTACCAAACTTGGAGGTTCACGAACCTCCAAGTTCCCTGACTATAGGTGCAGCCAATAAGGAATTCATTGACTAAAGGCAATAAGGGAAAAGACCACAGCGAAAAGGTGGATAGCGACGAAAAAATTGATGGTTCGATGGAGGAAGGATTTGTCGACAAGGGTGAGGATCAAGTAAGTAAAGTTTGGCAAATTGAAGATTTGTTGATAAAAAGCAAATAGCTCCCAAGTTCTGAAAAGATGAAAATCACTGATAAGGGCGAAAATGAAGATAAAAGTGAAAGTGAAGATGGAGCAAAAGATAGTTCAGCAAAATAGATTTTTGCCTATAAAGGGGGTGCCAAAGAAAAGTTTGTGAATGCAAAAAATTGTCAATGAGGCAAATGGTGAAAATGAAGGTGGCAAGCAGAAGGGGAATGTGTTGAAAGTGCAAAAAGAGGCAAGTTCTCATTGGAGGACTTTTGCCGATGAGGCAAAATTGAAATACAAATGTCACGTGATTGCTGGAATAGTCTACCATCAATGCGTAGGTACAGAATTCAATATGGAGATGGTGTGTTTCAGCATCCATATTTTCTGTAGGTCCTTCCAAGGATGCAATACTAGTTTGTAGGGCATGGGCACCGAGGAAGTCAATTGAGTCTTCTAACAAAGGCCATGCGCCATGTCCCATGCTGCAGCGATCGCTTGTTGACTTAGTTCTTCATTGTCCTATGTTGCACTGGGCTAGGTGACAATATATACATCAAATTTTGACATTATGTTGTTGGTCTCTGAGCCAACTGTCTAGTCTAGGATAGCCTAAGGAGTTTCTCTAGCATCAACACATGATTTGTCTAGTTTGTTAGTGAAGGGATATGTTTAGTATAGAGTAGGAAGGTTGTAAATGCATATTTGAATGTAGTGGCATTTCTCCAAGAGAGTTTGTATTGATTTTGGTTGATATATAATCGCAGTTGTATATTTTCCCTTGCCACATTTGTTGTTATGATTGTAACAGATGTTTGGAGGTGTGTGACAGCCCCTAAGTTAATACAAGGCTTGTATTTGCCATTCCTTTGTTGTATATGAATCATTGCAATTCTCTTTAGGATCATTAAGTATGTCCATTGTATGAAGATCTATCCAAAAGTCATATATGTAAATGTATACATGGTTCTATTGATTCTTTGTTGTGTATTTCCTTTCCTCCTTGCATTTTATGATTCTATTGCCCAACAGAATAGGCACCGGTCCATATTGGAGAGGGATCAGACACTTTTTATAAATCAAACAAATCTTTCACTTGTGGTTCAGGGTAAAAACCATCTTTCATGTGCATGTACATTCACACAGTTGAATCAGCTTAATGAGAGGCATGTGCAGCCAGTTTGTTTTGATCTAGTGATAGCTTTGGGTGTTAAGTGTGCATTGGTATGGCTATGTATGTTTATTTGTATTTCATTTCATGTCTCTAGGAATATCCCTCCTAGGTCTAGCTGAGCCTGAAGAGCAGAGGAGTTTACCCACTCTTGTAGTTGGCCAAAATTCCCCTTAAATTATTGATAAACCTCTTCCTTTCACCCTGACAACAATCCCTGGCCTAGGTGTTTTAGGAATGTTTTAGAGTTTTGGGTTGCAATTATTTTAGGAACCAACATTTTGGCATCGTTATCAAGGATCAATTATTGCATTAGCCATTATTGGGTTTTAGGAAACTAGATTATTTTTCAAACCTCTGTAATAGCACATTTACAATGGCGCAGTTTGTTGTTGTGTGTAAGTTGGCAGCCTATCAACTTACGCCAACATTTTGGTGTTGTTGTCGGGGATGTAATATCTTGGTTTGGATTTTGAAAGACTTTTGCAACATAGTCACTCAAGCAGTTTACAGTCACTGCCTGGTGAAGTTTGTTGTTGTGGGTAAGTTGGTAGCCTTTCAATTTATGCCAATGTTCTGGGGCCCATGTTTGCATGTTATAGTTGTGCAATCTATTGTTGTGGGTAAGTTGGTAGCCTTTCAACTTACGCCAACAGACTAGCGTCATTGTATTGCTGGGTTATAAATATTTGAAGACTCTGTTGGTGTGAGTAACCCAGAATTAGTTTTAAATCCTTGAAGATCAGTCACGCTTCAAGGCATTTCCTCATTAATTGAGGTGGCAACTCTATTGTCAAAAGAAAACAAAGTGTTGTTGTGTGCATGTTTCAAGGAGGTTGTAGCTAGTTAAAGTACAAATTTTTCTTTCTTCCTTGACCATGGTTTCTTTCTCAGTAAAGGAACATGCCGTTTGCTTTCCTTTGTCCTGCACATGGTTTGTAGTTGGTCATGGCCAACTGCTATGAATATGGATACCCTAGGTAGGATTCTTCCTATGCATCTTCTTATGTTGAAGACCCTAGGAACTATATGGCCTTTGACCATCCTAGTAATGCATTTTCCGATCGTAGCCCTGCCAATTTTACAAACCCAAAAAAATTTGAGCCCTTGCATTATAGAAATGAGAAGTCTTGGTTGTAGAAAAAAATTGAAAAAGTAAAGCAATTGTTAGAGTCTTTGCTACAGCAAGAAAAAGAATTAGCAGGCTAAATTAGGTTGCATCAGTCCATGTTGCAGTCTGATTCCCCTCTTGTTATTCCCAGTTGTTCTTTTCCTCGCCCTCCCCTTATTGTAAATGAAAACACTTATAAACAACTGGACCTCTTAGTTATGAACAACAATCCATGCCCAAAAGGATTTACAATCAGATGCCATTATTTGATGGGTGTGAGGTTTTCAATGGGAAGGCACACATTGATGCATTTTCAGACTTCATGGATAGATTTCAATTTAGAGATGAGGATATGTGGATGAGATTTTTTGTAAGATCTCTATGTGGAATAGCACATAAGTGGTTAGTTAGTTTCCCTGACCAGCATTTTGCTTCCTAGGATCAGTTGGTGGCTGCCTTTAATGACTTTGCAAGTAGTCTAGACCCTGTTCTTCTTGTCCAAAAAATAGAAAATATTAGAAGGCAAGAAGGAGAGTCTAGCATGGAGCTTAGCCACAGATTTGCAGTGGCCCTGTCTCACATCCTAGAAAAATTTAGACCTAATCTTCCTGTGTGTATTTATATGTATTTGAGAGCTTATGATGATTCTATAAGCTCAAGTTCTATATAGGAGGAATTCAAAATAGTGGGTTTGCAATAGGGCTATGTGTTCATTGATTATGTTGACAAAGTTAAGTATGACATGATTGCAAAATCTATATCCTCAAATGCAGAGGTAGCTGATAATGAATAGGATGTTGTAGATGGCAGGGATGTGGACGTTTCATATGATCCAGACACACTATCAAGTGATGATTGTGTATGCAGAAGGGTAGAGGAAGGTGCTGGTGTAGTGTATGAGAGTGATTCAAATGAAAATAGTAGTGACTACACCCACATTTGATTGGATCAGTCATCACTAGATGATGAAAATGAACAAATCAATGATGACTTTCAATCTGGTGAAGAGATTTTTGACCCTGTTGCCTATAGTTGTATTGTAGACCGCCTGGAAGGTATGTATGCAAGTGAGGCATCGAATGAATTAGCTTAGGTAGTTGATTATGCATTGCATATATATAAATTGATAAAGCAAATAATGATGAAGAGATGAGCATAAGAGATAATGCCCTTGAAATCATGAAAAATCGATATGAAGGAAATGATAAGAAAATGCAAATCAAATGAATGCAAACCTCATGTCGATCCATAATCCATTGATAGGGTTGAGAATACCGCACCTGAAGCACTCTAGCTTTACCCAAAGAGATGAATGTTGGTTACTCGATTCTGCAACATAACGATATGATAGGGATTGGTAGATGGAAGATTGGCTGAATGCAAGATAGGTGGATGAGAGATTGAGAGAAAAATTTGGCAGAGTAAGGATGCTAGAAGAAGATTTGATCCTCAAATGGCTCAAGAGAGGCTACATTTATAGAAAAAGGCAAATTCGAATGGATGGTTGTGATTGCAAGTTATGTTGGAGGATATGAACGGTTGAGATCGATTAGGGTTGGATTAGGGTTTCCCACTCAAAGAGGGATTGTAGTCACATGACAAATGTGTGATGGAGAATGAAGGGAATCTAATTCAAATTTGAATTAGATTGACATGTGAAGGCATATTAAGTGAAAGATGGAGACATGCGACATGTGTCGCAATGTGATGAGAGGTGAGGGAATAATTCAAATTTTTAATTTGAATTATATGAGACATGTGAAGGGGGGTTATTAACTAAACAAATGGGATTTATTTAGTTAATTGGAATGTGATCAAGTGGGATTAATGGGATTAAGTGGGATGAGATTAGATGAACTAGAATGAACTAGGACCTAGGGGACATATACAAGTTCATGTCGATAATGTGTTGTGTAACTAGGACCTAGGGCAAATACGTACAAGGTCATGTGTAAACAAGACCTAGATAATTTTTAGTGTCTACAGCCCTCTATGAGGAGCATGCAAGTCTGTCAAGTAATAGCATTGTTTATGATTATCATTGGTGCATGGATAATCCTCTTTTTGAAGATGACTTTGGGCTTAGTGAATTTGAGCTGTCAACTTTGGAGGTGGAGTCATATGTTGTATGACACAACTACTTGTGGATAGCAAGTGGAAAGAGAGGGATGTATACAAAATGGTGTTGAGGGTGAACAAGAGACTAGTCTCTTTTTTGGTGTGTTACCCTCATTTATCCCTGATGATGACAATGAGGTCATTGGCACTTGTTTGCATGAGAATGATGTGAGTTATGCTTTAGCTAGACATCATAAGGGTGATGCTACAGCTACATGCAATTCTGAGGTAATTGTTTCCCACTTTGAAGACCTTGTAACAGATGATTTTCTAGAGCTTTGTTTGGGGCAGTTACCTCTGATTAATGTGGATCGTGTTGAGAGCACATTTTTGAGCTCATTGGCTGGGCCTGATGACATTTGGGCTGAATGTTCTAGTGTGGATCAAGTTTTTGATATGCAGGGTGATGAGGAGAAAATCATTTATGATTTTCTTAGCAGCAAATTTTACATAGTAGTATGTGCCAAGGAATGCAAAACAGAGAGGCAAATTGAAGATTGTAAGTCTTCACTTGAAGTGCCTCAAATTTCAGATTTATATGCTAGTGGTATGGGTTTAAATCTGAATCATGCCTTTGATTCAACCATTGAGGAAAGCATTAGCATCAGTGCAACTGGGCCACAAGAAATTGAACAATCTTATGGCATAGCCCATTATGAGATCACGCCTGGGTTGGATGAGTTTCAGCTTGATAGTTTCCTTCATGCTGATATTTATGCAGGCTCAGAAATACATCATGTTGACATGGGACTTGAAGATGGGCGTTTATATGTGAGTCATCATGATGATGAATCATATTATCTATGGATGCCTTGCCCTAGTAAAAAAAAATTCCATCTTCAGCATGATGATATGAATGTCTATATTTTGTATGTGCATGCACGCAAAATATTTTTGTTGCTGATGTTGGGTGATCAGTGCAACAAGGGATTAAGGGAGATCAGCTCCTTCAATAGGCTTGCCTTTGACAAAGGCAAGTAGCTTCATTCAGTTTTCCTGTAGGGGTGGCCTGTAGTGTCCCAAAGTTTTGGCTACAGTCATTTTTTGGCTATGTTTCTTTGTAAATATGTTTTGTGTGTGTCCTTTCGTGTGTTTGGATTAATCAATTGAACAATAACAAACCCAAACATCAATAGAATAGTGAAATCAAGGAAGATTTAACTAAATGGAGCAATGAATAACACAATGCAAACCTTCCCTGTTTTAAAGCTTCAATTGTTCGCCTATTAAAACCGTCCTTGCTGGTGAAGTAGGCCCTCAATGAGTGCACTCTTTTAGCTGTGGTGCATGTCATGGTACAGGTGAGCCAATACACAGACACCCCATGCATATTGGGTGCCCTCTGTCAACATTCGCTCCATGATCCTGCCCCATCCAATGGGGAACCCATGCGATCTCTTGTCGGGGCATACAACGCCTCCGATCAATCCAGCCACAATCCCGGGGAAGTAGTCATAGCAGTCATAAATATCGTGCTAGGGGGTTTTCTTTGAGAACAAGGTCCCCAACCTTAAAGATTCTTGGGCAAACCTTGTGATTATAGCTTCTTGACATCATCTGTTGATAAGCTTTGAGATGATCGAAGGCTTTCTGTCGCCTTTCTTCCAGTAACTCTATTTCTTATAACCTGGAGACCCTGTATTCTTCATCTAATATGAGACCCTTTAGCGACACCCTGAGGGATGGTAATTCAATTTCAATAGGAAGGATGGCTTCTGAGCCATAGACAAGGGCATATGGTGTAGCACCTATGGGAGTGCGTATACTGGTTCTGTAGGCCCACAGAGCGGGATTGAGTTAGACATGCCAATCACGACCAGCATCATTGACAGTCTTCTTTAGGATTTTTAGAATGGTTTTATTCGATGCCTTAGCTTGGCCGTTACCTTGGGGGTAGTATGGAGTGGAGAAACCCAACTAATGGTTGCCCTGGCAAACGTAAATGCATAACCAGTGGTAGACCGGCATTTATCTAAATCTCTAGTCATATCTGAATCAACATAACCATGAAGATGAATGTCAGTGCCTCCAAAACATAAACAATAATGTGAGGTACCTTTCAAGTACCGTAGAATCCACTAAACTGCCTGCTAGTGTAATTTGCCTGGATTACTCATGAATCTACTGTGTTGGCCTACCTGGAGATATTCTAGATTCTCGCTATGCCATTGCTTGGCACACGTCCCCAACCAGAGCCAGTGTTGGCACCTAAATAATTAGTCCTCAAAATGCCCTTTTTGCCCCTAAAAATCCAAATGCCTTGTGCAAATCTCTTAGCAAATATCACCATTGGATAGAGAATTAAATTCTAAGCAACTTTGCTCTTTAAACTATCTCAAAATTCCTTGAAATAAAGAAGTTATGCTTGGTCAAAGTCTGGTCTTTATATGTTTTGCCTTGGTCAAAAATGGTTTCTCCCCTAGAAAAAATTCATATTTTGCCTTTGGTCAGCAAATTGGCTTTTTCTCAAACTTCATAACTTTTCAAGTTCGGTGATTTGCCAATTCGTCGACAAGGTGCCAGCAGTAGCTAAAGAGAAGTCACGCCAAAAAGAAAAGGAATGGAAGTTTCGGCTAAGGAAGGAAATGGCCTTCTGTTGGCAAATCGGTGAAAGTTCAAACTAGAAAACTAGTTCAGAGTTTCACAAGTTTGTTGATTTGCCAAAAAGGTGACAACAGAGCAAAGGGCAAGCTTGTGGCAAAGCTTCTAAGGCAAAAGGGAAGAAAGCTATTGGCAGGTTTGTTGTAGTTTGAAGTTCATGAACTTCACCAACAAAGAAGAAGGAAGTTGCCGCGGCGTGGAATGAAGAAAAGGCAAGGAAGAAGTTGAAGACAAAGGAAAGGCTTTGTTGGCGAATTTGGAGGTTCATGAACCTCCAAGTTCACTAACTAGAAGTGCATCTGATAAGGAATTTGCTAAATAAAGGCACTAAGGTAAAAGACCACGATGAAAAGGTGGATAGCAAAGAAAAAATTGATGGTTCGGCGGAGGAAGAATTTACCGACAAGGGCGAGGATCAAGTAAGTAAAGTTCGGCAAGTTGAAGATTTTCTGATAAAAGGCAAATAGCTCCCAAGTTCTGAAAAGATGAAAATCGCCAATAGGGGAGAAAATGAAGATAAAAGTGAAAGTGAAGATGGAGCAAAAGATAGTTCAGCAAAATAGATTTTTATTGATAAAGGGGGTGCCAAAGAAAAGTTTGTGAATGTAAAAAATTACCGATGAGGCAAATGGTGAAAATGAAGGCGGCAAGCAGAAGGGGAAATGTGTCGAAAGTGTAAAAAGAGTCAAGTTCTCACTGGAGGACTTTTGTCGATGAAAAATTGAAATACAAATGTCAGGTGATCGCTGGAATAGTGTCTGCCATCAATGCGTAGGTACAGAATTCAATATGGAAATGGTGTGTTTCAGCATCCATATTTTCTGCAAGTCCTTCCAAGGATGCAATACCAATTTGCAAGGCATGGGCACCCAAGAAGTCAGTCGAGTCTTCTAACAGAGGCCATGTGCCACGTCCTATGCTGCAATGATGGCTTGTTGACTGGTTCTTCATCGTCTTGTGCTGCACTGGGCTGAGTGACTATATATGCATCAAATTTTAACATTCTATTGTTGGTCTCTGAGCCAATTGTATAGTCTGGGATAGCCTAAGGAGTTTCTCTGGCATCAACACATGATTTGTCTAGTTTGTTAGTGAAGGGATTTGTTCAGCATAGAGTAGGAAGGTTGTAAATGCATATTTGAATGTAGTGGTATGTCTCCACGGGAGTTTGTATTGATTTTGGTTGATATATAATCGCAGTTGTATATTTTCCCTTACAACATTTGCTTGTATGATTGTAACAGAGGTTTGGAGGTGTATGACAGCCCCTAAGTTAATACAAGGCTTGTATTTGCCATTGCTTTGTTGCATATGAATCATTGCAGTTCTCTTTTGGATCATTAAGTATGTCCATTGTATGAAGATCTATCCAAAAGTCAATTATGTAAATGTATGCATGGTTCTGTTGATTCTTTGTTGTGTATTTCCTTTCCTCCTTGCATTCTATGACTCTATTGCCTAATAGAATAGGCATCGGTCCATATTGGAGAGGGACCAAACACTTTTTATAAATCAAACAAATCTTTCACTTGTGGTTCATGGTAAAAACCATCTTTCCTGTGCATGTACATTCACACGGTTGAATCAGCTTAATGAGAGGCTTGTGCAGCCAGTTTGTCTTGATCTAGTGACAGCTTTGGGGGTCAAGTGTACATTAGGTATGGTTGTGTATGTTTATTTGTATTTCATGTCATGCCTCTAGGAATATCCCTCCTAGGTCTAGTTGAGCCTGAAGAGCAGAGGAGTTTACCCACTCCTGTAGTTGGCCAAAATTCCCCTTGACTTGTTGATAAACCTCTTCCTTTCACCCTGACGATAGTCCCTGGCCTGGGTGTTTTAGGAATGTTTTAGAATTTTGGGTTGCAGTTATTTTGAGAACCAACAACTTCTTTCCACCGCGGAAGTGTTTAGTGCCGACCTAATTAGTGTTGCATGTTTGAGGTGTACACACTTCATTAGGACCGACCTAATTGAAATAGGTCTTGGTTGTAGATTGTATAAATACAAGATGAAGTTGAGTGGAGCAATGTAGAGATGAGGATGTGAATGTGAATCAAGGGTAGTGAGTTGTGTGCGAGCTTTAATGCTTATAACTCTGGAATGCAATGAGCAAAAGGTGTCTACATTTTCAGTGTGCTTGAAGTTGCTAGAGGAGTGAGCCAAAGTTTGTGGATGGCAAGAAGTGGTAGTGATGGATCTCTCCTATTGCTTTGAGATAGTGAATCTCTCTGTAACAGTCTTCTTCTATTCTTCTCTCCTTTAGACATTGAGTCCTAGACAGTGAGCCTTTTCTCTGGGCAGTGAACATATTTAATTTTGGTGTTGTTATTCATATATATGTGAGCTATTCCTCACCATGGTTTTTCCCTTCTTAGGTTTTCCACATAAATCTAGTGTTCATATGTGTTTGAATGTGTTTGGATTGATGCTTCATATGTTTACATTCTGCTAATGCATAGTAAGAGGTTGATGTTTGGAATTGCTTTGAGGTTTTAATGTTTTAATACGCAACTGATTCACCCTCCACCCACTCTTAGTTGTCCTGTGCATTCCAACACGGTCCTGGAACCCATCAGTTATAATGCTACTGCGGTGATGATGCCTATATAACAATAATAATATAGTTGCAATATGTAGTTTAATGGATGGTGGCTAGAGTTTTTTGGGATAAGTTTGGGGAATTTTCAATGTATCCCTGTTCTGGGAGATAGATAGATGAAAAATATATATATAACTTAAAATGTATATAGGATAGCAATGTAATTGCATATAGAGATTTGCAAAATTTTGCAAGATCATAGCACTGTAAATAAGCTCTCCTATGAAGTGGTCATAAAGAAATATAACAAGCTTTTTATTATTACTTTCTATTTATGGGTATGGCTCCCTAAAGCCATTTTCAATGAAAAAAATAGTTCAAAATAAAATAAATCTTAAGTAAATAAAATACCATTTTTGTGGTGTATGTATTGATCAAAGTGAAGGACATTTTATGGAGCCTTATCCGTGATGTTTTTCCTATGGCTTATTAAATTGCATCAATTTTTTGCATTCATAATGATCTCTATTACACTTTACAACTTCACTATCAACAATTGTATATATAGTCAACCCAAAATATGACTAAGTCAACTCTAACTCCATTCAATTTTTAGGGATTGATCTAGGCAAAAGCTCCTTGTGATGCAATGACAATCCTTTAAGATATTACAATTCTCATTTACAATAGTAAATAATCAATCTACAAATGAGCTCTATTGAGGAGTCACTATAATGATAAAATAATTGACATTATTGATCAAGTATTACTTGAGCTACACTTCAATGATGGTCTAGTCCTTCTTTCTGACTTCATTAAATCCATACAATGTAAATTCAAACACATTACAAACATACTTCAACAACAACAATATGCATTTCCTACTCAACAAAACAAAACAAATAATGAACTTGATATTTCCTTGGTAAACTATAGAGCCTAGAGAATTAGTATGACATGCCTCAAGTTAGACTTGAAACAAATCATGACCAACATCATCCTAAAGGTTTTTATAGAATTCAAAAGGAAAACCATCATAGCCAAAATCTTTTTCATTAGCCATTCCAAACGTAGTTGACTAAAGCTCCTTTGTGAAAGGAGTTTACCACTACAAACAACCTATTTTGTGGAGACTCTGCAAGGCACAACATCTAAACGAGATCCACAGATGAATGCAATAGCTACCAAAATAAAATGTACGATGTTTAAATTGGGACTCATTGGGATTATTTTTCCCACCAACCAATCAAGACATGTTAGGTGAATGAAGGTCTAGTTGCAACAATCAAACTAAACTATTTAATGGTTATTGGGTCAACACTTGTCTACAATGCTTCATTTGAAATATTGAATGGGAGTAATTAACTCTTTCACAATCACTTTTTCATAGCTCATTTATCCATGTTTCCTCAAATTATTTATCCAAAACTCCAACTTATCCTAGTTACTATATTATTTCAAATGCATTTTCATTAATTTTTCAATTAGAAAACAAATACTATTATTACAATACTTCAAAGGCAGGTACTCGCCACTACGTGGCACTTGTTCTTTTGGTATCATCTTAACGTATTTAGTAACATCTTTGCAAAACAGTTTGCAGCGAGCTACCATAGTTGTTACCTGAAGCTACAACACTGCAACAAGAAAACTACAGAATTGTTGCTACATGTTACATCTTACAAGTAGGGTTATAGCTATGAATAACTATATTCTTTCTTCGCTATCAGTAAAACTAAACTAATAAAATAAGAAATCATACTATTTTATTTAGAAATCATAGTCTTTAAACCATTACTTATGTACTATTATGGCTATTAATACTTGGAAAATGGTACAACCGATATGTAAGGGTTATGAAAGAGGGGATTATAGGATAAATATAGAGTTAGATGAGGACATCTATTGAACTCATCAGGCTCAATATTCAACCATTCACAAGCATTTAATAATGGATGGGAATTGACTAGGCAGCCAAATAGAAAAAAATTATCTCCAAAAATTCTGAACTTCTATGATTAAAAGACCTTCCTAAAGCCTACTTCATATTCATAAATGTGGGCCATAAGAATTTATTTTTAAGGATAAGGAAAACTGGTTTAGTCTAGGAAACAAATTGTGCTTATATAATAGAGAACATTACACTAAATAAGATTTTAAAAAGATATCTTATATCAAAACAAAACATCCTGCTTAGGTTTTAGCATTTTTTTAAAGCAAAACATTTTAAGTTTTAGCATTTATTGAAAAAATAAATTGTTCATATAGTATAGTTTGTTTTTTTTTAATTGTTTTTTCTTTGGCAGTGAAGCATGTACTCAACGGTTTAAGTAAAGAAGATTTAAGAGAAATATAGAACAAAAGTATAATTAGTAGATAAATCATCCTACAAATATGATGTAAAAATAAGTATATAATAAATACTGGTGATAACCTTCTAAATTATTTGCTTGTTATTCCATTGTCTTACTACTCTAGCATCCTCAACTAATCAGCAAGTATATTGTAGTTTGCTTCATGGTTTATATTTCATAATTCTTTAACCATGAATACACATATAGAATATTTTACTTATTAGTGTGCACTATATAGAAAAAAAAATTAAATATTAAAATTTCAACAATCAAACATAGAGTGGAAGGAAATGAATTGCTAGCGCTCTCAACCACCATATAGTAGCCAACGTTGAGTTGAATGATGCCACTCTCTCCTGATGGTGAACTATTGTAGACGGAAAACATAAAGAAAATATCTAGTCACAACAAACATAAACCGAAAACCTTAACAATCTCCAAAATATAATCTGCGAATAGCTTGTTGATTTTTTTGTAGCTTGGAAGGTGGGCCCGTGTGGAGGGTGGAAGTTGCTTAAGGGCAACTCGAGTTGGATATTTAGCAACAGCATGATTTCTTTTTTATTAATAGAATGTTTCTTTAGTTGTGAGGTGGAGATAACACCGAGAGTGATTTTATGTGTAAGGAAAGCCAAGTCTTGCAAGGAAAGTTTCTTTTGTCTTGCAAGGCAAGTTTCTTTTCTCTTGCATCAGCAGGGCTATATATGTAAGATTGCTGTAGCAACATTGTATTGTATTATGTGTGGAAAGTTTGCTGTTGAGGCTGAATAGAAGATCCAACATTTGCAGGTTTTTCCCCATATTGGGGTTTCCTGGTTATATATGTGTTATTGTCTCTTTGTGTATGGCTTCTTGTTATTTTTGCTTCCGCTATTATTTGCTGTTATTTAACCCAGAGTATTAATTGTTATAAATCAGATAGAGGTTCTATTCTGTGAATTTATTGTGTAATTAATCTGTAGCTGGGTTATATAAAAAAATTAACATGGTATCAGAGCTCTAAACTCTAAATACGAAGCCAGGATTTGTGACGCAAATTTTAAAAGAAAAAAAAATTTAGATTTTCGTCTCCAGTTTCTTCTGTGGCTATGGCAAACAGTGTTCGATATGAGGACAGGCTTGAGGGTGCGTCTAACTTTTTACAGTGGAAGGTTCGGATTACTTCTGTTCTCAAGGAGAACAGGCTGTGGATCTATGCTAGTACAAAGGTGACACCACCAACAAATGATCCTGTTGCCCTAGATTCGCATGAAGTCAAGGAGGCCAAGGCTCAGAGGATTATCCTGGACGAGGTAAGAGATCATCTAATTCCTCATCTATCCGGGAAAGACACCGCCAAGGAGATGTGGGATTCGCTCACAAAACTTTATCAGAGCGACTATCAAAGTCGTAAGATGATGCTGAAGGACAAATTGCATAACACCAAGATGTCTAAAGGCGAGAGCGTGACCTCTTACTTGTCCAAGCTGACACAGGTCAGGGATGAGCTGGCTGCTGTTGGAGAGACGATTGCTGAAGATGAGTTGGTGCGTATACCCTTGAACAGTTTTTTGAAGCACTGGGAAGTGTTTGTCAAGTGTATTGTTGGCAGAGATCAGCTACCTAATTGGGCGAGGCTTTGGGATGATTTCGTTCAGGAAGAGATTCGTGAAGGTGCTCATCAAGGAGATCAGACAAAGAAGGGTCAAGACGAAGAAAATCTTGCTCTTGCAAGCAAGGGAAAGCAAAAGTCCAATAAATGGCAAACAGAAGGTTCTTCCAAGAATGGGAAGAAGAAAGATCTGAGCAAGATAAAATATTTTTACTGCCATCAAATGGGTCACTATGCCAGTCAATGTCCAAATAAGAAAAATAAGGACAAGCAGAAGAAGCAAGTTGCTGCCACAGCAGAGGTGGACGAGTTTGCATCACGATTTGAGAATGAGTTTTCACTCATTGCTTGTCTCTCAAGTTCAATTGCCAACAGGGTGTGGTATATTGACAGTGGGGCTTCTTGCCACATGATGGGAGTCAGAGAATGCTTCACCAAGTTGGAGGAGAAGAAGTTGGATTTCTATATTGAGCTTGGAGACAATGCCAAGTACCATGCAACTGGTATTGGCACCGTCAAGTTTCAGAGGGAGTCTGGCAAACCCTTGTTGGTGGAGAATGTGTTGTATGTCCCTGGCATGACAAAGAATTTAATCTCGGTTTCTACCTTGGAGGACAAGGGTTACATCATAACCTTTGAAAGGGGCAAAGTCTATATTCGTCCCAAGGATTCCAAGGTTGCAAAAGTGATTGGAGTTAGGCATGGAAGCTTGTTTCGGTTACAGTTTGAGCCAGCACATGCGTTGGTAAGCAACTGTAAAGGGCTAGGAGAATTGTGGCATAGGAGGATGGCTCATCTTCACCACGGAGCACTTAATGTGCTCAAGGAAATAGTGACGGGGCTGCCTGAGATGAAGACAGAAAACCATGAAGTGTGCAAGGGTTGTGCTCTTGGGAAATATGCCAAGACCAATTTCCCAAGCAGTGACACTAGGTCCAAAGGGATTTTGGATCTTGTACACTCAGATGTGTGTGGGCCCATGTCAACAACATCCTTGAATGGGTTTGAGTATTATGTTACTTTCATTGATGACTTCTCCAGGAAGACGTGGATATATTTTTTGAAGAACAAAGATGAGGTCTTCAGTAGGTTCAAAGAGTTTAAGGCTCTTGTGGAGAACCAAACAGGGAGGAAGATCAAGATACTGAGGTCTGATAATGGAGGCGAGTATACCTTGAATGCCTTCAAAGATTTCTGTACTTAGGAAGGTATCAAGAAAGAGTTGACGATTCCATACAACCCTCAACAAAATGGGGTTGCTGAACGGAAAAATAGGGCTATAGTTGGAGCAGCCAAGGCCATGCTTCATGATCAAGATCTACCTTGGTTCTTATGGGCAAAAGCTTGCAATACAGCTGTGTATTTGTAGAATAGGAGCCCCCACAAAGTGTTGGGTAAATTGACTCTAGAAGAGGCGTTCACCGGTAAGAAACCAGATTTGGGGCACATTCGCATCTTTGGATGCCTTGTGTATTGTCACATTCCTGTGGAGAAGAGAACCAAATTGGAACCAACTGCAGAGAAGGGTATCCTTGTTGGGTACAGTGAAACTTCTAAGGCCTATCGAGTTTACATTCCTGCTCTCAGGAAAACAGTAGTTCGCAGAGATGTGAAGTTTGAGGAAGAGAGGGCTCTTCAAAAGTCTAGCAGTTTGATGAATGAGGAGAAGCAATCACCTATGGTTGAGGCAGAACAAATCCCTCAAACTTCAATCCCACAAGCTGGAGAGCAGAGCCAGCAGGCCGAGCAAGTTGATCAGAAAGAGGAACAAATAATTCCTCAGCCTCAGATTCCTATCACTGAGCAGAAGAGAAACAGAGTGGTTGAGCAGACACTGAGAGAGGCCCAGGAGTATGTTGGTGACCCACAGAATTCAGTCAGACAGAGGAAAGCTCCCAAACGTTATTCTGATTATGTGGCACTTATGAGTGAATTAATTGAAGAGGAGCCTTCTAGCTTTCAGGAAGCATCCAAGCACCAAGTATGGAGGGATGCCATGGTGGAAGAGTATTCTTCCATCATGAAGAATAGCGTGTGGGAGGTAGTACCTCGTCCAGAAGGTAAGTCTGTGGTGGGCTCGAGATGGTTGTATAAGATTAAGCATGCTACAGATGGTAGTGTGGAAAAATTCAAAGCCCGATTTGTGGCTAAGGGATTTTCTCAGAAGGAAGGAGTCGACTACGACGAGACTTTTGCTCCAGTAGCCAGGGTTCTGCGGAGGCCGAGTATATGGCAGCCAGTATGGCTACATGTGAGGCTATCTGGCTTCGAAAACTTCTAGCTAGGCTCTTTGATCAGGAGCTAGATCCTACAGTCATTTACTGTGATAATCAGAGTTGTATCAAACTCTCTGAGAATCCAGTGTTTCATGACAAGTCAAAGCACATTGAGATCAAGTACCACTTCATCAAAGATTGTGTGGAGAAGGGGACAGTGAAGCTCCAGTACTTTCCTACTGACTAACAGATAGCAGATATCCTGACCAAGCCTTTAATGAAGAGTAAGTTTGAATTCTTCAGGGATAAGTTGGGTGTTGTGCAGAACACCTTCCTCGCTAAGAGGGAGTGCTGATTTTTTTGTAGCTTGGAAGGTGGGCCCGTGTGGAGGGTGGAAGTTGCTTAAGGGCAACTCGAGTTAGATATTTAGCAATAGCATGATTTCTTTTTTATTAATAGAATGTTTCTTTAATTGTGAGGTGGAGATAACACCAAGAGTGATTTTATGTGTAAGGAAAGCCAAGTCTTGCAAGGAAAGTTTCTTTTCTCTTGCAAGGAAAGTTTCTTTTCTCTTGCATCAGCAGGGCTATATATGTAAGATTGCTATAGTAACATTGTATTGTATTATATGTGGAAAGGTTGCTGTTGAGGCTGAATAGAAGATCCAACATTTGCAGGTTTTTCCCCATATTGGGGTTTCCTGGTTATATCTGTGTTATTGTCTCTTTGTGTATGGCTTCTTGTTATTTTTGCTTCCATTGTTATTTGTTGTTATTTAACCCAGAGTATTAATTGTTATAAATCAGATAGAGGTTCTATTCTGTGAATTTATTGTGCAATTAATATGTAGCTGGGTTATATAAAAAAATTAACATAGCTTGCTCTTCATTACACTACAAAGGCTCAGCAGCAACCACTCTCAACTAAAACAAATACACACGAATGGCAAAAAAAACAAACTACTTGCAACAACCACACCAAACTCATGCACATAATCATCAAAAAACTTGGCAAAGTTATAGGCCCACCGAGAGAAGTTTTTGAAAGCATTTATGTTCCACGCGAAACGTGCAAGCAAAAATGTCTGCAATGTCAGGTGGTGTTCGATTCATTTCGCTTCAGTGGCCTTCCACTTGCAGATAGCGAACTTCAACCGCCGATGTCCAACTACCACTACAGAAGTTTCACCTTCCAAATCTTATCTTCAATCTTCACATTACACCACCACCAACTTATCTACAATCAACGTACACTACATGTGGACAACAATCTGAAGCTATTTCAATCCCAACTTTACTTCTAGCACATTGTCCCTGCTTTTGAAGTGAGCAGTTCGGATTACTTGGATAGTCAACCTGTACCTGCTTCCATGACTATTCTTAAATATCATCCACTTCAACACTCAAAAATCAATTTTGGTCAATAAAAATAGGATAAATATTTACCATTTTTTATTGTGGATGAGGTGTAAAATTACTATTGACTGTTTGACTATTGAAGTGGATGACGTTTAAGTAGAGCCACCTCTAACGTTGTAAGAATGGCTCCTAGAGGGGAATGCCTATTGATGTAACTAACCTACACAAGTGAAATAATAATTTAGTTTACCAAGTGTTTTAGTTTACCTTTTAGGCATATTCTTTAAAAAAATAATTTAACATTTGAACATTATTGCCATTCAATTAAATTTAAAAAATAGAAGAGGTTGCATATAAAAAGTAAATGGGAGAGAAGAGAATTAAGAAGTGTATTCCATTTAGCGATGAGGAACTAAAGCTCTAACTTCAATTTTTATTTTATGTCTTCAAGCTCCATGTCATTTGGATTGATCCATGCACATTATCGTCCTAATATGAGTATTTTATGATAATGATCATGTCCCTTTTCTATGTTGGCAGTCATCTTATACAATCTTGCAACTTGAGCCTGCAACGAAAATCCAGCTATTTAAGACAAGGTGGTGTCACAAGTACCCTTGAGGACTTGCCTTGAGGAGTCATAAAAAATTATACTTACTCACTAGTGATTAAATCCTCCAGATCTGAGAGAGATGAATATTGGAATGCCTTGGGGGGGAATGTCAAAGAGTGTTGAGTGCTAGGTGGGTGTGAGCAGCAAAATATAGTAACGGAATCTGCAAGTAGTACTGGGTCCCATGTGTTGTTGTTTCTACTTTGTTTTGCCTTGTGTACTTCGCTTCTGTGTTCATTCATTTAATTACTTATTTATTAAGCATAAAATAGTTGTTAATAACCATTTGGGCACTGGAGGGGTTAGACATGGAAAGTCAAGTATAAAGGCAACGTTTAACCAAGCAAAATGCTTTTGAGCATTGTGATTTCAGAACAATTAGTGACAATTTACTGTATTATACTTCTAGCACAGTGCAGGTTAAGAGACAATTAGTTTGCCAAATGGTCAAACATGAACATGATATTGTTTGAAGTAAGCATTTTTCATCTCTATACGTAAAAACCATTTTAAAAGCTCATATAGACACAAACCACGTTTTTTAACACAATATCTGCAACTAATCTACATTATAACCATTTTAAAATTGAACACAATATATACAACTTACCTATAAAAGAACCATTTCAAAATTGAACACAACAAACATATGCAACTAACTTTTAAATGTAACCATTTTATAACACCTCTTAGCTAGCTAATCTTAACTCTCACCAAAATACCAAGTGACCCAAGAGAGCACAGGTTAAACTGATTTACCAAATGCTATAGAGTTTGCATGGAGGCACACTTGCACCACAATTCTTACCATTCTGGATTCTTCATGAACCAAGCAGCAATAGAGTTTTCAAAAATACTTTCCAAATGTCAGAAGTCCATCTCATCTAGATCTAAGGAACCACTGAATTTGGAGATGAATGATTCCATCACACTCCAATAACTCGATCATCTAATCATCCATCTTCTGGTATAACTCTTTTAGCATTTAACATCCACTCTCCATCTGCATTTACACAGACGGATTGGAGTTCTTTGGTCTTTAAGGTTGTCAATTCTGCACAGAACCAAATGCCCCCTTTGATTGTAATTCATTCAAGATATTTTTGGGAGACATCTTGACCATACATACACAGGCATACCTGCTTGAAAAGATTGAAGATCATGAAGACCACATCTGTTTTCATGAAGACACCACACCTCCTGCCGTGGTCCAAAATGTTGGACTTAGTTGATTCTCTTTCATCAAAAATCATCAGAATAAGATGGTTATATTTAAGAGAGCATAGAAATTGACTGGATGCTTTTCCTGCACTAAGAATAAGGTTCCCATAGAGAAGAATTCTGATACATTAATGCAGCGACTTCCCCCTCAAAGTCATTCTTTATTTGTAAAACTTGCGGTGCATGCCATGCCATCTAACCCTACACTTAACATGCAATATGTATCTCAGTTTCTATTCTAAAAAGTGCCAATGTTATATTCGAACTTAAATGTAGAGCTTGCACAGGACAAGTCAGACCTATTGAACAAAACTCGATGGTATAGATAGATGATCATGAACTTTTATTTTGTCAAAACAGTTGTAAAATTAAACTTGGCCTTTATTGTTCACAACTAGCAATTATGGTGACTGAATTATGGCAACCGAAGTTGGAGTGATGCTTGCTACAGAAAGCAATTTGAAGCCACCAGGAAGTAGGAGGATGATACAGAATCTGCACAATATGCTTTAAGTTCCAGCTTAAAATTACAGCTGTCGTACTAAGTTCACTACGTGATTCTGAATGCATATCAGTTATAGAGGAAAGCAGTATATTTAACTGCACTCATAGATTAATGAAATTTGTAGGAACAAGAATGATTTGGATTGTGATGAGAACCCTGGACTACAATAAGCGCCTACAGATTTGCTGACTACATCCAGCGGGGACACAAACCATGATGTTTTATCAGATAGTGATGTGATTTAGACGGGCAGTGCCATGATCCTTTTATTAAAAACACAATATTAGTTATTATCATATATTTCAAATGATCTATTAAAAGTCACTCGATGCCATAATAGTACACAATAAAGTCACTTTTAGGGTTCACATAACTAAAGCATGGGGAATATGGTAAAGACACAAAGCAAGAAAAGAAGTATCATTCCAGGAATCAGGAAAGAAAAAACATTTACAAAGACATTCATGGAAAAATATCATTTACAAAATTACAAAAGATAAAACCCATCGACAGTGTTTGCACAAACATATCAAATGCATACAAAACAGTGATTAGAGAGTACTTAAAAGATTTGTTAAAAAAATATCATTCCATAGATTAGAGAGTACTTATAAGAGAAAGATTCCAAACGCATTGAGATTGTAATGGCATTCCAACTGCTGTGCATATGGTGCTAATCTACATTATCATCATGTTCATGTCCATGAGAAACCAAGGGAGCTCTCAAAATTACACAAACATTTGCAGGAAATGCACTTAAAGCAATCTCCACTTCTGCTGTGGAGTTTCTTTCACAAATTCTTTGCTTCCAATAGATATTTTCTCATTTTAAGGCGGCACTCATCCAGCCCACGACCTTCAACTTGCTGGATCCTGCAACTTGTATGGACATTTCAAACTGACTTAACAGATCAGAATAACTAATCACAAGGACCTATTGAAATCAGAATCCATAAACTTACTCCAAAGCTGCTAATCCGACCATGCAATCATATTCAATTAAATTATTAATTGAGACGAACAAAACAAAGGAACATGCCTATCATCAAACATGCAACATTAGGCAAGGCACCCAGAATTAAAATCCCCTTCTACAACAAGGAACTAAAAGTGCAAATGGAACCAAAGAGAAGTCATAATAATTATATATAAGAATTGCTTTGTACTTTATTGCCTTCAAACCAGATTAATTACAAAATTGTTTAGCCTCTCCTATGTTTACAGTTTTCCACTCGGCCTCTGCCAGGTGGTTCAATGAAAATGCCCTACCCAGCTTGAGATAATTAATAATCCAATTGCATAAATAGTAACAAAGAGCAAAACTTCCACTTGCCCATTTAGAATAAATTGCAATTGTAGAACATAAGACACTCTGCAACCTCCAATGTAACCACTTCACCAAAAAACTTCCTAGCTTGAACATTCTGGTGTGATCCTCTCACTTCCTCAGAAATCCATTCCACCCATGGGCGGCATGCCACCTGGGCTTGGCTTTTCATCCCTTGGAAGTTCAGCAACCACTGCCTCTGTGGTAGTCAGCAAAGATGATACACTGCAGTAAAAGCAACACTCTGTTTAGTGTACTTCAAATTGTACAAAGCAATAAAATTCATAGAAAATAAACTACCTAAAAAATAAAAAATAAACAAGTAAAAATAAAAAAATTAAGTAAAGAATTTTTTTCAAATAAATTAAATAAAGATAAATATTACCTTGCTGCATCAACTAATGCAGTTCTGATAACTTTTAGAGGATCAACAATGCCAGCCTTTATCATATCAACATACTCACCTGCAACACAGCATTAAACTTAATTAGACACAACCTCTAAGAATGAAAAAGAATCTTCAAACATAATCAATTTAGTCAAAAATCATCGACTTCAAAGATCATCAAACTTTATAATGTTAAGTACTAAGAACATAATATGCTCATATTTTAAGTGCACCTTTGGCAGCATCATAGCCATAGTCAAGATTCTCTTGTTCCAGTAGTTTTCCCACTACAACAGCACCCTCGACACCAGCATTGGAAGCAATTATATGTACAGGAGACTTCAAAAAATAGAAAACACAAGAATCATTAAACACTGAGATAAAGCATGTTTCTAGGCATAAACAAAAGAATATCTAAGTTTTTAATTTATACCTTCAATGCATTCTGAATTATCTGAACTCCAATCTTCTGGTCAAAGTTGGCTGTAGGAATTGTATCAAGCTCTTTTGTTGCATAAAGAAGAGCAACACCACCACCTGGTACGTATCTTCCAGTTAGCGCAGAGCTATAACCTTACTAACAAAAAAATTGCCATCTCTTTATGCTTTCATGAAATTTACAGATCTGTTTACCTGGTAAAATACCCTCCTCTACAGCTGCCTTTGTCGCATTCAATGCATCAGTGACTCTATCTTTTTTCTCCCCCACTTCAAGCTCACTGGCTCCTCCAATCTAAAATAATAAAGAAGACAATCAAAAAAATCTGGATGCAATGTATCATCCTACTTTGAAAATACTGAAGATATCTTCAGAGTCCAGACAACTCATCAAAGTTTGATTATAAGTTAAACCTTAAGAACAGCAACTCCTCCTGATAGCTTTGCCAACCGCTCCTGGAGCTTTTCTTTGTCATAATCAGATGTGCTTGCTTCAATATTAGTACGGATCTGTGACCAAATATTTTGTCAGCCACGGCAAGGATACCAACACAAATCTCTTACCAGCTCTATTGTCACCAAGCATTCGTCTTGAAGAAATATTATCACACTTCACTCAAACAAAACTCACCTGCTCACATCTCTCTTCAATTGCTTTTTTGTCACCACCTCCGTCAAGAATTATGGTGTCATCCTTAGAGATAGTTGCCTAGAATAAAGAACAACTAATCTTATCATACAACAAAATGTTAAAATAACAAAAAGAATTTGAGAAAAATAACAACACAACAGAAACCTTGTCATGGGTGACAGCAGCATTATACACCTTTATAGAAGGATATTACTATATTAAACTACCTTCTTAGCTGTTCCAAGCATGCCAAATTCTACTTTGTCAAGCTTCATACCAAGATCCTCTGATATGACCTGATCATAACTACCAGCCATAAATACTTTTCCTTGAGAAGTGCAGAAAACAGAATGGCAAAATACTTGCAAGCTAACTCGATTGAGAAACAAATTTGATTTAACCATTGTCACAAGAAAAAGTCAAACTTACATAACAAACAAGAAACTCCAAAGCCAAAAAATAGAGTAGACACAAACAAACATAAACCTAACCTGTCCACCAGTAAGTGCAGCAAGATCCTGCAAGTTATTTTTCCTATGCTCACCAAAACCAGGGGCCTTAATTGCACAAACCTGATTCCGACACAAATATATTTTTAAATTGCTAAGGATTTTAAATTGACCACTAAAAAAGAAAAACAGAAGTAGACAACACTTAATAGAAGAAACCACCCACCTTCACCCCTGCACGAAGCTTATTCAAGATCAAAGTAGCCAATGCTTCACTCTCTACATCCTCTGCTACAATCAGAAGAGGCCTTTGTTTCTGTGAAAAATGCAACAAGAAATTACGTTATTATTTGTCCACAATCAAAACATTGACTAAATATAGACAAATATCCTAAGAATCCTAAATCAATCATAGATATAATAGATTGTATACTCTTAAAATATAACTCACCTCCAGTGCTAGCTCCATCACTCGAACTACTGCTTGCAAGCTTGACACTTTCTTTTCATGTATCAAAACCAGAGGATTCTCCATTTCCTGCTCCAGTTGAGTAAGATTAAAATATAAGAAAGCAAAGAATTCATACAGTCACAGAAAGCTTGAAACATATTACCAATAGACACGGAAACAGCACAAGTTGTTGACACGAGAAACAAAAGGCAAATGGGAACAGTATATTTTACGCATACAAAGGAGAAGGAGCACCCATGTGGCAGGGTCCCTAAAATATTGGAATTCCCAGTTCAACAATTCAAAACTTCAGTAAATGTTGGGTAGAGACTGGTTAATTATTGTTCTTCTAAAGTTTGCTTTTGCTATTATCAAGAAATACAATGAAAATTACTAATACTCTTACTGATTAAAACTGTCTCTTTGTGTGGTATAGAAGAATGGTGGGACCAATGATAGAATGGTGGGACCAATGATTTTTTAATCCAAATGAAATTAGGGAAATCTGAAACATTAATGATAATGATATATTTCTGGCTTCCATGGTAATGGGCAAATCAGTCATAGGTTTATGGGGTTTAATAATGAATTTATAAGTGGAGTAAGGTTGTATCTGTTCAAACAGCAGCAAGCCTTGATCAATATTAAATCTAAGGGGACATGTGTGTCCATGAAAAGTCAAGTGCTCGCAGAAAATAAAGTATGTGGGCATTATCTGATTGGTCTCTGTGGCGTAAGTGGCTACTTGTGTATGCAAATCTGGAACATGTGTCACAAGACTGCAATTTTCATACTTTGCAAGCTTGTTTAATCTCGAAACCATTTAAATCTTATTCAGTGCAGTAAAACGGTAAAAAAAAGGCTTACGTTTTAATGGCTTTTCATTTTACCATAGTCATTGATCTCAAGAAGTTAACCAGAAACATTGGATATGGTTGTGAATTAATGAATTTAAGTGATATAGTCAGGTGACTACAGTAAAACACTTGATTTATTTCCCAATGGACAGGTTGTTTCTTCAAAAGAATTTGAGCGGAATAGGAACTATGATTTCATCAGGGACTGCATCTAGGTCATTGGTTTTGGGTTAATGTTTCATGAGGTCGAGGAACTGAACCAAGGGAATTTGATGCAAACCATGTGTCTCAATCTCACCAGCAGGAGAACGGCATATTCTTATGGTACACATCTCAGCAATCCTTTGTTTTACTAAGGCCGTTGATCTTAAGAGTGATGCACCTCATCCATCAGATACAGTTGCTCTTTAACGAGTCAGTTGCAAGTCCAATAAACAAATAGGCAGCTTTTGACAGACACTTGGCACAGTAAGTTTCAACCATATTTGTTGGAGGTTGAGTATGTGGGTTACATGTGTTGCCTGTCTCTGAGGGAACAAGTGAAGTTTTACCACGTGGCATAAGTGTGCCAGGACCATTTTGTTTACCTTTATAAGTTTAATGGTATTCTGGAGTTAATCCAGACCGTAGATTTCATTACTACATGTCACGATCATGTCAACTACAGAGTAACGGCAAAATGGGTAAAGCACCTCTTGAATCCTAAAGGGAGGATGCTTTTGGGTCATTGAGCAAAGCAAAATCTCAAGTGATTTATGTGGCAAGATAGATGTCTATGCAAACCGCCATTTATGATAAGCTCGTGTAAAGCTTCAGATTTTCAATAATAAAGATCAAATTAAGCCCTCATTTGCTTCACCTTGTGATCTGATTATCAAAAGGAGAAGTTATACCTAGCCAAAGATGCTCCTGCATACAAAATCATCGCCTGCTGATCGAAAATTTTCAAGCTTAATTCCCAAGTAAGTGCAGAATAAACCTGCTCTATGATTTCTTTCCATCATAAGAAGCTAAAATCATTCATGTTAGAGGGAATTGGCAAAAATATTTAATAAACTACACAATTAGGGTAGGGCATCCATTTTAATTTTCAGTATGATTACCTCAATTTGAGCACACTATGGTTGTTTAGCTGTATTATTTGTGATAAGGCTGAAACCCTCGAATTATCTTTGCATCTTGGAATTGGCATATCGATCAAAAATATAGTTTTCCAAGCCAAAAGACCTACAAATTTGTGAATCCTAAATTACGAATGACCCCCAAAAGAGCTTCCAACCAAGATATTTTTGAGGTTATCCCATGGGCTGAAAAAAGGTCTAAGAGGTCCAGTGGAAAAGGGGAATATTTGGAAGACCTTTTCAAGGATACCAAGAGTGATATTAAGGATCCCCTAATTCAAGTGACTAGAGGTAGGTTATTCAAAATATTTGATGGCAAAGGTATCTTACCGTATTCAGCATGTAATGTTTGGAAGTTTGATCTAGCCAAGGTTGTAGTCCCAAATTGTTTACCTGTGAAAAACATTGTGGAATGAGCCTGCAAGTGCTCTGATGAAATGACCCATACTATGAATGATGCAAAGGGCAATTCGTCTCCACTTTAAATAGAGACACAATTCAAAAAGTTTTTGAATTAACACCTGAGGCCAAGACAGAATTGAATTTGAACAGATTAGCCCACAAGTATAAGAAAGACAGAAATTACTATAGAGGGGTAAGACTGAGGCCAAGACAGAATTGAATTTGAGAATGAGCCTATGGATGCAGATAAATTTGTTCCTTTCTTTAGGTAAACATTCCAAGCCTTATGTCAGGTTATTGGACAATATGCTAGAATTCAGACTTACCCAGCAGGTCTATCTTTCATTATAGACAATCAAAATCCTCATCCAAATACATTGTGACTAGGGTGAATTCTTGGCGAAACAATTTCATTATTAGGGGTAAGCTACACATCTCCGGAATAATTGATGCCCATGTGACCTATGGACCACCTATATGGATAGGCACCACAAAGATGCCTCTTATGTTATATTTGGAAATTTCATTGTCAACCCACTATTAACAAGGTTAGGAGCTAGGATTGGCAAATGGTACAATGGAATTAATTAGACCCCATTGTATGAATCTTGAAGCAGAATTGAAGCACAACTGGGGAGACTGATTTTTCTTCAAGGATTTTACTATGATTCCTTGTTCCACGGGGGCGCGTCCACACCCCCCCACCCAAAAAAACCTTGCATTTCCGAGACGGGGACATTTCGGGGACTTGGGGGAGACATCGTCCCACCGCCGGCACCCATGACCTGGGGACATTTCCTGGGACATCCCCTTTAATTTTGGTCTTCTAGGAGACACCCAGGCGTCTCCTAACTATCCCCGAAACTTCCAAACGTCCCTCATGGCAACTAAGGTAAAAAGTTCTTTTTCTTTCACATCAGGATTTTTTTGGATCCTTGTGCTAGTAAACCTAACCCTAATGGTCTATGGGCCCTATCCACACCCTAAGCAGTCACAAAAGTGAAAAAAATCAAAATGAGAAAGGATAAAGATCAAAATGAGAAAGGATAAAGGTTGTAATCAGGGCTGGTTGGTATTGGTTTGGAGGAGCTTGAGCATGTGGAGTCTAGTTGTTTTAGTGATGAGGAGCTTGGGTGATGAGAGGCTTGGCGAAAACTTTGGGGATGATTAGAGGTATCAGGCCATTAGCCATTGACTCACAGTCACTTGTATTTTGTTTTTGAACACTGTAATCATGAATCATCATTATGAAATTTTGAAAATTCAACATGTCACATTTTCGTTGTTAATGTCCAAATGCAATCATTGCAATTTGTTTAAAGTTTAAACTTTATTGTTTAGTAGTTACTACTTACTAGTTTACTTAGTATGTGAAAGTTTCATTTGTAAATTCTTATACTTATTCCTTATACATCTTTTTATAACTAATTTTTCAAGTACTATATGTATTTGCACCACCCCCTCTGCCACCGTACCCAAACTTAAGCCCTTGGTCCCCCCGTTGTTCCCAAATTTAAGCCCTTGGTCCCCCCGTCAGGAAACTCCATGGAACTATGCTATGATTAGGATATTTGGAGACATTGTCCTTCCTTATGAATTTCCCAATACAATATCCCCTAGAAGTGCTATCTTGGAAGTAATGAGAGAGTTGATTGTGCAAACAAGTTCCATTTTAAAGACCATTATAAGCATAGTATTCTTCCTCCTATAATCTTTGAGAATTTTACCCTTGCAGGTATGCATGAGCATCCAGGTACATGAGCAATCCTGTGTCACCAAAAACACTTGTGGTTTATATTTGCAGTTTTTTGCATTTGGTTATGTGGTTGTTATTTTGTTGGTCATGTCACAACTTGCTTGCCTTGAAAAGTGCTACATGAAGATTTATAGCTCATATGTGTTTCAAGACAATCTGTGGCAGTGTTTAAAATCATTAACATGTTGCTTCAAATCCAAACCAAGCCACTAAAGATCAATATTTTGTTAAAATAGACTGCTATAGAAAGTGTGACAAGAGGTATGTGTTTAAATCACACTGATGTGTTTGATGCTACAACAGCTATACCCATACTTTAGGCCAAATGTTTATGTTTTAAAATGCATTGTTTTGAGAAATGCATTGCTTTGAGCTGTGGCAGGAATGTGGAGACTTGAGAGTTGCTTTGTGTTTTAAGGCAGAGTTGGATATCGGTTGTGAGATGATGTGAATTAATGCCTACGTAGATGCAAATCAAACCTAAGGAAATGTAGTGAGTCTAAAACCGCTAACTGTAGCTTTTTGCCTAAAGGAAACTTTTGTTTGTCTTTTGCTAATTTGGCAACACCAGTCAAGTTGTTATATCGATTATGATTGCCTTTGGCAATATGGTAAATTTATTGAGGAATATCCCTTCAGTTTGCTGCAATTTTTCTGGCGTTTGGTTTTAGTCTATTGCTATTTGGCAAACTCTTATTCTACCCGGCCGTGACTTTTCATTTTCCTTCTAACCATGGCTTTTAACCTAGCTTTGACAGTGGAAGTTTGACATCATGCTAGACATTTTCTTGATGTTCTCTTTTGGCCCTGTGAGTTTCTATTTTTCTTCATGGCTGTTATTCTTTGCTAAGGGCTGCTTGTACAGGTTTGGGATGGGTGACAGAAATTGCAAGAATGCCAAGGATTTCTTGGTTGTGTTAAGAGGCAAATAAGGAGGTTAGATGCTTCAAAAAAATAGAGAATAAAAGAGGCCGAGCAGGGGGTCGTGCTGTATAGAATATGGAATGCTGATCAAGCAGAAAAAAATACAAAAAGAAAGGCATAAGAACAAAGGCTGCAACTAAGAAAAGAAAAAGAGGCAAAAACAGGGCATGTGCAGTGACAGGAACGGATCAGAAGAGTAATGAATTGATCAAAATAGTATTAGCTGTATCTTTTGTTGATAAAAATTAAATTGTATGTCAACCAAGAAATGAAAGCTACAGAAACTTTTTCATAGCCCTGAAGCACTCTAAATTTCTAAGCATGTTGTTGAGAGCTACAAAAGGTAAATATATTACTGTAATTCAATCTCAGTGTCTCTATATTACTATTTTAGTATTAGAATGAGGTTGGCTGTTACTTTAGGTAGTTTTTAAATAAATCCCCTAATCTAGACTAATCTCAATGTCTCCATATTACTATGTTAGTATTAGAATGAGGTTGGCTGTTACTTTAGGCAGTTCTTAAATAAATCCCCTAATCTAGACTACATTAGTAGGAGCGCTTTGACAAAGCGATTACATATATGAATAATATGGGGATGTATTTTGCAGTGGAGAACCTATGATCCTAAAAGGTATATTGATAAACTACTAAAGGCTCAAACAAGATCCAAGCTAAATAACAAATATCATGAGATAGAGGATCTAATTAGGAGTTGCAAAGATGAGTTTGAAGTGAAAGTAAAAAGAGATGCACAATTGAAGATTCAATTTGTTGAGAGAAAAAAGCAGCTACTCAACCCAACTTATGAAGGAGCTCTCCCACATATTAAGGACCCAATTCAAAGAATGGGTGAACTCATGAAGAATGTGGAGGTGTATGCAAAAATGCCTGATGAGCCAAAGCTATCACAGGGCGTAGCACAAGGTGGGAATGGGTCAAACAAGTGCTTGTTTCTGCAAATTATAAAAGAAAAGCCATTCAGAATCCCTTCACCATCAGCATCAATAGCTTCACTACCACATCCAAGGCATAAGCCATGCGTAGCACCAGCTGATCTTAGCCATTAGCTAGATTAAACTGAAATTTAGCCAACGAGGGGAGTATGTTCCCCCCCCAAGGGCAAGTTATCTGGATCAGGTCTCCTCAACAACAGAAAGGAAAAGAATTGACCATTCCTGATAGTAATGTATCTTTAGAACAATATGTTGCTAAAGTTGATATTGAAGATCCTAGAATAAGAGCATATAGTGATTTCCTGGCGAGTGACTAGTTTGTCAAAACTCCTTAATTCTAAAGATTTGCTTTGATGATCAAATGCAAAGAAAGACAAGTCCCAAGGGGGAAGGCATCTTTGATGGAGGATGACCTGAATGTAGCAAAAAGTAGTACATCCTATCTTTAGGTTTAATGTAGAAAATCTTACTCCAGAAGAAGGGAGAAAGTTGGTAAAAGCCAGTGGTTGTTTGCTATTACCTGGATGGGACTTGACAAAGGCCACCCTCTTTGATCAAATAAGAAGGGAAGGCGACGTAGATCTCTTCCAAAACCAAAAGGAGGCTGCTCAATTTATCTTTGGGTCTACTTTTGACCCAATTATGAATACTTTGGTCATTTGGGCCGTTGCCCCCACACATAATAAGCCACAAGTAAATTATGTTCCACATCAACTAGCTAGGGAACTAATGATGAAACAGTTGGTGATGTCTCAACCCCAGATGCAACAACTTTAGCAATTCATACTACCCAATTCAGCCAAGGTCGCACTAAGAAGTTGAGGATTATGACAAACATGAGAAGGAAAGTTTGAAATTAAAAAATAATGGCACTTGAAGCAGCCATGGTGCTTCGCTCTCATCCATAACCTAGTTCTGACTCATGCGATCTGGATAGATTACACTGTTCATAAACTTCTCAAGACTTCAATATCTACTTACACTAAAAAACACTCGTTTGACAAAATGCACAACATACACATGCACAGTCACCAGCAAGACCATCAAGCTCTTGGTTGGGGAGTGCACATACTTGTGAATCTGTGATGCATTTCATAAAAAATTCCAAGTCCAATTTCCATATATGATTCAAATTTCAGACAATGGGGACAGGAGAGTAACAACTGACCATTGTTTTTTAATGAATTATGGCAGTGTATCAGTATAAGTTTATCAGTGAAACATTTCTTTGAATCTTTTCTCTATCTGGTTGGGTCAATTAGCACATCAGCTACCGAGATACCCAAAAGCATTTGAACTTATCCTATTATGGCTAGTTGCTGATGTACAATAACATCTGTACGTTTGGTTATGATGGTGACTGCTTTCCCCTGTGCTGTCAAGTGACCAAATATTTATCATTTGAGTATTGGAAAAAGCAATCTGCAATAAGGATGTATGAAGGCAAATATTTATGCTTTTCTGGAAAGGAACCCTGTAAATTGAAGTCCTGTTTTACTAATAAAATATAGATCACAACAGACCAACACATCATAAGTTGCAAGTACAACATAGATAAAAAATACTTAATATCAAATTTATTCATATTTTTATATGGGACAATTACTAGGTGCAATTCATTGGATAATCACAGCCCAGACAAAGATACATCCACCCTGTACATAACATCTCCAGTAATAGTAACCAGGCATGAAAGCCCAGGAATGAACCAGAGAAAAAAAAAAGTTATGTTGGGGAGTTCCGAAAAGGGTTGGCCAATTCCTTTCTAAAAGAATAATATAATTAGAAACACATATTCATATTTACATGCATAACTAAAAAAACAATCAGAGATAAATGCATAAGAGGCTCAGATTACAATGGCATTGATGGTGAGATGTCACAGTCAACAATTTAAGGTTGTCATTGAACTTACACTTTTCATTTTACATTTTTCTTGTTGTATGATTTTAAGAAAAGAAGAATTAATAATTTTTTATTTCAATTATTTTTAAAAGGAACCATATCTAGATCAGAACATTCCAGTTCATCTGAAAAATCCAGTTCAAATTCGATCCACACAAGTTACAGCCAATTTTGGTGTCTAAGTACAGGCATGGAGCCTACGAGGAGAGATTTCAGTAACAAGGCATATCTTAAGAGGACAAATATCAGAACAAACACTTAGGATTTGGGAAAATTGAGATTGTCAAGTCAGCCAATAAAAAGCAAACCGTAAACCATCAATTTTTTGTAAATAACCTTTTTCTTTTTACAATGGCATAATCCTGCCAAATAACAGTATTTCTATAATTCATAAGCATCATTCAAAATACAAAATCCATAAGACCTTCAGAGTGTAAAGTTGAAAAGTGGATACTTCAAAATACTTAAGTACTTTTTGTAAATAACCTTTTTTCTTTTTACAATGGCATAATCCTGCCAAATAACAGTATTTCTATAATACCTAAGCATCATTCAAAATACAAAATCCATAAGACCTTCAGAGTGTAAAGTTGAAAAGTGCATACTTCACACATTTCCCTTCTAGTTTTGCACTCTATTTAGCACCCACTTACAATAAACACAACTTCAACCATTTTAACCCTCTTGGAAGGCGAACTATGCTGAAAACATCTCGTTCCACATAGGTGTGACCCCTTGCATATCAAATCCCCAGTTCCACCCCTGTTCACTGCTTTTCAGTCAACTGGAGCACTAGCACACCACACTCCTGTCCTTCCAGACAAGACCCCACACACTCATGAGGAGCAAATACTCACATTTTCCCACCCAGTCACATGCCTTTTAACAACCCTAACCCTAATTCACCTCTAACAGTCAAATTAGAACTGGAAATGTTTATTTAAAATTAAGGGGTTTTTGCCTCAAATGGAAGCAAAATTAGCACCTGCACACATCTCCACACATACTTACCATTTTCAATAAACTAGGGTATCCACCATTGCTCCACATACCTGCCTCCATAGCCATAGCTCCTACAACTGCACCTAGGGCCACACACTTCCTCCAACTCATCCAACTAGTTTTGTTGGATCAAGCCTAGGGTTCTGCCTTAGTCAGACCCCTAAATGTGCCATAGGCACCAATTTTTCCGGTTTCCCCTTTCAGCACAAGTACTCTTGCAGGCAAAAAAGGAAGCTGACAGGCATGGGAACTTTGTGTTAGCAGACATAGAGGACGCACAAGCCTAGGTTTCTACCTTCGACAGACCCCTAAATGTGCCACAGGCACCAAGTTTACTTACTTAAAATCAAAGTTTCTTATTTACTTAAAATTAGAGTTGCTGGCTATGCCTCCACACTCCCCTACATGACTCCTGTCCCTCTCCTTTCTGTTTTTAAATTCTATTTGTTAATTTACTTAAAATCAGAGTTGCAGGATATGCCTTTACACTTCCCCCAGTGTGTACCACTGTACCAAGTACGGGTACAAGTACGATATGGCCCAGATAGGGGTTAGGTACCATAACCAAAACTACTGTAAAATATTAGCCATGCCTGATACATACAGATTTTGCACTCTACTCAATCGAGATGTATCCAAAATAAAACTATGCAGGGTTCAATGCTTATATGTCTCTGTTATGCTGGATCTCAAATTACTTGTATTGGGGAAATTTGTGGTGCCTAGTTGGGTGTGTATTTTAACAAATTTGTGGCATCTCATATTAAAGGGTTGTCATTGAAGCAATTATCTAGCATTGGAATCATTGCCAGACTACTGAAGGCATTTGGAAAGTCATCAGGGTTTCCAAGCTACAGTTTCTACATATTATAAACTTACATATTATTAATTTATTAACAAATGTGTAAGTTTTATTTATCAAATTTATTTATTAAGTATATAACAATTAAGATATATTAAACTATATTAATTACTAATAAGTTTATTTTTATTAAATTTTTTTTTTCTCGGTGAACGCTTTTGACCAGAGCTATGAACCGACGATGCCACAACACAGGGGTCCTCTATTGCAAGGTGTGCGCCCTTGGTCTCCTTGTGCTGTACAGCGCAACGCTTGGGTTCGTGACAAGGCTTAACCGCCTCCCGTGGATTCATTAACTCTGATGGTTGTATCGGGCATTAACGGGTCAACCTTTTGGTGCAACGGCAACCATCTTTGCAACAATTGGTATCAAAGCCTAGGTCACGGATTCGAACCCCTCCCTTGCACTAGGGGGGATTGTTGCAAGGTGTGCGCCCTTGGTCTCCTTGTGTTGTGCAATGCAGCGCTTGGGTTCGTGACAAGGCTTAACCACCTCCAGTGGATTCATTAACTCTAGTGGTTGTATCGGCATTAACGGGTCAATCTTTTGGTGCAACGGCAACCATCTTTGCAACATCCTCATCCCCAAGCATGAACACTTAGAAATTTGAACACATCCACATTAGAAGCCAACTATGGAAGACCAAGAGTCACAACTTAGAATTCCACATTAGATGTCCCTATGGTGATTTGAATTTGAACTTGGGTCTCCTCAACAAGAACCCAATGTTTCAACCAATTAAGCTCAACCCCTTGGACTATTTTTTAATATTATTTATTATTAATATTTAAATTTTTTTAATAAGTTTAATATTTGATATTAATTTATTCAATAAATTTGTTATTTATTAAGTTTAATATCATTTACTATTAATTTTATTTTTACATGTATTTAGTATTTTTTATTGGTACTTAAATTTAATAAGTGTGAAATTTGATATTAACAAAATTATAATAATTAGGTATAAAATAATAAATTATATTTGAATATAATAAAATTATAAAATAATAGATTTTTTAAATTGCATTTTACTCTATTTAATAATTTTGTTATTTTTTATGCTTAATTTTGTGTGATTTAGATAATATAATTTGTTAGATTTCAATTCAATTTATAATTATAATTATTTATGATAACATGTGATTCTATTGATGTATTTGTTTTGTTGATGAAATTATATCTATAGGTATAAACATTTTGGAATAGCAACAATGAGTCTATATTACTTCTCAACTTCCAAATAATGAAAATCTTTTCTCATATATATGCATACATATATATACATATACATATGTATATGTATGTATGATTGCCATATCCAGCCATATTCATATTAGGGCGTCTTGAAAAATAGCCGTATCCATGTCTCCAACTCTGCTAACAATAAATCTTAAGTAATCAAATGATATTTATTTCATGTTTAAATCAGATTTTCAGCAAACAACTTTTAGCAATTAAAAGTTAAACATCTTACTTAGTTGTTTTATTTTTAGTTACACACGGTAAAGAAAATTGAAACACCTTATCCTTAATTCATGATAATCATTTGGATTGAGAAATCCATTAGACTTTCAAAGTAAAGAAGACTGAAATCATCCAATTATACATAGGGTGCCTCTAGACTATTGGAGGCAATCTGCAGAAGACTCCACTATGGTAGAGTAAAGATACAGTTCAACACCAATTAAGGATATGACCACAAAACAACGCAAAACAATTTAAATTAGTATAACAATGTGATTTCACTTACACATTTCTGAGTCTTTTGGTTGGTGATAAAATATGGAGATATATAACCCCTGTCAAGCTTCATTCCCTCCACCACTTCTAACTCATTATACAATGTTTTCCCATCCTGCCAGTATCAGTAACAAAAAAGATATAAACACAAGGTATTACATGAGCACAAATATTGCACTACAACTGGAAAAGCATGATACAAATCAACTTGCCGCAACAGTAATGACTCCTTCCTTCCCAACTTTTTCCATTGCTCTGGCAATTAATTCGCCTATCTCTCTGTCACCATTTGCAGAAATGGTCCCTACCTGCTTCAAACAACATTTCATGCTAAGCATACATTTAGAACTAAACAAAAATACTCCCTCAATCAATTCCGGTACCCAAATATATACTCAGCGTATTACTTCTAGCAGTAAAAGCAATTTATAATGGTTTTTGTCACACGTAACACAACAAATAAGATGGCAGCACTAAAATGGAGTCTCACAGACACACATGGTAAAAAACTAAACATGTGGATGCTAGAATAAAGAAGGATAGAACTAACTAAAAAAATCAAATAGAACATGAAAGGTTGCAAAATAATATTTACAGACCTGAGCAATTTCTTCAGATGTACTTATCATTCGCGCCCTACTTTTCAAATGTGTTACAACAGCATCAACTGCCATATTGATACCACGCCTTAAGTCCATTGCATTCATACCAGCTGCTACTGATTTACAGCCCTCTGTGAATATTGCCCGAGTAAGTACAGTTGCACATGTTGTACCTGCAAATAATGTTATTGCTATAGTTAGCCAAGAATGTCTAGCTTTTAAATAAGCTGCAACTCAACTAAAAAGTTTATCAATTTTTTATCAGAACTTAATCACATAATTAACAAAACTTCATATCCTAATAAAGTACAACAACTTTATAAGCTACCAGGAAGAACAATTCCTAGATTCTGCAAATTAGCCAAAGTAGAAAAGCAAGAGTACCATCTCCAGCTACATCATTTGTTGCATTAGCTACTTGCTTGACAAGGCTTGCACCAATATTCTTCACTTTATCTTTAAACTCAATGCTTTTGGCAACAGTGACACCATCCTTAGTGACCTTTGGGGATCCAAAACTTTGTTCGATAATGACATTACGACCCTTTGCAAAACAAATGGAAATAATCAGATAAGTTAGACAATTCAAGATTTCTCTACTGACAGCACTTTAAGAATTTAGTACCATTGCAATAAACAAGAAAGATAAAAACTGAAGCAGCTTTGATATTTAGATTGTTCAAGAATCAAATCAGCTGCTTTATAAAACTATGCAGGCAATAAATTTCTGCATTCCAACTCTAAACATACCTTTGGCCCCATGGTCACTTTCACTGCATCTGCAAGTTGTTCGACACCTTGCAGCATTGCAATACGTGCATCACTTCCAAAACGGATCTCTTTTGCGGCATAGTTTCTGCTCCATCCAAATCTGCTAGCACTCTAAAACATAAAATGACAAAGAAATTAGATTGCATCCTACAACACTTGTTTATTCTTGTATTCTAATTTGCGACCCCTACTTAAAAGAGATTCAATGCATGCATTATAGCTCAGTATGACATAAGGCAAGGTAGCTTCCACTTATAAGTTGATCGATGTCAAATAACAATAAAAAGATGCTAAAACCCACCCTTTCCATTTATAAAATAAATATAATGCATATGTTGCACGTCAGTTTGTTTAAAAACAAAGTGAAATTTGGTTAAAAAGTTATGGGAGTAATATAACAAAACCGTCTCAAAACTGATGTATACATGGAAAAAATAATCACATCAATTGATGGAATGCATTAAGTTATTAACGTGCAAGAAAGAATACAATATGATAAAATTAGTTAAAATATAGAGAAATCGACATTCATATTTAAAAAATAATGATAATAGTGCTTGTTGATGCATTGGAGCCCATTCTTGGAAGACAGCAGGAACAAGTAAATGTCCCATGTCGTCACAGCCCTCTCTTCACAGATGCAAATATCGATCTGTTAACTTACAATGCGACAAGAAAGAAGTTATAACACCTATATGGCTTTTGGCATATGATTTGAAATACCAAATATAACAAAGCTCAGGGCATAAATCTAGAATAAACAATGTGTTAAGCATTGCTAAGATGCTGTGGTTTGGATGCAGGCATCCCCCGATTGCAATGTGTTGTTTATTACTAAGAGGTGCAATCCTTCTTGTATGTGATGAGCTTGACAAGCTCAAACTGTCTGGTCGAAACAATGTTTGAATTGTGTGTATAGTTGTTGAGATTCTAGTATTCTAGAATTTACATTGTGTAAATAGTTTTTGAGATTCTAGTATTCTACTGGTGCTACAACTGCAAAAGATATCTGGTAATCAGACTAGAGGTTAGAGCTCAGAGTTGAATCATTGATCTCCAAACAGGAGTCCATACAGCTTATATCATGACTGGCATTACCACACATATGAGAGCCCAAAATATTATCATCTAATCAACTGCCTTTATAAACCTTGACCTCCAGATACCACAAAAACCTAAAGGAATAGGGCAGTTCGCCGTACCTGCAAACGAGAGCGCGAGCTTGTGCTCCTGCATAATTACCAGCCATTAAAAATGTGTGAGATTTTTAGTCACAGCCATTGATACCATCAAAATTCCATAATCTAAAACCCTAAACCCTGAATCCGCACGAGCACAACATCCAAGATATAGCAAATTTGCAGACAACCTATAATGCTTAGGCTTCTACGGCAAAACCGTAACATAAATAAACGTATAATCAAAACCATAAAAGCCTCAAAACTTGCTAAATCTCGCATAAAAATATTAACCACAAAACAAATTTTAATGTAAATACTATTGACAGAATGCATGTGTTTGATTAAAGCATCGAGCTCAGAGCACTGACCCGACTCTAGAAATAAGTCCGGCTGCCGCTCTGTACATGTTGTATTGGCGCTGAAGAAATAATGAGAAAACAAACAACTGCTATAGATCAATATTTGGAGAACCTAAAACAGCAGTGTGTAAACTGATCAGAACTACGCAACTGCCAAAAATAAGATGAACTGAGATATGCAGTCGAATTTGGACTCCAGATATTTCTAGAAACCTCCGTTGGTTTAGGGTTTAGGGTTTAAAGCAATTTTGCCCAATGACTTCTAACCAATTTTGAAATAACGTTTTTTGCCCTTTTGTTCTGCTTTTTTTTTAAACACTGGAAATTCATGTAGGGTCTCCCAAACTTTTGGGAGTGACGAAATTACATGTAAGCATCGTGGCCCTTGGAGAGACACTGAATGTCTAGCATTTCCTTTGGCTTGCCCAACACGTAATGAGTTCGTTAGTGTGATTTTTATTTTATTTTTAATTATGAAAATGTTATATTATCTATTAATCAAAAGATAAGTAATACACTTTCACAAAAATGGGTTGGGTGGTATCAGGGCTTAAATTTGACAGTGAACCTTATTTTTAATGACAGTTATCTATTCAATAGTGCCTTTAAAATACTATGACATACTTTAGTATAAGTAAATTATATAAAAATCAAATATATATATCATAATAATTCTATATAAATTTTGACAATTTGTCCAAAATCTCTCCTTTCATATGATATGGTCTTTTGAAAATTTCAATTGTATTTTACAGCTAAAATACTTAAATACAGCTATACAACTGTCAAATTTAAGCCCTATGTGGTATAAAGGCACACCCCAAAATATCAAAGTCATATGGGCATAGCCCAAAAAATCTAAGGGTAACTACCCGAAATTACATATCTGAAATTATATAAAACATAACAAAAAAGAAAATCAAGCCGCCAATGCAGTGCCAGTAGATGGAGGGTCCATGTCCTCTGGATTGCCCCATATAGGCAAGGTATAGAAAATGTGTGTTTGTGTCTTGTGACAGCCTTAACGTTTATTAATTACCACCTTTAATAGTTGTTTAGAATAGTGAAATTTTCTCTTCATCTTTACTCCTTTAATCATTCGTAATCAGGTAGTACAAAGTCATTCAAAGAGAGAGGTGTTCTACAATCATTTTGCATTTCTACCCAGTTCAATCTCAGAAAGAAGAAGGGAAAGAAAACTACACAAATAATTAACTGCGGGATTCGGGATGACGTCAAAAGGTGCCCAACCATCATCATCCTTTTCATTCTCTGTATTAATATTCTCCCACTGAGGTGAAATGGCCAGATCCAGATGTGGAAGAAATTTACTAGTGTCCCAACCAGTGTTGGCTGGATTGAAAACGCCATGGCTGGAGTCACCAGAGGGCCAACATGCATTGCCACTTGCATCTCCTACAGGACCACCAGAAGTCCATCCTTGATTACATGGAGAAGAAGATCGTCTGTGAGGGTGAGATCTGTGTCGGGGAGGAGGCTAGGGATGGGGTCAAGAGTCCCTGGCAAAGCCACTTCTTCACCATCGACCCCGTGGAGGCAATCGGCCTCTAGAAGAGGATGGAGAGGGAGGTACCCGTGCCACCGTGCAAGGTGCATTGCCCCAATGGTCCAAAAGTTCCTATAAGTGTGAAACTTCAAGTGCCACTTTGTTTGCCTATACTTGAATCTACAGTAGAACATTAAAACATATAATAGCTTTAACATATAGAGAAACAGATGTACCAATCTGGCTTTGAGAAAATATGCAGGAATTTCAATCTTTCCAAATAGTGAAGAGAATTTCCACCCTGAAAAATGTGCCAAATCTAAGTAAATCTTGCAAGGAATCTAGGAGAATCACCCAAAAGAATCATTTCCCAGGAAAGAGGCTCCGGTCTGAAATGCCGAAAGAAATCATGAATCCACAGCCACATTTGTTGAGCTCTAGTGCAAAACTAGAAGAGATGTTGAAAAGTTTATGGTGTTGGTTGAGGACAGACAACTAAGAGGGGGGTGAATCAGTTGTTACAAAACTTTATTTTCTTTAAACACTTAAATCTTTTTTATATTTCAACAGCATAATAATGAAAGCACAATGCAATAACTCAAGAGCAGAAACACATTAACACATATGACACCAAGATTTTAACGTGGAAAACTCAGTTAAAGGAAAAACCACGGGGTGACTAACCCAAGATTGTATTCTCTATTAAAATAATAAGAAGAATAGAATGGCACATGCCAATTAGGGCTCACTGCCCGAGCACACTGGTCACAAGAGGCCCACTGCCTACAAGAGACACACTGTCTACAGAATAATAAATATTACATACTTGAACTGGAGCTTAGCATCTTCACCATGCTTGAGTCAGTTCCATTTAAGCCCAAAACTTTTGCTCTGCCTTTCGCTCTTCTCCTCTCTACCACTCTCTCATCACCACAAGGATCCTTTGAAATGACTTCACAAATCTTATTTATACAAGACATCGACTTTGGGATAATCATCAAAGTTGGCACAATACATATTTTATTTCATTACAGAGCAATTACATAAATACAACTTGACTTATTACAAAAGACTTCATGCGAATCACCACACTATCGGCCACACATATCTGGGACTTCAATCTTCTTTGAGGAACACACCATGCTTTGCAGAACATCTTCAAGATCATTCGCAAGATGTGTAAAACATCTGATCGGCCATGATTAGGAAGAACACCATCATTCAAGAGTAAATCTTCAATGCAGACCCCCAACACGAACTGGACACAATCTAGAGACCCCCACAAGCTTGCCTGAATCACCAAGAACATCCACACCACTTCTACTTACTAAAATCATTCGCATCTTCATCCGGAACCTCGAGAACATAGTCTGTCATCACTGTCACATTAGAATAAATGCTTGCAGACCTCCAGACCACGAACCAATTGAGTTGTCAATTCACATTGGCTTCCTAAACATTCCACCAAATCTACAGAACAAGATATTGCATTTCCGGATCTCACCGGACCTATTTGTGTCAATCTATCACCTCTGAACATCTACCAGAACCAGTTTTACTCATATGGCCATAACTTCTCCAAATCTTCATGCGAACCTCTCAAATTTTGACTGGATCATCTTTAGACACATATCTACACACCCTTTGATGCGCATTATCTAATCTTCATCTTATCTTGGATCTTCACTTCATAGAGCTTCATTGTCTTCATTGTTCTTCTCTGTTTCTGATAGGACTAATTTTCTCAATGTCCTCAGCACAGAGCTCATCCAATCATTGACATCAATGCAACAGGAGTATGTTGACATCAATGACAACACCGGTTAGGCCCATACTTGCAACAATCTCCCCCTTTGTCATCGATGGCAACATATGATGTGAAAAACTGTTTTAACTATCAAGACAAGAACTTCTCCTCACTAACTGACATAGCTCCCCCTATCAACAACAATCATTCATATGTCTTCTCTTTCTTTACTACTCCCCCTTTGATCAACAACCACTTTTGTTTTTCACATGCCTTCTCTCCCCCTTTGACATTAATAGCAAAGGGCACATAATTGCATCAATCAGAATCATACAGACTGCTCCCCTGAGTAGCAGCTTTCTATCATCAATATGGACCACAAGATATGACTGTGATATTCACTGGACTGATGCACATCAATGCACCTTAATTTAGAACTGGAGGGGTAATAACCCCTAACTTCTCCTTGAGATACTCAAAAGAGTCCTTAGGTAGAGGTTTAGTAAAAATGTCTGCAATCTGATCCTTAGAGGGCACAAACTCCAATCTGACTTCATTCTTATTCACCTGCTCTCTCAAAAAATGAAACTTGATGGATATATGTTTTGTCTTTGAATGCAATACCATATTTTTTGATATATTTATTGCACTTGAGTTATCACAAAAGATTGTGATAGGTTCCTCATACTCCACTCTGATGTCTCTTAGCATTTGCTTCATCCACAATACTTAAGTGCAACTACCTGCTGCTGCAATATATTCTGCTTCTGTAGTGGACAAAGATATTGCCTCTTGTTTCTTGCTCAGCCAAGAAACCAATCTTTTCCCCAAAAAGAATGCACTACCATTGGTATTCTTCTGGTCATCCACATCTCCTGCCCAATCCGCATTTGTATATGCACAAAGAGAGAAATCATGATCCCTGGGATACCATAAATCATACTCAATTGTTCCCTTTAGATATCCAAGAATTCTCTTGATTGCCATGACATGAGATTCTATGGGATCAGCTTGGAATCTGGCAACAAGACCAACAACATTCATAATGTCAGGTCTAGTTTGAGTAAGATATAGTAGTCCTCTAATCATTGACCTATACTTTTTCTGATCAGCCTTAGGAGATTCATCATCTTTGCTTGGTTTACATCCGGTTGCCATGGGAGTATTCATTGGTTTTGCATCTTCCATTCCAAATTTGTTCAACAATTCTTCGCATATTTAGCCTATGATATGAAGATTCCTTTCTTTGTTTGAGTGATTTGCAGACCCAAGAAGAAATTCATTTCCCCAAACATAGACATCTCAAATTCACTTTTCATTTGATTTGCAAAAGTCTTGCTCATACTATCTCTTCCTCCAAAAATGATATCATCAACAAATACTTCAACAATCAAGATATTTTCATGATCAATCTTGAAGTACAAGTTACTATCAGCAGTACCTTTGTTGAAACCAATCTTCAAAAGATGTTTATCCAATCTTTCATACTAGGCCCTTGGGGCTTGTTTGAGTCCATACAGTGCTTTCTTCAACTTGCAAACCATATCACCATGATCAAACAATTAAAATCCATCTAGTTGCTCAATGTATACTTCTTCTTCCAAGCCGCCATTCAGGAAGGCAGACTTGACATCCATCTGATATACTTTGAAATCCTTGAAGGCAACAAAAGCAAGAAATAATCTGACTGCTTCAATTCTTGCCATCGGAGCAAAAGTTTCTTCAAAGTCAACTCCTTCTACTTGAGAATAACCCTTACAGACCAATCTGGCTTTGTTTCTGACTACTTCACCATCTTCATTCAATTTATTCCGGAAGACCCATTTGGTTCCAATCACATTTTTGTTTCTAGGACTGGGAACAAGATCCCAAGTGTGATTTGTCTCAATCTTCATCAACTCTTCCTCCGTTGCTTTGGCCCAACTTTCATCATTGCATGCTTCACTTACTGTTTTTGGTTCAATCTTTGAAATTAGACAATACTTATCTGAATCTTGAGCAATCTTTCTTCTTGTTTGAACACCTTTGCTTCTATCACCTATGATCTGGTCTTCGAAATAATTCAGTCTTACATACTTGGGAGTTTTGGGAATTTCTTGTACTATTATATCTTAGACAGGTTCATCCAAACTTATCTCTTCTTCCTATATTTCAGGATTCTCTGAATCAATTTGGATCTGAATTTCAGAAGGGGTTTGGACTTCTTAGATCAAAACATCATTTTGATCATCTTCTTCATATTCATAAAACCTTGAGGGTTTTTCAATGCCTTCATCAACCTTCACATTTGTACTTTCTACAATCTTCCTTAATCTCTTGTTATAACACTGATATGCTTTGCTTTGAGTAGAATAACCTAAGAATATTCCTTCATCACTTCTAGCATCAAGGTCTTCATCTCTTTTAATGTAACATTTTCTACCAAAGACTCTGAAATACTTCACAGTAGGAGTGATGCCAAACCAGAGTTCATAAGGAGTCTTACCAATATTGCTTCTGATTTGTACTCGATTAAAAGTATAGACAGCAGTGCTTACAGCTTCTATCCAGTAGATCTAAGGAACATTTGCTTCCATCATCATGGTTCTAGATGCTTCCTGGATGGTCCAGTTCTTTCTCTCCACTACTCTATTCTGTTGCGGAGTCCTTGGAGTAGATAAGTATCTTTTTATCCCATGTTTCTCACAGAATTCTATGAACTCTCCAGATGTGAATGCTCCACCTCTATCATACCTAAGACACTTTATGTTTAACACGATTTCATTTTCTACCATAGCTTTGAATATTTTGTATTTCTTGAGAGCTTCAAATTTCTCTTTCAGGAAAGTCACCCACATCATCTGAGAATGATCATCAATTAGTAACATGAAATATCTATCACCTTGCAAACTCCTGATTCTTGCCGGTCCACATAGATCAATATGTACTGAGTCCAACAATCCGGTAGAAGATTGTTCCTTACTTTTGAATGTGACTCTATTCTACTTACCCAACTGACATTCTTTGCACAAATTGTTAATAGGTTTCACCAGGCTTAGAAGATCTCTTACAGCCTGAGAGTTGCTTATCTTGATGATATTATCAAAATTCACATGACACATTCTCCTATGCCACAACCAACTCTGATCAATTTGAACAAATAAACAACTTTTGCCAATACCAACCAAGTGGAAGTTGTTACATTTTGTTTGAGTACCAGATGCAACCTCTGTTCCAGAACTTTCAAAGATCTTACATTTTCTATTTTTGAATCGAAGATCATAGCCTCTGTCCACCAACTACCCAACACTGAGAAGATTATGCTTCAGACCTTCAACATACAGTACATCACTGGTTTTGTTCTTTCCATCAAAAGTAATAGTTCCTCTACCTTTGATTCTACCAGCAGAATTATCACCAAATTTTACAACTCCGTATCTTTCCAAATCTATGAATTTATTTTTGTCACCAGTCATATTGTGGGAGCATCCACTGTCAATGACCCAATCATCCTTTTCTTCAACTTGGGCAACCAGAGCTCTTTCTATCATTTTATGATTGACAGATTCAGACAACATTGGATCTTCTTCCTTGATGGCAATAAACACTCAGTCACTTCTGAATTTGTTTTCTGTCTCTGATTCATCATCTGTTACTCCTTCATCATCATCATCTTCATAAACATGGTAACATTTCTTTTGGAATCTTGATCTGTTTGGACTTGTCCTTGAAAATCTTTCCGGACACCTTGAAGCAAAATGACCAATCTTGTTGCAGTTGAAACATTTGAAGGGCAATTTTCCTTCATACTTACCAAATCCTCTTGGCAGTCTTTTTGCAATAAGGGCTTCAAGTTGAGTAGCTTCTGCTTCATCATCTTCTAGATCTTTTCTTGCTTTTTCATACCATGATAGTTTCTTTGAGGAGTTCTCTCCTGAATCATACCTTTGTTTGCCTTTTATAGAGGCACTAGCTTTGAATGCAGATTCAGTCTTGGGGGGTGCATCTCCAAACTTAGCCAATTCAAATGCAGCTAATTTTCCAACCAATTAATCTCTTATGATATTTGATAAATATCTAAATTCTTCAATAGCAGCAACCTTGTGTTTGTAAGCAGGAGGTAGGGATCTGAGAACTTTGGCAACAATCTCATCTTCATCCAAGGTTCCACCAGCACACCTAATGCCACAAACAAGCTCATTTACTTTTGGCATAAATGTAGTGATATTCTCATCTTCATTCATCTTCAGGTTTTTGAATTTTCCTTTCAGACTCTGTAGCTTGGCACATTTAACATATTTGTCTCCTCTGAATCAAATAAGGCACTTAGTAAGGCTTCTTTAGCTCAAAGATTATCTTCAGCATCTCTGATTTCATCTATAGTTGTCGAACCATTCTTTGAAGGGACATACTTCTTTGAAGTTATGGTCCAATATTGCATTCCTATACATTGCAAGTGACATTCCATGCAGCTTTTCCAAAGAGTGTAATTAGTTCCATCAAACCTCAGACTATCCTTCTTGTAGGAAGACATCCTGGATCTCCTCAAGCGATTAAGCTCTTTTAGAGGAACATAGCTCTGATACTAATTGTTGGTTTAGGACAGACAACTGAGAGGGGGGGTTGAATCAATTGTTACAAAACTTTCTTTTCTTTAAACACTTAAATCTTTTTTTATATTTCAATAGCATAATAATGGAAGCACAATGTAATAACTCAAGAGCAGAAACACGTTAACACATGACACCAAGATTTTAACGTGGAAAACCCAATTAAGGGAAAAACCACGAGGTAACTAACCCAAGATTGTATTCTTTGTTAAAAGAATAAGAAGAACAAAATGGCACATGCCAATTAGGGCTCACTACCCGAGCACACTGCTCGCAAGAGGCCCACTGCCTACAGGAGACACACTGTCTACAGAATAATAAATATTACATACTTGAACTGGAGATTAGCATCTTCACCATGCTTTAGTCAGTTCTATTTAAGCTCAATACTTTTGCTCTGCCTTTCGCTCTTCTCCTCTCTACCACTCTCTCATCACCACAAGGATCCTTTGAAATGACTTCACAAATCTTATTTATACAAGACATCGACTTTGGGATAATCATCAAAGTCGGCACAATACATACTTTATTTTATTATAGAGCAATTACACAAACACAACTTGACTTATTACAAAAGACTTCATGCGAATCACCACACTATCAGCCACACATATCTGGGACTTCAATCTTCTTTGAGGAACATGCCATGCTTCACAAAACATCTTCAAGATCATTCGCAAGATGTGTAAAACATCTGGTCAACCATGATTAGGAAGAACACCATCACTTAAGAGTAAATCTTCAATTACAAGCTCAATCTTTAATGCGGACCCCCAACATGAACTAAACACAATCTAGAGACCCCCACAAGCTTGCCTGAATCACCAAGAACATCCACACCACTTCTGCTTACTAAAATTATTTGCATCTTCATCTTGAACCTCGAGAACACAGTCTGTCATCACTGTCACATTAAAATAAATGCTTGCGGACCTCCAGACCACGAACCAATTGAGTTGTCAATTCACATTAGCTTCATAAACATTCCACCAAATCCGCAAAACAAGATATTGCATTTCTGGATCTCACCGGACCTATTTGTGTCACTATGTCACCTCTGAACATCTGCCAGAATTAGTTTTACTCATATGGCCATAACTTCTCCAAATCTTCATGCGGACCTCTCAAATCTTGACTGGATCATCTTTAGACACATATCTACACACCCTTTGATACACATTCTCTGATCTTCATCTTAGCTTGGATCTTCACTTCATAGAGCTTCACTGTCTTCATTGTTCTTCTCTATTTTTGATAGGACTAATTTTCTCAATATCCTTAGCACACAACTCATCCAATCCTTGACATCAATGCAACAAAAGTATGTTGACATCAATGACAACACTGGTTAGGCCCATACTTGCAACATATGGTTGCCCACAAAAAGGGCAATGAGGATCATGAACCCCTAGATGAAATAGCCTTGCTCCCACTAGTAAACCTTGAAAAAGAAGACACGAAGCAAAGTGGGCAAGTTTTGGCTCAACAATGGCTAACCATGCAATAGAAAATTGATTATGCCAAATAGACAGTGAAGAGTGAAGGAGCCAATGCTTATTAAGCATGTAAACCATTGGCAAATGAGGAAAAAGCCAACTGTAGCCAAGCTGAGGCTTATAATTTCTGAAAGGGGATTCTGGATACCACTTCTAGTCCTTCCACCAAGGCTTGGTGGATTTGATTCCCACTTTGTGAATCATGTCTAGTCGAATGACATTCACAATGCCATCAAAGGTGGCATGGTCATGACTTTGAAGACCAAATCGAACTCGAAGAGTTTCCCATGACATAAGACTCATGGTGGGTCTATGAAATATATCTTGAATAGTCTGGATACCCTTTTTATGAAATCTGAGAGCTTTTAACCAGGGCAACTTGGCTAATGGCCAACCTGCACTGGCTAACAGGGGAGGCCACCAAATGTTCTATTGGTTGAATGAGAGGCCATCTCGAAACCCAGCTCCCATCCAGAGGAGCCAAGGTTTAACTTTCTCCCAAGCTTTCCAAATGCTTTTAGCAACAAAGGTTCCTAAGATTTGTACTAGCTCTCTCATAACAAGGATGGTTAAAAAGCCAATTCCCTTCCAAGAAGGTCTATGAATGGGATATCCCATTTCAATATTGTGCCTAAGTAGAATTTTCCAAGCCTCATTCCCAGTGAGAGCATGAATGATCCATTTTACACACAAAGTAGTCCCTCAGCGCTGGGTGGAAAGAAGACCAAGGCCACCTGAATCTCTGGGTAGACACTGAAACTCCTAAGCAACATGGTGAAAACCGCGATGAGTCTCAGAAGAGGTCCAAAGGAAATCTCTTAAAAGTTTTTCCAATTTGGCATAGGAGGCCTTTAAAGGAGCCCAACAAGAATAATAGTAAACATGAGTTGTTGCTACAACTTTAAAACAAAATTGGAATTTGCCAGCTAGAGAAAGTGGCTTGGTAATCCAGAAGGTGAGCTTCTGCTCCACCCAAGAAAGAACCGCTTGTCATAGATCTACAGAAGTGACGTAGAAGGCAAAAGGGATGCCAAGAAATTGAAAGATTTCACCATGAGAAACCCAACGCCACCCATACTATTGAATCCAATGAGGACTGGGAAGTATTGATTGTTTGTACCATAGGGTTTTATGCCATTGAATGGAAGAACCAGAGGCTAAACAAAAGGTTTCGAGACAACCAAGAGTAGCTTTCACTGTATTTTCCTCTTCTAGTAGAGTTAAGAAGGAGTCATCAGCAAAATGACCATTTACCAATTGGCAGGATGAATTAGGCAGAGAAATTCCACAGACAAGTCCATGTGAAACGGAATGAGCAAGAAGGTAACCAAAACCTTCTGCAGCTAGGACGTAAAGAGCAGGGGCAAGTGGACAACCTTGATGAATGGAACGGAACAAGCCAAAAGTTTGAGATTCCTGGCCATTTATGGTGATGCGAGCAGAAGCATCAGAAAACAACATTTTCACAAATTGAATGAATGATGGACCAAATCCGAATGCAACAAGCATGGCTAAAATGAAGCATCACTCAATGCGATCATATGCCTTGGCAAAATCAATTTTAAGGAAAATAGCTTTTCAATTGGAGCTTCTCGCCCATTCCATGCCTTCCCAGACTGCAATGATATTGTCTAAGATATACCTGGATTTAATAAATCAGGGTTGTTCAAGGCAGACAGTCAAAGGTAAAATATGGTGAAGTTTCAGTGAAAGGGCTTTGGCAATGATTTTATAGGAAACATGGAGGAGCGTAATAGGCTGCTATTTACAAATGTCCTCAGGGTCACTAGCTTTAGGTATGAATTTTATATTTCCTTGATTGATAAGTTTGCCCAAGGAGTTAGAATGAAAGGCTTCAACATAAACATTATGCAAATCTTTTCCTAAACAATCCCAAAGAGTTTTGTAGAATTCACAGGGAAACCCATCAATTCCTAGACCCTTATCATCGGCCACAGTGCAGACTACTTCTTTGAGGTCTTCAACAGTCAGCAGCTAATCACAGAAGTGTGTCTGGGTTGAAGAAAGCCTATTTGGAACCACTTTAAGGCAATCTTGAAGTGTAGTCTAATGCTCAGAAGTATATTTTTGAGTTGTGAAAACTTTTTCATAATGCCTTACAAACACTTGGAGAATATCAGGTAGTTTGGAAAGAACAATATTGTCCTCTTTGATTTGCTTAATGCCAGGCGAGGAATGCCTGGCTCGAAGAGCTAGAAAGAAGTCTTTCGAGGCACGGTCCCGTATTTTTAGCCAGTGCAACCTAGCCTTGATTTGTGCTCCTCTGGCAACATGATTATCAACTATGTGCTTATGATGCCTTAATTCTACAACCTTGACTTGCAGAGAAGGCAAAAAAGGAACAACTGCTAATGCCTCAATGGCCGCTTTCAAAGCAACCATTGTAGCTTCATAAGACCGTCTTCAGAAAATAGCTAGCTAGCGACCATAGATGCGAAGAAACCTCACAGTCCGGGTGATGGCATCATTCCACCGCTTAATCCAACCAGTAGTATTAGGTGGATGACATTCTAAATTCCGGATAGTAGCAATATGTGCCAGTGTGGGATGGTGACTCAGCAAAGAGGTGTTAAAAAGAAAACTGAGACTTATTGGCACATGGCTAAGTGGCATGCCATTCAATGCAAAACTGAATTGGAAGGTGGTCTGATAATGTCACTTCCACTAACGGATTAACTGGGAGGGAGCTTGAGCTGGCAAAGGAAAAAAAAGATTGAGCCGAGATCATTGCATGATTAAGGCATTTAAATATCCTATCAGGCCCAACTCAAAAATTGCACCAGGTATGCCAAAAAGTATGGGACTAACGGCGACCAACATTGGGATCAAAAAGACCCAATTTATTTCGCATGTGGAACCATGTCTCTCTCTCACCTACTACCCACTGAAAAGGTAGAATGCCATCCTTATCATGCATCATCTCAACCATATTGAAATCCCCACAAATAAGCCAGGTGGCAACTGGCAAGAAATCATCAATCCACTGCCAGAGAAGAGATATTTCCACCGCATCATTTAATGCATAAACATTAATAATCCCAAAGGAATGATTATCAATTTTGAGAGGAGTCCAAACTAATCAGTGGGTGGGGTCCACCCCATAACCCACCATTGAATCTTGCCACTGAGGGGACAAAAGTGTAGCAACACCTCCTTTCCCTACCTCATGATCGGTGCAAAATAATTCACTGGCTGGCCAAATAGAACAGCAAGCCAAAGAAAGCAAATAACTTGCAACTTTAACTTCTTGCAGACACAGAACATCAATTGTAGCATATTGTTGTAAAGTAGCTCTAATAGAGTACTTCCTAGCAAGGTCAGTTAGACCTCAAACATTCCAGGAGAGGAATTTCATAGTAAAGCCTCCACCATTTCCTCAGAATCCAACTCTTCAAAGGAAGAAAAATGATTCTACAGAAATTTGGTGGGGTTTGTGCCAAATTGAATAGGAGGAGATGGAAGTCTCCTTTTCTCCTGAGCAATTTCTAGTTCTTCAAAAGGTCGAGAACAGCTGTGAGAGTGCCTTTGAAGAGACCCAATTGGCAGAGTGGCCTTGACTGAACTAGGTTGTGATGAGGTCAATGGCCTTTGTTGTAATGATGCAGCATTAGAACCCTTGAGGGTGTCCTTCCCCTTCACAGAAGAGTTTGAATTGTCCTTAAGTGACCCAACAGATTTGGTACCCCCCGCAGGAGCATTGGCTTTTTGATTTCGGTTCGTAACCGCAGCCCATGTTTCCACTAACTTGGAAACAACTTCCGTTGGACGAGGTTGGGCAGCCTCCCTGGGCGGAGCTTGAGTATGAGGGCTAGCAAGAGGGCAATCCTTAATCTTATGTTCAGCTGACTGACAGTGATAGCAAGTGTTTGGCAAATTAAAGTAGGTAACTTTCTGAGTATGTCAAAGAGGACCAATTTGAATATCAATGGATTCTTTTAGATCATATAAAAGATCCACCTCTACACAGACTCGGGGTAAGTGCACAAAGATGAGAGACCAAAATGGGGTCTTAAGATGCCATTTTTTTAAAAATCGGGAAACATTGATGTTGGATGAGAAATTGAAGATAGCTATACTCAAAATTTGAAGATGGAACAAAAACAAGAGTCGTAGTTATCCAAATCTAGTTCTAAACTACTATTTTTTTTCCAAAAATGGTTGAGATTAAGGGGTTCAAAAAGGGGGAGCACACAAATTGGTCTTGTTTTGCTCAAAAAAACATAACATAGTGTCTGATGTGCTCCCCCTAAAATGTTAACTCTTTTTTAGTATTTCAATAATTGCTCCAGTGAGAAATTAGCTAACACCATGTAGTTTATCCCTGATTTTTCTCATAATTTTTTCATGAATAATTGATTTTTTAGTAATTTTCAAAGTGGACACATCCTAAAAAATAGAAATTTGAGCATGCTCCCCCCTAAAATTTTTGAAAACTAATTGAAAATCAATTTTTTTTTAATACGTGTAGAATGGAGTCTAGTTTCTAAAAATGTAACTTATTTCAAATTTTGATGAACGGTTAAAAAAATTCAAAAATACTAGACAATGGTTTTTGACAAAAAATGGACACACTAACAAAAGAAATTCAAGATGAAACCCTTAACGTACTCAAAATGTAAAAAAAAATATATGGTTAGATAGCTAACAGAGAGCTTAAGATTATGGTGGTATTTTTTTTGAGTTTTCATTGAAAAAAGTGCCATCCTGATGGGGAGTACACTCTAGATTATCTCTAGATTTTGCTAAAAATTGATAAAAACACGTCAAAGAAAGCATAATGCGAGCGCATTGTAACATGCTCGCGTTATGTGAAATCAATAATGCGAGCACATTATAACACGCTCGCGTTATGTTGAGCATAATTGGCTCTACACATGCCAATTACATTTGCTTGAAAGTTTCTAAAGCCTTTTCAACAAATCCATTTTTTGCATATCTTGCAATCATTGCATTCCATTATAGAACATCTCTTTGAGCTGTTACGTCATATAATTGTCATGTCTTGTCTATGCTTCCACACTTTACATACATGTCTACAAGGGCAGCTGCACTTCCTATCATCTCTCTCACTCTCTACTTCCCTCCCCTCTCTACATCCTACCCTCTCTCTGAGTCTCTTCTTCCCTCCCCTCTCTACCTCCTACCTTCTCTCTCACCCTCTTCTTCCCTCCCCTCTCTACCTTCTACCCTCTCTCGTACTCTACTTCCCTCCCCTGTCTACCTCCTACCCTCTTTCTGAGTCTTTGCTTCCCTCACCTCTCTACCTCCTACCTTCTCTCTCACTCTCTTCTCCCCCCTCTTTACCTCCTACCCTCTCTCTCACTTTCTACTTCCCTCCCCTATCTAGCTCCTACCCTCTCTCTCAGTCTTTGCTTCCCTCCCCTGTCTACCTCTTACCCTCTCTCTCTTCTTCCTTCCCATGTCTACCTCCTACCTTCTACCACTCTCTACTTCCCTCCCATCTCTACCTCCTACCCTCTCTCTCACTCTCTACTTCCCTCCCCTCTCTACCTCTCCTCATCATTCTTCCCATGCAATGAAATTTCATAAATTATCTTGTTTCCATTTCATCATCCCAATTTATATCCTTGTCCCTCTTTCTGAGTCTTTGCTTCCCTCACCTCTCTACCTCCTACCTTCTCTCTCACTCTCTTCTCCCCCCTCTTTACCTCCTACCCTCTCTCTCACTTTCTACTTCCCTCCCCTATCTAGCTCCTACCCTCTCTCTCAGTCTTTGCTTCCCTCCCCTGTCTACCTCTTACCCTCTCTCTCTTCTTCCTTCCCATGTCTACCTCCTACCTTCTACCACTCTCTACTTCCCTCCCATCTCTACCTCCTACCCTCTCTCTCACTCTCTACTTCCCTCCCCTCTCTACCTCTCCTCATCATTCTTCCCATGCAATGAAATTTCATAAATTATCTTGTTTCCATTTCATCATCCCGATTTATATCCTTGTCCCTCTTTGCATGTCCTAGTTTTCTTGTTTCCATATTCTTTGTCAACATGGGAGAGGAGAGGGATGAAGAGGGAGAGAGGATGGAGAGAGAGAGAGAGAGGTTTAGGGTTGCTCAGGTCTAGGGGCATTATTTAGGGTTTATGAGTTTAGGGTTGCTCAAACCTTTAGGGGCATTATTTAGGGTTTATGAGTTTCTAGGGTTGCTCAAGTTTAGGGTTTAGGGGTTAGGGTTAAAGGGGAATTATTTTATAATTTCCCTCCAATCCTCTTAATCTTAACGCATTAGTCCACCCATCTCCTAATCCATCAATCCCTATCATCCATCCACCATATAACTCACCATCTAATCCACCATCAAACATTATAAGCTCTAATCCATCAACCCATGAATGTTTGAAATATTTTCTCCAAAGACTCTTTTAAAAAATCCAAGAATAAAAGCAAAGATATGGAGCCATCCAAATCCACTAATCTAATTTCATCCCCTCTAACACTCCCAATCCTAATCCATCCCCTCTTATATCCATTCACTCGATCTTAATCCTAACCTCCTAATAACATGTCTACCAATCCAACACCATCATCCACTCCTATGTCTATCCATTTCATTGAAGAGACTCCTACCATAAGTCCAAGTTAAACCCCATCATGTAGCCATGTTGCCAAACATCCAATGATTATTGATCCCATCCAAGAACCCATCACATCCATCTAAGAAACCCAATAGCTATGTTAAGAAACTAGTCCAAAGCATGTGGAAACAACCACCCATCCTAATCAAAATCCAATCATCCCATCTAATCCCATCCCAGATCCCTTACCATCTCATGGTCAACCCCTCTACATCGATCCCATCATTGATCCTCCAAAATCTCCTAGTGACCCACATCACCACCTCTTACTCCCCAATCCAATGAATATCAATGCATCCCCCCTTACCCTATCCATATCTAATATCACACTATCCATGCTTATCCTCCCTGTGATCAAGATATTATCTATGATCAAGATCTTATCCATGAGCAAGTAACCCACATCACTCCTATCCATCATCGCATTAGCCCTATCCATCATCCCACTAGTCCTATTCATTATCCATCAGTATCCCACGATGAGACACTTGGTCCCCAAGAAAACATAGATAATCAAACAAATAACTCAGATCCTATCAAATCACATCCCAATGAGGATAATTTGATAATCAAGATCCAAGAATTCTACATCCATTTCCCATTGATCCTACATCATCCCCTATCAAACTATATGTTTAGGGGTTTAGCCTGGTTGCTCGAGTTTAGGGTTTAGGGGTCAGGGGCATTATTTGAGGTTTATGAGTTTAGGGTTGCTCAAGTTTAGGGTTTTGGGGAATTATTTAGGGTTTAGGGGTTTAGGGTTGCTTGGGTTTAGGGTTTAGGGTTTAGGGTTTAGAGAGAGAGAGCGAGGGGATCGATAGATATTGGGAGAGATAGGGAGATAGAGGTTTATGGTTGCTTCCAGGGTTTATGATTTAGGGGTTTAGGGTTGCTTAGTTTTAGGGTTTAGGGGTTAGGGGTTAGGGTTTAGAGGCATTATTTAGGGTAACTTAGGGTTTATGGTTTAGGGGTCAGGGGTTAAGGTTTAGAGGTTTAGGTTAGGGTTTAGAGAGAGGACCGATAGGGAGATATAGAGACTGAGGGGAGAGATAGAGAGATAGAGGGTGAGGGACATGGCCAGAGACATAGGCAGAGAGATTGAGAGGTAGAGGGATGATAGAGATAAGGAGATAAGGTTTCAAGTTGATCAGGTTTAGGGTTTAGGGGTTAGGAGTTTAGAGAAGGAGAGGGTGAGGGACATGGCTAGAGACATAGGCAGATAGATTGAGAGGTAGAGGGATGATTGAGACAAGGAGATAGGGTTTAGAGTTGATCAGGTTTAGGGTTGATAGGGTTTAGGGTTTAGGGGTTAGCAGTTTAGAGAGGGAGAGATATGGAGACAGAGGGTAAGGGACATGGCAAGAGACATAGGTAGAGAGATTGAGAGGTAGATGGATGATAGAGACAAGGAGATAGGGGTTTATGGTTGATCGGGTTTAGGGTTTAGGGTTGGTACATATGATGTATAGAATGGTGCAAATGACTGACATATTGGCGCTTATGATGTTCTAATGGCTCTTATGGCTGGCAAAGGGTAGAATGATACCTGTGGGTGGCTAGGTGTAGAATGACGCTTGTGATTGATAGGTAGGTGCTACTAAGGAGTAGATTGGCACATATGATATACAAAATGATGCAAATGACTAACAGATTGGTGCTTATGATGTTCTAATGGCTCCTGGTGAGGTTTTTGTTTGAATTTGATTATTTTTGGGATGGTTTGAGATGGAGCTTAGATTGATTTGGGATGGAGTTGGGATGAAATGGATTGGTTTAGAGATGATGAGAGGTGAAATTGACTAGATTAGGAATGATTTGGGAATGATTAGAATGGTTTTAGGGATGGTGTGAAGTGGTTTAGGGCTGATTAGGGAATGATTAGAATGATTTAGGGATAGTTTAGGGATGGTATTTGAGATGAAATCCAGGTTGGTTTGAAAATAATCAGGGATGAAGTTAAATTTATTTGAATGTGATTTGGGATGGTGTGAAGTGGTTTAGGGATGATTAGAGATGAAATTGAATGGATTAGAGATGATTTGGGATTGATTAGGAATGAATTTGGTTGGAATGAAATCTTAATGTTTCATGCTTCCCAGAACGCACTCACATTATGGGAAGTAAAAAAAATGGGAAAAAACCATGTGGGATCCATGATTCAGACCCCACATGTCTGTTATTCCCTACTTTTCATGCATGCTATCAGACAAGAAAACACTCTTTCATGTTGTTTGACATATTAAGAATCATTTTTTGATCAATACACCACCTTTTTTGTTTTTTCAATGTAGAAGAACTGATTTTGCATGTTTTTGGACAAAATTTGATTATTTAAACTGAAAGTTTCATGTTTCTTAGTGTTTCAAAGCTAATCACCATTGATATAAATTGAATTTGACGATATATGTTTATTTTTTCCTTAAATTTCACTAATCCTATTCTACAGTTATATAGAATTCATAATCAAACTTGCGAAAAAAGAAGAATTTGAGGATTTTGAAGCCATATTTTGGAGAATTGGTCAACTCCAATATCAAATTCTAAGGTATGTTCAAGTTATGTCCATTTTAATTCACTTATATATGTTCTTATGTTCTTTATGTCTTTATGTCTTTGTGTTCTTTGTGTTCTAAGATATGTTCTTCAAATATATGTTTTCATACTTAGTCAAAAGTTTATGACCAAAACACATGAATTGTGTATGTATGTCTTCATACATTACAACCAAAATCAAACTATGGCTTGCGATAACAAAGAAAAACTTGAGAAATTGCTTCTTATCACTTTGATACCTCAAAACATTCTCTAGAAAATATATACATGTTCTCAATTGTCATTACATGCACTCCAACACTGCCACATGTGCCCTTGCACTACCATGCATGCTCTAGCAACTCACTTAGCTCGTGATGCAATAGCAAGTTCTTTATCAAGCATCTTGCAATTGCTACCATAGCAACTATTGGTTGTAATAAATCTCCATGCCATAAGACAATGTCCAACCTATCTCATCATTATATTCTTCTTCCTTCTCATCTTCTCATCTTCTCATGCCATTATATTTTTCTTTAATAACCTATCTCACCATTTATCCTTCAATGATCTTGTGATTGCCAGGTTGTAATGCACCAATTCACTTATGAAACTCCTAGGGTTTGATCACTCTCATTTTGGACTACTATTTGAACAATGTCATGTGATATTCCTAAGGTTACAACGACTGCCCTATACATTTATGATTCCTAGAAAACTCCTCCTTTACACCTTGACAATATATCAAATTATCTTCATGCCTAGTTTAATGTTCCTATTGATTGTCATGATAGTCCTAGTTGTGTTGATAGTCCATTTAAGGTGCTTGACAATTCTAATCTGTATATAAGATTAGTCCTTTTCATCATGTTGTCATCTCTTACCTTATGAATAGGGTAGTGAGAGTCCATTGCATTTTTTGAATATCTGACCTTAATAGTGATCATGAGTTTCATCATAGTGATCTTCTATGTTTATGATGTGACAGTCTATGTGGTTGTTTGTAATAGTCATAGCACAATTTGATAGTCTTTTCCCTCAACGTCACCTCCATACTTAGCAATTTGTCTATCATTGTATATGATAATGTTCACATATGGGATATACTCAAAATATTGTAGTTTAGGACAACTTGTCATCATGAAATAGAACTCTGCCTTGAATTTTTGCACCTTGTTATTTTGCCCTAACCCTAACTCTGTTGAAAATCAAACTCTTCAACAAGATCAAGTGAACAATCCACAAATTTTAGGATTTGATAAAATTTATGAGGGATTTATTCATAGGGTTATCTTTTCATGATACATAACAAACAATATGAAATGAGCAGAACTTGAAACATGACTATTATTGATAGTGTGCTTTTGTTCGACTTAAAAACTATGATTGTCTTCTCCCAAAGTGCCAATACCTTTTCATTTGATATAGTATATGTATTCTACAACCTCTTTGAAGCCACCACTACCTACCACTCATAATAGGCATTAAATTCCTACCTTCATCCTTTGCAGCTAATTGTTTTGCTACCAACATCTACTCAACTATCCTTTTTTTCCATCCTTGAATGAATTCCTTCAATGTTGTTGCAACTTCCTTTGCCACCCAATCATGGCCTCCAAATAGCCCTTCAAATCTCTTTGTCATAAATCACACTACTTGCAATGTCCTTCCATAATCAATTCTCCTTATTGCCACCCTTCTATTATTTTGCTACCTTCATGTAGCCTCTTGATCTCCTTCTTAGATCTTTTGTGCACCTCACAACCATGAAACCAACTTGTACACAACTAATGCAACACCTACATATTCCTCCTAAATCCACATCAGCAACCAACACTTCCACTACCACCTCTTCATCTTCATGACCCATTCTTATTTGGTAGCTTCTACTCTACTAGCAAATATGTACTCTTCAAGCATAAAATACCAAACACGTCATTGTTGATCTTGCAACCTCTCTTTCTCCACATGAGAACTCTCATTATGCTACCTTGATTGCATGTGTGTGTGCAACACCATCAATCCTCTTCATGATCCCCTGGCCACCTTGCAACATTGCCTCTTATGCTACCCTCAAACCTCAGTAATCTACCTATTTTAGTAAGTGTGTCTACCCCAAGCACCTCACTCCTTTTGTTTCAAGTGCCCATCACTCCATGGGTACAACTCAAGTTATTGCAAGTAGCCTCTACTTTACTATAACTATCCTATAGCAATCATAGTACTCATATGACTATCCATATGACTGTTATGCCCAAAATCAGTTACCATATGACTGTTATGCCCAAAAATACAGTCATTAGTGACTATCCATATTATGCTAGGATCATATTTTAGGTTTCTAGGCAAGTTTTGAAGGGCTGTATTGATGTTATTAAAGTTACAAAGAGTGGTCATCAGTGCAAACATGGTTATAAGCTTTTGAAATTGTCATTTCTCAAAGCTTATCAGTCATTATGACTATTATAAATAGCACAATCATGTTTTGAAATTAAAAATCATATGCTATAGATCTAGGGGATTGTCATCATGGGGTTTTTAGTATCTTCATGGGATTGATTATTGTTTCAATGCTTGATAATTTTCCCAATAAGTCCTAACATGCATGTTTCTTTCCATGACTATGGAAGAGGATTTGCCACTCATCAAGAACACACATCATTCATTTTACAAAAGGACTATCATACAAAAGAGTTACCCAACCACCTTGTGACAGTCATGTTACTAATTAGTTATACCAGTCATAGCATAGAAAATGGTCCAAGGACCTATCATTTGAAAGGAAGCTAGGTGTGCGGAAATCACTTCCTACACTAATCTAATGAGGGGAGGAGAGTGCAAATTCAATTTAATCTTTACAGTTATAGATTATGTTAACCCACTAATAGAGATGTTGCAACAAACACATACACAAGAATATAAGACAGAAGAAGAGAGACACAAGATATACGTGGGGAAAACCCTTACGGGTAAAAAACCCCACACTCCAAAACACAGCTCAAATGTATTTTGTAAACAATGAAGGTTACAATATAGTCATAGAGTCAATGCTCTTGCAGGAGTCTTTGACACTTGTATATGGAGATGATCTAGAAGCATAATAGTACCTATCAAACCTGTAGTACATTGCCTCTCCAAAGCACATGTTTATAAAGAAAATACAAGGCAAAAATGGCTCCACATTGAGATGGGCATCCAACATGGCCTCATGGCCCAAAACCCACACCTATGGACACTTGTCCAACACTGTAGGATGTTCCTGACACTTGTCAAGTCACCCCATCCCAAAGAGGTCACCAATTTCCAAAATGGGCTATGACAGATGCTCTTACAACTCTTATAACCGTCATAGAATCTGTCATAGTTGTCATAACTTATAGCTGTAAGAGAATCTATCATATGTAGGCTATAAATAGCATATTCTCTTACAACATGTCATAGTCCACCTTGGGGCACCCAAAGATACCTTTTTCAAAGATGCTTCTCGACACATGTCCATACCTGTAATAGGATCTTCTATTTTCGACTCTTATATGTCATAACTTTGTCATAGGAATATGTCATGACCGTTTCGGTCAATATTCCCTTACACATATTCCAAGATGCTGACACATGGAAAAATTATTCCTACCACTAAGTGGGACGTCTATCTCCTCATGTGAGGACAAATTTACATGTGGTCATATGCCATGTAGGATGACACATCACCGTGCCAACTCCCATAAGATGACAACATAGGATTTGCATCCTAATTATACAATAGGCAATAAATAAATAAATATAATGAAATAATACAAGGAATTACCAAGGTTGAGACACCTTAATTCCCAACATTCTCCCACTTGTCAAACACCTTGTAAGAGCCAATAGAATTAACAGGATTTAACTGCTATAGGCTGAGAGGCCCATAAACTCTAAACACTATCTGAACTTCTCTGTGCCCACTGGCTTCGTCAATGCATCTGCAACATTCTTCAAAGTATCTACCTTCTCCAAATTTACCTTCCCATCCTCTACCATGTCTCGCACGAAGTGAAATTATACATCAATATGCTTTGTTCTGGCATGGAAAGTTGGATTCTTTGCAAGGCAAATCGCACTCCAACTGTCACAACAAATTGTAATATGTCCTACATCAACACCAATATCTGAACACAATCTATTAAGCCAAATGGCTTCCTTGCAAGCATGAGTTTCTACCATGTACTTAGCTTCTGTCGTGGACAAAGCAACCACAGGTTGTCGCTTACTCATCCAACTAATTGCACCACCAAACATAGTGAACACATAGGCACTGGTGGATCTCCTGCTGTCAATGTCACCTGCCCAATCAGAATCCACAAATCCATGAATACAAACTGAATGCGGAGGCCATGTAACATTACCATGATAGCATATGGAATACTCGGAAGTACCCCTCAAATATCTGTGTTATCTCTAAAAGTTGCACCGTACCAATTTGCAGAAAAATAGTACTCTAGAGGAACATGGAAACACTCCTATGGATGTGGGTCACCTAGAAATTGGAGTGAATCTCTGGAGAAAGCTGACTTCCTAACCTTGTATCACCTAAACTAATGATTTCTTGTAGATAAAAGGGAAGGAGGAAACTTAGAAAAACTAAACTGAAGACTAAAAGTAAAAGGGTGATACACCTAGCTGAAAGGATATGAAACTCAAATTCATGCACTTACTATAATGACAGAAAACATACTTGCACAACTTATTACTGTATACTTCTGCATAAGTGTTTCACAAACAGGTCCTACTGCTCAAATTTTCAAGAAGGAAGATAACTTTAGGCAATAAATAAATAAATATAATGAAATAATACAAAGAATTACCAAGGTTGAGACACATTAATTCCCAACATTCTCCCACTTGTCGAACACCTTGTAAGAACCAATAGAATTAACAAGATTTAACTGCTATAGGCCGAGAGGTCCATAGACTCCGAACACTATCTGAACTTCTTTGTGCCCACTGGCTTCGTCAATGCATCTGCAACATTCTTCAAAGTATCTACCTTCTCCAAATTTACCTTCCCATTCTCTACCATGTCTCACACGAAATGAAATTGTACATCAATATGCTTTGTTCTGGCATGGAAAGTTGGATTCTTCGCAAGGCAAATCGCACTCTGACTATCACAACAAATCGTAATATGTCCTGCATCAACACTAGTATCTAAACACAATCTATTAAGCCAAATGGCCTCCTTGCAAGCATGAGTTGCTACCATGTACTCAGCTTCTGTCGTGGACAAAGCAACCACAGTTTGTCGCTTACTCATCCAACTAATTGCACCACCAAACATAGTGAACACATAGGCACTGGTGGATCTTCTGTTGTCAATGTCACCTGCCTAATCAGAATCCACAAATCCATGAATACAAAATGAATGCGGAGGTCCTATAACATTACCATGATAGCATATGGAATACTCAGAAGTACCCCTCAAATATCTGTCTTATCTCTGAAAGTTGCACCGTACCAATTTGTAGAAAAATGGTACTCTAGAGGAACATGGAAACACTCCTATGGCTGTGGGTCACCTAGAAATTGGAGTGAATCTCCAGAGAAGGCCAGCTTCCTAACCTTGTATCACCTAAACTAATGATTTCTTGCAGAGAAAAGGGAAGGAGGAAACTCATAAAAACTAAACTGAAAACTGAAAGTAAAAGGGTGATACACCTAACTGAAAGGATATGAAACTCAAATTCATGCACTTACTATAATGACAGAAAACATACTTGCACAACTTATTACTGTATACTTATGCATAACTGTTTCACAAACATGTCCTAGTGCTCAAATTTTCAAGAAGGAAGATAACTTCACACCCATAAAGAAACAATTTACACCTTTTGACACAATTTGTAATCTGCATTAATATAATTTCTGCATAAAGGCTCTAAATCTAAGACAAAGCTATAAGGAAATAAACATTACCTCACAAATAACTTGATCAATCAGTTGCTTAAGAACAATAGTGCAAAGAACAAGTAGTCAAAATCTTCAATCAATAATACTTAAGGCCTTCATTGTATTTTGTATCAAGTAAAATGAGTTACAAACAATGTTAAAAATCTGAGCAAGGATGACAAAATCACAAGTCTCTCCAAATTGCATAATCAGAACTGAGTACAAACGAGTCACAAAAGTGATTATATCCACCACTATCCAAATGGTTCCACCATACAAGGAGCTAGAAACAAACTTGGGTCGGATGCCCACAAAAAGCCTAGAATATAGGGCCTATATCTTCTCCACAAGAGCTCATAATGAAGGAAAAAGTCCATCATGACCTAGTCTAACATGATGACTCATGAAAACTACTCCAAAAGGACTCTAAAAGCAGTAAAAGACCTCATAGATGCTCTCAAAAGCATTCAACTCAACAACTAACTACCTTATAGATGCTCTCAAAAGCATTCAACTCAACAACTAACTACCTTTGTGACTTAGTCAAAACTCTCATCTCAAGGGCAAGATAAATGGCTATATTCTTGGCATGTGTTTGCCAATTCCTCCATTTTCCTATACACTTGGCACACACCAAGGCATGAGAAGACCACTTAACTTCATAGGTGCTTTATAACCTCTTTTGCATTTAAAAGATAACAATAAACTATAAATGGTTTATAACTTCACCATTTGAGTCTAAATGTTTTACATTCCATGTATACAAAGGTAATAAACAATAATAAGCACCTATGTGATGTTCCTAAAGCATAAGGAAAAAACATTACAAAAGTCTTAAAAGACTTACATATTTCATTGTGACGCTAGACATAAAGGTCATCAAGTTTTCGACCACGGGGTGAAAAGAAATATAACAAAATAAAAGAAATGTGACCAAAAAACCCATCAGGTCCTTAGGGTTGAAACCCTAATATGCAAAAAGACAACTTTACTTTCAATCTTGCATTTTTGCATTTCTTCATTTTATGTTTCTGTGTTGCGCCGCCACATACTGCTCTATAGACTTCTCTAGAAACATTTCTCTACTGATTTCAAAGGCATTCTGATTGTATTTTTTGCTAAAAGAGATCCTGAAGCGAAAGGTGAGTTTGATAAACTTGTTTCTCTGATGTCAAAACTGTAAATCTCTATCATTTCTGTTGCTCTTCTATCATTGTATATGGTGAATACCTCTACATTTCTTTAACAACTATAGCCAAATATTGTATTTTATACATTTAAGATTGTATTTCATGTGAAAACAATCTTTTTCTTTTCAGTGAATAGTTACAGGAGAAGAAAGAAAACTTATCATTTATGTATCCTATATCTTTTTGTGTATGACATTTTCTTTTCTCTGGCTCTTTCTGTCAAAAGAAGGCATTTCAACTGAGAAAACAAGGGTTTCTTTTACTAGGGTTTGATAAATACCCTTAGTTCTCTTTTTCTATGAATGACCATGAAATATGATAGCTCTTAAAGATTCAAAAATGATTTACAGACATTCGGCACATTTGTTCTTTCTCTGGCAATGAAGAAGTAAGGTTTTTTTTTTTTAATTTATTTTTTTTATTTCAATCTAGGGTTTTAATGAAACAAACCTTTACCTTATTTTACTTCTTCTATATATATGTATCTCTGTATTCCTGTATCATTTTAGCATCTTGCTACTGAGCTACTTCATTTCTGGTATTTAAAAGTTCATGGGTTTTTTTTTCATTCTGGACAAACTGTGTATTTTGTACTGCCCTTTGATCATGATTTAAATGGCTGCTATAGGATCTTTGACAGTGAATATCCAGGAGATAACCCTGCTAGGGTTTGATAGCAATGATGACCATCTCCATTTTTATAAATGTGAAACCTGTAGATTAATTTTTGCACATTTGGTACTATAGCTTCACACTCTGTATCTCTTGCATTAGTTATTCTTTGCTCTATAGCAACAAGGCTCCTATTTATTTCTGCCTTGAAAACTGACCACTATATGGTCGATTTGAACTGTCTACATAACCCTATAGGCCTTGAGACTTTGTCAGACCTCCATTTAGGCTTGACTACCGCCTTTGGTGTATACTATACTTGACATTGGAATGTTCACTGTCCAATTTTCTAGGCTTCAAGTTTCACTATCCCACATCTCTGTTTAGCTATACTATGATTGTGAGTAGTCCCCTTTTGTCTTGGTAAGGATAGAGATATTACCACTATCCCTTATGTCTTCAAATAGTTCACTATTTTTATTAGTTTGAATGAGGTTTCTCTCATGACTGTTTCTTTTCTTCACAGCAATACCGTGACCCTCATAACTGTCAATTCTAATAGCCTTGTTCTCAATGTCCTCCATTGTGCCTTGGGTTCAAAGTATAACCATGACTATTTTTCATTGTTCTTCATGCTCTTGAAAACTATCTTTTGACTGTTCTCAAGATAAATACACCATATTCTTTATGACATAAGACAAAAGTCTTCAAAATACATACACACCTCTCTATATCTTCATGAATGTATAACAGTTACGAATGATTATGTCTTTTCTACCATGACACACAGTCCTCTTGACTGTCTCTGCTCCTCATTATGACTATTCTCTTCTTTATATGTTGCACCTTTGGGTTTGCCTACAAGGTACATCTAGACAACAAAAACATACTTCAATCATAACTAAGAGATGAAAAGCACCTTATATTGATCACTATCCTTGTTGTACTTATACTTGATATCTCTTGTAGGTGAGATCTCTTTGATCAATTTAGTTCTGTATATGCACTTCAATTCTCTCTTGCACGGACATATTTGTTCATTTGTGACATGAAAGTGATTAAGTACCATATAGTTGTTTGATCTGAATAGAACTCTCTTGTAAAATGTCTCTATCCAACCTTATTGTATTGGACAATCTTGAATCTATGTCATTTCTCATGCTCTATCAGCTGTTATAGACCTTTAGTATGCACTGTCCTCTTTTGAAAGACTGTTCTATGGTCCTACTTGGAGATATGACTGCTTCAATGCATAAGATCACTGCCTCCTTGATATCTGTGTAATGCATTATGAGGAGCAGTAATATGCTTCATTTGTCCTCTATTTGTTAATTCACTGTCCTCATACAATATGTAAGTACTTACTTGCTTGTGTTTGATCACTCTTTGACTATTCATGACTGATAGCTCTTATCTTTGTCTGTTACCAGACAATCCCTCATGGCTATCTTCTTCAAGCACTCTGTCTTCCTTGCATCACTGTAGGTTGTCTCCTTTGATGACTATTATAGCCATTTAGGACTGCCCTTTTGCATTCAAAAACTTGGATTTGCTTTGTGTCCTCGCTTGACCACTGTCATCTTTGTATGATTGACTGACCTTTAGACATATGACTGTCTCTGTCAATAAATCATATTGTTCTTGAGTATAAGAGTAGACCTAGATGTATAAGTTGATCCTTGTTTCTAATGAATATACATGAAATCTTTTGTAATGGTTACGAGCTGGGTTCAACCTGTTAGCACTTATTTTGACCTGGGGTTGATTTGTCATGATTAGGAGGCTTCTTCATTTGAAGCCTTTATCTTCTTGCCCATTTTTTCTAAGTGTTGGACCTCCTCAGCGTTTTTCAACTGCAGCATCATATTTTTCTGAGGAGGAGGTCGTCATCATCATCTTGTCTTCGATGATGATCTTCATCAGCATGTTCTTCGTCGACTTGTTTTTCTCATCGTCATCATCATATTTCAACTGTCGGGTGATGTTTGCTTATTATCCTGATGATACTGGTGAGCTACAGTGCGCCCTCAGTTGCTTGCGAGGGTGATTTTTCAAGTATCCGGTGATCTTCCATTTATCACCTTGCGCAAACATGATGATGATGCTGCCCCGTTATCTTGAAGGGGTTATTCTCTAAGTTGTCGACCTGACTTGTTTTTTCCTAAGGGTCGTCATCATCATGATATTTCCAGTTATCATCCTGCTGCTTGCGGAGGTCATCATATTTTCTGCCTTCATGATATTTCGCCGGGGTGATATTTTATCATCGGGTGATCTTGGTTTATATCATCCTGATGATGTTGTCGAAGAGTTCTAAGTGCGACCCGATATCCACTAGGGTCATCATATTTTGAACGTCAGGATGATCTTAGTCAATATCATCCTGATGATGTTGTATCACTTCTTGTTCTTCGTTTCTCATCCTGATGATGCTGACGTCATCCGTATATCAGGGTGATATCTTTCTGTCTGCCTATTTGCATCATGATATTTCCGAAGGAGGGGGTGATATTTTCATATCACTCGAGTGTGTTTGCTCGAGCATCATGATGATGCTGATATCAAGGAGATATCCGCCTGTTGGCTTCGCGCATTATCTACTGGGGGTGATCTTTTCAAGCATCATCATCATATTCAGTTATCGCCCCGATCTTATAGTGGAGCTACAGTGCAACCTGATATTTGAACATCAGGAGGATATTTCCAAATATCCAGTTGTCTTCCGAATATCATGATGATGTTAATATGATGATGACGTCATCATGGTCCGCGGGGGTCATATTTCTAACACTGATCATCTTGAAGAGACCTCCTGATATTTGCAAACATGATGATGACGTCATCCGGATATGAGGAGGTGCGCAGTAGGCAGATATGATGATGACGTCAGCAGTATATGATGATGACGTCATCAGGATGTTCATCGGCCAGACTTTTGTTATAAGCTCAGCAGGAGGATGTTCCTCCGAAGGATCAGGTTGTGCCGATTATCATGAAGGGTATATTTCAAATATCATGATGACGTCAGGGTGATATTTCGAACAACAGGATATCATGCTGCTGGAGGATGATGATGATGAGGTCTATACTAGTGTCGTCAGGAGCAAAAGCACCGACACGATATATGCTCATGACCTAGTATATAAGGTGTTATTGAGGTCATCGCGGGGTGCATGTGGGATATTGGTATCCTGCACTTTCAAATATCATGATGATGAATCTCGGCGGGAAATGGTTGCGATTGCAGATTTGATGATCTTCCCAAGGCCGCGGGTTGGTGCGCCATTAATGGCGATTGTTGCAGAGGTATGGGCGATGGCATGGGTCGATCCTGTACCCGACTGAGGGTGTACATCAGCGGACAGGGGCGCAGGGCTCGAGAAATCTTCCTGTCTCCTCTCCTACCTGCTGCATTCAAGTTTGGGCGCCAATCTGGTTGTGTTTGAGCGCCATTTTCCTGATACTGTGTATCTGGCGAAATTTTGGTCAACCATGTAATTAATTGCTGAGCACCTACCTGGCTGTTATAAGCAGGTGGTCTTGCTCATTTGAGAGGTTGTTGAAAGTTGATGATTTTGGCTCTGTAATGCATAACAAGCTGATCTGGTTGCTCTGTACAGCTTACCTGTGAGTTTATGTATCTCTTGTTGTTTGTTTTTGGCATGAACCCACTGATTTCATGATTAAACTTATATGAGAAATGTTGTTTAGCATGTGTTGTGTTAATTCTGTCTCCAGTATTGCATGTATTCTTCTTCTGAATCTGGATGTTTGGTAATGTTTAGATTCTAGAGCATAGAATTCCTATGTTGACTGTCTGATCTTTTAACTTCTACTCAAGGGGTAGATTAAACTGTTTTCAGGTTGAACATTGAGAAGAGTATACTGCAGTAGGGATACCATAAGTAGAGATAACCTAACACTTTGTATTGGGAGATGCCTGTAAGGCAGGTATCACACATATTCCCTTGAAATCCAGTTTTAGTTGTTCATGCTGATCATTCACAGGTGTATGTCTACTGACTCCAGGCCCTGGATAGGCACCAATCATGCTTTGTTTTGTGTTATAACCATATCCAGCTTTGCATCCACACTTAAACTCCAAAGCAAAATCTAAAACCAGCATTAGGACATTAGAGTTAGTTTTAGGAACCTCAGTCCTCTGTCTACAACTGCAAATAGGCCCAAAGCTAGCCCCTTTGCCCTTATCTTTCAGTTTTGGTCTACTTACAGGAGGACTCATCTGCTTTCTGTCAACATCCCAGCCTTGCATGCATATCCTCATGGATGTTGAGTAGGGAATACCCCCCTAGGTCTTGCAGAGCCTGAAGAAGAAGAGGAGATAAAATATAGAGTCTATCTCCTATACTGTTGACCCCCTGGCCCAGAGATCCTGTTGATCACTGATGGCTACCTTGTAGGGAAATCTGGGAATAAGCATCCAGTCTGGGAAAAAGTCAACAGAAATTGGCGACTCCGCTGGGGATTGAGAAGTAAAAGTACTATCTAATCATCTCCAGTGATATATATGTGACCCATCTGAGTCAGCAACAGTAATCTACTCCGCTGGGGAACCTTGTGAAAGAACCCTGGTTTTCAGAAGAAAACAGTTCCTAGAAATAGGTGGCGACTCCGAAGTAATCTCCCAACCGGTCACAGTAAAATTATATGCAGGGGAGAAGATCCCAACAAAATCCTCTATTTGAAGAGTTACCATTAACAAAAAGAATGATGTATAGAAGAAAGGGAACTGTCTCAGCTAGTCATGAGAGCTCCCCCAGAAAAAGTGATGAGGTACAAGATAACCCTAGGCCATCAGGACAGCATGCTCCTTATTTTTCAAGTGCAGAAGCTGATATCCAAGGTGCATATGAGAGGCAACAGGGTGGTAGTATGAGAATGAGGTCAGAGGTGTTCCAAGAGCGCCCTTTTCTAGACCCAAGTGAAAGGTTTGAAGAGGCAGAGTCTCTAAGGGATGATGAAGATGATGACCCAAATGGTATGAGACCATCTACCTCCAGACCTAAGGATGAACAATTGGCTGAAGAGATCAAAAGCCTAAGAGCAGAACTAGAATACCTACAAGCCATGAAAATCAGAGATGATATACAGCAGAAAGTGCAAGCCTTGAGAACTGCCCAAAATAATTCAGTTCCTACCTTAGAAAATGCAAATATGCAAAGACATCAGCAAAGATATGAAATGCAACATCAGCATCATGATGACAGACAAAATGTGAATGATGCTAGGATACCACTGAACCATGCAGGAAACCAAAATGCAAATAGAAATGTTAATGTTAATCAGCCAAACAGACAGCCCATGCAGCTAGATAGATTCAGGCAGCTGGTGTTTGATGGTATTCCTGGGTATCCTAACCCCATTGACAAGCATCTGAGGCTGCAAGTGCCTAAGTTTTCAGGAAACAACACAGTGTCAGGAGAAGATCATCTAAAGGCCTTCCAAAATGTCATGGATAATTTTGAGGTTGAGCATGAGGATGTTTTCATGAAGTCATTCATGCAATCCTTAATAGATGAGGCAAGAGAATGGTACAGGAATCTGCCTGACCGGAGTATTTCATCATGGGATGATTTTAAGAGGATGTTCAAGGAGCAATATGGTGATAAAATTGACCCTAGCTTCTTTGTAAATGAGTTCACCAGTATCACCAAAGGGTCAAATGAGCAGGTTGCAGACTTTAATGCAAGATTTACTAAAGTGTTGAACAAATTGCCACATCATATGAGGCCAAATGAACCAATGTGCATAATTTTGTACATCAATGCCTTTGATGCAAAGACTGCATATGGACTAAGAGATAAAGGTCCTGCCACTCTCAGGGATGCTTTCAGAATTGCAGTAAATATTGAAAACAATAGGAAAGCATCAGGCAAGACAAATAGAAGGGATGATGTAAAAATTCTGCAGAATCCAAACAAGCCTCAGAACACTCAAAGTAGTACATCTGCTCCTGAAGATAAGATAGACAAACTGGCAAGTGTTGTTAAGGACCTGAGCTATAGATTAGCTAGAAGTGAAAAAGGGATGGGTCCTGATAGGCAAGTCTATCAAAGGCAGGAAAAGAGGCCATCATTACATGATATGCCTTATAACACCAATTGGCATGATGGTAAGCCTGTATATCCACGTAACAACACAAATCAGAGGGCTCAACATGTCAAGGAAACTCCTGATCCCCTGAAGAAAACTATAAATATTGCTGATGATGCTCCGTGGTGTATAATTTGTCAGATGCCACATTCACAGTCACAGTGCATGATTGCTCAATCCTTGTATGATAATGCTACATCTTGTAATGAATGCAATGAGCCACATCATGTGCAGGATGATGATGTTAACATGATGTCCATAGGCAATGGATATACTCTGTATGATGCTGATGAGAAGACAGATCATCAGGTTCAAGCCTGCCAACAGTCCCCATATGATGAAGATGATGAGGATAATTATGTGTACGCTCAGAACTCACACAATTTTCTGAGTAACCTACAGCGACCTTCTGATGAGGAAATCAGAGCCTTCACAGCTGCAGCAGTTGCTCAGGTCAAGAGCAACTACAATCTCAGAGGTAAACATCAAGTTGGCAGCCCACATCAGCCAGAGGATATTTCTGCAGGTCAGCTGGTGCATGGTCATAAAGGAACTGAACCACAAAAGAGGCAGTGGGTAAATAATAAACAGAACTTTAGATACAGAGCAGGTCCTGAATTTCAAGGACCAGAAAACAAAATCCCTCAGGCTGAAGATCAAAGCAGAGGTTCCCAAGACAAGAATGATGATCAGGGAACTATGAAAATGAAAACTAAATCAGCTCAGGATAAAAGCAAGATTGTGGAGCAAGCTACGACTGTTGTACAAAACTATGCTCCATTTGATATAGCCCAGATCCTCTCTCAGGTAAAGGTCTCTGTTCCACTTATGGAACTCATGAAAGTGGAAGAGATCAAGAATAAGACAATATCCCTAATCTCAGGGGTACCTTTTCAAGCTAAGCAAAATGATCAGACCCAGGGTGAGAAACAGGTCATGTGTAATGAAGAAGATGAGACTCCTGAAGTCTATTTAGGAATGACCATGACAAAGTGTCCTTCACAGGTGGAACCATTTTATGTTTCCCTGGTTATAAATGGTAAAATAATTAGAAATTGTATGCTTGACTCTGGAGCATCTACAAATGTCATGCCTTTGGCCATCATGCAACAAACTGGATTAAAAATTGACAAGGCATGTGGAAAATGTTATGCAATGGATGCCAGAGAGGTACCAGTCATTGGAATCATGAAGGATGTGGATTTCAAACTGGCAGCATTTCCTGAAAAGAAATATAAGATGAATATAACAGTGGTTGACATCAAGCCACAGTATGGTATGCTGTTGTCAAGAAGATGGGCAGCACTAATTGGTGGAAGTATGCAGCTGGACCTATCATATGCCATGATTCCAATGAATGGCAGGGATGTCAAGTTAATCAGAGAGCAAAGATCATCAGAGACAGTGGAAGACCAAGAAGCAAATGAACAGATATGCTTTGTGGACACTGACTGTGATAACTTCAAGGTTGTCTCAGATGATACAGAAGATGAAAAGAAAAATATCTGCATTGAAGAGCTGGATCAGCAAGGCTTATGGACCATGTTTTTTGATGGAGCTTGTGCAAAAGAAGGCTCTGGAGCTGGAGTTGTTTTCCTGTCTCCAACTGGTAAGCTCCTCAAATTTTCTTTCTTGCTGAGGTTTGATTGCACAAACAATATTGCAGAATATGAGGCTTTACTCTTAGGCCTGAATATTGCTCTCAAACATGGGATTAAAATGTTAAGAGTATTTGGGGATTCTGAGCTGATTGTATCCCAAATTAGAAATAAGTATGCTGCAAAAAATAAAAGACTGAAACAATACAAGCATGCTGTTTGGGATACTATTGAACTTTTTGATGCATTTTCAATTGGCTGGGTAGAAAGGTCAAAAAATGTTATGGCTGATTTCTTAGCCAATGTTGCAATAAGGCCAGATGACATCACTCTGTCAGGTGTCACAGATGTAGAAGTTAAAATTAGGCCTGCCATACCAGAAAATATATGCAGTTGGCAAGTTTTTAATGATGATAGGGATTTGCTGAAATTTTTGCACTGCATAGATGAATATGAGAACCAACAGATTGATTTCCAAGCTTTTGTAGAGACTGTAAATGGAAAAGAGACTCTTGTGGGAAAAGAGATCATTCAGTTGAGAACTAACAAGATCCCTAGAGGGTTAGTGGCTTTGGAAAGAGCCTTTGATAGTAGAGACAAAATGGTCACAAAGACATCCCCCACAAATAAGGAGGATTTAGAAGAAATAAATTTGGGGACATCTCAGGCCCCTCAGAAGGTATATATTGGCAAGCAGCTCAAACCACACATAAGAAGTATGCTGATTGCATTGCTAAAAAAGTATAAACATGTTTTTGCTTGGTCATATGAGGACCTAAAAGCTTATAGGGAAGACTTATTCCAGCATGAGATCCCACTGAAGCCTGAAGCTAAGCCATTTAGATAGAGGCAAAGGCCTATAAATCCTACCTTAGCTCCCAAGATGCAAGAAGAACTCAAAAGGCTCAGGGAAGCTGGAATAATTGTGCCAATCAGACATTCAACTTGGGTGTCTAACCTTGTCCCAGTCAGGAAAAAGAATGGTGATATTAGGCTTTGTGTGGATTTCAGGAACTTGAATGTATCCTCTTTGAAGGATAACTATCCACTGCCTAATATGGAAGCTATGTTGCAGAGAGTGACTGGTTGTGAACTCCTATCCATGATGGATGGATTTTCAGGATATAACCAGGTGAAGGTAAAAGAATCAGAACAGTATAAGACTGCCTTTACCACTCCATGGGGAACATATGTGTATGTTAGAATGCCATTTGGACTAACAAACGCAAGTGCTACATTTCAAAGAGCAATGGATGTTGCTTTTGCAGGGCTGATTGATTCAATCCTGGCTGTGTATCAGGATGACCTGACTGCCTACTCAAAGAAAGAAGAGCAGCACTGTATGCATCTGGAGCAGATCTTCATAAGAGCACTAGAATATGGTGTTTCTTTAAACCCAAAGAAGTGTGCCTTTGGAGTAGTTGAAGGAAAACTTCTGGGACACATTGTTTCCAAGGATGGAGTCAGGATAGATCCAGAGAGAGTGGCAGCCATTGACAGGATCCAAATGCCAAAACTGTGAAAGGAGTTCAGTCCTTCTTTGGACAAATAAACTTTGTTAGAAGATTTGTTCCCAACTTTGCAGAAATCACAAGGAACATCTCCAAGATGATGAAGAAGGATGCAACTGTCAACTGGGAAAGGGAAGCAGCAGGATCATTTCAGAATATCAAAGAGGCAATTAAGATGGCCCCTGTTCTTAAATCTCCTGATTTTTCTAGGCCATTCCAAGTGTTTTCTTTTGCTTCCTTTCATACTGTAGCTGCATGTTTGTTGCAGAAAAATGAAGATGGTTTTGAACAGCCCATCGCTTTCTTCAGTATGTCCCTGCAGGCCTCTGAGTTGAAATATGACATTATGGAAAAGCAGGCATATGCACTGGTCAGAGCCATCAAAAGTTTCAGACCATACCTGGTAGGGTCATATATCATTGCATATGTACCTCATGCAGCAGTCAAAGACATATTCACTCAGCAGGAGGTGACTGGAAGAAGGTGCAGATGGATAAACAAACTGCAGGAATTCAACATAGACATACAAGTTACTAAGTTGATAAGAGGACAAGGATTAGCCAAGATGATGGCACAGTCAAACTTGGAAGCATGCCAAGTTAATGCAGTCCAAGATGAGAATGTAAGTGCATCAGGACCTGAATGGTATAAGGATATTGTCTATTATTTGCAAAATCTGAATTGTCCTTCCCATTTCAGTGACAATCAAAAGAGGACTCTGAAGCTACATGCAATCAGGTATGTCATTGTTCAAGGTGAGTTGTACTGGAAAAATCCTGATGGTGTGCTGCTGAGATGTGTGGATAAGAACATGGCTAACAATATTTTGATTGACATGCATAAAGGATTGTGTGGTGGCCATTATACTGCCCAAACAACAGCTCATAAAATTCTCAGGGCAGGATATTGGTGGCCCACTCTCTTTTCAGATGCACAAAAGTTAGTAAGGAAGTGTGACCCTTGCCAGAGATTCTCAGGAAAGCTGAAATATAATGGTGCTTTGCCCCTCAGAACTGTACATGTGGATGCTCCATTCCAGCAGTGGGGAATTGACTTTATAGGGGAAATTGCAGACAAATCAAGTGGGGGACACAGTTGGATTTTGGTGGCAACTGACTACTTTACCAAATGGATTGAGGCCATTCCAACTAAAAGAGCTACAAGTAAGGTGGTGACAGACTTCATACTAGAGAACATCATCATCAGGTTTGGAGTACCATTTAAGATTATCACTGATAATGCTATGTGCTTCAGATCAGGTGAGTTTGTTGATTTTTGCAACAGGTATGGGATAAACCTGTCATATACATCACCATATCACCCACAAGGAAATGGTCAAGCAGAATCAAGCAATAAGAGCATCATGAAAATTGTCAAGAGGATACTGGACAAGAACAAGAGAGCTTGGGACTCAAAGTTGAACTTAGCAGTATGGGCTGACAGAGTGACAGTGAAAAGGGCTATTGGGAAGTCACCCTTTGAGTTGGTGTATGGTGCATCAGCTAGACTGCCCATAAATAATCTCCTACCAGTTTACAGATTCATTCAGGAAAATGATGAGGAGATTGAAGATCCCATGACAGAAAGAGTGAATCAGCTGGTTGCATTGGATGAAGACAGAAGGAAAGCCCACCAGATCAATCTCAAAAGACAACAGGATATGAAATATCAGTTTGACAGGAGAGCTACAAAAAGGAAGTTTGAAGTCAATGATCTGGTGCTCATTTGGAATGCTAAAGATCAGGAAAAGGGTAAACATGGTAAATTCCAGCCCTTATGGATGGGCCCATATCAGGTTTGCAATACTCATGGGGAGGATTCTTATTTCCTCCAGGCCCTAGATGGTGAAATTCTGGAATTGCCTGTGCATGGCCAATTCCTCAAGTTCTATTTTGCATGAATATCTGGTTGCTATGCACATTTGTAAAATATGTATGTAGTGTAAATGCCTTGTACAGCTCGCGTTTTTTGCTTTTTGTCAGGTCTGCCCAGAGATCTGGTTCTCGCTGCAGGTTTTCACCTGCACGTCCCCATTCGGAGCCACTATTAGCACTTATTTTGACCTGGGGTTGATTTGTCATGATCAGGAGGCTTCTTCATTTGAAGCCTTTATCTTCTTGCCCATTTTTTCTAAGTGTTGGACCTCCTCAGCGTTTTTCAGCTGCAACATCATATTTTTCTGAGGAGGAGGTCGTCATCATCATCTTGTCTTCGATGATGATCTTCATCAGCATGTTCTTCGTCGACTTGTTTTTCTCATCGTCATCATCATATTTCAACTGTCGGGTGATGTTTGCTTATTTCCAACTCTTTAAGGAATTCATCGAAAGTGGTTGATTTGTTATATTATTTTTTCTCTATAATATTAAACAATAGGAAGTCATTGTCTGATATAGTTTGATCAGTTATTGTAATTGGTACCAGTATAGTCATCTTTCTCATAAGCAACATGGGAAAATTATATCCACACTTTGTTTTTTTATTTTTCTTGAAACTTCTTGTATGACAATGATGGTGTAATTCGAAAAGTTTTTCATTCAATATGTTTGTGTCACATGTAATAAACCTATCTACAAACTCTTCAATTTTAGAACTATTGCATTTTCCATAAACAAAAGCATCTCTAATCCCCATGAGCACATGATCATGTTGGTTTCCTCTATTTTGGAATTTTGTTACAAAGAAGTGTTGTACACCCAAAGTATTGAGAGGGGGAGTGAATCAGTATAGTATCAAACTTCTTGTTTATTAAACTAGTAATCTATTTACCGCATGCAATAATAAAGCAAATTAAACATAGAAGAAACAACCACAAACTATCACACATGAACACCAGGATTTTTACGTGGAAAACCCAAAACTGGGAAAAACCACGATGAGTGTTATCTCACAATATATTATGTAGGAACAATACCGAATTACAATAAAGGTTCACTTCCTTAGGGCTCATTACCTTAGGGCTCACTGCCCAAAGAAGTGCTCACTGCCTAGAGAAAGAAAGAAGAAAGGAGATGGCTCACCGCAAAAATGAACTGCTCATATTGCATCTACACTATTGAAATGCACAAGACAACTAAGAGGGGGGGTGAATCAGTTGTAACCAAAACTTAACTTCTTTCAAACATCAACAAAATCATTAACCTCAAAATTAAATATTTACCAATACTTAACTTAACTTAACCACGTGTCTCAAAACTATGAGAGCACAAAATCATTAACCTCAAAATTAAATATTTACCACAAATATGAAATATTTATCCTATGTCTCCCACACACATGAAATATCTAACCTTGACATTACATACAACTTTACCAGTGGTCCCAAATAAATATTTAATGTGGCTAAAAACATCTCTTAGATGCACCACAAATAATATTTATTTTACATAATTAAAATATGCATTTTTTGTTCAAGGTGTACAACACCATTTTTACTAACATTCTCTCACTTGTTGTATACATCATAAGGGTCAATTGATGAAATACATCATCATAGCCCTCCATGAAACCACATGAATCTCTAAAATGCTCCCATGCTCTATCAAGATACCTGCAATAAAACCAAAGTGACCAATATCTCAAGCAAGAACTCCTCTCATCCTCCAACATGCCACCTATGAAGGAAAAGGAAAAAGCCAAGGTGAAGATGCACCAATCCAAAGAACACAAGCATCAAATCCAAGTGATAACAAAGGCTCCAAGTTGTTGCCAAGGAAAAAATCCACATGATTGGAAATAGCACCCACAACAAATGCTAATACATCCAACCATCTATACCTTTAAAGGTATCCAACAACATTAGTAAACTCATGCCAACAACATATCCAACCCATAAATTGCAATCACAGGCTTCTTGTATAAAACCTATCAAAGAATAATATACACATCCAAGAACTCCCACTGCATAGGTAATGTCAAATCAGAAATAGATCAAGGAATACAAAGTCTACCAATCAACACTCATACCAACCTATGGCTAATAATCAAAACCATGAAGTACAAAGAACAATCACAATGATTTACACATGCAACTCAAACTATTGCATACTCCCTCACAATCCAGCACACCAATCGATGTGAACATGAACCTCCAGGAAGTAGCCATAGAACAAAGAGAGAAAACCTATAAAGTATATCTCATACCATGTCCTTCTACCAACACCTCAAAGTGCTAAGTTATCAAAGTGCTAAGTTATGTCCCTCCTTTACAACCCCAAATGAAAAGCCTTAATAACACCCAACCATTCAATCTCATAGATTAAACAAGACATATGTATCATGTAACCAACATGGATGTAAGCCTCTCTAACCAAGGAAGATCAAACTCAAATCCATTCCCAAAACTAGGAATCAACCCAATAAACATCTAGGTAAAAGTTTAAACATGTGTCACACTTTCAGCCAAATAAATAGTTTCTATAGAAAGGGTTCCACCTAGAACTGTTCCATCTGGAACCACGTAGCACTTATGTGGCGTTATGTGGCATGAATAGTTCTGGGTGAAACAATTTTGCCTGAATTTTAAAAAACATATAAAATTTGATTTAAATTTTAAAAAATGTTTTTGTTTACATTGAAGGTTCCATCCGAAACTGTTCCGCCTAGAACTGTCTATGTGGCATCCCATGTGGCAGCTGACCCTCCTTTTACAATAAATTGAACAAAACTTCAAGTTAAATTATAAATTTCTCTAACCAAAGGGCATTTTCATGAAAATTTAAAAATACCCTTTGGTAGATATTAGAGTCTAGATCTTAGAAATATATATTTTGATAAGTTTTATTAGGATTATTTTTTAAATTTATTGTAAGTAGGTTATTATAATCAAACATGCAGCTGATTAGAAATTAAAAATAAATAGGCAAAACATATTCAAAATATTTGAAAAATATATGGTTCACTAGAAGAGAGAATCCTCTCCAAAAGGCTATTTTTATATATTGTAAAAAAGTTGACGTCCCATGGAAACTACTCTGATTAAAATTGACTTAAAAAAAATATTTATCAAAAATTAAATTTTTTTTCCATGTACTAGATATTTGAGTTGGCTAATTATGAAAAAAATTAAAGAAAAAAAATTAATTTTGCTATATTTTTCTTGACGTCCCATTGATGTCACTTTTTTCAAAAAATATCAGCATTTAAAATTCATCAATTAAATTTATAAAAAAAATATCCACCTATTTAAAAAAAATAAAAATTATAAGCATAAACTAAAATAAAAATTCTACATTTCATTAGTTTATGTCATTTTAAAATTCAAAACATACATATGACTTTTTTTACATTTGAGTTGGAAAAATATGTTTGTGTTGGTTGTTCCCTTATAAAAGTGTGACATAGTTCTGAACTTTCACCCATCTTCTAAATCCTCATAAATGCTGTATCACAAATCAAACTCATATGCACAAGGAGATAAACATGTCAAACACTCCTCAAATGAACCCTCTAGAACTAACAACCATAGCTCAAGATCCATATCCATGAGAAGATGAGCATAAAACACAATGAATCTGAAAATAGGATAGGTAAAACCTCATAGATGATTATTTGCCAAGTAGATCAAGAGTGGGGAATGAGATTGCTTGTCACATCCTAGTTCAGGTGCCTTGTTAAAATGACACTTACATGTTGCAATTAATGATTTTGTAGTGTGTGTGTTTGATGCAAATTATGAGGGTGGATTAAATGTTGATTGTCAAACATTATTGACTTGTTAATGTTTTGATCTACAAATATAGTTTGAATGTTAATGATTTTGCAAATAAATGTAAATATTGTATTTACTAATGACATGTTTATTATTCAATCTTGATGAAATGATATTATTGATTTAGTCATTTAGTTGATAATGAATAACTACTTTTGCTCTATTGGCGATCTTAAGGATGAAATCAACACTCTTTTCGTAGTAAATTACATTGTTTAATATATCGAGATAGGATAAAGTTTTAATAATGTTTTCTTTTGAGTCTTATGCTATAAAAGACTATTAATGTTTATATAAAATAGCTATCTTAGATAAATCTATGTAAAAGACACTGAATTATTATTTATTTTATTATGTCTGCTATAATTTATTATTGGTACTTATATAATTCATTTAATTTAGTTCTATTTGTATTTTTTTATTTATTAGTTTTTGAGTTGTATTTGTATTATTTTTTATTATGTGGGCTATTTTTTTATTATTGTTAGTTATATAATTCATTTAATTTAGTTCTATTAGTATTTTTTTATTATGTCTGGCTATAATTTATTATTATTAGCTATTTAGTTTTATTTATTTTATTATGTGGGCCATATATTTTTTAAAAAATAAGATTTAAACACATTGGACACTTTTATGCCATTGAATAACACCTCTAAGTGTAATAAATATATAATAAACAAAAAAGAAATAAATTATAGTTTTAAATTTAAACTTGATATTATTTTTTCTTATTTCTTTTAAAAAATGACGAGGATAAATTCAAAAAGGAAAATAATCCTTAGTGAACCGCAAGAATAGAGAGAAAATAGCAATGAGTTTTTGAACTCTGTTACCACTTCTAAGAGTCACATGAGGTCAGCTATTCTTAAACATCATCCACTTCAATAGTCAAATGCCAATTTTGGCCAATAAAAATAGGACAAATAATTACCACTTTTTGGTATGGACGAGGTGTAAATTCGCTATTGATTGTTTGACCATTGAAATTAATGATATTTAAGCAAAGTGCCTAAGGTCAAGAGCTATTCGCATTGGTAAGATTTTAAATTTGCTCATTTACTATTCAACATATATACAATAAATAACCAGCAAGATTTCATTCTATGAGACCATGTTCCATCCAGTTCAAGTTTGTGTTATTATCTTTTCAACTGCCAAATGCATATGTTTAAAGTTAATAAATGTTATCAGCAATTCATTTCAAGCTCATCCTGCAATCTTTTCTTTGTAGCATAAGGCCTTTGTGTGAGGCATTCTATTTAAATAGTTTGCACACAATTTTATATATGCTTCATTTTGCATACATGTCTACTAGAGCAGTTGCTACTAAAATGTCTAACATCTCCTTCAATCTTGTTCCTGTTTCACCCAAAAATAGTATGAATATCTTCTATTGGTGACAAGGAGGCTATAACCAATGGTTATAGTTTGGCTTAAATTTCCAATAGCTCATCTGTATTGTTAGAGTCATCTTGTTTACAAGACTCATTTTCACACATGGCAACCTGGGAATTTGATTGAATGTCCATGCCATAGCTTAGTATCCTTTAGCACATGGGGAGGGAAGGATATTGTCAAAGGTTGTGAAGTCAGCCTTTATAGTCAACTATTCTATTAGTTTGAAGCTACTTGGACTTCACTATTAGACCACAAATAACAAAATAATTATTATGATTCATTACTAAATTCCTCTATCCTCCATGTTGTGATTATTTTTTTTCCACTAAGGAGAGCAACTTTTGTGTTGATTAAGAAGTTCTATTTTACTAATTTTATAGCAATTGGCAACTGTTCAATGAAAAGTATTGAATACCAAGTGTTATGTAGGAAAAGTGGGAATAGGGTTGATATGATTATATGCCTAAATCCTCCTTTCACTACGCACATTCAAGGACATTTAACTGAGTTGAATCACAACTTTTTCAAGAGGATTCATCTACAGGTTGGTTGTCACTTGTAATGATAGAAAAATTTCAAATTTATTGATTAATGTATTAATTTAATTCCCAATTATGCATCAAACCCTAATTATGCAAAATCGTAAACAAATAGATGAATTCTAACAAATGCTCACACACAAAGATAGTAGATAGAGATTAGTTACTAATCATTTTTCAAAGTTTAGAATATGAAACAGTTGGGGGCACAGGGACTAGCGCCCAAGCTCAAGGTGGCAATTTCTTCAGGGGCTTCCAGACTCCTAACATTGATGATCCTTGTTCAAGTGATTTTTAGGTCTGCAACTCCAGAGGGCAAAGGGACTAGCACCCAAACCCTATCATTGCTCTTTTCTACTTCTTTCCTCCAGATTCAGAATCCTCATCCTTTGCAACACTTCTCTGCAACTCCACTCAAGATTTGCGATCTGATACCTGTCACCTGCAATCACAAGAAAAGGGGTTGGGGGTTGTCATTTTTAGGAGCTTACCTCAGTCAAGCTCTAGAATGGCATTCAAGCCTTCCAACACCATTGTTTGATAAAGAGTGTGTATCCCTACAAGATAGAGGCAAAAAAATTGATAAATGATTGATTCAAACACAAGTAGATATCACCTCAGAGGTGTAGCTTGCATGTAGATGAATATACTTCAACACATGAGAAGATGAAGCCAAATATGCATAACAAACATAATAACAAGACAAGTCTTCTCTGTTACAATGAATGCTTTGAATGCTCTAAAATCATAAGTTCACCAAAATATCATAATCATCTTCTAGTTTACAAATGAAACCCTAAACATGCTTATATATGCATTCCCACTACAAATTTTGTAATTCAAACTTAAGATGTTGGCAATAGAACCTTTTAACAGTCACGTAACTGACATTCAAATTTGGGACCTACCTAAAATAGGGCCGGACTAGGGCACAAATGCCCAAGCCTCTGGGTCCTATTTTAAGGTAGGGTCAAACTCAACAATGTCCCTCAAGCCCCATTTGACATGGGTTTCAAGCCATTTTGTCTCGGGAATTAAATTTAACATGCAAGATGCAAAACAAGGGACTTGAGAGCTAAACTTAGGAGGTAAAAGTCCTAGGGGGACATTTTACGACGTAACATCTAGCCCCCAATTTAATGTTTGTATGATCTTATGACCCATACATGCATTAAAGTATAGTCAAAACACAACAAACACGCCAGGCACTTGAAGCTAATGCATACACAGAGATTGAGGAACTATTTCTAGCCGCCAGCCTCAGGTAAACATTAGAGAAAACACATCGCAGACATGCCAAACACAATGACAATAGACAATAGTAACAAGCATGCAAAACATGGAGAAGATAGTAACAATCATGCAAGACACAGAGAAGATAGTATTGAAGACACGTAAAACATGATGAATATAGTGAATGTAGTGATTATTTCTTTTTCATTTTCATATATATGAATGAATGCAGATACATGGGAAGTAAAAATGCAACACACAACCCAAAATGTAGGAGGGGCATTTCGCCATGCTCTTTGGACTACATATGGGGGAGAAGACACGTAATACAAATCTCAGAGTCTAGGAGGGGCATTTTTCCACGCTCTTTGGATTACACTTGAGAACAAGCATTCCATACAAGTCCCAAAGCATAGGAGAGGCATTTCACCATGCTCTTTAGACTATACTTGGGAACAAACACACCATACAAAGCCCACGTGTAGGGAGGAGCATTTCGCCACACAACTTTAGACTACACAAGGGGGAAAGCACATGGAAGACACACAGAAAACATAAACACTGTATAGCATGCCAAAGACATACTATACATCTTAAACATGGAAAATAAGGTGATGGAAGGAACTTATTGCTAAGCCCCCACTATCTCAAGTACGTTACAGACACACCTGATGGTTGGGCTTATGCCACAACAACTACCAAAGACACACTTAAGGGAGGATACACCAACCCCACCTACTTGGAGGACTTTTGAAATAAAAAGGATGTGCACTAGCTTAAGAGATACACCATCCCCGCCTCCGGAGAGGGATTTGAATAAAAGGATATGCACAATATACCACCTCCGCAAAGAGATTTATTGATTGCAATATAGAATAAAGATGTGCACTCGTGCCAAAGATATAACATCCCGCATCCACAAAGGGCTTACAAACATGCTTCATTAGTACCAAAATTATCAGACAACTTACCTTATATGCCCCCATCTTAAGGTGGTTGATTTCATGTACCAATATCAAACACATTAAGGTAGAGAGAAAACACACAAGGGAACAAGAGCTTTCACAAAGCCCATGCCCCCAAAGCTGACATGTGCTCACGATCACTGAAAGTTCCCACAAACACACACTTCTTAATCTAAGAAATGCATGAAAATAAAGAATCCAAGGCTATACAGACGGGTTCGAGTCCAAGTATAGCTGTGGGGCTTATATTACAGGCATCTCATAACCTAGTGTAACAACAAGGCGAGACACCCAAAACAAACAAAGAGCACGGAGTAGATGTATTGTTATGATTTGTTAGCATGATAAGACAACATAAAATATCACATGGAGTGATTCTACTAGTCAAGAGTCAAATATATAAATCAACCCCATCTTCATATATGGACTAGGTCCATTTTCACTTTACTCGCTAAAGGGACACGTGATTTGTATCAGTATATATTTCTTTTTCATCATCCGTCGACTAGATAGAATCACTAGAAGAAGGTAAACAATAAATCAAGAGAGGAGAACAAGTGTCTTAGGAACAATCATGTAGGAGGATGCCCCTAAGTCATCAACCGTAACGCTATGCGCCTAAGACATAACACACAACAATGAAAATAGAGGAGAAGCAAGATAGAAGAATGGTGATACAAATAGAAGAATGGTCACAATAGAGGCAGTCTCCTAGTATCCTTGACCTTACAAGAGTATCAAGGGTCATCCAAGGAGGCCTAAACAACACGTAACACATCACGGGGAGAACACAACATAAGAGGGGAGGTCACACAAATGAGCAAATAATTCTATGGCATAGGTGACCACCAGGGTTAGAAATACTCACCTAATACAATTCAATGTTAAGAACAAACATATCTAGGAGGAGGCCACCCTTGAGAGAAACTATAATAGTTGCTACAATGTGTGTGGCTTAAAGAGGGAGAAATACTTACCCTCTTTAATGGGATATTTCCTAGCAGACACTTATTGTCTATTGGCCTAGGATATCTCACATGTCGTTTCGGTCTTGTTGATATTGTATTAACATTAAGTTTAGGACGACGAGAAGCTTTAGTGTGTTTTAAAGAATGGTATCCAATACCGACTGTGTAGTTAATTCCAGCAACTTGTAAAGGTACTTGTTATCAATTAGATATGCACCCTATGCTAAGTTATTCAACTTAACTATCCGTTGACATATGGGAACACTACTAGGCTTGTGGGTTGCCTAAACTTGGAGTGAACCTCTAGAGTGAGCTGGTTCTCTTAATGATTTTTCCTAATCTAAATGACTTTCTAGGTGTATATGCCTAAAAATGACACAACTCTGTCCAAATAAATATTCTTAATATTTATTCAAGTCTAATTCCTCTATCAATAAATAAATAAACAAATTTATTTATTTGATTCATATTCTCCCAACAATTAAATAAAATCAATTTATTTAATTAAAATTCCTAAATTCTTCTAATTCCTCCAACCAATTAAATAATACCAATTATTTAATTAGTTCTTCCAAATTCATTCTAAATTAAATAATATCAATTATTTAATTGTTTCTTCCAATAATATCTTCTCTAAATTTAAATAAATCAAATATTTATTTAAGTTGTCTATTTCTCCTAAATTGAGTTATCTCTAAATATAATTCAATCCTTGTGCACATGCAATTGAATATTCTAAATATTTAATTGAGTTAAAATATCTTCTCATCCTCATGCAATTTCTATTCTCTAGTTCTATTCTCTTAACTGATTGATCTATTCTTTTAATTGATTTATCTCTTCAGTTAATTCATTCTTCTATTTTATTAATTCCTCTCATGCAAAATATAGCAAGACACTTGTCTTCTTCTTGTTCGCGCACTTTCCTCAACCATTCTATACCATTGATCTCTTCACTCACAAGTCTATAAATTGAACCCTCTTCTTCCATTTCAATCATCCAAGCTTTCAGTATTGTTACTCTACAGGAATTACAGCGCGCCTTTGGCACCCAAGTCATTTCATTTTCTTGCGATCAACTTGTTACCATATCATTATCATTTTTGTGAAGCTCACCTTCATTGCAATAAAACTATCACATCCATTCTCTGTTTACAATCTTGGAATAGCAAGGAAGTGCACTCTTTGAGGGCCTTATTCATACATACAAGATTGATTGAGATAGGCGACCAATGGAAGCTATGAAGTATTGAGGTTTGCAAGGTTTTGTCTTTGTTTGTTTGATCTTGATTATTTCCTTTTTCATTGAGTTTTGGGTATTATTGATATTGATATATTGATTATTCATATTTACTCCAATTTTCCCTTAACATTTTTGGCACCCACCGTGGGGCCTTGCTCTGATTTAACCCAAAAACTAAGTTTTTGTGTGTTAGGAAACCGTACATAGGAGGAATCTACGCATCTAACCCATTCTAACATGCATCTGCTATCTATTTCACTACATCTGATCTTTCGGTGCATACAGTCTCTATTTCAGCACATCTGACCTCTGATATGGTGCATTTACTGATTCTGCACCTTTGTTCCATCCTACAGTGCATCTGTTCCATCCTACTATGCATATGTTCCATCCTCTTGTGCATCTGTTTTGCAGTGAATTTTAGAACGTTGATTCTATGCATTTGATCATTCTTTCTGCGCATATGTCCTTTGAAAAAACATCTATCAATCTGCGCATATGACCTCTGTTTCTGTGCATATGAGCTCTGAATCAACATATCTGTCAATTTGCGCATATGACCTCTATTTTTGTGCATATGATCTCTGATTCTGCGCATCTATAAAACTGCACATATAACCTCTGTTTCTGCACATATTAGCTCTGTACTTGTGCATCTAATTCTGACATTAACTTTTTGAGTTTTCTTGTGGTTTTGCTAATGCTAACACTTTTTCACAGGAATATTCTTTGATCCGCTTGCAGGCTAGGTACTAGTTTAGATCATATAGCTGCACTTGTTAACTCACACTTTGATTTCTAAAAGGAAAGTAAATGGATGCTCATGCAAATCTCACATAGTCTTAGCTAGGAGGGTGGTAACTGAATCATTGCTATCTTGCATATCATTGAATCATTTCTATATTTCTATCTTTCACAGTTAAACACATTCCTATCTGGGTAAAGTTGAACCATTAATATCTTGTTATCACTTCAAAGTTAACAAATCTTTGTGCATGCCCAAGTAGATAGCTCATTTAGTCTTTTTCATTTTAACTAGGGGAAAAGAACCATTGTATTTCATATTTTTGGGAATGATACCAGGGCTATGCTTTCCCCTATCTTAGGTGACCAAAATGCCAAACATATCATTTTCACATGTGTTTTTCCTTTAGAGAGGCTTGCCCTTGGATATATGTCTGTCCTTGGGGAATGACCTTAAGTGGTAACAAGCTAAAGCCAAGCTCTGCCAAGCCACTATAAATAAATTGTGTTTGGAGCGAAAGCTTCAAACAACAAGTGAAGTTGTGTTATACCGACAACCAATCTCCCCCAAAACCCTCTAAGGTGCAACCCTTGTAGGCTAGGAGACTCCATAATGGAGAGTAGTGCTGCCGCATGTATAACCACTTGAACAGTTGCACTTACTAATCATCCTTGTTTTTAGTAGCCAAAACCCCTATAAGCCGGTGTAGGGAAGGGTGATTATTACCTCTTAAAGATGCCTCACCTAGAAATAAGGAGAATTCAGTTTATATTGTCACAACCAGCCTAGGATTTGTACTTCTTTTCAAGTCAAAAAGAGTCCAAAAAATTACAAAAAAATCTAAAGAACCATGAAAATATTCTTTGTGTTTGCTGTGTCTTCATTCCATAATTGACAAAATCAAATCAAAAAGACCAACTTGCAACCAAGAAACCAAAAAAACATTGAAAAAACCAAAGTTGCACATTTGTTATCTGAAGTTGTGCATACATATCAACTTTTTGCGCATTTGCTGCAACTTACTGTGCATATATCACCTGTTGCTGCGGGTTTGCTTTTTACCAGTACTACGCATTCATAATGACTTGCTGCACTTATACCCTCTGCTTCTACGCTTTTGTTTCTGCGCGTCTGTGACAATGAGCATCTCCACCTCTTTTGGCTGAAAATTTTCCACCTTTCTGGGTACCCATTTTGGTCTTGTGTCAGTTTTTGTGGAGATGACAACTGAATTAGAAGAACTGGCTCAAGAACTCAAGTACTGAAGTTGCAGTTAAACTTAGACACCTCCCCCTAAGGTCGTATAACAATTGCTCAAGAACTCCAAGCAATACAACAATTTGCAATCCTACAAGCTAAACAAGCTAGTACTAGCTACACCACGCCCCAGAGTCATGCATTCTTGTCCCATCTTAATGATACTCTTGACAAGGAAAACACTACTCCTAGAACCCATAGCCCAAAGCATACTAATCCTACTCTGAGCTTAAAACCACCATTGAATTCCCCAAGCTCTAATACGACAAACAAAAAATCCTCAGATGATTTTTGGGAAAGATATACAGCACAAGAAAACCTATGGAGAATTCCAAATTCCACTCATCCATTACCTCATTCATCTACCCAAATGCCTACAAAGGATGTGATCCAAGGACTACCAGCAGAGAGTCAACCATGTCCCCAAATACTAGTCCTTGACCTTATTAAAGAGCCTTCAAACATGTCCATTTCACCAACCTCGTTTTGTAATCAGCAACCCCTCGAGCCTGTTGAAAAATCTCCTACCAGGAACCAAAGTCAAGGTCCATTGCACCTTCATATTGTTTACCAAAATCCTATCCAAGAGACCTCTACCTCCACTTCCATTCAAACAACCCAAGAGTTATGTCAAGAGCACACTTTAGAACATATGAAAATATTCAACCTTTGTCTAAATCAAGATCAAAGCACCCCCATCCAGCCCGTGCATAATCTTTATCTTTTCAATGATCCTATACCTATGCATGAGCAAGAAATCCAATCTCAATCCATTCGTGACCTATATCTTTCCCATGATCAAGATACTACCTTTGATGAGTAAGCTATCCATGAGCAACTTGATCCTATACATGAGCTAGAAATCCAATGTCGGCCTCTCCATAACCTCTATCCTTTCTGTGATCAGGATATTATTGTTGATGAAGAACATATACAAGAGCACTTTAATCCCATCATGCTAAATCCTATCTATGATCAAGATCCCACCTACCATCAAGAGTCTATCTATGATCAAGCAGACCATGATGATCCTCTTATCCCATTTTATGTGTTCCATGGTCCCGAGCTTATAACCCCATCTAGTCCCATCCAAGATCCAACAACTTCCTCTTCCTTTGATGAGACACTTGCCTCCCAAGCAAGTGTAGAATATCAAACCAATAATACTCCTCCTCCATCCATTATCGACCATGTTGCAAATCCCCCACCATATATCCTTGGTCTTACCACTTTCGTTCATGAGTGTTCCTCCTTAGAACACCAGCAACCATTATCCTCTATCTTGCCTTCTCCACCCAATAAAGAACTCGTGTCTAGTGTTCCACCTATACACAATCCCGTTGTCCACCGCATACTCCAACATATGAACTATCAAGGTAAGGGCTTAGGCCTTCATAAACAAGGTATTTTGGAGCTCGTCCATGTCAATGTTCCTCCTTGTTCATACGACCTTGGATACATACCCCAAGGTGAACAAACTCAAGATGTTGGTACTTCCTCCATGCCTTCTAAATCCACCACTTTCCATCGTACATCCTTTTGTATCCCCAAAACATATGTCACCATTCCACCTCCCCTATCCTACACATCCCAAAAGCATGTGACCATACACCTTCCACCATGCACATTACCTCCGCTACTTCCAACTCCTAATAGTCCTCCATGCATTTTACCACCAACACCTTATCCATCCATCTATGAATCTTCTAACAATCCCAATCAGGGCCAATAGATGCACATGTTGTCTAAACAAAGAACATCCTCCAACTCCACTTCCACCATCTCAAGAGAATTCAACAATAAAAATTAGGATGTCTCTACCTATGAAGTCAAAAATCCTAAGAGTCCTCATGACCTAGGATGCAAAATCCAAGAATCAAAGAAATATCTTTCTCAAGAGCAGCATACACCCACACGCCTATATGCTAAACTGAAAAAGGTGTGGGTCCACATCCAACACATAATTACCTCCGAAGCTACACAAAAGTTGCATACACCCAAGCCCATACCTTCACAGGTACTATCTAAAAGCAAAATGGCTTGGGTACGTAAGCAAAAAACCCTCAAGTTACATGAGGCATCCACCTCTCAAGAATCTCAACCATCCACTTTCTCCCATTCCATCCAAAAGTCTCAAATTCTTCCATTCCACCTGACAAGCAAAGATCAGAAAAATACTCAGTCTATGTGGATCCCTACATGCCTAAGTCATTCATCCACAAGCAAAAGTCTCCGTTGCTTCCTACACTACTTTCCCATCACCAGCTTCAATGTTTATCATGGTATGTACAACCATTGGTCATGATTCCCTTCCATCCCACAACGTTTCCATATACCTCTATTTCCCCTTCCTTCCACTATTATCCTACATATCTTCCTCATCTTATTCCTATGGTCCATGCTTTTTCACAGACTTTTCATCCATCCTTGCATAAGTCCATTCATATTCTGCATCATCATCCACTGTCATACCCTTCCATAAACCGTTATCTACCATTCTCCATCTCACTTTCATGCAATCCCCTACCAACGTCTATGAGAACACTTGACCTTGTCCATGCGACAACATCCATCTAGCGGGACTATCACCTCTCAAGAAACTAGATACTTGAATAGACCTCTCCCTTCTGTATCCACTTTTTCTCATCCAATTGTTTCAAAAAAAAAAGAGTAAAGAAAAATCCCTTCGTCCAACAGTAAAAATCTAGCAAACAAGCACCTTGGATAAGTACCATGATGAAAACCTGGAAAACAGGCGTCGTGTGTAAGTTGATCTTCTATGTCACCCACACTTGGGGCCATCTTGTCTCATCAGCATATCACTCTTCTCCTATCAGTTTCCTTCCATATTCCATTTCCTATCCTATCCTTCTGTCCATTACATACCTATACTGTCAAATCTATCCATCCTAATCTTCCATTCATCTATTTTTGATCTTGATAAAGATTGGGGGCACAATGTTGACAAATGTTTTAGATGTCTCTTGACATACCTTATCCCTCCAAGCCACACCAATCCTTCATTATCCTCTTATCCTCATATCGTCATAAGCGTTGCTATGAAAAGTCCTAAATATTTACCTAGAATGGGGCACGTTATTCCTATGTGACATAGTCCTTGGAGATCACATCCTTAAATTCCTTCTATCTAACCATCCATATCTACTGTCACCCATCCATCTACCTATCCGTGGTGTTTTCTTGTCATCAGTATCTCGCATTGAGGCTATCCATAATGTCGTCTTATCCTATCATGGCTTGATACTCTATCTTTTTTTTTTGCCTTGTCAACCAAGGTCTTATCTAGTATCCTATCCATAGTGTTAGCCTAGCATAGTGTCTGTCATCAGTGTCTACGTGATCCAAGTCCCCGAACTACGTGGCCATTTTTAATGCGCCCTTGAGGCTCCACTTTCCCATCCATCCCATTTCTGGTCCTTCTATCTATCTAAATCCATGCCACTTTCTATCACCTAGGTCTTAGGTCCATTAGGGTTCACCCTGAACCACATTTCCTCTGCATTGTCACGTAGGCAAGGCCATTTAGCAATGAGCCCTTGAGGCACTAGGTCAGTCCCTTAGGGGTCGTCTCACCAATAAGGATTGTGGAACCTTTCACAAGGCAAGCAAGCGTAAGCAAAAACTGCTTCCGAAGCAAAAATTTTGACGCAACACCTCAACCTATCCAAAGCAAAGAAAGTAAGTACCTAAAGCACTCTAAATGATTTTACCTAAATTATGGCAAGAAAAACACATCTAAATGCAAAAATATTTTGTGGTTGTGATCAGGTTAGGTTACAACATCTTGATTTTTGTTATCATGTCTTTCTATGCTACTCAAATATGCCAAAAGCTAGAGATGCTATGATGGGGGCATGATTATTTTCTTTGTTTGTTGTTTGTGGATTAAACTTTAGTAATGTGACACCTTGTCTAACGACATGATCGACAAAAGATCATCGAGGACATCAAAGGTCTAACACAAAAGGGGGCAATCCTTGTCTATTGATACGCAAGAAATACTCAGGTCATCTTGGTTCAGTTATACCTTGATGCTTGTATTAACTTGCTAAATCAAAATCCATGTAAGCAATACTCAGGTCATCTCAGTTTAATTATACCTAGATGCTTGTATTAACTTACAACATTCATAAAAAGTACCAAAAAAATAGCCCAATGATGAAATAAGCACTTCAGAATACTTGCAATATCAAGATGACAAAAATCCATTTGCATTCCATATCCATAACATATCCATTTGCATTCCATATCCATACCCATACCATATCTAGTTGCATTTTGCATCCATATCCCATGTAATAAAAATTCTATGCAGAGTATCAATGTTTACAAATAAAAGCTTGTGAGTCCTTCTGTCAAGTCGTTCTTCTATCGATCAAAATTCTATCTATCGTTGTGATCCATTCTTCTTAATCTGGTCAGTTTGAGCAGTGATCTAGTTGCAAGGTCCATCCTTAATCCATACCAATCAAGTCAAAGTCAATCTTGTCAAATGATCCAATCACAATCAGTGGTCTTGATCCTTGTCTGGTCGTAAACCAACTCGATCAATTATAATCAATCAATTGCCTTATACAGGATGTAACATTGTCGAAATCAGACCAATACACGCGTCTTACATGACATGTTTCATTTCCTAAAACTAGACACTAGCCTTTGTGTTGCTCTAGGGATCCATCATTCCCCGCCATGACAACACGCCTACCGTGTTGGTCTAGGGATATATCGTTCCCCGCCATGACAACACTATCGTTTATCATTATCAGTATATCATTGGTTTATTGCTCGATAGGGGTAATACCTTGTTTGTTCTTGTATCATTTGTGCATACTTGCTTACTTGCTTGTGTGTGTTATCATTCTATCTTGCATCACATATCATTCAACTCTTTCTTCATCCTAACCTATTTTTCACCTTCTTCATCATGAGATTGTCCATCTCACGTCCTTCCGCCTTTCTTCCTGTCCAATCTCCTAAGGGGGCATCCTACCATCGTTAAACTTGTACCAGGGGCAAATTGGGGCATGTATCATTATCAAAAAATTCTTATTCTTTGAAGCAACGCCGTAAACTGCATTGCATCAAAGAGGGGCAAAATGTATACGCCTAAAAATGACACGACTCTGTCCAAATAAATATTCTTAATATTTATTCAAGTCTAATTCCTCTATCAATAAATAAATAAACAAATTTATTTATTTGATTCATATTCTCCCAACAATTAAATAAAATCAATTTATTTAATTAAAATTCCTAAATTCTTCTAATTCCTCCAACCAATTAAATAATACCAATTATTTAATTAGTTCTTCCAAATTCATTCTAAATTAAATAATATCAATTATTTAATTGTTTCTTCCAATAATATATTCTCTAAATTTAAATAAATCAAATATTTATTTAAGTTGTCTATTTCTCCTAAATTGAGTTATCTCTAAATATAATTCAATCCTTGTGCACATGCAATTGAATATTCTAAATATTTAATTGAGTTAAAATATCTTCTCATTCTCATGCAATTTCTATTCTCTAGTTCTATTCTCTTAACTGATTGATCTATTCTTTTAATTGATTTATCTCTTCAGTTAACTCATTCTTCTATTTTATTAATTCCTCTCATGCAAAATATAGCAAGACACTTGTCTTCTTCTTATTCGCGCACTTTCCTCAACCGTTCTAAACCATTAATCTCTTCTCTCACAAGTCTATAAATTGAACCCTCTTCTTCCATTTCAATCATCCAAGCTTTTAGTATTGTTACTCTACAGGAATTATAGCACGCCTTTGGCACCCAAGTCATTCCATTTGCTTGCGATCAACTTGTTAACATATCATTATCATTGTTGTGAAGCTCACCTTCATTGCAATAAAACTATCACAATCGTTCTTTGTTGACAATCTTGGAATAGCAAGGAAGTGCACTCTCTGAGGGCCTTATTCATACATACAAGATCAATTGAGATAGGTGATCAATGGAAGCTATGGAGTATTGAGGTTTGTAAGGTTTTATCTTTGTTTGTTTGATCTTGATTATTTCCCTTTTCATTGAGTTTTGGGTATTATTGATATTGATATATTGATTATTCATATTTACTCCAATTTTCCCTTAACACTGGGAAAAGGGATAGGAAGTTAATTGCAAATGAAATTTTAAACTCTAAACTTTAATCTATCTAAATGCTCTCACCCACAAACAGTCTCTTAAACATAACCTTTCACAATCCCACCAAGAACATTCAATCCAAGAATAATTTATATGAAGGCTCAATTTGGACACAACATATAACTAGGATCAAAAGAAATATTTGCATACAATTTCACAGTAATGAGACATGACAAAGGATAAAGTGCTGTCACAATGAAACATCAGATCAAAAGCTACAAATTTGAGGCAAACAGATGAAATAGGAAAGATCTACTGTATAGAACTGGAAGGAGTACATGAAAATCTGGTAAAAACTAAGTCAAAAATAAGTCTACAAACTCTCTGCCTATGCTCAAGAGAGAAGAAACAATAATCTCCAACTGACTAGAAAGAGCTAGCTTTCTCCAATATATCCTGTCCAAAAGATCTCTTGATTCATTTCTGAGCTCCTCAGAAAAGCCAAAAAATGAACCTCTAAAATGCCTCCAAATTATGTGTAAAAGTTGCCAAAATCTTCTGTCAAGGTGGTCCCACCTAAAAACCAACTTTGTCTACCCAAAAAAACTCTATCTTTGTCCATATCTGCCCCCCAAAGAAAGCAAACTCAAAAAGAAGATATTGTTTGCTTTATTTTATTTTAACTGCTCAGATAATAAATATTTAAAAGCAATTTATAGATACATTTCTTTAAATATCATTTTACAATGGTTGCAATTTTGATCAATATCCTATCTTGATTTGATTTTTGCAAAATATGATAATACAAGGCTTAAATTTCACCAAGTATAGGCATATACATAGCTTGTGCAAAAAATAAAAATCTTCACTGCCTACCCTCCTAATGATCTGCAAAATATATCTAAGGGCATATGAGATTCAAAAAGGACCTTTAAGGCATGCCTTTCATGTGTTTTTTTAAATAATGCTAAGGCATATGGTATATCTTCAAAGGGGACAAAAAGAGTTTTTTAAGGCATAAAGCCTTATCATTGAATAATGCAAAAGGGGACCCTAAGCATTTGACATTATCTAAGTCTTGATATAGTCATTCAATATGTGAATAACATACCCCCATGGGTATTAGTAAGGCATTCTAAATTAATTCAAATGTGATAAAAATATCACAAAAGAATTAGGGCACTTGGAACCCTAAATCAAAAGAGGCTTTGCCCTAGAATCTTGGGCTCATTTTCATTTGCAACCTTTCAGAGATGGCTCTCTGCATCCGCCAACATCATGCTAGGGTTTGAACTAAAAAATCCTTCGATTATGCTATTTCTGAGCGATTTCTATGCATTTTACTTAGAGAAATGAAGGTAAGATACCCTCTGCTACACATGTGATCCATATTTCGTTGATTTATTTTCATTTATGAGATACAAAAAGGCTTCTCAAGCCGCAGCTATGTCATATTTCTGATAAATTTGTTGTATTTCCTTCTCTGATGTTTCTCTCCTCTGTGTGAACTGCCATTTCATGGTTATCTGAGACTCATTTGAAGGCAAAAATGCAAGGCATAAAATCCTCGTCTCTGAATATCTATCGAGGCAAGTTCTTAGCTTTCAAACCTTGCATATACTTCTTGATTTTTACTAGATATGAGGTTTTCTTTTGGCGTTTAGAGGCCACAGCTTGTAGTTGTGTTTTATCTAATGTATTTAATCTAGCCTTTGTAATGCCTGCTGACACCTTTGTCTCTGTCATGAAGTTGCCATGAGCTATTACTCCTGAGTTATTTCTTTTCATCTATGAGGCTCGATAAGGATATCTACAAGTTGCGGCTGTATCAAAGACAAGAATGGGTTTCATATCATTTTTGGGTTTGCAAAATAATCTCCATAGTTCAAAACTTAGCACTTTTTCTGTATATTTTCCCTGTATTTGGTTTTGGACATTTCTGAGCATTTTTTCCTTCATGGAAAGGCTGCGGCTATTTGCATATATGATCATCTCTGAATATCTTCTTATTACATGAGCTTGGAAGCTTTCTACTGAAAACCCTTAAGTGGATTTTAACTTATATTGGGACGTGGCTGTTTGCTTGATTCTTTTTTACTATATGCTATGAGCCCGATACCTTTACTATCTCTCTATATTTGTAGTTCGATTGCATACAAAAATGATGAGGGTTCTGTCATGGTTGTAAAGAGAATGTCTTGCTTGGTTGCCAACTTGTTATCACAAATGATTTTCTCTACACATTATACGGGTCGCGGGCTCATCTCACTCTTCTGTATTTGTATTTTGAAACTAAGATCCTAGATGGGTTTGAACAAATTATAGAAAAATGAATTTTGTTCTTACCTTTTCTTGTATTAAATGAGTTCAAAAATTCATTTTCATTTTATATCTTTCATTTGATCTGGCACTTTATAGCGAGGGTTTCAATATTTTTTGAAGAAGACTGTCCCTTTGGTCATGGCTTGAGACTCCATGATACATGATATTACTTGTATTTAATCTACCTTTATCTCCTCCCATAGATGCATGTGACACTGAAACTCCATTACAAAATACTTTCTCTTGCTACTCTGGACTGATGTATGCATTCTTTCAGTAGTCACTTGTATCTTTATCACACATTTGTAAGCACTTGATGAGATACTTCTTGTAGCTATTTATGTCATTGAAGTTCCATTATTTGGCTATGATGAAATGTAACAGATAGAATACATACTATCTTCTTGTATTCTTTCTCCTAGATATTTGGCTTCATTATTAATTTTGCTACTCCATTTGCATTGTATAATGGCGACATGTTGTTCCTATCACTTCTATATCATTGTAGATGCCATAATGAGGTTGAGACTCATTTCTGCCATCATGTTGGGTGAAATGCATCTGATGTCTTGAGTTTGTGCAGCCATGTACTTGTGTTCCATTAATGACTGGTATTACTATTTACATTTGATATGCATACATTCTGAATGTTTCAATTAGAGTTGTCTCATGGTACACATGCTTGGCATCTAGTCTACTGTATCATATCAAATGTAGATATATACATACCATGTTGAATTATTGTAGCCCCTCCACTTTACTAGCATGAATAACATATGGCTGTTCATCTGCACTCTTCAGTTTGTTCAACGATACTTATTTCTGGTGCTATGTTATGATTAAAACAGTCATCCATCATTGAATGATATATTTCATTTGCAATTATTTGGCATACAAATGTTGTAATTGTACCTGATGTTTTGGCTATCCCACTATGCATATGATAATTCCTTTCTTGCATCTACCTCATCTGCATGCAAACATTATGGAAGATGTATAATCCTGTCAATTTCTTTATTTTGTTTCAGACTTTATTGGGCTGTTCTTAATGAGTTCAATGTTCACCTATGGCTCTCACTTCATCACGTTTGATCTGATAGTTATAGATGGATAGTGAGCTTAGAGTTTTCACACTCAGTTAATGCAATAGCACAACATGTCTTTATTTCCATATGTACACTTTGTATTCCATCCCCTCCTAAGAATTAGGGGCAGCATGCTGGGCTCAACCCTTGTGGGAGCCCACTTTGCACCACATGCTGAAATGGTCTTCAAAATAGCAACATGATTTCACCTATACCTGCACATGAAACAAACATGTTAGATAAAATCAGTGAAGTACAATGATTGTTTCCTTTTAATCTCTCTTGCATGTGAATGATATGTATCTGACTTAGTGCATTATAGGCAATGTATTATGCCTCTGTTGATAGGCACATAGGGAACTCATAGCCGGAGCTCTTACAAAGAGGCAGCAGATGTTGATTTTCAAAGAAAGGGTGTTTTGAGTCTGATCTCTGTACGGATGGGCTCCATTAACTCAGCTGGAACTCACGTATAAATCCCACCTAAGCACCATAACCTTAGTTGAAGGACATCAATCTTGTGCAAGGCATTTTTTGGACAATAGAAGGATTGTTTTGACTCAGCCAAGGTGTTTCTCTGGCCAGCAAGGGGCATTTTGCTTATGCAAGGCAAATAAATTCCTCTACAAGACGTCCAAAACTATTTGGAAAGGCTTGTGCCTCCACCCTACCCAAAGGCATCTTGAAATCTACAATAATGGTTAGAAAAACCCCTAAGGTATCTCACCTCTGCAACAATGACTAAAAGATCCTCCATTTGCTAGTGGTGACACTCCATTTTGTAGGGCGGTGGTATTGTAAACCTTTGTTTCAACTTAGGCCGATCCATGGGAATTTAAGAGTGATCCATAGGTGAAAAGGTGTGTGAAGGCCACTCAGGTATCTATGAAGGAGATCCAACAAAAAGGCTCACCACTGTTTGAAGGGAAAAGAACTCAAAGGAAGGCATTTCCCTTGGTTCACACAACAAAAGTATGATTGGACGGGCACAGGAAGATGTTTTTGGCCTGATTCAATAGGGCATCCACACAAAAGGTAGATCAAGGGCATTTTGAAGGCAGATTGAGGGTATCAAAGGGCTTGTTGCTTGAGTGTGAAGGGTGATCTAGCATTTGAAGGGCACTATAACCCTGATCCAAGTCAAACCCTACATCAAAGTAAGCTATGAGGCATGATAAGATGCCCTAAATCTGGCTCAAAAACCCACAAGAATCCTCCATTAGTAGTTTTTTTTAAGGGCCCAAATAAGTTTTTTTGAAGGTGTTTTTAAAGTATTTTTTAATTTGGATGAACTTTTTTTAAAATTAGAATTTTTTATAAATTAAAACACATTTTTTAAAGCTTGGAGGAGGCTTTTTTTTTTCTCTTGGAGGTGCTTTTTTGGATTAGACTATTTTTAGTTTCATCCCTCTAATTTTAGAGTGCGTTTAAAAATTGTAGTGCTAATTAGCAAAATCTTGTAAAAGGCACTTGCCATTTGAAATAATATTTTTTTAAAGGCTAAGTGTTAGGGTACAATTTCAATCGACCTGCTTAGACCTAACACACGACATGATAAAGTGTGAAATTCAAGGGGGGAATCCAATTTTGAATCAAGGGGTATCCTTTGTGTTGTGTCTTGTACACTTGTGCACTTCCTTCCACTATTTCAGTTTGGGGTAATCGAGCATTTTTGTAATCACAAATTGATATAAAGTTCCAAATTCGAGGGGTACATAATGGATTGTAATTGAGCATTTTTGTAATCACAAACTGATATAAAGTTCCAAATTCAAGGGGTACATAATGGATTCTAGTATCTATTTCCATCCTTCTTTAGTTAGGCTAACCTCAGAGAGCTATTTGTCCTAGAAACAAGGGATAAAGAATCACTGTCTTGAATAGGATCTGTTGCCCTATCTCCTTGGACTCATTCTTGAGCCAAGTGACTATTAACATAAGAATAAATGGTTTAACAAAAAAGACATGGTCTATGGACTAATAGGTGTTACTATTTCTGCAGATATTTTACATCATATAGGCCACACTGAGTGCCCTTTCACTACTTGGACCATCATCTGGTAGCTGTATGGAGACTTTAGATCTTTGTCTGAAAGTGATGTTTCTATGGATAACTAGGCTCTTGTGGATGATACTGTGACTTCTATTTCCCCATCTTCTGTGGACACATCTTCATGGGATGATCAATCTATTTGATTGACATATATTGATACCCCATCTACATTGGAGGACATTCCATATCCTACAGTACCTATAAGTTTTAGAGTCTATTGTTGCTTCTTCAAAGTATCACCAGAGTACCAAGTTAGATCTCTTCTAGCACCTATTGCTTCATCAGAGTACCAAGTCATTCCTTTGAGAGCCGCCAATGACTCTTTGCACTAGGACATCAAGAATTCATCTCTTTCATCTACTATTGCCTCACAACAGATTCCTGAGGTAGATTTTTCTTCTTCTTCCAGTTTCGACAACGAGGACAGTGATGGGCTGCCATCTCCATCCATCTCAAGATTTGTTTTGGAGGATGAGGATTCAAGATCTGACTCACCCACATTTAACTCTCTTTGGGCTAGATAGCCACTTCAGAGTGCAAATAGTTGGGTACAGAATTTAGATGATGGTCAACTTACATTGTCACATTACAGGGCACATGTTTTCTATGCCTCCACTTTTGAGTTCAGTGTTTCTCCTTTGAGAGTTTCTAGTGATTCACTAAAACATGGTCATATTCAAGATTCACTTCACTGGGACACACTTCTGCTAGACATCTCTTGGTTGTTTGTAGAGTCTCACATATTAGATCTTGATGACACCTTGGAGGAGCTCATCTTACTGTTTGATGACAATATACATACTGAAGGGAAATGAGGTCATCTCAGAATGAACACCTGATAACAGTAGTGTCTTTGATAGTTTTAAATTCCTTTACATTGCCTCAAAAACACATACAACTATGCCACAAAGTCGAATCAGACATAGTTCATTTCCCACCATTAATCCTACCGAGAAAAGTTCATGCAAGTTTTAACTAGTTTCAATAACAAGCAAAAAACATACTCAACAATAGAATCATAAAACATGAAAGATAGAATAGAAGACATGAACACATAGATTTACGTTGGGAAAACCCTTATGGGTAAAAAAACCCCACACTCCAAAAGCCAGAGACCCATTGTATTATTCAATAACGAAGTATACACAGGTACAATACAATTGCAGGCTCTAAGCCTTTTCACAGAGATTAACATCATGTTCCATCTGGAGATAGTTCGACAACATAACCCCTGTCAAAAAAACTTTGTCTCTCTTCTCACCAATATGCTATATCATTCGATACAGCTTCATTACCATTACAGGAAATAACTTATCGCTTCAACTTCCATGATAGTCAAATGATCATAACTGCCAAGACAGTCTGCTTTGTGAAAGCCACATCAGAGCATCAAAAGATATCTATATTTGTGATATGCATTGCCAACTTGGCATTGACTTTTCTGTTCTTCCACCATGTCCACTGAGTCGACAGTTACCACCCATTGAGTGACAGCCACATCGGTACCAATGTACAACTACCACCACTCCTTGCACCCTTACTAGGTATAGACTGGATCCCTCAAAGGGCATCATGGGGTGGTCGACTTCATTGACTATTCAACTCACTAGCTCATCGAGGAGACTACACTCTATGTCCCGACAATAGAGCACCATCCCTTCGACACTGCCAAGGTAACAACCATGTTATCACCATGCAACTAACATTACTCCTCACTCCCATGGACTCACCACATCGCCATGTCAAGGGGACTAGCCTTAATGTCTTAGCAATAAATATAAGTCTCTCTAATGAAGAAAACTCCATAAATAATCTATTTCCAGCTTCCTCCATCAGGATATCAAGGAGACTATATTCAAAGTTCCTCCAAAGTCATACGGTCCCACCGATGATACACAACCATGCATCGGGTTGTTGAGGGGACGCCATCCAAAGTCCCACTGAACACATAATGTCCTACCGATGAAAAGTCCATCGGGATATCAGAGAGGCAAGATTCTAAGTCCCTTCGATATTAATCCTATTCGCCCAATACATATTGTAACCCGAAGCCTTACATGCCAGTAAATTTGAGACACTTTTTCTCAACACATACACCTACTACTACTACAGAGTTCAGAGAGGCTTCAACATGGGCTTCCAGTGATTCTTCGTAGGACATCTTATGAGATTTGCTTTGTAGTCACATGGCATGCATTGAAATTCCACATCCATACATCAGTTCTTTGGATCTTGCTCTTCATCAGTTTTCACATGATTTTTAGAGGTCACTTGTTTTAGTTAGGCCTAAGCCTCTTGATTTGATTGTGACTCATTTTGACATTAGCATGACAACATTTGAATAGTATTCTGAGACATGGTACATCATGAGACTTACCACTTCACCTTGCTTCTTTGAGCATTCACCATTGGAGTTGTTTCTTCCTAAGGGGATGAATGTGATTTGCCACAAATGGACCATTTTCAACATTCATACACAAGCATTCTCTTTTGGCATAGGGGCTACTTCTTTGTGGGGGGCTACATAGTCTCTTTCTCTCTCCTATGGGGGTAGATATTTGCATCATCATCATCATAGTCTCTTTCTCTCTCCTATTGGGGAGATATTTGGATCATTTTCAACATTCATACATGAGCACCATAAATTTAGACTTATAATTAACCTTTATAAATTTATTTTTCATATTATTCTTCTCTGCACCATAAACCTACTATAAGGGTATTAATATTCATTATACAATGTAAGTGACATAATTGTTTCAATCAATTCATTTGGTTTTGTACTAGTGGTTATCTTTCAAAATTGGACTCTAAATATATCTTTGCTTTAATTTTTTCTCAAATAATTAAATGAGTACTTTGTAATTTCAACTAGAGTTGTAATTTTTTATAGCTTCACAAACATATTGTTTAATACTAAAACTGGTGACTTCTGTATTAAAACAAAGAAATGTACGATGCCCACAAATAAGGTAATGAGCATTTATTACTAACCTTGTAATATTGGTAATCAATACAAAAATTACTTTGAAAAACTGCAATCAAATTCATCTTACAATGTTTTAACCTCTATCTTTTACATAACTATTGCTAATTTCAATTTTTGAATGTTTATTCAAAAAGACTTAAAGTTGACATCTTTCCTTCACATGTGAACAAATTCTTTGATTTGAAAAATCAAGTACTAAGCATACAATACTTTCCTCTGCACTATTCATTAAAACAAGTATTTTTTGAGAAATTCATAGCACTTCAATTTCATTACATGATACAATGCTTCAAACTATAGATGTCGACAAATATAATTTTGCAAAAAATAAATCAAGTCCAACAATCGATCAAGCTTTGAGACAACAAAATTTATTTCGGTTAGATTCATTTTCTTACATGGTGGGTAATTGTCTATTTGATACAATATAAGTCTTGCTTCATTGTTGTTACACATCAATTGAAATATGAAATGGATTAGTTGACCACTTCTTAATATGTCAAGACAACAATGACCATGATGCATTGCGAGCATTTTCAAATGAATTGCATCTAGAATTGCTATACGAATTACATGGAATAGACAATGCCAACACTTATTTCAATAAAACGAGATTCTCTACTTCAAATACTCAATTTGAACAAGAAAGAGGACTTTGGGGTGACACGTTTTGCATACAATGGATATGCAAGTGGTTAAAATATCAAATGCATTATGGTCAATAACAGAAAAGAGAAGATATTTACAATTCAATAAAAATTCAAATGAAAATGTCTACTCTATTCTATTTCATGATAAGAACCTCCTTCATGGTCATTATGAGCCATTACTTTCAAAGAAAAATTTACAAAGAAACATACAAATTTCATCAAGTCACCTTTCAAATATTTGTGCAGATCTTGAAAATACTTAGGAATCTACTGCATCTGAAATGCAATATTATGGTATAAAGAAACCAACTAGAGCTACAACAAACTGCGGTGATAGTCTTTTCAATGCAATATGCTATTTGATCCAAGATGCACATTTGATATTCAATCTCTAAGACTTTACATATCACAATCTTTTTGCAATGCAAAAAAGGTAGTGACTACAATGCCAAATATTGCTTTGAAAATTATTTAAGAGATAATATCCTGCAAAGTACTATGTGCATTGCAAATTGGCAAGGCTATATTGTAAACATAGGAATGCCACATTCAGAAGGGAAAATTGAAGGAGACGCATTCTCATTACAATGGATTGCAAATCTATTCAAGGTAAAGATTCAATTATGGTCGTCACATTCTAGACAAATTGAAAATGTCTTTTGCACTCAAATGAATGCAATAACTACATATAACATTATTTCATTTAAAACTGATACAACACATGTACATTATGAACCATTACTCATGACAGAAATTAGTCTAACATTGCAAAATTCCTACATGGAGTCTACATCAATAGAAACCAAAAGAATACACCTATATCAAAGAAAATAAATCAAGATGAAAATTCAAAACAAGAAATGTTTCATACACATTTCACTCATTCAAAAATTTCAAATTCCAAGATGGACAATAAAAAATGTTACAATAACAAGACTATTGAACAAAAAAATATAAATCTACTACAACTAAAAAAGATACTACATAGTAAAGAAGACTCAAAAATAAAACCTTGCACAACCAAATTTTATAGGCAAAAAAAACTCCAACAAATAGATATTGGACTGAAATTGAGGACAGACCAAGATATCAATGCTTAATATGTCAACAACTAAAATTTGGGTACAAGACAAAGACAATAACTCAAAAATAATGGTTCAAACTTATCAAAGTTTTGAAAATCATAATGTAGTAATTTCTCTAATGAAAGTATACACTTCTTGCAAGACATATCTTCATAAAGGCAAATTACCATGTTTTGCCACACCATAATTGATAAGTTGAAATAAACCATTGAAATTTGTCACATCTATATTAGAACTTGAAGAAAGACTCATATCACCACGTATTGCTTTTGCACAGATTAGGCAATAGGCATACAAACAATCACAAATGGGATTGACAAGATCAATAATTAATGTACCTACAAATATGAACATTATACAAAAAGTACTCCCACATTCAATTGATGATATAATAACAATTGTTGTCGCATTGAAAAGGAAGCTACAATATAAAAATGTGTACCAAACTGGAACTATTCACCCAACACTATTAATGAAAGCATTAAAACTTCTATGTAGAAGACATCTATACAAGACAGAAAATATTTCTATAGACCATAATTGGATACAAACTTTGAAAGAAATAAATATGAATGATACTAGAATAGAAGAGACATCTAGTCACAATGAACCACCCACTGATACACTAGTACATGAATTCATAGAATCTCGATTCGTATATGACCTAAATGAAAAGATACTTGAAATAGCACTTGCTGAAGCAAATCATCCAATTGGAATATTCAAGGACAAGTATGCAGAAGAAATGAACTTTCCAACTTTATTCTTTGGACTTCCAAGAGATGATGACATAATGAAAAGGTTCAAGTATCAAAAAATTGCTCAATGGGAGGTATTACATTCAAGTGGTGACTTTAGAAATCATAATACTAAATTATTCTTCAAAGCAATATGTGTAATTATAGAAAAATCATTTCAATCATATGGATAAGAATTAGAAAAGGTCAATTGAAAGGACAAAAACTACTAGCAAAAGATGTTAAATACAAAACTAACTTAGAATATTGAAATTAGATATTGGATACATTGATTTCAAACATATTCGTATCTCTCCAAACTACCTACATCAAATGAAGAAAAACAAATTTACAATGATACAATACCTGGGACCTCCAACTTTTTTCTTGACCTTCATGAGTGCGGAGCACTAGTGGAAATCATTAATATCAAAATTGTAAATACTTAATGCAAATAAAATGATGCATAATCAAAATTGAAAACAAGAACAATGTGATATTGACTCGCTTATTAGAAAAGACTTGGTCACTTGCACTCGCTACTTTATACATCGCATGAATTGTTTGAAAATGATTTTAACTAAAGATCATACAATTATGGGATACATTAATGACTACTTCTTGTTGGAAACTTGTGCATGATGTCTGAAGGTGTTGTCATTGATGGCAACAAGCAAAGAAATAAGATTGGAATAGTGCTTTTGGTTCGAAGAAGAAGACATCCATTTTGGGTTAAGTGTTGCAGCGACAAGGAGACAATGTTTGCACCAGTATTGGTCTGCAGTAAAAGATCATATCATGTATATTATGTTTGTTGTTCATAATTATTAGATGATCATTTGTCCAAGATTTTAGTTCTTGATGAGTACTAGAAGCCCATATTCAAGAAGTCCAAGTCCAGCAGTACAGAGAATAGAGGAAATCACAACATAATACCTAACTAAATTGGTCTGCATTCCTTTGCTGTGGCATATCTTGTTGTGTGGTTTTGGGGTGTTGTAAACACAAGTATGAAGCATCTAAATCTAGAGTTGCAAGTTTTGAACTTCACCAGAGAGCGCTACTTGGTATGGTATAGTTTGACTATGACAGGGCATGTGTTCTAGTGGTCTGCATTCTACTGCAAAAGAATATTTTACTTTGCAGTTCTGGAGGTGTGATCTATGATATATGAAGGGTTGAGCTAATATGGATTTGAGCAAGTCTTGTGGTCTACACTGGAAGATATTGTCTGACAGTTGAACTGAACCAGTGAACAACTGTGGTTAAGGTCGACATGACAATATGATGTGTGTGCATTAAGTTTTGGTGTTTGGAACTTAATCCTAAGTAGTGAAATAGTTGAGGCTGACATGTGTGAAGGTGTTTCAAATATTTCTTGGGTCCACTATAGATTTTGGAGAATGAATTTGGTCGACATAGTATGTAATGCATGACTACACGGTACACTTTATTACATGGACCTAATATGAAGATTTTGTATGTTGCGGATATATATATGAGGTTGAATTCAACATTTGAAATATGATTTGTGAATGTGAGTATGAGGAATATGTGAAAGTGTAAGAGCAGAAGAAGAGAGATCTTGTCTAATGTAAAGGTAGAGCAGTGAAGCAGAGCAGTCAAGATGAAGGGTTTTGAGATAGTATTTTGAGCATTCATTGGAGCTGCATTCATGCATGTGTATGTTGCAAGTATGAGTAGTAAGTGTTGTCATTGATGTCAACACCTAAGGTTAGCATCTAAGGAAGTTATTTGAATAAGTTTGAGCAAGTGTTTGAGAAATCAATATAATTGTAGAATTATTCTATCTCTTAGAATAGTATAGTGTTTTGTTCTGCATATCCTATAGATTGAATATCTTTGTCTGTGGTTTGGAATCTATGTTAAGGGATGTCTGTAATTTCTATGTTTCAAGTTTGAGCCTCCGGTGTGAAGATTTGAGTGAGTTCTGTTCACTAGAGTAAAAACTATTTTTTTGAGTATTCAATGGTGACAGGGAGAATGTATTCTACTTTGCATTTCTCTGCATTTAAGTTTTATGGTTTGTGGTTCTAGGATTAAGTCTGGGATGATGTTATGTGCCTTTAGTTGAAATGGTTCATGATTTGGTGATCCACAAGCAATCTTTCCTTTATGACAGTGGCTGATAATAATGTTTAAGTGCTCTGGTTTGAAGAATCTTCTAGATAGAATGTTTGGGGGTTGTGTGGAAGTTCTTGGTGATTGTAACATGCTTGTGAATGTCTCTAGATCATGTTCCTACTTTTTGATTAGTCTGCAAAGTATAATTTGGATCATGCATGAAGTGTGTTCCTAAAGGTCTTAGTGACTTGGTTGTTTTCACTACTTGCGATTATGCTTTGGAGTTTGTGATAGTGTGTTGTTGCATGGAAGATTGCTTTTGAGTTCTAGCTAAGGCATGGTGTGGTCCACATTCATTCTTTTACTTCACAAATCTATTTAGGTCTAGACCTTGGAGATTATTCCAACGGTTGATGATTGTAATGCCGACCTTGATGTACATTGCAAGGTTCATGAATTATATAAATACATGTAATGATGTCGTAATTAAGGGATGATGATGCGAAGATATGAAGATAAGTGTAAAGTGTAAAAGTAGAGCAGAGTAGGGGAGTTTTATTGTGCTTCTATGGAACTAAACCTTGGCATAGTATAGATGCTACTATCTTAGTTCACCAACTTTTGGCAGTGAGCCTATTCCTTTGGCAGTGAGCCCCTTCTTTTGCAGTGAGCATTCTAGGTAGTGAGCCTTGTTGTAAATTTTGATATATAATTTATACTGTGAGTTAATCCTCACCATGGTTTTTCCCTTATTGGGTTTTCCATGTAAAAAATTAAGTGTCTCATGTGTGAATGTGTTTAAGTTTCTGATTTCATGCTTTCATGGTTAAATCACAATAACAATGATTAAGTGGTTGATGTGTTGATGTTTGAAAGAAGTTAAGTTTTGGTTACAACTGATTCACCCCCCCTCTTCGTTGTCTTGTGCATTTCAACAATTGGTATCAGAGTGAGGGTTCCTTGGAAGAAATTCTAACAGCTTGAGGTAGATTTTGGATGGCGCACAAGGAGTCTCCGTAGTTTGATGGAATAGATTATTCTCTCTAGAAGGTACGAATGAAAAGTCATCTCATTTCTCTTGGTTATAGTGTCTGAAAGATGGCAGATACAAAGTATACTATTCCTCCAAATGGTCCATCATCTGAAGATGAACTCAAACAATATGAGTTAAATGGAAAGGCTAGAGACGCTCTATTGAATGCTTTATTTAACACTGAGTTAGTGAAAGTTATGGCTCTGGAAATTGCTCATGAGATCTGGGTTAAGTTGAAAAATTTATATGAAGGAGATGATTCTATAAAGAGTGCTAAATTACAAAACCTGAAGGTGAAGTATGAAGCCCTGAAGATGAGTGATGATGACAACATAACAATCTACATGCAAAAAGTTGATGAAATTGCCAATGGAATCAAGGTCTTGGAGGAACTATTGACGAAGATGAGGTTGTGCTAAAGATTCTTAGATCATTGCCTAAATCCTACAATCACAAGGTGTCTCCAATTGAATAACTTATGAGTGTAAACAAGATTACAAAAGATCAGTTGCTTGGAAAGTTCACTATTTTTTAGATGAGAGAGTTTGGTGATGCTCTACTGAAGATTGAGACTACTTTCAAAGCCAACACTTCAGAGAAAACTTCAAGATTTGAGAAGTATTCTATGGAATCAGATAATGACCTTGATGAGATTGAAGCCAACTTTGTGCATAGAATGCAAAGAGGTACTGGTAAGTTTAAAGGTAAATTACCATTCAAATGCTTTTACCTGTGGTAAGATTGCTCACTATGCATCCAGGGGTCCGAAGAGAATTAAAAAAGCCAAGAAGAAATTTGAAAGTAGACCTAGGATTATAAAGAAATGCTATTATGTTAGAGATTTTGATGATGATGGTGTAACAGATGATGAGTTTGATGATACTAGTGCAAATGAATGTTGTTTATTACTATCAAGGAAGAATCTGTATCTACTAATCTAGGTAGCTATGTGAAGGAAGAAAAACCAGTGGGAGAAAGTGCTTTTTTTGTCTACCAGGCTGAGAAAGATAAGGATGAATGGATTATTGACAGTGGATGTTCACATCACATGACTAGTGACAAAAGTAAGTTTGTAAGTTTGGAAAAGTATGATGGAGGACTAGTTAGGTTTGGAGATGACGCAGCTGGTAAGATTTGTGGAAGAGGATCTATTTCTTTTGATGGAAAGCACAATACAGATGATGTTCTCTATGTGAAGGGTTTAAAGTATAATCTTTTAAGTGTTGGTCAGATGTGTGACAAAGGGTATGATATGAGATTCAAGGATAATGGATGCAAGATCATGGAAATCTCCAGAATAGTAATTGCTACTGGTAAGAAGATTAGAGGTAATGTTTATCATTTGAGAGGAATAATGAATGTTGTTTGTTGGCTCAGATAGATGAGAGTTAGTTGTGGCATAGAAGGATGTGTCATATCAATTTTGATAACTTGGTGAAGATAAGATCAGTACAAGCTGTGAGAGATTTTCTGAAGCTTGTGAAGCCTGCTAATACTATTTGCAAGGAATGTCAATTGGGAAAACAGACAAGGACAAGTTTCAAAAGTAAAGAATAATTTTCTGCTGGATTGCTTGAGCTGGTGCATACATATTTGTGTGGTCCTACAAGAATAAGAAGTCTACAAGGAGACATGTACTTTATGTTGCTTATTGATGATTATTCTCGAATGACTTGGGTTACTTTTCTAAAAGATAAATCAGAAGCCCTAGACAAGTTCAAATCCTTCAAGGTGATGGTTGAGAATGAGTTAGAATTGAGGATCAAATGCTTAAGGTATGATAGAGGAGGTGAGTTTACATCAAATGAATTTAATATTTTCTGTGAAGAACATGGGATAAAAAGATAGTTTTTTGCTCCTAGAACTCCCGAGTAGAATAGATTTGTTGAAATAAAGAACAGGATAGTTCAAGAGGTTGCTAGGTCAATGATGAAGGAGGCCAACCTACTGGGAGTATACTAGACAGAAGCCATACATACTGTTGTCTACATTCAAAACATAGTTCAAGTCAAAGGTAATGGTACTAAAACTCCTTATGAATTTTGGTATGGAAGAATTCCTACAATGAAATATTTCAAAGTTTTTGGAAGTAAATGTTATATCAGAAGAGAAAAAGAGTTAGGCAAGTTTGATGCTAGGTGTGATGAAGGAATTTTCCTTGGATACTCCACTAAGAGTAAGGCCTACCGGTGCTACAACAAGATATTGAGAAAGATCATATAGAGTGCTAATGTGAAAGTTGATGAAGATAGGGAAAGAATATCAGATCTGAGTGGGTATGAATTAGATGAACCTACTGTTATATAGAAAATGAAGAAAAATTTAAACAAGAAGACAATCAAGTTGAAGAAGAAAAGGCTCTAGAAAGTGCTGTTAAGACTCCCAGGTATGTAAGGATTAATCATTTTGAGGATTAGATTATTGGTGATAAAAGCAAAGGGGTATTGACAAGGAAAAGAGCTGCAGAAGAAAAGGTGAACTATTATTTACTTTCAAAGATTGAACCTAAAACTTTAAGTAAATCCTGCAAAGATGAAACTTGGGTAAAAGCTATGGAAGAAGAGTTGATGGAAATAGAGAAGAATCAAACTTGGGAACTGGTTCCTAGACCTGCTGATAAGAATGCGATTGGAACTAAATGGGTTTTTAGAAACATGTTGAATGAAAATGGAGTAGTAAGAAACAAAGCAAGACTGGTATGCAAAGGATATTCTCAGGTTGAAGGCATAGATTTTGAGGAGACTTATGCTCCTGTGGCAAGGATTGAAGCAATAAGAATGTTTTTGGCATTTGCAACACACAAAGATTTCAAGGTGTACCAGATGGATGTGAAGTCTGCATTCTTGAATGGAGAGCTAGAAGAAGTTTACATTGAACAACCAGAAGGATTTCAGTCATCAGACCAAGGTGACATGGTGTGCAAATTGAAGAAAGCCTTGTATGGACTAAAGCAAGCTCCTAGAGCCTGGTATGCAAGATTGGATAAGTATTTATTACAATTAGGGTTTAGTAAAGGTACTACAAACATTAATCTTTATTTCAAAATTAATGATGATAAAATTCTGATTATTGTAGCCTTTGTTGATGATATTATCTTTGGAGGCAATTAAGGTATGTGTAAGAAATTTGTAGAGGAAATGCAAAAGGAGTTTGAAATGTCTATGTTTGGTGAAATGAATTTCTTTCTAGGACTACAGATTACTCAATCAAAAAAAGGAATTTTTATTTCTCAGTCCAAGTATCTAAAAGAGTTGTTGAAGAAGTTTGGAATGGAGGATTCTAAGCCAGTAGGTACCCCTATGGTAACTAGTTGCAAGCTGAGCAAGAATGATGAATCACCTAAGACTAATCAGAAAAAGTATAGGTCTATGATTGGAGGACTACTTTATCTAACCTATACCAGACTAGATGTAATGCATGCAATTTATCTTGTGGCAAGATTTCAAGAAGATCCTAGAGAGTCACATGTGATGGTAGTTAAGAGGATCATAAGGTATTTAAAAGGAACTTCAGGCTATGGATTGTGGTATCCTAAAGATACTAACTTCACTCTTAGTGCTTATACATATGTAGATTGGGCTGGAGATGTTGATGACAAAAAAAGTACAAATGGAGGTGCTTTCTTCTTGGGTAACAAATTGGTTTCATGGTTGAGCAAGACATAAGATTCAATTTATTTGTCTACTGCAAAAGCATAATATATTGCTACAGCATGTTGTTGTACTCAAGTGTTATGGATGAAGCAAACATTGAAGGATGTAAGAGCTGTGTATGGAGAACCAATTTCAATCTTTTGTGATAGTACAAGTGCTATAAACATTTCAAAGAATCCTGTGATGCACTCAAGAATAAAGCATATATCAATAAGGTATCACTTTCTAAGAGAAAAAGTAACAGAGAATGAAGTAGAGATGGAATATGTGTCTCTAAAGGATCAAATTACAGATATTTTCACAAAGCCTCTGCCTAAGGATACTTTTGAGTATCTTAGGGAGAAGTTAGGGGTCATTACCTCTCATGCTCTAAAATAAGATGCATAGGAAATGCATTAGTCTAGTTGTGCCCAAAGTCTCATCTTTTTGACCTGGATTGATGTTTTGAAGGCTACCTCTCATGGGGAGTAGGTAGATATTGCTGATATGAGTTCCTGATAAAGAGCAGTAAGTGTTGCAGTATTGGTGATAGGGGGAGTAGTGCAATAAGATCTAAATTGAGCTATGATAACTAGAGAGAGAAAAGGTCCGGCACCCTTTGCCATTGATGTCAAAGGGAGAGATAAGTTCATGTGAAAAACTTAAGGAGAGAGATTCTAAGAAAGTTGTAGCTAGAGAAAGCATAAAGTTAGGGGGAGCAAAGAAGCAAAGCAAGTTTGCTTGTCTTGATGGTTTTTCACATCATGTGTTGCCATCAATGACAAAGGGGGAGATTGTTGCAAGTATGAGCAATAAATGTTGTCATTTATGTCAACACCTAAGGTTAGCATCTAAGGAAGTTATTTGAATAAGTTTGAGCAAGTGTTTGAGAAGTCAGTATAATTGCAGAATTATTCTATCTCTTAGAATAGTACAATATTTTTCTCTGCATATCCTGTAGATTGAATATCTTTGTCTGCAGTTTGGAAGTTATGTTAAGGGATGTATGTAGTTGCTATGTTTCAAGTTTGAGCCCCCGATTTGAAGATTTGAGTGAGTTATGTTCACCAGAGTAAAAACTATTTTTTTGAGTATTCAATGGTGATAGGGAGAATGTATTCTGCTCCGCATTTCTCTGCATTTAAGTTTTATAGTTTATGGTTCTAGGATAAAGTATGGGATGATGTTATGTGCCTTCAGTTGAAATGGTTCGTGATTTGGTGCTCCGCAAGCCATCTTTCCTTTATGATAGTGGTTGACAATAATGTTTAAGTGCTTCAATTTGAAGAATCTTCTGGATAGAATGTTTGGGGGTTGTGCGGAAGTTCTTGGTGAATGAAACGTACTTGTGGATGTCTCTAGATCATGTTACTACTTTTTGATTGGTCCGCAAAGTATAATTTGGATCATGCATGAAGCGTGTTCCTAAAGGTCTTAGTGTTAACACTAGTTTTCACCAACTTGGTTGTTTTCACTACTTGCGATTATGCTTTGGAGTTTGTGATAGCATGTTGTTGCATGGAAGATTGCATTTGAGTCCCAACTAAGGCGTGGTGTGGTCCGCATTCATTCTTTTCCTTCACAAATATGTTTAGGTCTAGACCTATTCTAATGTATGTATGCATGTCAACCTTGGAGATTATTCCAATGGTTGGTGATTGTAATGCTGACCTTGATGTACATTCTAAGGTTGATGAATTATATAAATACATGTAATGAAGTTGTAATTAAGGGATGATGATGCGAAGATGTAAAGATATGTGTAAAGTGTAAAAATAGAGCAGAGTAGAGGAGTTTTATTGTGCTTCAATGGAATTGAACCTTGGCATGGTATAGATGCTACTATCTTAGTTCACCAACTTTTGGCAATGATCCCTTTTGGCAGTGAGCCTATTCCTTTGGCAGTGAGCCCCTTCTTTTGAAGTGAGTATTCTGGGTAGTGAGCCTCCGGTAGTGAGCCTTGTTGTAAATTTTGATATATCATTTATACTGTGAGTTAATCCTCATCATGGTTTTTTCCTTATTAGGTTTTCCATGTAAAAAATTAGATGTCTCATGTGTTTAAGTTTCTGATTTCATGCTTTCATGGTTAAATCATAATAACAGTGATTAAGTGGTTGATGTGTTGATGTTTGAAAGAAGTTAAGTATTGGTTACAACTGATTCACCCCCCCTCTCAGTTGTCTTGTGCATTTCAATAGTGTAGATGCAATATGAGCAGTTCATTTTTGCGGTGAGCCATCTCCTTTCTTCTTTCTTTCTCTAGGCAGTGAGCACTTCTTTTGGGCAGTGAGCCCTAAGGTAATGAGCCCTAAGGTAGTGAGCCTTTATTGTAATTCGGTATTGTTCCTACATAATATATTGTGAGATAACACTCATCGTGGTTTTTCCCAGTTTTGGGTTTTCGACGTAAAAATCCTGGTGTTCATGTGTGATGGTTTGTGGTTGTTTCTTCTGTGTTTAATTTGCTTTATTATTGCATGCGGTAAATAGATTACTAGTTTAATAAACAAGAAGTTTGATACTATACTAATTCACTCCCCCTCTCAATACTTTGGGTGTTCAACACTTCTTTGTAACAAAATTCCAAAATAGAAGAAACCAACATGATCATGTGCTCATGGGGATTAGAGATGCTTTTGTTTATGGAAAATGCAATAGTTCTAAAATTGAAGAGTTTGTAGATAGGTTTATTACATGTGACACAAACATATTGAATGAAAAACTTTTCGAATTACACCATCATTGTCATATAAGAAGTTTCAAGAAAAATAAAAAAACAAAGTGTGGATATAATTTTCCCATGTTGCTTATGAGAAAGATGACTATACTGGTACCAATTACAATAACTGATCAAACTATATCAGACAATGACTTCCTATTGTTTAATATTATAGAGAAAAAATAATATAACAAATCAACCACTTTCGATGAATTCCTTAAAGAGTTGGAAATGAAAGAAAATGATTATATACAAGCAAGACAATCAACATTGAAACAACAAACACTTTTTCTAAAAAGGGACCCTTCAAATACTTGGAATAATACATTTTCTATAAAAATCCTGAATTATGACAAGCAAATAGTGATGCACAATTTATACTCAGCAACATATTGTACATCATACATGACCAAAATTGACATGTATCTATGACCAAATCTTTCAATAAAATACGTAAAGAACATGAAAACATGAAGATAGATGCCCTACAAATGATACGTAACCTTGGAAACACATTGATGAACATGCAACAAATGTCAAGTCAACTTGCAGTCTACATGGTACTGTCACTTCCACTAAATTCAAGCTCAAGAAAATGTGTCTTTATCAATGCATCTCCTACAACATATCGCACATTTATTCTTAAGCCTCTATCAATATTAAATCGACAACCTGACGAATCAGAAAATGTGATGTACCAATCAAATATTGACTACTATATGCATCACCCAACAAAACTTAATGATATATGCCTTGCTTAATTTGTCTTAGAATATGAAAAAAACTTGGCAAGGAAATATCGAAACGCAAGAAAACTAAAATTATTAGATTTGACAAATACAATCGACATATTGACTACAAAAACTATTGTAGGGAAAAACTAAATTGTTATATGTTCCTTTTGTAGAAAATGAAGACACATTAACAGAAGGATTCAAAATGTGTGCACAAGCATATGCTTTACATATTGAGACTATAAAAGAGAATGAATCTAGATATACGTACAATTTTAATGACAAATAGGGAGATATTGACAATGCAATTGAAAACACTGAAGCTAACAAGATAGTTGCAATGGAAGTAACTATAGACTAACTAAATAGGAAAAATAAAGCTGAAACATATGATTTACTAAATGAATTGCAATGGTTACAATCATCATCAACTAAAAAACAAACAAATATTGGTTTACAAGTCATACAAAATCCAAATCTTCTGGGCAACATAGAATATTATTGGATACGAAGAATGTTGAATAGAGAGCAACAAACCATTGTAAAAGATATTGAAATGAGAAAATGCCAAAATATAAAAAATACATTATGTCTTTTCTTAACTGGTGGAGCAGGAACAGGGAAAACATTTATAGGAAAGGTAATTTTTGAAACATTATTATGTATTTACAACAAAAATCTCCATTTTGATCCACTAGAGCCAAAAGGATTAATAACGGCATATATAGGGAAAGCAACATACAATGTAGGTGGAACAACGATATAATCTACATTACTTATGCCACTTAACAAGTCTATTACAATTCCACTCAGTAATGACACAATAGTCTCCCTACAAAATCAATATGAACACTCGCAAATATTGCTCATTGATGAAGCCTCTTTAATAGGGAGTATATTTTTGAACTCAATTGATAAAAGAATGCGACCAATAAAACACAACCCAACAACATACTTTGGAAACATTGATATGATATTTTCTAGTGACTTCTACCAAGCACAACCTATACAAGATAGCCTAATCTTTGAATACCCTATCATTAATAATGAAACAATACCTTGTACTTTTTGGAAATACAAAATACAATGCTTCGAATTACAAACTACAGTGCGCCAAAAAGATGAGACGTTCATCTCTATACTAAATAGAATACGTACTAATTCACAAACTGAAAATGACATAGCATATTTAAATCACAATTGTGTTAGACCATCTCCAATTTACCCAACATTCCCATACCTTTTTCATACAAATTGATTGGTAGATTTGCACAATACGAATATGTTGTCTGTTGTTCTAGGGAAACCAATTGTCATTGATTCTATTAACGAAATGAACAAAACTATGGCAACGTAACAACATATGTGAAAACAACAAGTCTGCCAAAAAATAACACTAAAATTAAACATGTTAGCTGAGTTATATGTTGGAAACTATGACATACAAGATGGATTAGTCAATGGTGCAGATGGAATATTCAAATCATACACTATTCTAAAAATGCAGATATAATATGAATTTAATTTAAATACTCAACAATTGGACAAAGTCAACGTAAAAAAATAGCATACCTAAAAATGGATAAAATCTCAACAAACTGGGTTTCAATACTACGAATAACAAAACCAATATAAAAAACTAGAAATTCATCTCAAATACTTATCCGTAAACAATTTCTAGTGCAACTTGCATGCACAAGAACAATTCATAGATCACAAGGCCTTACACTTGATGGAGTTGCATTTGACCCATCTGGAATAAAATTACATGGATTAGTATATACAACACTTTCACGTGTAAGAAACGTGGAATCATTATACTTACTAAATCTAATTACAAAACAAAACTTTAAAATTAAAGACAAAATTAAAAATGAAATGCATCGATTACAAACATAAGAAAAATGGAAACTATATTACCATCAACCTCTAGTGGATTCAAAAACAAACATTACTATTTTATCACTAAACATGTGCTCACTAAAATCTCATATCGATGATATTCAAAATGACTGACTTCATTGAATCAGACATAATATGCTTGCAAGAAACTTACACATCATATTCCTCAATCTACAACAAATTACAAAATTTTAACTCCATTTCAATGTACAAAATACATGGACTGATGATATGTTGTAAAAAGAAAATTAAAATGCTAGAATCAAAAGAATATAAAGTACATGATATAGAAGCTATACGGGTAACAATAGTTGCAAAAGAACTTATAATTACAATAATTAACTTATATGCACCCCCAAACACAAAATCTTCTCAAATACTCAAAACTATTCAAGAAACATTAATTGACATAGATTTAATTAACAATATAATAAGTCTTGGAGACTTCAACATTAACATGAACAAGTATAGTACAAATTCAAATACATTAGAAAACTTCCTCAACCAAAAAAATATACATTTTCTAATCGAGAGGAATTATGACTTGCCTAAGTCACTCATTGACCATGCTTGGTCAAATATGGACAAAAACAAATTTAAAGTGTTCAAAATTGACACATACTGGAGTGATCATGACACCATATGTGTACAACTAGACATTTTAGATAAAAAATGAAATCTTCACATAGAAAATAAATAAGTTCATATCATCTATCAATGCTAATTAATATCTAAGCTCAAAGATTCTCACCAGTAACTACTTGACAAGATTTGGCACTGCTAAGAGGTAAGTTGAATCAATGAAAATCATGTGTTTATAACAAGCATTTTAAGAGGTAAGTTAAATCAATGAAAAACTTGTGTTTCTATAGAGAAAAATGAAAAGGAAAGCTGACACATCTACATAAGATATTGATGTTCAAAGCAAAGGGTACATCCTACAATAAACCTTCTCAATATATTAATTTATGAACAATTACATTTTTTTAAACTAATATCATCAATATACAGAATACCATGAAATTGATTAAATCATTTTCTCCATGCTGACAAAAAGCTACATTAGATAATGTCATTACAATAGATGACTTAAATAGCTACAAACATGGACAAGTTTTTAGAGGGGATGTTCTTCTCACTTATCTAACAACACTTGACAAAAACCAAAATACAAAGATCATGCATGCAAATTTAACTGATATGCAAGGTGAAATGACTGTGACACTAAACATTTCTAACAAGTTTCTTAATGAACATCAACACAAAGTCCAAGCAGTAGGAGTATAGAAATAAAAAAATTTCAAATTTCCAACAAAATGACATATGATCGAGGAGACTGTGATTGCATCATTATTTTTCACTGCTAGAAGCACAATAGAAAACGTTCCAAGAATTTGCATGGAGTACAAGTTCATTCCTAATACAACAATTACAAAACTTGCAACAAGTATTGATACATATCCTATTGGAACCATTGCTGCAATTGTCACATCGGCAAAAGCACTTGGACCACAGCAAACACCTCAGTGAAAAGATGGCAACTCGTTCTTGGACAAAGCCACGGTAAGTCATACAACATTTATTATATTTAATTAAGAAATTCAATTGGTCCAATAACTTATTATTTCGATAAATCACTATTTCTTACAAATAACAACTGCATCTACATCAATCTTTCCAACACCTCTACCAAACCATTAAAGAACAACTTCTTTTAAAGCAATATCCTCTTTTACTATTCAAGAACATTGTTCCAATACACAAAGCTGATGGGTACATATTTCGTACAATTCAGTCAACACTAGATTTACAACAACAAAACCACTAGAAGATTTAAGCGCATCGCTTGCCACATGGAACAAGGTAACCAATCATTCTATATTCTTTCATATTTAAGTAACAAATTTAGAAAAATAAGACAGATAACATTTGCATTCTATTCCTTACATTAGATTAAAGGAACCCTTATTGTTGTAACTAAGTACTCCAACCCATTCCATCCCTTATGTGACAGATGTAGCTTCCAGTTGAATGCTTTGGCACATTGGAATCCAACACAGTGCATTGTAATAGATGTCGGGAAATTTGCACAATCAGTTACTCACACTGTCTTAATTGCATGCTGAAGACTCCAAACAACAAAGTGTTCACTTGCACTATTAAAAAAATATACTAGACATAATCTTCGCTGCAATAACTGAAATATAATATGAAGACTATATCAAAGACACGACCACAATCATATACTTGTTGAGAGAGTTTCAAATAAATGGAATATTCACTTTGGACCAGGAAAATGTAATTCAACAAGTTGATTCTCCAAACATCAACTCCATACACAGTACACGCTGAAAGGTAAAATACTTTACGCATCTACAAAAATTTAAATTAATATTTTCTTTTTGAAGTCCAACTATTTCTACTCCCTTCAATTTTACGAAATAATTTATTTACAAATTAATTTTAATTATACAATACTAATCAAAATACAGGTACCAACATGGAAAGCAAGTAGAAGTTGTTCACGACATTATGTAACACTTAACCATTTCCCAAGTTTGTATTACTTAACTTTTTAAAACAGAATATTTCATTCATTCCAATAATGTGCTACTTATATTAAAACTGAATGAAATACATACTTGGAATATATAAACTGTTTACAATTATTCAAAGATATTTACTTGAATCTAATTAGTTCTTACTACAATAAGTATAAAAAAAAACAAATGACAGGTACTAGCTACTAAAGGACACTTATTTTACTGAATGCCTGAAATTATTTTCATGTCCCCAAAACTTTATCGTTAATTTCAAAATCCAATAATAGTGAAATCGAGATTGATGTGAGATTCCAGCTAAATGCCCCTGGCGCAAACTTCCAAATGTTTAATGTGCGGATTCAATCCATAGAGCTCGGAGTGCATTTACACCGTCGTGAACAACATTTTGACAGGAAATTTTAGGGTACTTTAGTCTACTTTCTTTAATGCGCGCCGTAGCAGATGGGCAGGTGTGTGATCCAGCGTGAAGATTCCATTTCCACGAGCATTTTGTAGGGACAAGGAAAGCACATAGCAAGCATTCCTTTTATTGCTGCAGTCTAGAGAGGACATCTTCAGTCAGCACAGCTAAACATTTCTAAGTATACTTAGATCTCCTAGGTGCATGTTGAAGGTGGAAATTGTGGACGAAAAAAACATTTCTAAGTATACTTAGATCTTCAGTTAGATTATTCCATGTAGTGCAATAAAGTGAGCTGTCATTCATTGCGCGTGGACGTGATGTTTTCCAGGACCACCGACCCTGAATCGAGTACTACATAATTGTAAGTTTTTAAGACTGAAATTGTTTAAAAAATTGTTAGGTCAAGATCTGTTTGACTATATGTCCTTCACCCTGTACTTATCAGGGAGGGAATTTCTTTCGCCTTTCTCACAAGCCTTAAAGTGAAATCGAGATTAATGTGAGATTCCATCTAAATGCCCATGGCGCAAATTTCCAAATGTTTAAGGTGCGGATTCAATCCATAGAGCTCGGAGTGCATGTACACCGTCGTGAGCAACATTTTTGACAGGAAATTTTAGGGTAATTTAGTGTATTTTCTTTTAATGCGCGCCCGTAGCAGATGGGCAGGTGTGTGATCCAGCGTGAAGACTCCATTTCCACGAGCATTAAAAGTAAGCGTTTCTTTTATTGCTAGAGCCTAGCGAGGGCATCTTCGATTACTCAGTTAACATTTCTGTCTAAGTATACTTAGATCTCCTTGGGGCATGTCGAATATAGAAATTATGGACTCGTGGGTTGTTGCAGTTGAACGAAGTTTAGAGGGCGAAATCGGAGCAGACATATCCGATGATGGATGATGACATGGAACTTCTTAAGTCAAAAGTGGCAAGAAAAGTGCACCATAAAATCCAAGGTGGCTTACAATCATTAGAAAATGGGGAGATTCCTACTCAGCCTGAGATCCAGGACGGAAGCTCTGCTAATAGAAGGGAAAGTGGCTTAAAAGCAGTGGTGGAAAAGTTTAAGGGCGAAGAGAGACGGGAAAAAATAAAGAAAAGCTATGCTAAAAAAATTGAACTTAGCAGTGACGTGTGTGCGTGGATGATAGTGAGGGATGCCTGTTTTGTTCTGGATGTCCTCGACAGGTTCCGAAAAGATGATCATGCAGAGAAACATGATCCTCTGTTGACAGAAATTGTGAAAGATATGCTCAAGATGGAAAATCAATTGCCATTCTGGGCTTTGGAGACAATCAGGAACGATATTGAGGGATCAGAGGAAAATAATGATGTCTGGTTTGAGTCGGCACTAAAAAATTTATCCCCCATCGAAGTAGCAGCACAAGGGCGGAATTGGGAATACACCAACAAATCTCATATCTTACAATTGCTTCATGCCTACATTGTTGACAAGCAAGTTGACGCCGCCGCCCCCGTTATCCAGTCAGGTAGCTCTACGATGCCCCTTAGTCAACTCACCGCCGCCCCAAGGATGCAGCCCCTCAGAGCCTCAAGGAGCCAGTCGGTTAGATCTTGGATTATCAGTATTAAAAAAAAAAATTTAAAAAAAATAAAAAAAAATAAAAATTAGCAGACCTGAGGATATCGGCCGATGTTTATGTAGTTGTATAAAATGGCCATTTAGACTATTAGGACGTGCGGTTCTACTACTTTTTTGGTTCCTAGTTTTTGTGATGTTGTTCATATGGGGGATCATATTTGTCATTTTGTACACTGTACAGTATTAAGAACCGCATATCCCCGAAAGAAGGGGAGATGGGACAAGAGATAGGAAAGCATGTTCCAACTGCAGAGGAACTAAGAAGAGTAGGAGTGAGATTTAAGAAATTGGAGGGTGACAAAATAGGAATTAGCCATATTAAGTTCAATGAGAGAAATTCCACACTGTATTTGCCCAAGTTCAAAGTAGATAATAGATCAGAAATTATACTCAGAAACCTGATTGCTTTGGAAATCTGCTCCAAGAACAAGCAGAAACCCATTACAAGGTACGTCGTTCTAATGAACGACCTGATCAACACCAGTGGGGACGTGGGTATCTTGAGACGAGAGGACATCATCACCGGCAAGCTTGGAAGTGACGAGGAGATTGCTCAGTTTTGGAATTCTATGGTGACATCCATAGAAATGGCCAGGTACGCTCCTATTGACAGTGCTTGTTCACCCATAAATCGTTAACACAAAAAGTGGGGGAGAGGTCTAGTGCCTCAATTTATTGAGCTGTTGATCGAATTTGTTATGGTTCACTGTTCAAAGCCATGGTTGTTTCTCTCTCTTTTGGCCAGACTTACACTTTTACTATTAACACTTGTCCAAGTAGTTTGCCTTTTTGATTCGTGCCAACTCAAATAGGCACACAGTCTTCTACCGCTACTGCAGAAACATTACTGGGTGTTTTAAATAGTATTATGTTATAAATAATTGCAGTGGTAACTTATGGATTAATGAAGTTCAAGCATGTAACTGAATTGTTCTCAAGGGTTATTTTAGCTTATATTTGTGTTAATGATCTGGAGGAAGTTCGATTTCATTACATTTTCAACTTTTTATAAATCTTATAAGGTAGGAGTGTTACTGTATGTGTAAAATGTAAATATACAAGTAGAAATGGCAGTAGTAAAACTATTTTATAACAAGAGCTGCAATGCAGCCATAGTCCCTGCCAGTTGCTGGGTTGCAAGAGCATGCCAAGAAGGCAAAACTAAAGATGTGGCAAACAACAAAGATCTTAAAAATAAAAAATTGAATTAAGATTTTAAATTGCAATATATATTTTAAATTACATTTTATTCTTGGTGCAATACATAGATTAAATTATGTTAAATATAGTTCAAGAATTTAGCTCATTACATTTCAATATGCATTCGAGATAACAAATGTGTTAAATCAGTAATTTGAATGTACAATAATCTATTGTTGGGTTGCTAAAGAATGCCAAGAAAGCAAAACCAAAATTTTGTTGTCCTTACAGAGTTTCTGCAATGGGTTGTGTTGTCTTTGCAAGGCTCGCCCAAAAAGACTGTTTGGTGGTAGGAGCTACAGAGGAGTTGGTAAGAAGGCAGATAAACATTCTTTGGTTTCAATGTGACAGTCACCTAAATGAAACCTTAGCATCAAATAAATGTGGTTTTTAAATCGGACAATTTGACCCAATTTTGACCAGCGTTGACTAATTCGTTGAATAACCTGGGAAAAACAATTCTAACTGGCACAAGAAAGGTTGTAGGTGCCAGGTCTCCACGGTTAACTGCAGGTTTTCCTAGGTTTTGCTACTACGATATTTATCATAAAATTACCTTGTGCTGATAATTGAAATTATATTACAACACTCTTATCAAGAGACCAAACAAGTCAAATAATGACTTGATCCAGAAAAAACTGGAAATTAGATATCTGGGAACTTATGTTAATGTAAATAGTTAACCAAATCACAGTGTACACAACATTGTCTATAATAGCTTTACATCTATCCAGAATGGACTTTGCAAACAATTACATTGGTAAAAGGAGAGTTGAACACAATAATATCCAGACATGTTTCAAAAATGGTGAATGGTTAAGCAAAAAAGTCAAGACAGTATACACTGCATTGTGTTTAAAACTGAATACAGAATGGAACCTCTAATAGACATATTGATGCCCAATGTATGTACTCACTAAACCTGTCCATGATTGCTTGAAGATTGATCATCTGCAAATCAAATAAGATGGATCAGTAGAGGCTGAGGGCCAACAAATTGGACTCAATGAGAGAGGAAAAATCAAGCAATCCAATGAATTAGAGAATATCCAAAATGAAAAACCCATTGACTCAGAGGGAAATGCCTATTTAAAACCTAATGAACTGGAAACAATGGACAAACTATTGAATGAGTCAGAGTATGCCCCGTTTGGAAAGTCATTCAATTTGAAAATTCTGTCAAATAGTAAAAAAACTTGATGAATCAGGTATGACCCTCAATGAAAACATATAGAGACTGCCCACAAAAGAATTCCCAATAAACTAGGAATTACCCAAGATGAAAATACCAGTAGATTAGAGAATGAATCAGATAGTGCACTCCTTCAAGTTGATGAATCCAGGAAATCAGAGTGAAGAAAAACAATATTGAATAAGCTTATGAAAGGACACATCTAAATTTAAGTTTAGAGGGATGCCTCCGTGTAGGAAAATCTGATGTCAAAACAGCAGAATGCTGATTAACTCTAAGAACTATTTTTGAAGACTAAAAATAGAAAAGTTTATGCTCAAATTTGGAGCGCCACCTTTCAACTATTTTTAGGAGACTTTATTTAGTTTTGGTTGCTGTATTTTTACAGTCTAGTCTTAAGAGTTAAAATTAGGAGATTTTATTCTTAATTGTGGAGCACAAGTTTCCAGGAGTCCAAGACAACTTCAGGAGAAATATTTTTATTAGTCTGTCACTGATTTTAGATCTAGACAAGTCTTTGTTTAGTTTTTATTATTTTTAATAGCCTTAGTGACTAGTTTTATTCATTTGTAAATGAATAGGGTTTATATATTTCAACTTTTTTATAATAGACCATAGTGGCAGTTAGAATTATGATAATTGATGTGTCACTAGGAAGAATGATTCTCCATGAAATGCTAGTATTCATTTATTGGATCTACTTAACATATGTTTTGTTTGTCCACTAAAACATAGTGGACTGAAAGTTTCTAGCATCAAAACTTAACCCAAATCATGAGGGCGAAATTGCAGACTTTTGTAGCGAGGAGATGAAGAGGACTTAAGAGGGCCAAAATTTCTAGCTGACCCTATGAAGATACTGAGAGGATTCATGCCAAAACCAAAGACCACCCCAAAAGCTCAACTATAGCGCACACATGGGTTGGAAATTACTGTGCTAGGAGGAAACCAGGAAATGTTGAACTGAGGAGTTATGGGGGTCTAATCAAAATCTTTGTCATCTCACTATTAAGTCTACCTTGTTATGGAGCAAGTTCTTTGCATGTCTTGTTCTTTGTATTTATACTCAACCATCTTGACATGATTTTTTTGCTTCTTGTAATATATTGGAGGTTCAGTGCTGAGTAATTCGAGCTCCCAGTCCATTTTACATTATTTCAATGCATGTTTTTTGGGAATTTGTGAATTGCACAGTGCAATGATGTTTCTGCATCTATTTCTTTTCCACATAAGAGGCATGCCAATATAGGCCTCAATGCTCCAATATTTCTGTACCTTTTTGCCTGTGTTTTGTGTTTGACTAACACAAAACTCCTCTGCAACCTCCCGACTAGACCTTCTTTTAGACTTAATTACTTGTTCAATTTGGATATTCTGGTTTTAAGCTTATTTCCCGTAGACAGAGAGAGATCCGAATTGTAAGTTTTCTTCCAATCTAAGAATAGTTTTTCATGGGATTTCATAGACACATGGGAATGATCATGGAGCATGGTGGATCCTGTAGCTACACACCCAGTCTGCCCCATCTGATATTAGTTGCCAGTCTGTTCTACAATTCAAATTCACTGAAATACCATCATTGAGTAGACAACTATTAATTTTGCATAAATCTACAAAAAAATGAGCAATGAACTTTCCAAACTCGTAGTTTCCAATCTGTCACTGCATGGTAATTTCATCTTATTATATTTTTGTGAATTGCATAGTCATCCCTATTATTAAGGTGCCCCACATCTTCTGTGTGATCTAATATCCACTCCTCAAACTTCCTCAGACTAGATCCTGTGAATGTATGTACTTAAAGCAGATTTGTCTACAAATTTATGGACCATCGGCCTTATTTGTCTTCTTGTAAGCATGTCTGAAGATAATAGTGTTAATAGGCTTCTCAGGCATCAAAGGTGTTTATTATGATCTGGTAGTCACCCTTCAAGACTATTGTTTACACATCTTAGCCACAGGCATTCAGATTCAGCTACGGTGTTTGGAGAACCATTTAAAAACTAAGTAGAGCATACCAATTAATTGCTACATTATTGATTGCAAGGCATAACTTCTTCTGAAGGCTGTGGTAATTGGAAGTGGTACTTGGAACTACTACATCTTACAAAAAAGTCCATTTTCATGCTTTGATGAATGTCGATACCCTCTTCCAAAGCTCCAATTTGAGCAGAGGCGAGGATAATGCTGGCAAAGGTTGAGGTGCTTAAAAGTTTCTAAGGTCTTTTCAGCAAATGTATGTTGAACATATCCTGCAATCATGGCATTCCATTAGATCACTTATCGAAAAACCAGGAAAACAAACAGAAAAATGCTTCGAATATATTCATTTTTTTGCTGGCAATAAATTTGTTTAGCAGTATTTCATGTCATAGTTCTTTAAATTTAAGCTAAAGGAACTTGGGCGAGTCACTAAATAGTGTCAAAGCAGATTACCCAGACAACAAAAACTCTGGGACTAGTTGGAGCTTGAAATAAAGCAAATTGCATGTTACACACTTCACAAAAAATAGAACAGTAATGACACACTTCTCTGACATACCTTGCACCAGGATCAACTATTTCCTTGATTTTAGCTCTCTCCTAGCCCACAACATGTTTGTAACGGTCATAGAAAGAAAATATTCATGGAGCTAAATGGTGACTTATGGTCACAGAAAGCAAGTCAAACCTAAATGTATTTCTTAGCTTCTCTTCCTCCTGCCACCAAAACCAATAAGCATGTTAATATACTATCAGATCAAATCATGGATGAATGAAAATATCTTAATTTTTTTTTATTGTAAACAAATTATGAATCTGGAATAACCCTACTATTTTGCAGTGGAAAATGGAATAGAACCAATACCATTAATGTGGCTATTAGAATGCACTTATTAATTTTATTGCATGATAGCATCTCATTGTATGTATTAATATTACAAAAGATAGTAAAGATAGAAATTAATCTACAGCAGTCCATTGGGGTTTGATGGAGAGTTAAGTCAGTGTCCTTGGGCGTGTCTTAAGTCAGCCAAAATCTCATAAATTTTGTATATAATTATTCATCTGAGAATAAAATTGTTTTTTTTTTGTTTTCATCTGAGAAGTCCTCTTTTCCCCAACACTTTTTATATTTCATAATTTCCTTTTTTTCCATTCTGCAATCATAGGCAATCCCATTCAGTTAACTAACAAGTCTGAGATAACCAAATCTGATCTATTCCTCAATCATAGGCAATCCAGTTAACTGACAAGTCTGAGATAACTAAATTTGACCGAGCTAACTGGCAGTTCTAGCAAGGAATGCCCACTCCAACTCAACCGCCTTATTCCATTAATTAACTTACTCCTGACTGAAGTAACCAAAACCTATCTATCTGCTATTTCTATGCTGCCAGCCACTCATTAAATGCTACGGATTAGAGGAGTGGACCCCACATTCCATTAATGTCAAAAGAGGACATTACAATAAATATGGGAAGAGTTTCATACAATCTAGCAACCGCTAAAGAAGGTTATGAATTGAACTCAACCTTGAGAGCATTCATCTTAAAATGAGATGAGCAAGGAAGGAGAAGAAAAGTTGGAAACAAAGAAAACCAAAGACAAAGTTCAAGAATATCTGGGATTAAAGATGAAAGTCAAGTAAAAGCCCCTACAAAAATGGAATGGAACAAAAATCATTATGAAATCAAACTCGTGGTCAATATCTGGTTCAATCTGACAGCCAACCCAAAATACTGAAAATTTGAGGAAGTTGCCAGTTAATATTGTACTACTAAATTTTTATTTGTTGCCTCTGCTTCAGCATAATTAAGATATTATATGGGATTGCAAGTTCAATTTTCTTCTAGCATCAAAGGTGAGTCTAACCATCAAAAAAGCAGAACTGATCAATTTGTAGGTGATACTGCTACTGAAGAGCCAGAAGAGCCTAATGGATAGAGCCCAACCAACACATGGGACCAGAGTACCCAAAAGGTCCAAGTAATCAAAAATCATTATCAATTCAAGCTTGTGATAGGAATAGATAGCCAATCGGAAATGACTGAAATATTGGAGACTGTTTTCTTATCGTATCTATTCTACCAATAGGCAAGTCTAACAATCAGAGAGGGGGAACCAATCGGATTGTTAGGCAATGATCCTAATGGTGGGACTGAGGAGCCTAAACGATGGCATAAACCCAAGGAAAGAACCTGTAGGAATCCATAGAACCCATCACACCATGAGAGCACAGACATTTCAAGTATCACATATCAGAAAAATATGATATAAGGGTTCATAGTGGCGTGTGCTAGTTAATATTCTTAAAGAAAAGGCCAGGCAGCGCAGGATAATAAAAGGAAAAGAAAAAGAATTTATGCAAGTAAATTTAGATTCAAATAGGGCTACTTCTAAAAAAATAAGTGCAAAAATTAGAATGGATAAGTACAGTATACGAATAGAACAAACATAAACTAGCTAATGAATGCCAATTAGACATTAATGAACCACAACCACCAACACATCGAATTTTTAGCATTCGCTCCAAAAAAGTAAATCGACTAACAACTCTTATTTTAAGAGACACAACCAGAAATCACAGTTCAAACCTGGTAGATGAAATATTGGCAATGGTCATCCGTGAGTGCTAATAATCTGATGCAAATCCGTATCCATGAGCTCAAACACAAGATAAACATCATTGAAATTAAACCCCTCTGAAGGCTCCATGATATCCTCCACAGCAATGATATTGTCATGTCTAATCTGGCAAAACAACCTGATCTCCCTAAGAGTCCTCTGCGCGTCGGTTCTGTTCTTGAAAACATTGATAATCTTCTTAATTGCAATCTTCTGGTTGGTCTCTTTATTTTAAGACACTTTGATGAGCCCTACAATAGAACATTTTAGCCTAAAGCATGTCAAAAAGTAAGCAATATGGAAACATTGATGAAAAACCCACCTTGAAAAATTAAATTTAAGTGTATTGGGTTGACGAATGCAATTTAGAAATTGACACTCAGAACAAGCTGTGAATGGGAAAATCAGATTGATCAATTAAGATAATATTAACCCAATTATCAATGAAATATGAAAATAACAGGAATAAACAAATGAAGTATAAACTTGTGAAATCTGTTACCTTGCGGCTTCCATTGCTCGCCTATTCTTTCTTGATCTTGAATGATGAAGATGGGCCCTCAGGGAGCTTGCTTCCTTGCTTCGATTCCTCAAGATGACAAGTAGAAATGGCTATGATACTTTGTGTGATTGAAGACGAGCCTCAAACACAGGAACAATGAAGGAGGATATGGGACGGCTAGGATAATTTTTGCATTATGATGGTATGAAGAAGAGAATTGAGAAGAAGAAAATTCCCTAGAGGAATTTGGGCATAGTAAGGACGCCAGAAGAAGTCTCCTCAATCGCTTATAAGAGAGTTCTATTTATAGATTTTCTGAGAATAGAATGGAGGGTGAGGATCAAAAGATGAGATCAATGGCTCTCATTTTTTGTGAATCTTTAATTCATAATAGATGAATTAAAAATTCAGAGTGGAGGATAATGAGTTATGACAATTGAATTAAGAATAAATGGTGGAGGATAGTGAGTTATGACAATTGAATTAAGAATTCAATAATAGAGAATAATGGGGAACAATTGAATTAAGAATTTAATGAGTGGAGGATAGTGGGGGATAATTGAATTAAGAATTCAATTAGTGGAGTATAGTGGGGAACAATTGAATTTATTGGTGGAGGCTAATGGGGAACCATTGAATTGAAAATGAGTGGAGAATAATGAGGAACAATTGAATTAAAAATTTAATTTTGGATAATAGAGGATATTAGCTAATTAAATATTAAGAATATTTAATTATATGTGCAACATGGTGAGGTGGAGAAGATGAGGTGGATTGATGAGGTGGATTTTGTGAGGTGGATTTAGGATTTTGAGACATTAGAAGAATTTAGGGAATTTAATTAAATAAAATGATTTTATTTAATTGTAGGATAATGAACCAATCAAATAAATTTTGAATATTTATTTAATTGACAGAAGAAAATAAGAATTAAGATGAATATCAGAATATTTACTTAATTCAATCTGAGCCAATCTTAGGCGTCTACATTTTGCCCCTCTTTGAAGCAATGTGTTTTATCACGTTGTTTCAAAGAATAAGAATAGTTTGATAATGATACATGCCCCAGTTTGCCCTGGTATAGGTCATGATGATAGGATGCCCCTTCAGGAGATTGGACGGGGAGAAGGCGGTAGGCGTGAGACGGACAATCTCACAATAAGATATGTTGACAGGAGATGAAATGGTTGGATGCAGAAGAAAGGAATGAATGATATGGAATGCAAGATAAAAAGATGACACACACAAGCAAGAAGCAAGTATGCACAAATGATATAGGCACAAACAAGGTATTGCCCTTGTCGAGTGGTAAACCAATGATATAGATCGATGATGTCTGGATTCAGGAATGAGATATGTCGTATAAGACTTCGGGTCTGGTTTCGACAAGGCAACATCCTGTCTAAGACATTTGATACGATAGTGTTGTCATGGCGGGGAGTGATATATCCCTAGAGCAACACGACGGATAGTGTCTGGTTTTAGGAAATGAAGCATGTCGTGTAAGACGTGTGTGTTGGTCTGGTTTCGACAATGCAACATCCTATATAAGACAATTGATTGATTAACTGATTGAGTTGGTTTACGACTGGACAAGAATCAAGACCACTGATTGTGATTGGATCATTTGACAAGATTGATTTGACTTGATTGGCCTGGATTAAGGATAGACTTGCAATTGAATACGGTATGGATATGGATATGGGTATAAATATGGGACACAATTTGATATGGTATAGATATGGGATGTGATATGAATATTTGTCACCTTGATATAGCAAGTATTTTGAAGCGCTTTCATCATTGGGCTTTATTATGTTGTAATAAAATACAAGCATCTAGGTATAATTGAACCGAGATGACCTGAGTATTGCTTACATAGATTGTGATTTAGCAAGTTAAAACAAACTTCTAGCCAAAATTGAATCTAGATAACATGGGTACTTCTTACATTTTTCAACAGACAAGGATTGCCCCTTTTCATGTATAGACCTCGGAGTCCTCGATGATCTTTTACCGATCATGTCGTTAGACAGAAATCGTCACATTACTAAAGTTTAATCCATAAGCAGCAGACAAAGAAAATAATCATGCCCCCATCATAGCATCTCTAGCTTTTGGCATCCTCAAGTAGCATAGTGTCATGCCCACATTTTCCATGTGGTCACAACACACATCACACGTGTCATAGCCACATCCGTCATGTGGTCATGACACGAAATATCAAAAATTTTCTCGCACTTACCTAAAAACCCCTTCGCATGCGTAGCATGCTCGGTGGTGTTCGTTCAAGGCGAAAAACACTACAGTTGTCGGCGGGGTACAAGTACAATTGCGTGCAACTAGACGCAAGCAGACTAACAAGGGGGTCTCTACGACGCCGTTAACGTCACTGCTAGGTTTAAAATATCAGGGTTCCTAAATCTAAATCTCGGCAAAATTTCGACAGCATAACGCCTTACGGCGTAAGTGGGAATTACTCAACACTATTTTACGCACGTGGTTCACTGATAGATTAACAACTTCCCACGACGCCTTGTTCCGACTAAACCTACTCGTGATTTCCCTATTTAATCATTTTTCAACAAGGCACGGTTGTCTGTCTCCTCTCTTGCTTCCTGAAACATACTCCTCCTTCGACTTAGCATTCTCAACAAGGCGATTCGTTTGCTCTCTCTTCCCTTTCCTCAGGGTCTTAATTTTGATTGTATCTTTATCGCGCTCACCTTAACTATTTCTCTGATAATTTAGTTTGTTTATATTTCGGTCTCTCTCTCTTTCATTTTCCTTTCTTCATATTGGGCATCAATCAGGGTTATCACTGTTTTTATTGTTAATATTAAACCTAACTTCTGGATGATCCAGGTCACATAGGCTGGTTTACTACTTCGCTGGACTCGGTCTCCTAGTCTTCTCCGATCTAGGTTTCTTCTCTTGTATGTATTAATTAAACTTGTTCCTAAGCAAATTTTTTGGCTGGAGGGTCCATCGACTTAGTTCTCTTATCCCATGTGGGAATTGTCGCGCATTTTCTCCTCTGTGTTTTTCCAATGTTACTTTTTCTTTTTCTGACTCTCTTACAGGTTTACTTATATGGACGTTTACTACAGTTGAGATTAAAATGGCCTCACATGGAATGTCTGTGATGACTCCTTAAGTTTATTTCCAGTGACCTTTTAAGCAAGGTGACGTGTAATTTTCCTCTTCATTTTCCCGGTTATTGAACCGCGTTGATAGTGAAACTTCCGAGAAACTCTTCCCGGAGTAACACAGTAAATTCCTTTATGCTCTCTTTAAATTATAATTTTATTTTCTCTTAATTATAATTACTGTTGTTATTATTACTAATAATTAATATTAATACTCTTTATTGTAAATCCTATATCATTGTTAATATATGTAGGAGGTTCTCCTCTTTATAAAACCCTGATCAAGGAAGCATAAATTCTTTGCTTGTTTTGTTCAACACTTAATAAAACCTAACTGTGAATATATATTTTTTGTTTTATTTTAATTTGCAAATCTCCTTGTTATGAATTATAGAGAGGGCCTCATAAAATGGTCCATGAAACCTCTTCTATGTATATATATCCCATATATATAAATATATATATGTAATATATATACATATAGAACTATATATATAATTATATCTATATTGATTTACAATTCCCTTTCAAAACATAAGGTATAAATAGAGATAATTATATATATATATATATATATATATATATATATATATATATATATATATATATATATATGACATATATTATGCCAACCAAGTGGAATATCCACAAACAAAACATATATATTTTTTTTGTTATTTAAATGAACCAATGCATATATGTTAGGGCTAAATAGCCCTAACTTTTTTTTTTATGCTTAACATTTTATGTTTTTGCTGTGACAGGGGACTGGCGGCAGGGGTCGGGCCGCACAGAGGGACGGAGGCCGCAAGAAACAGCGGCGGCGAAGCGCTGCTGTGGAGCGGAGTTAAGAGCTCCGTGGGGTCGAAGGGGTGGAGGGATGTGGGGAGGGGCGGAGCCCCACCCACATCCCACGATGTGGGGTGTGGGTGGGGCTCCGCCCCTCCGCACACCTCTAATAAAACAAATGGAGACTGCGGTGGGGATTACTCCCCATCGCCCACCGTGCAAGTTTTGACTGTGTTTTACACAGCGATTTCTAATTTCGCTTTTATTTCGGCGGCCATAAAATTTAATACGAGTTTATTATTATTCAATGATAATTACATATCAATTTATATATATATATATATTTCAGTTTTCAGAATATCTCATAATTTTCTCAATCAAACAATTTATTCAGTATCTCTAATTCTGTCAAAATGATAATTAAATAACAACTGTTATATATATATATATATATTTATATATATATATATATCTATATTTCATAATTTTCTCAAATTAAACACTTTATTCAGTTTCTTTTAGTCAATTAAAATGATCAAGTAATAAAGATTATATATATATATATATATACTTAAGAAAATGAAGTTTTTTTTATCAGTTTATTTCGGCAATTAATACATGTCCATTTCAACTTTTAGGACAAACAGAAGTAATTATATAATAGATTTTCTTTAAAACTTACAAAATAACTGAATCCATTACTTATGAAGAAGAAAACTTAAACTATCTTTTCCATTAGAACAATGAACCATAAAACTGACCTTTTAATTAGTTTAGCAGTTCTATTCTTCTAATTAGATAAACAAACTCAGATTAGATTGCAAATAAGAAATGAACTCTTCCTTTCAAAAGGTTTACAAAGCAACATAACTTGAAAATTTAAGGTATTTGTTTACCACATTCATATTACAGAAAAGTTAACTCTTCCACTACAAATAGCAAGAGAATTTGAAACCATGGATACATACAACTAACTTCCCAGATATGAACTTCCTTCTCCCAACAATATACAACTGATAGCTTGTGACAACCAAGTAAAAGTCCATCAATAACAAGATCAGGGAGGTGATTTCCTTCACTCCCAGGGTAACAATAAATTACAACAATAACAAGAGAGGTGCTCTCTCTTCAAATCTAATGAAATGAACCTGGCCTAATTCTCATGACAAAGAAGAATAAGCTGTTTCTTCATAAATATCCAACCAGAAGCTCCAAGAGAAAACCTGCGTATCAAAGACAAACAAAGAAGAAAACACCACTCATCTAGCTCTCCTCCCTTCCGTAGACCCGCAAGAGGGTCACTCCCGAGTTAGGGAGACCATACTCACACCTGGGTAACTCAAGCACTCCACTTCACAACAGTAACAACAACAATCCCAAAGCACACAAACACCCGTGGGTAATTTACACAACACGGAAACTCAACTACAGTGAGTTTCATAAGGGACAGGAGAGTGGACACACTTGACTACAGAGTGTCACCTTTACAGATAATTTAACCAACACAATTTCCCTTGGCCTCAAACCAAGTTTGATCACAAATTCTTTTAAGAAATCTGCATTTGACTTCCAAGTCAAAGATACAGTCACAGATACATGCCCTCAAGGCTTTCAACATCCCAAAAGATGGAATCAGGTATGCACCCGAGGAGGATCTCTCCTCCCCTACCCCAAACTTGATGAGCATTTCTCCCAAGTGGGAGAAGCTCTGTCAAACAACCCGACAACAAACCCCACAGAAAACACAACTATAACACAAACAAATAATCATCTTTCACACTCTTTACATACACATTCAGATATACGAAAGAAAGGTAAAGACCAAACCAACCTTACAAAGCCCTCCTAGAATGAAACTGATGCAGAGCTCCACTGAGTTCTCTTCCAACCTTAGCCAACAACTCCTCTCTCTTTTCTCTCCTCTCAGCTAACTTTCCTATTCTCTGACCATAATAATAAAACTCTCCCAAAATTTTTCCACTCCCTCCCTTCCAAAATTGGAAACAAATAACCCCATTTCTTTTCAGTTTCGAGGAATGGGGAGGTGACACTTGTCACCTCCTCACCCTTCCCAAAACCACTATTATGTCCTGGTGGCTTATGTCACTCACCCATCCCTAGAGTACCCCTTATCCCTTTCCTCATGTCATTTCTCTTTCGCATGGGAGAAATAAAAGGAGTTAAAGAAGGAAAAGACAGGTGACCCATGCCTCTTCTTCCCCCCTTCACATGGATGGCCCCACAACACATGGGGGAATCTCACTAATGGAGAAGATGACTTCAAGTCAATCCTTCAATAATGGATGGGTTTGTAGTCATCTCTTACCTTGGGGATTGAAGAGGGATGGGTTGGGTGTTGGTACAACCCATCATGTCCCCTCCATACCTCCAATTTTCGCCACTTAACTCTAGAGGGAAGTTAAGATGACTAGATGGAGGTTATTCAAGGGTTACCCATGCCAAATGGGCCCCTGGACCCATGGGGTATAACCCAGGGTCAACTTTAACCCATCCAGGACACCCATGGTCAAGGTAAAGCACATGAAAAGGCCTCAAAGATTTAAATAAAATAAAGAATTTAAATTCAAACTTTTCACAACACAAATCATAAAATATTGTTACAAGAAGGTAACCAAACCCACTCGACCATAAAAAAGACCACATTACATCATCACATCAAACACAAAGAGATCTTGGTTCCTCGTGGAACCAGATCGGCTTAACAGGGAATAACAAATAACGAGGTGCGGAATGATCTCCGAAATCTGTGGTTCGATTAGTAATTCCTGCACACTAAATTACAAGATCAGTAACCACATAAAATCATCATAGCTGCAGCAACTTAAAAACATGCATTATCATGACATAGTTCTAATTAACATAAATGAAATCATATTACAATTTTCCATCATCACCTATTTAACTTTTCTGAAATGTAAACTTATCCAAACATCACCCAATTAGTTTTTCCGAAATCATAATAAAGTTTAATAGTTTGACAATTTTGGGAACTGCTATCCCACAAACATAAAAAAAACAACAATAACAGTAATGTAAATAGTCATAACAACATAAGTAAAAAGGGTGGTCCTCACATCCTCTCCCCCTAAGACGGTACTTCCTCCTGGAAGTCGTCAAAAAGGTGAGGATAAAGGGTCTTCAGTCTCTCTGCATCTTCCCATGTCGCTGTGACTTCGTCGTATAGGTCCCATTGGACTCTAACCTGGTCCAGCTCTCGACCTCGAAGGGCCAGCGTTCGACGAGCCAATATGCGAATTGGTTCCAACGCCAGCTGTCCGTCTGCCTCTACCTGAAGAGCACTCCAATCCAACACGTGAGATAAGTTAGAAATATATTGACGTAAAACTGATACATGAAATACATCGTGGATACGTGACAGGCTAGGTGGCAAGGCTAGATGATAGGCTACTGGTCCTATCCGCTCCAAAATTTCGAAAGGTCCTACAAATCGAGGTGCGAGCTTAGAGCCCTTTCCGTAACGGATTGGACTCTTGTGCGGCCGCACTCTCAAAAATACTCTTTCCCCCACAGAGAAGCTTCGGTCTGTCCTCTTAGCATCAGCATACTTCTTCTGCTTGTCCTGTGCTTCCTGAAGTCTCTGTCTAATCTGTCTGACCTGCTGTTCCTGTTGCAAGTATGAGGTTATCCAGTGTTGTCATTGATGTCAACATACTCATATTGCATTAACAAGAAGGATTTGATGAGCTGTGTGCTGAGGATATTGAGAAAATTAGTCTCAGTCAGGAACAGTGAAGAACAGTGATGAGAAGAAGGTAAATGTACTGTATAGGATGAGAACCGGAGGATGCGGATTAAAGGGTTAGTAGATATGAGTCTTGAGATGCTACAGTTAAGATTTCAGAGGTCCGCATGAAGATCTGAAGGAGTTGTGGCTGCCGGTATAGAACCGGGTCCGGCAAGCATCCGGAGGTGACAGAGGATCACAAAAAGGTCCGGTGAGGTCCGGAATTGTATTATCCTAATCTGCGGATTGGAAGGAGTATTTGGGATGTCCTTTTGATGTGTCATCCTGATTTGTGTATGATTTGGAGGTCCGGAAGTACCTCTTACATTATGACAGTGGCGACAGACTGTGTTCTTGAAGTTCCGGATGAGGAAGACATGAGATCCCAGTAAGCAGAGGAAGTGCGGATGTATCCGGACATTCAGACAGGCTTGTGAAGGTTCTTGGATCATGTTCAGGTTGTGTTGTTGGTCCGCATTGATGGTAGAGCCCGGAATTGAAGTTATTCTTCCGGATAAAGTTCTTGCTCTGTGTAGCCAACCGGATGAGTTGTTCATCCTGCGAATGTTCTTGTGAAGGCCGACCGGATGTGTTATTCATCTTGCGGATACTCCTATGGTTGTTTGCCGACTTAGATGTTTGTTCCTAAGTCGATGTCTTGTATAAATAACGGTTTGTGAGTTCATTTCAGTGTGTGGGATGAGGATGAGTATGGTATAGCGAAGAAACGTGCGAAAGGCAGAGCAGAGATTGTTGGGCTTAATTGGAACTGATCCGGACATGGTAGAGATGTCATTCTCCAGTTCAAGACTGTGATTTTCATCACTTTGTAGACAGTGTGTCTCCTTGTAGGCAGTGGGCCTCTTTGTGAGCAGTGTGCTCGGGCAGTGAGCCCTTATTGGCATGTGCCATTCATTTTTCTTTATTCTTCTAACAGAGAATAATTCTTGGGTTAATCACCCCGTGGTTTTTCCCTTAACCGGGTTTTCCACGTCAAAATCTTGGTGTTCAATGTGTTGATGCTTATCTGCTCTTGAGTTTATGTATTATGCTTCCATGGATGATTATTTGATATGCTGCTAACTAACAACAGTGAGTTAAGTGTTTGAAAGAGAAGAAGTTTTATACAACTGATTCACCCCCCCCTCTCAGTTGTATGCCCTAGATCCAACAATTGGTATCAGAGCCAAGTTCCTCTGACAAGAGCTTAACCGCTTGAGGAGATCCAGGATGTCGTCATACAAGAAGGATAGTCCGAAGTTCGATGGAACCAACTTCACTCTCTGGAAAGGTCGCATGAAGTGTCACTTGGAATGCATGGGAAAAGCATATCTCGGTATGATTTCAAAACCATATGTACCTCCACAAGGTGGTCCGACAACTCTGAATGAAATCACAGAAGCTGAAAACAATCTACGGACCAAGGAAGCTCTTCTAAGCGCATTGAATGACTCAGATCTCTCGAATGTCATTGACCTACCCACTGCATATGAGATCCTAACTAAACTGGAACTTCTGTATGAAGGAGATGAGTTTGTCAAAAGTGCAAGGTTGCAAAGTCTGAAAGGGAAATTTGAAAGATTGAAAATGAGAGATGATGAAAACATCACTACCTTTATGCCAAGAGTAAATGAGCTGGTATGTGGAATCAGACATGCTGGTGGAACTTTAGATGAAAATGAGATTGTCTGCAAAATCCTAAGATCCCTTCCTGCTGCCTACAAAATCAAAGTTGCTGCCATTGATGAATTCAGAGCCCACACAACTGTCACAAGAGAACAACTGGCTGGCAAACTAGCTGCATTTGAAATGACTGAGTTTGGAGATGATCCTCCCAAGACTGAATCTGCTTTCAAAGCCAGTGCCTATGTGAAAGGCAAACAGAGATTTGATCCGGGTGAAAACTCATCAAGGAAAATGTCATGGTATGATCAAGCAAGAAGAGACATGGAAGAAGAAGAAGCAGAAACAGCTCAACTTGAAGCCCTCATTGCAAAGAGACTGCCAAGAGGATTCGGTAAGTATGAAGGAAAACTACCCTTTAAGTGTTTCAACTGCAATAAGATTGGTCATTTTGCCTCAAGATGTCCGGAGAGATCTGCAAGATCTAATACTCACAGACAAAGGTTTCAAAAGAATTGCTATTATGTTCATGAAGAAGATGACAATGAAGGAGTAACAGATGATGAATCAGAACTAGGAAGCAAATCCGGAAATGAGTGGGTGTTTATAGCCATCAAGGAAGAAGATTCAATACTCTCTGAATCTGTCAATCACAAAGTTGTTGAAAAAGCCTTGGCTGCTCAAGTGGAAGAAAAGGATGATTGGGTTATTGACAGTGGATGTTCTCACCATATGACTGGTGACAAGAATAAGTTCTTAGATTTGGAAAGATATGAAGGAGGAATGGTAAAGTTTGGTGACAATTCTGCTGGCAGAATCAGAGGTAGGGGAACTATTTCCTTTGATGGTAAGAGCAAAACAGGAAATGTACTGTATGTTGAAGGATTGAAGCACAATCTTCTCAGTGTTGGTCAGTTGGTGGACAAAGGCTATGATCTCCGGTTCAAGAATGGAAAATGCAGAATCTTTACAAGCTCCGGAACTGAAATTGCATCCGGTACTCAGACAAGAGGTAACATCTTTCATCTGGTTGGTTCAAATAAAAGTTGTTTGTTTGTTCAAATTGATCAGAGTTGGTTATGGCATAGAAGAATGTGTCATGTAAATTTTGATAACATCATCAAAATAAGCAATACTCAGGCTGTGAGAGATCTTCCAAAGTTGATAAAACCTACAAATAGTGTGTGTAAAGAATGTCAGTTAGGCAAACAAAGCAGAGTCTCTTTTAAAAGCAAAGATCAGTCTTCTACCGGATTGTTGGAATTAGTACATACTGATCTATGTGGTCCGACAAGAATCAAGAGTCTGCAAGGTGATAGATATTTCATGTTGTTAATAGATGATCATTCCCGGATGATGTGGGTTACCTTTCTAAAAGAAAAATCAGAAGCTTTTGAGAAGTTCAAAATCTTCAAAGCTATGGTGGAGAATCAAACCGGATTGAAACTAAAGTGTCTAAGGTCTGATAGAGGTGGTGAATTTACATCTGGTGAATTCATTGACTTTTGTGAGAAACAGGGTATAAGGAGACAGTTGTCTGCTCCTAAGACTCCACAGTAGAATGGAGTAGTTGAGAGAAAGAACCGGACCATCCAGGAAGCTGCTAGGACAATGATGTTGGAAGCAAATGTTCCTCAAATGTTTTGGAAAGAAGCTATCAGCACTGCAGTCTACACTCTCAATCGAGTTCAAATCAGAAACAACACCGGTAAGACCCCCTATGAACTCTGGTTTGGCATCACTCCTACTGTGAAATATTTCAGAGTATTTGGTAGCAAGTGTTATATTAAAAGAGATGAAGATCTAGGAAAGTTTGATGCTAGAAGTGATGAAGAAATTTTCTTGGGCTACTCCACTCAAAGCAAAGCATACCGGTGTTACAATAAGAGACTGAGGAAGATGATAGAAAGCAACAATGTAAAGGTTGATGAAGGAATTGAGAAGCCTTCAAGATTTTATGAGTTTGATGAAGATGACCAAGACAGTGTTCAAGGACCTCAATCCTCTCCGGTGAGACAGAGTCAGCCTGATCCGGTAAATCAGGAAGAAGAGATAGGTTTGAATGAGCCTGATCAAGAAACAGCAGTGCTGGATACTCCCAAAATTCCAAGGTATGTAAGACTGAATCACTCTGAAGATCAGATCATAGGTGACAGAAGCAAAGGTGTACAAACTAGAAGGAATATTGCTCAAGATCAGAATGAATGTTGTCTGATTTCAAAGATTGAACCTAAAACAATAAATGAAGCCTGCAATGATGAAAACTGGACCAAAGCAATGGAAGATGAACTGATGCAAATTGAGAAAAATCATACTTGGGATCTTGTTCCCAGACCTAGAGACAGGAATGTAATTGGAACCAAGTGGGTCTTCCGGAACAAACTAAATGAAGCTGGTGAAGTAATCAGAAACAAAGCTAGGTTGGTCTGCAAAGGCTACTCTCAAATAGAAGGAATTGACTTTGAAGAGACTTTTGCTCCGGTAGCAAGAATTGAAGCAGTCAGATTACTTCTTGCATTTGCTGCCTTCAAAGACTTCAAGGTATATCAGATGGATGTCAAGTCTGCCTTCCTAAATGGTGATCTGGAAGAAGAAGTCTACATTGAACAACCGGATGGATTTCAATTGTCTGATAATAATGATATGGTCTGCAAGTTGAAGAAAGCTTTGTATGGATTGAAGCAAGCCCCAAGAGCATGGTATGAAAGGTTGGATAAGCATCTTGTGCAGATTGGATTCAACAAAGGTACTGCTGACAGTAACTTATATTTCAAAATTGATCATGAAAACATTCTGATTGTTGAAGTGTTTGTGGATGATATCATTTTTGGAGGAAGAGATAGTATGTGTAAAACTTTTGCAAATCAGATGAAAAGTGAGTTTGAAATGTCTATGCTTGGTGAAATGAATTTCTTCTTGGGTCTGCAAATTACTCAAACAAAAGAAGGGATCTTCATTTCTCAGACCAAATATGTGAAAGAATTGTTAAAAAAATTTGGTATGGAAGACTCAAAGCCTATGAACACTCCTATGGCAACCGGATGTAAGTTAAGCAAAGATGATGATTCTCCAAAGGCAGATCAGACAAAGTATAGATCAATGATTGGTGGATTGTTGTATCTCACTCAAACTAGACCAGATATAATGCAGGCTGTTGGTCTTGTGGCAAGATTCCAGGCTGATCCTAGAGAATCTCATGTTATGGCAATCAAAAGAATTTTTAGATACTTGAAAGGAACAGTTGAGTATGGTCTATGGTATCCTAGAGATCCGGATTTCTCTCTTCATGCTTACACAGATGCAGATTGGGCAGGAGATGTGGATGACCGGAAGAGCACTAGTGGTGGAGCATTTTTTTTGGGAAAGAGATTGGTTTCTTGGCTAAGCAAGAAACAAGATGCAATATTTCTGTCTACAACTGAAGCAGAATACATTGCAGCAGCAGGTAGTTGCACTCAAATCCTATGGATGAAGCAGATGCTAAGAGACATCAAAGTTGAATATGAGGAGCCTATCACAATTTTCTGTGATAATTCAAGTGCAATTAATATTTCCAAGAATCCGGTATTGCATTCTAAGACTAAGCACATATCTATCAAATTTCACTTTTTGAGAGAACAAGTAAACAAGGAAGAAGTCAGATTGGAGTATGTTCCCTCCAAGGATCAGATTGCAGATATCTTTACAAAACCTCTTCCCAAGGACTCTTTTGAATATCTCCGGGAGAAGTTAGGGGTCATGGCCCCTCCGGTGATGAACTAAGATGCACTGATGTGCATCAGTCCGGTGGCTATCACAGCCATATCTTGTGATCCGGACTAATGGGGAGCTGCAACTAAGGGGGAGCAGCTAGTATGATTCTGATGCATGAGAATTGCAAGTATGAGCCCTTTGCCATTGATGTCAAAGGGGGAGAGAAGACATGTGAAAAACAAGTGGTTGATGATCAAAGGGGGAGCAGTAAAGGAAGAGAAGACATATGAAAAGTTGAAGTTCTTGTCTTAATGGTTTTTCACATCATATGTTGCCATCAATGACAAAGGGGGAGATTGTTGCAAGTATGAGGTTATCCAGTGTTGTCATTGATGTCAACATACTCATATTGCATTAACAAGAAGGATTTGATGAGCTGTGTGCTGAGGATATTGAGAAAATTAGTCTCAGTCAGGAACAGTGAAGAACAGTGATGAGAAGAAGGTAAATGTACTGTATAGGATGAGAACCGGAGGATGCGGATTAAAGGGTTAGTAGATATGAGTCTTGAGATGCTACAGTTAAGATTTCAGAGGTCCGCATGAAGATCTGAAGGAGTTGTGGCTGCCGGTATAGAACCGGGTCCGGCAAGCATCCGGAGGTGACAGAGGATCACAAAAAGGTCCGGTGAGGTCCGGAATTGTATTATCCTAATCTGCAGATTGGAAGGAGTGTTTGGGATGTCCTTTTGATGTGTCATCCTGATTTGTGTATGATTTGGAGGTCCGGAAGTACCTCTTACATTATGACAGTGGCGACAGACTGTGTTCTTGAAGTTCCGGATGAGGAAGACATGAGATCCCAGTAAGCAGAGGAAGTGCGGATGTATCCGGACATTCAGACAGGCTTGTGAAGGTTCTTGGATCATGTTCAGGTTGTGTTGTTGGTCCGCATTGATGGTAGAGCCCGGAATTGAAGTTATTCTTCCGGATAAAGTTTTTGCTCTGTGTAGCCAATCGGATGAGTTGTTCATCCTGCGAATGTTCTTGTGAAGGCCGACCGGATGTGTTATTCATCTTGCGGATACTCCTATGGTTGTTTGCCGACTTAGATGTTTGTTCCTAAGTCGATGTCTTGTATAAATAACGGTTTGTGAGTTCATTTCAGTGTGTGGGATGAGGATGAGTATGGTATAGCGAAGAAACGTGCGAAAGGCAGAGCAGAGATTGTTGGGCTTAATTGGAACTGATCCGGACATGGTAGAGATGTCATTCTCCAGTTCAAGACTGTGATTTTTATCACTTTGTAGACAGTGTGTCTCCTTGTAGGCAGTGGGCCTCTTTGTGAGCAGTGTGCTCGGGCAGTGAGCCCTTATTGGCATGTGCCATTCATTTTTTTTTATTCTTCTAACAGAGAATAATTCTTGGGTTAATCACCCCGTGGTTTTTCCCTTAACCGGGTTTTCCACGTCAAAATCTTGGTGTTCAATGTGTTGATGCTTATCTGCTCTTGAGTTTATGTATTATGCTTCCATGGATGATTATTTGATATGCTGCTAACTAACAACAGTGAGTTAAGTGTTTGAAAGAGAAGAAGTTTTATACAACTGATTCACCCCCCCTCTCAGTTGTATGCCCTAGATCCAACAGTTCCATATTCTGAACTATTTCTGGACCGATGACCGTTCTGTCCTCTATCCGATCCCAACTCAAAGGTGTTCTGCATGGTCTGCCATATAATGCCTGGAAAGGAGGCATACCCAACGAGCTATGATGCCCATTATTGTAGGTGAACTCGACTAGATATAGGTACTCCTCCCATCTAGACTGATGGTCCATCACATGCATGCGAAGCATGTCTTCTAACACCTGGTTAACTCTCTCTGTTTGTCCGTTGGTTTCCGGATGATAGGCTGAACTGAAGTTGAGCTGTGTGCCCAACGCCTGATGTAAGGCTCTCCAGAACGAAGACGTAAATACGGAGTCTCTGTCAGATATAATGCGGCGAGGTACCCCATGAAATCTAACAATCTGATCAAGAAACACCTTTGCCACTGATGGTGCATTGTATGTTGTGCATATTGGTGAAAAATGCGCCACTTTGGTCAGCTTGTCAACTGTCACCATAATAGCATCATGGCGACGTGAGGACATAGGTAGACCAACGATAAAATCCATCGAAATGGTGTCCCATTTCCATTCAGGTATCTCGTGAGGGTACAACAGTCCCGCTGCATGTTGATGTTCGGCCTTGACCCTCTGACATTCCAGGCAACGAGCAACAAATTCGGCAATGTCACGCCTCATCCCGGCCCAATGATAAAGCTGTCGTAAGTCAGCATGCATCTTCTTCACTCTTGGGTGTGCTGCATAGGGCGCTCTATGAGCCTCTGATAGGATTATTGTACGAAGATTACCCGCATGGGGTACATAGATGCGCTGCCGATGTCGAAGCATACCATTAGACTCAAGGGTATATCCTGTAAATTTGCCCTCAAGGGCCTTCTGATTTAATAATGCCTGCTGCACTTCAAGAAACCATTCGTCCTCCGGCAGATGCTGTAAGATGCGATCCTTCAAGTCCACCTTCAAGGTCAGGGTTTGGATCTCGTGGCACCTTCGACTCAAAGCATCAGCGACCACGTTCTCCTTCCCTTTGATGTAGTGGACATCGAAGTCATATTCGTATAGGAATTCCATCCAACGCCATTGACGGGCGTTCAAATTTGGCTGTGTAAAAATATACTGCAAACTATGATGATCCAAATGGAGTTCAAAGCGTTGACCTAGGAGGAAGTGTCTCCAGCGGACTAAAGCATGAACAACTGCTACGAGCTCTAAGTCGTGAGTAGGGTAGTTTAACTCATGTGTCTTTAGTTTCCGCGATTCGTATGCGATTGCTCTACCACCCTGCATAAGCACGGCTCCCAAACCTTCTAATGATGCATCTGTGCAAACTACAAAATCCTCTGTAGGATCTGGAACCGCTAAAATAGGAGCACTGGTAAGACGCTCCTTGAGGACTCCAAAGGCCTTTTCACACTGCTCGGTCCAATTGAAACCCTTCCCTTTTCGCTGAAGGGAAGTAATGGGATGTGCTATCCTGGAGAAGCCCTCGACAAACCGATGATAATACCCGGCTAACCCCATAAAGCTTCTGACCTCTGTCACGTTGGTGGGTGCTGGCCATTCCTAAATTGCTCTGATTTTAGATGGATCTACGGAGATGCCATCGCCTGATAAAATGTGTCCCAAATACTGCACCTCTGTCCTGAAGAAGGCACACTTCGCCAAGTTGCCATAAAGCTGCTGCTCTCGTAATTGCTGCAAAACTTGACGCAAGTGCTCCACATGCTCCTCTTCAGTCCGTGAATAAATCAAAATGTCATCTAGAAATATTATCACGAACCAATCTAGGTAAGTACGGAACACCCCGTTCATGAGACTCATGAACACTGCAGGAGCGTTCGTCAGCCCGAAGGGTACCACTGTGAATTCGTAATGGCCATATCTGGTTCGAAAAGCAGTTTTATGAATATCTGCCTCCGTGATGCGCAATTGGTGATACCCAGATTTTAGATCGATTTTCGAGAACACTCTGGCTCCCTGCATCTGATCAAAAAGGTCGTCAATCCTAGGCAGAGGATAACGGTTCTTCATCGTCACCTTGTTCAACTATCTGTAGTCCATACATAAACGAAGAGACCCATCCTTCTTCACGAAGATAACCGGTGCGCCCCATGGCGAAACGCTAGGTCGGATGTGCCCCTTCTCAAGTAATTCCTCTAACTGCAGCTTAAGTTCGGTGAGTTCATGTGTAGTCATCCTATAGGGTGCACGGGATATCAGTTCTGCACCCGGCACTAAGTTGATGTGAAAGTCCACTTCTCTGCGTGGAGGCATACCTGGTAATTCCGGCGGAAATACATCAGCAAACTCTCTAAGGACAGGGTGATCATCTAAAGTAGCCTCAGGTTCTTCCTCTGCTCTATCACTGACCGTGATGGCAAACATCTGGCATCCCTTCCACATACAGCGCTTAAGCTGCTGAGCGGATATCATACTAATAGCCGTGGGCTTTTGAATGCCCACTATTTCAACCGACGAACCATGATCGTCTAAACAACTAATTGTCCTCTGGCGGCAGTCAAGCTTGGCCCTATGTGCCGCAAGCCAATCCATACCCAGAACTACACCGTAGGATCCTAATGACATAATCCTAAGGTCACATGTTGTGGTGAATGATCCCAATGTGATCTCACAGTCTTTAACCAAGGTATCTACTGACATTCTAGCCCCTGAGGCCAACTCAACTTCCCACCTAATGTCTTGCCTAGAAGCCACCAGCCTGCAACGCTCCACTATCGTAGTAGACAAAAAGGAGTCAGTAGTTCCTGAGTTGAAAAGGATCGAGATGGGAAAGTCTCCAATCGTACCCGCTGCCTCGATGACGGAGGCCTGGAAGTCAGCCTGGTGATTATCAACTGCTGCAAACATGTGGTGGGATCTGCCCATGTCACCTACGGTCTGCTCAGACCCTCCTGATCGGGGCTGTCCCCCTGCAGTAAATCCCTGCGGGCACTCTCTAGCCAGATGCCCTGCCCCACCACACACATAACATGGTCCTCTAGCCTGTAACTGCCCTGACTGTGTTCTGCCCGACTGTTGTTGCCCAGTCTGTCCCGTAGACCCCTGTGAGCCTCTGTAAGACTGCTGGGACCTCGCGGGTCCTGCCGATGAACCCTGCTGTCTCTGATCTCTATGTGGACCCTGCTGCTGCCATCCACGATTCTGTCCTCCCTGACCCCTCTGATGAAATTTAGATTTTTGCTGATGTTGCTGCTGCTGTGGAGGCCTAGGAGGTAATGAGGAAGGGTTATATCCTCCTTTCTGTGTTGTGCTTTGAGGCCTTCGAAAGTTTTACTGTTGCTGGGGATTACGTTCCTGGTACTGCAGGCGTGAATTCTGTCCACGTCCTTGAATTTCCTCTGATATAAGGGCTTTTTCAACAGCCTCGCTCATGGTCTAGGGATTTGCCATACGAACTGGGCCTGCTATCCCGTGATTCAACCCTCTGATGAATTTGTGTATTAAGATTTTCTCGTCGTGGAGGTACTCCGCGTAACGAGAAAGCTCAATGAATCGACTCTCATACTGAGTAACAGTGAGTCCCCTCTGCTGTAAATCATGGAACTCATCGATCCTGCGCTGTCTGTAATGTTCTGACAAATATCGCGCATTAAAGCGCTCTATGAAAGTGTCCCATGTGAGTGTCTCTACGGAAAGTCGGCACTTACACTCCTCTGCGGCATCCCTCAGAAGGTGGACTGCCACTCGTGCTTTCGTGTTGCTTCCATATGGTCGCAACGCGAAACACCTGTCTAAACTAATCGGCCAAGCCTCGGCCACAGCTCCCTCTGTAGCACCTGCGAAGGTGGGTGGGTTGAGCCTAAGTAGATCTCTGATGGGGTCTCCTCTGTCTCTAAGTCTCACAACTGGCTGTTCCACACCATCCTCATACAATCCATGATGAACCTGTTCTGCCCTCTGGTTCTCATCTCGTCTCAAAAGTCTCGGAGGACTCCTGCTCCGTGCACGGAAGGCTGACCCTACCTCCTCTACTGTTGTGTCGAGAATCTCAACGAAAGGCTCCACACGTGGCACCTCTAGTGGATCAACGCGGTGCTCCCCACGTGGCTCAATACGTGACTCGGCACGTGGCTCCCTACGTGTCTTCTCTCGCGGATCAACACGAGGCTCTACACGTGGCTCAGGAATCACTGGCGGTACCCTGTCTAACATAGCCTGCAGTGCCTGTAAGATCTGTGGACCTATATCCAATACTGGTGTCGCCTGTGGTACTAGTGGTGCTTGTGGTTCAGGTGGTGCAGGTGGTGCTGCTGTAACTACGGGTGCTAGTCCCTCAGCTGAGGAATCAGTGTGCACCTCGACAGACGCTGTGTGACGTGACCGCGCTCGTCGAACATGGGGAGGCATCCTACAAAACAAGGTAGAAACTAATTAGCCAAAGTTGCAGAATAACAACGTGCCCAAATACGCCCAGTGTTTAAACATGGCTCTGATACCAAATGTCATGCCCACATTTTCCATGTGGTCACAACACACATCACACATGTCATAGCCACATCCGTAATGTGGTCATGACACGAAATATAAAAAATTTTCTCGCGCTTACCTAAAAACCCCTTCGCATGCGTAGCATGCTCGGTGGTGTTCGTTCAAGGCGAAAACACTACAGTTGTCGGTGGGGTACAAGTACAATTGCGTGCAACTAGACGCAAGCAGACTAACAAGGGGGTCTCTACGACGCCGTTAACGTCACTGCTAGGTTTAAAATATCAGGGTTCCTAAATCTAAATCTCGGCAAAATTCTGACAGCATAACGCCTTACGGCGTAAGTGGGAATTACTCAACACTATTTTACGCACGTGGTTCACTGATAGATTAACAACTTCCCACGACGCCTTGTTCCGACTAAACCTACTCGTGATCTCCCTATTTAATCATTTTTCAACAAGGCACGGTTGTCTGTCTCCTCTCTTGCTTCCTGAAACATACTCCTCCTTCGACTTAGCATTCTCAACAAGGCGATTCGTTTGCTCTCTCTTCCCTTTCCTCAGGGTCTTAATTTTGATTGTATCTTTATCGCGCTCACCTTAACTATTTCTCTGATAATTTAGTTTGTTTATATTTCGGTCTCTCTCTCTTTCATTTTCCTTTCTTCATATTGGGCATCAATCAGGGTTATCACTGTTTCTATTGTTAATATTAAACCTAACTTCTGGATGATCCAGGTCACATAAGCTGGTTTACTACTTCGCTGGACTCGGTCTCCTAGTCTTCTCCGATCTAGGTTTCTTCTCTTGTATGTATTAATTAAACTTGTTCCTAAGCAAATTTTTTGGCTGGAGGGTCCATCGACTTAGTTCTCTTATCCCATGTGGGAATTGTCGCGCATTTTCTCTGTGTATATGGAAAATCGATCTATTCTAAACTAAATAAAACCAAAGAATCCAATAACATAAAGAAAACGAATTTAAATAAAAGCCATGACAAATAATCAATGCAATAAAGACTTTTACCGAAATTTGTATTGTTTCCTTTGGATTGAATGTAGAATTGCTCAATGAAATTGCAAAGCCATAGCTGCAACAAGCAAGTGTAGTGCTCAAGAGATCAATGTCAAAAGATCGTTATAATGCTCAATCGACGCGTTGTGTATGCTCAAAGCTCTGTTAAGTATGCCTGAGAATACGATCGAAGAGAGAGAGGTAATGAAGGAGATGAGGGGGGTTTATATAGATTTCAAATAAGATCAATCAACGGTCCAGATAATTCAGAAGAATCAACGGAGGAGATAAGTTGAGGAATGTGCAACGAATGAGAAGAAGACATGTGTCTTGCTTGCTTTTGCATGAGAGGAGTTATCAAGAATAGAAGAATGAGTTAACTGAAGAGATAAATCAATTAAAAGAATAAAGCAATCAGTTAAGTGATTTAAAACAAGAAGAAGAGATTTGCATGAGAAAAGAAGATATTTTGCTTTATTAAATATAGAAATATTTAATTGATGAGCAAGAAAGCTTAAGTTATTTTAGAGATAACTCAAATTAGAAGAAAAAACAATTTAAATAAATAATTGATTTATTTAAATTTAGAGAAGATATTTTGGAAGAAATAATTAAATAATTAGAATTATTTAATTTAGAAGATTTGAAAGCAAAATAAATAAATAAATTTATTTAATTGTTGTGCATGATTTTGGAAGAATAAATTTGATTTAATTAAATAATTAAGAATTATTTAATTGTAGATAAGAGGAAATTTATTGAATTAATTAAATAATTGGATATATTTAATTAATGTGGATTTGATTTTTGGAAGGTGACAATGATTTAATTAAATAATTAAAAATTATTTAATTGTGGAAGAATATAGAGGAATTTGATTTAATTAATTAAATAAAGAGGATTTATTTAATTAATGTCGCAATTTTGTGATTTAGAAGAATTTGATGAAAATTAATTAAATAATTAGATTATTTAATTAATGTTGAAATGCAGGTGATTAGGAAGAAATGACGAAATGCAAGTGATTCGACAAATAACGAAATGCAAGTGATTTGATGACACGGTCATTTTAGGGTGTCTACATTTTGCCCCTCTTTGATGCAATGCAGCATGTAGCGTTGCGTCAAAGAAAATAATTGTTGCAGATGTGATACAATTTTTATGCCCCAGTGTATCGAGTTGCCCCAGCGCGACCAGTAGGAAGAAAAAGCAGAAACAGGGGGGGGGGAAATTGAAGGGTGGGGACACTATAAATAGGTCCCATGGGGACCACAATCCTCATTTGCACCCATTGAGATTCTAAATTTAGAGAAAAGAGTTTCTAAACTTAGTGGAGAGAGAGTTGAGCAGCCAGCGGAGAGAGATGCCGATTCCTGTGCACAGACATTGGGCGGAGCTGGTGCGGACCTACGGGAGGCCAGCAGGAGCTCCGGCAACGGTAGGTGATCGAAAACCCCCTTGTAATTTGTCGATTAGGGGTAGATTAGGGCTAGATTTAGGCAGGTATGCATTTTTAGCCAAAAGCGCTCTGGGAAAGTGCAACGCGTATGGTAGTCGTTCGGCGCGCTTTTGGCGCGCCGCAGTGCGTCTGGTAGCCGGGCGCAGCGCTAGTGGTAGAATCAAGTCGCGTCCGGTTAATGTGGGTAGCGTCGCAGCGCATGTGGAAAAATCCGCAGCGCTTCTGGTATGACGGTGCAGCGCACCTGGTAAGGTAGGTTAGCGCGGGTGGCGGGTATGTGGAGAAAGCGCGTCGCTTCTGGTAAAACAGAGCGGCGCAATTGGCATAATGTTTTAGCGCGCTTGAAAAACAAGGCGCACGTGGGAGGAAAAATCAAAGCGCAGCTGGATAAGTAGTGAAGCGCGTTTGGCTGGGAGAAACAGCGCGGTTGCATAAACAAAGCGCTTCTGGCTAGATAGAAGAAAAAGTTAGGGTTTAGTAAAATGGGGGGGGCCTAGAGGAGAGACGCCTAGCCTAGCCGACAAGAGGGAAAAGGGATGGCAGGGGTGGGGTATAGCATAGCCAATGGGTAGATAGGTTTTGAGGGATTTGGTTATGAAACTGACAAGTGATATGTCTATGGATGTAGAGGATTTTGCCACCGTTGATGTCGCGGGAGCGACACCACGTGATTGCGCACGAGGTTGTTCAGTTGACCTGGGAGGAGGATGCGTTCTTAGAGCATGCAGGGCTATGGCATGTGGCACACCTCACACACATTAGGGCGAATCCCGCCCTAGTGACAGCAGTCGTGGAGAGGTATCACAGCGAGACCTCGTCATTTCACTTCCCGATAGGGGAGGCTACAGTGACACTGGAGGATGTATATCGCATCCTGCGGATTCGGATTGATGGAGAGATAGTGGACTTCGACCCGGCACAGGGCGAGGCAGGCTTGGAGGAGGTCTTCTGCACAGACGACCTATGGATAGACGATGGGGAGATCCGATGGGCAGAAGTCCCGAGACTCTGCGATAGGATCCGCTGGATAGTGGCATCATTGATCGGCGGCTTCCTGTGCCCAGATAGGAGATCCAGAGGCTTATCAGTTGGTTGGGGGACAGTGTTATCCGGGATGTTTACACATGGCCGACAGTATGCATGGGGACCCTGTGTCCTAGGACAGTTATACCATGATATGCATTATTGCGTATACAGGAGAGGCAGGAGCCTCTCAGCAGGGGTGACCTTGTTACAGGTGTGGGCGTGGGAGCACATTCTAGTTATCCGGCCCATGGCACAGCACCACCGAGACCGAGGGGAGCCGTATGCATTTCTGTACGATGGGGTGATGACACACAGGAGGATGGGATCGGTCAGCTACTGGCGGCGACAGATCGATGAGATGGACATATTCATCTGGAGGCCGTGGTTATTGTGCGAGGAGTGGCCGGATGAGCACGAGCAGCTCATGTACTGCAGACAGGCTCACTATCTGTTCGGTAGACGGACAGATATGATAGAGAGATATCTTCCGGAGCGGGTACTGAGACAGTTTGGACTACCACAGGGGCTACCAGTGGGGGAGGCCACACATGCCAGGACGCGGAGAGAGGCAGGAGACTGGGACGCAGTGATCCCGGTGGCGACAGTATTAGCAGAGGTGCGGGGACTTATCCCCGTGAGATGGGATTGGGACTCTGGGCTAGCAGACCCAGGGACACTGCCAGACTATGACCAGTACTGGCAGACTCACAGGCCAATGAGATTGACTACACCAGGTGTAGTAGGGGCAGTGGGAGAGGTGTTAGTACTTGGCGGAGAGGCCAGGATGAGGCGGCAGGCCAGGGCAACCGGACAGCAGGCAGGCGGACAGCAGGCAGGCGGCCAGCAGGAGGATGTTGAGATGGCAGAGGCGTTGGGCCCAGTCATAGAGACTGATCTGCAGAGGGCCGAGCGACTGCTGCAGGAGGAGATAGCCCGGAGGACTCGACTAGAGCTCCGGATGGTTAGACTGAGGAGGGACAGGGATACAGCGCGGGCAGAGGCGAGACAGGCAGAGGCCACAGCCCAGGCACAGACACAGGCAGTGACAGCCGCACAGACAGCCTTGGCATAGGTACAGGCACAGTTACAGGCACAGGTGCAGGCCTACAGACAGCTACAGGCCCAGGTGCATGCACAGGCACAGGCACAGATGCAGCCACCGGCCGCACCAGCAGCCGACACCGAGGCAGTAGCACAGGCCAGGAGGGAGAGAGATGCAGAGGTACAGCTACGGCTGACAGCAGAGGCTACACTCTTTAGAGTGAGGTGGGAGAGAGAGGAGGCACGCCGTGCACTGGGTGCAGACCAGAGGACACTATACAGTGAGCTCGTCTGAGTGCAGGGTGAGTTGGTATCAGCTGGACAGGAGGCAGAGTACTACAGGGGCCTGTATGTGGGGGCGGTGCCAGCAGCTCAGCAGGCACCGAGCTACAGAGACAGGAGCAGATCTGGGGCATCCAGATCTCGGAGGACAGGGCAGTCAGCGTCCTCGGTCAGAGGGCCACTTTTGCCGCCAGGGGGAGGAGGAGGACCATCAGGGGGACCTCCACCGAGCACAGGGGGAGGCCAGGGGCCACAGCAGGAGGGTAGCTCTACGCACTAGGGCATACTCATGTATATTGTATCATATTGTATTATTTTGGACAGATGCCTGCGTGCATTCTGATGTTATTTTGAGGGCTCTTGATAGCCTTGATGTACGATATTGATGTATATTTGGATGTATACACTTTTTGTATTATTGATGTAGACACAGACACTTTGTATTATGATGACCATTACATGATATATATATATGATGATCTGTTCGATTCACTGCTGTTCATGCTTTTGTGTATGCATTATCTGATGTCATGGATGTGATGATATGTATGTATGAGTATGGATTCATGTGATGACATATGTTGCTTATATGATGCTTATAGATGTGATGACTAGTGATATCTGACATGTGGGTTTTGCAGATATGCACCAGAGAAGAGAACAGGAGGAGATGGAGGACGCAGCCTGTTGATCGATTACTGCAATGAAAACGATATAAAGGGTGTGGGAATGGATGAATGAGCTTGTTGCAATGGCTTCACATTTGTATATAAAGAGCAATCCTTAGTTTGATATAGCACGTGGATAGTTCGCCACCAAGGTATAAAAGACCAAGGTGCAGTAATATCCGAGTGCGTGGACGTTGACTCTGCAAGCAAGCGGTTTGAACTTAGATCTCTTTAGACAGCATATAACCTTGTTGGAACATGTGAATAAGCCATAGTCTTGAACATAAAATAAACTTCAATACATGTAAATGCAAGAAGAAATATTAATATGTAAGAGGCTAGGTCGTAACACACACAAGATAGATATGATGCTAAGAAAGATACTAAAGATCATTCCTCAAACACGGCACACAGAAAGCAATGACTATGCCCCCAGTCCGTACTGCATCGCAACATACCAAGATTATAGATAAACCAGGGTAGTTTTGAATAAGTATTGGAAAAGGAACAAAAGATAAACCATAACACAAATTGACTGACTTACAAAGTAAACATACAGCCAACATATTCTCTTGCCAAAGAGGTTGCTCAGGATAGATTGGATAGGAAAGATAACAGCCTTATCGTAGGAACTCTATGTCCGTTAAAGGGGGCTATCTACCTAAAAAGACAATGTCTCACTACAGGAAATGCCACATGTCGCAGGAGACGCGTGTGTTGGTCTCGACAATGGAACACTTCGTAGAAGACAAGCTTGTTGATCTAGGGCTTGGTTAAGCGATACTTAGTTGATGTTGGCAATCGGTATGCAGGACAGTAGATGACTCTGGAAGTAGGCCTCTTTGCTTCAGGTTTGCGAAGGACCACTGCTTTGAAAGGATGCGCTAGCTTGCTGCTGGAGTTAGTCAAGTCGAGGCGAATGGATTTTGACAAACGGAAGACAAGAAGGATGGAATGCTAATGGATTGAGACGGGTGGAGAATGATGGATCGTGTGTGCTTGAGTACTGGAAACATCCTTCGTATTCCAGACTGCCTACAGACCCTGTATCCACAGGATCAAGGCACACTTACAATGGAAGATGAACGTGATAAATATGTAGTTCTGGAGAGAGTGATGAATGGGTCAAGGTGAAAGGAGGGGATCTTATGTACCTGAGTACTGGATACTTCCTTCATATTCCAGACTGCCTACATACCCATATCCATGGGATCAAGGTACTTTAAGACTGAAATGATGATAATATGTAGTTCTGGTGGAGGTGATGATGTAGAACAAGTGTTGAAAAGATAACAGCCTTATCGTAGGAGCGAAGTGTCCGTTAAAGGGTGTTACATGTGGAAATGAGACAAGATTGAAGTATGCGCTGCGAACCACGAACGAGGAACCAATCCTAGACTGAAGCTAAGGAAAGAGTTGCCCCCATTCTGGTAGAGGAAATTGTAGGGGTGACCGCCGAAGAAGACACGGAAAGACTTGACCTAGGACCAGACAGTGTTAACTGTAGACACAGATCAAGACGTGGGATGACGATGATGGACATTGACAAATTTCCAAGCTATACTAGATAGGGAGATGGAAATGCAAACAAAGTCAATGGTTTTATTACGGATGGATGGATGAAGTAGGTTGCGAACTAGACAAGGAGTGGACAAGACTCGATAGACGATGGATGCTGACTCTACGCATAGCGCCTGTTTGCCAGGTTTTCACCAGAGGATGAATGTTTTTTTGTATTTTTGTATTTTTGATTTTTTTGATTTTTGATTTTTTGATTTTTTTTTGATTTTTTTTGACTTTTTTGATTTTTTTGATTTTTTGTGGGAATACTCTGAGGATCAGGCATAGAACTTCTTGAGATGGACACTGTTAAGTGGCTCATCTAGAGGAATGCCGTCAGGTGTAGCTAAAGTATAAGCTCCCGATCCATATGCTGCTGTGACAATGAAGGGACCTAACCAGTTAGGCTCAAACTTGCCCTTCTTCTCTCGATCTGCTTGATTTCTCTGATTCTCCTTAAGTACAAGATCACCAACTTGAAACCGTCTTTCTTTGATCTTTTTGTTGTAATTACGCCGGAGGCGGTTTTGATAGACATGGAGATGATTAAGTGCGGCAAGACGCCTCTCATCTAGTAGTTCAAGCTCAGCTAATCTGGAAGTGCGATACTCATCTCCGCCGATCAGGTCCTGCATGGATACTCTGAGGGATGGGATCTCGACCTCTATAGGTAGGATGGCTTCAGAGCCAAAGACCAAGGCATATGGTGTGGCACCAGTTGGTGTTCTGATACTAGTGCGGTAGGCCCATAGGGCAGGATTAAGTTGCAAGTGCCAATCACGACCAGCTTCATTGACCGTTTTCTTGAGGATTTTGAGAATGGTTTTGTTGGAAGCCTTAGCTTAGCCGTTACTCTGCGGATAGTAGGGAGTTGAAAAGCGATGTTGGATATTGTACTGTATGCATAAGGCACGGACATCTTGGTTCTTGAATGGTCTCCCATTATCAGTGACAATGGCTTGGGGAATACCATACCGGCATATGAGGTAGTTTAGGATAAACTTGGCTATTTGCTTACCGGTGATATAGGTCATAGGAATGGCTTCCACCCACTTCGTGAAATACTCAGTGGCAGTAATGATAAACTTGTGGCCATTGGAGGAGGAAGGGTGGATTTGTCCTACGAGGTCGAGACCCCATTGAGAAAAAGGCCATGGAGTTGTCACAGGTTGTAACTCATGAGCTGGTGCGTGAATCAAATCTCCATGCTGCTGACATTGTAGACACTTCTTAGCAAACTGTGCGGCATCTTGCTCTATTGTAGGCCAATAATAACCTGTTCTGAGTATCTTCTTAGCAAGATTAGGACCAGTAGAATGTGCGCCACAGACACCTTCGTGTATGTCTCGTAAGGTAGCTTCGGCTTCTTCCACGTTAAGACATCGTAAGAGGATACCATCGAGACTCCGGCGATATAGTGTATCACCCAGAATGATGTAACGAGAGGATCGAAGGATAAAGGTTTTGCGTTGAGTGGATGATAGGTCAGGGGGAATGGTTTTGTTCTTGAGGTATTCATAGATATCTTCGTACCATGGGGAATTGGGACCAACAAGTTCGCAGATGATTTCAGTAACAGGAACATCGACGGCTGGTATCAACAATTGCTCGATCAAGAATTCACACTTGTGTGTATTTGCAGGCATGTCAATCAGTGACCCTACAGAAGCCATAGAATCCGCAGCTTTATTATGCTCTCTTAGAATTTGCTCAAATGTGATGCTAGAAAAATGTCATTTATAGGCATCCACTAGTTGTTTGTAGGGGACCAACTTTTCATCCTTTGTTTGGTATTCATCTGTGACTTGGCGAATGACTAGCTATGAGTCTCCATATACTTGTAATTCTGTGATGTCCCATTGAACTGCTGTATTGAGACCTATGAGGAGTGCTTCATACTCAGCTATGTTGTTGGTGCAAGGGAATGCGAGCCGATATGACTTTGGAATGTAGTCATTCTAAGGTGTAACAAATAAGATGCCAGCTCCTGATCCATGCTGTGTGTAAGAACCGTCAAAGTACAACTTCCACATTATGGAGTTGGAAAGAGTGAAGAGATTCTCATCAGGAAAGTCTGCTACCATAGGATGTGTATCTTTCATAGGTGCTTCTGCTAGTTGATCCGCGAGGGCTTGTCCTTTGATTGCTTTACGATCTGTGTATTCAATGTCGAACTCGCTAAGGATCATGACCCACTTAGCTAGTCTGCCTGTGAGAGCTGCTTTTGCTAGTAGATACTTCAAGGGATCAATCTTAGCAATCAGATTTGTGTGTTGGTTCAGCATGTAATGTCGCAACTTTTGGGAGGCGAACACTACTGCTAAACAAGCCCTTTCCATTGGTGAATAATTGAGCTCATATCCCACCAAGGTTCTACTGATATAGTAAATTGCGTGCTCTCTGCCTGAGTCATCATTTTGTGCTAGCAGGGCCCCTAGGGCCGAATTTGTAGTGGAGATGTACAATATCAAAGGTTTGTCCGCAACTGGTGGAACCAATATAGGAGGTGTAGCTAGATACTCCTTAAGTTGATCAAACGCTGCCTGACACTTGTCCCATCGAAACGAGACATCCTTTCGGAGCAAGTGCTGAAAGGGTTGACATTTATCTGCTAGCTGTGATATGAAACGCCTGATGGACTGTAACCTTCCTTGGAGGCTCCTTAATGCTTTAAGGTTCTTTGGTGGAGGCATCTCCACTATAGCCTTTACTTTTGTTGGATCTACTTCGATGCCTCTACGAGATACAATGTATCCCAATAGCTTCCCTGATGTTACGCCGAATACACACTTCTTAGGATTGAGTCTTACTTGGTATTTTTCAAGCCTGTCGAAGATCTGTCCTAGGACCTGTATATGTTCTGCTCTAGAAGATTTAGCCAATATATCATCAACATAGTCTTCCATGATGTGATGAAAGAGATCGTGGAAGATCACTGTCATTGCTCTTTGATAGGTTGCTCCTGCATTCTTCAGACCAAACGGCATGACACACCAACAATAATTACCCCAAGGACAAGTAAAGGTTGTTTTATGTTGGTCTTCTTCAGCTATCCTTATCTGATTATAACCCGAGAATCTGTCCATGAGAGAAAGCATCTCGTGACCTGCTGTCAAGTCCACTATAATGTCAATGTTTGGTAGTGGAAAGTCATCTTTAGGACATGCCTTATTGAGATCTCTGAAATCATTACACATGCGGATGCGCCCATTAGGTTTAGACACAGGTACAATGTTTGAGACCCAATCTGAATAGTCGATAGGTCGTATGAACTTTGCGTCTAATAGCTTTTGTACTTCCACTTTCACCAAGAGAGCTATCTGTGGGTGCATTTTTCTCAACTTCTGTTTGACTGGTTTCACCTTGGGATCAACTGTGAGATAATGAACTACCAGCTTAGGGTCTAGCCCTGGCATATCTGCATAGGTCCATGCAAAGTTGATGGTTCGTTGTAAGAAGAAGCTGTTAAGATTTCTGTGCTCTGTGTCAGATAATGATGCCGCTAGGAATGTTGTCTTTGGATTCTGTTCTGTACCTAGGTTGATCTCTGTAGAATCTTCCACTAGTAGAGCTGATTTCTCTTGATATTTAGAAGGTAAGGGAAGGTCAAATCCTCCATCCTCAGGTGCCACAGTTGGGTTTTCACCTTTGGATACGTCCTTTATTTTTATTATTTTATGATCAGGAGGTGCCACAGTGTGGTTTTCACCTAGAGATCTTTCTTTATTTACACTTTTGCGACTAGAGGATTTGGCATTCTCACCAAAGTAAGCCATGGGCTCTAGTTCCATTACAAAACCTGCCTTGTGATCGCCAAGAGGGATACCTTCCCGAAGTCCCATGAATTCAGCTAAAGCTTCGTCATTCTGAAAGACATCTATAACGGGGGCCCCTTGTTGGTCCCAATTGATAAGTTCAGGGTAGACAAGCGTGACATTCTGGGTGCTGGTGGTGGAAGTTAAGGATACAGAGGATAGTGTAAAAATGGAGGATTCTGCGAATAGATTGGTTATGTGGAGGGAAGAGTCATTGATGATATCCTCTGTAGATGTCGAATCGGCGGGAAACTTGTCAGCTACCTCGTCGAGGATATACTCGATGTCCGAGGCGCGTGGTACCTTCTTACCAAATCCTAATCCTTTCTTGTCTAGCTTCTTTGTTACCACAATGGGCTCCATAGTGCCTTGATTCTGTTTCCCAAGGCCGCCTTTGCCTTTATAGCCCATATTTTTCACTATCCTTAAGCCATTGCCATATTGCTTGACTGGGATCGTGACTGGTTCTTTCTCCTTGTAGAGCCAAGAAGAGATGTCCTCAATAGTTTCCTCTTCCAATAACTGTCCATGTTGGAATTGGGTTAGGAATGTTGGGGGAGGAATAGTAGCTTTTTTGGTAACTTTAGCAATGGGTGGTTTGCCGTAAGATTTTGGAGATAAAGGCATCCGCCCTACACAACAAGATTCGGAGATATCATAAGTGCCAAAGCCTATATCTCGGACGCGAGCTGTGATTTTGGGGAGGGGTGTAGGCTCACTTGTAGAGGCTTGTGTGAGAGTTTCAGGGTCAACATAGAGAGGGGACTCAAGGGCTTTGTCATTTTTAGGCACTTGGTTGCAATTCTTATAGCTTCCTTGCAAGACACGGCAAAATTCAAAAGGATTAGGATCTCCTGGGATAGTGATCTCCGTACCAATGTATGGGAACTTTAGGGACTGATGGTACGTGGAGGGAACAGCTTTCATTGCATGGATCCATGGGTGGCCTAGGATAATGTTGTAAGGCAGCTCAATATCAAGGACTTGGCACCTAGTTTCAAGCATAACAGGGCCCAGTTGTATAGGCAAGTGAATAACACCTTCTGAACGGCGTTCTGCATCATCATACCCCTTGATTGTAATACTATGCTCAGTGTTGACGTGATCCTCAGAGTATCCCAATTGCTTTAGTAACTTTAAAGAACAGATGTTGAGACCAGCACCACCATCTATGAGGATGCGTTTGATTTTGCGCTTATGGATGAGCACTTCAATATGCAGGGCATCGTTGTGACAAGGATCATGGGAGGGGAGGTCTTTCTCAGAGAAGACCACATTGTAAGGCGAAGCAATATTACCCACTATAGCTTGGAAATCTGTGACTGCTATGTTGTTAGGAACGGAGGACTCTTGGAGGGCTTTTTCTAGCACTACTCTATGTGCAGGTGATGACCGTAGAAGGTCCAAAATAGAGATCTGTGCTGGTGTTTTCCCTAGATGTTCGACAAGATTATAATCAGACTGAACCGGAAGCCTAGGTGTAGGTGCACGGATGGTGACATGACCCCGACGAGTAGTAACAACACAATCTGTAGATTTGCCTTTAATGGTGAGGGTAGACACTCGACTCTCTTCAAAACGACCTACAATGGAATCGAAAGACGTGGACGCGTGATTGATACCTTTACCTCTATCCTGAGGAGGAGGTGGACCATGATGAGGGAATGGTTCCTTGTACATATCGAGATCCTTGTTCGTGTGTTGCGCTGGTGATTCATTCTCAAAAGTGATTTGATTACCATCGATGAGGTTTTGGATGAGGTGCTTAAGCTTCATGCAAGATGCAGTTCGATGACCTTTGCTCCTATGGAACTCACAATACTCATTGTCTCTGTAACGTGCAGTTTTGTAGATAGGTTCTCCATAAGGAGGAGCATCAGGTAAGGTTATGAGCCTTTTCTGCAAAGCTTGCTATAAGACCGATTCGATGGGCACTCCCAAAGGAGTAAATTGACGTCGCGGAGGGTAATCTTGTTGGAGTCGCTCTTGTTGTCGTTGTTGATTTTGATAAGGCTGCCTTTGTTGCTGCTATTGTTGAGGTGGAGCTTAACTCGGTTTGGAGAGTTACAGCGGTGTTTGCAACGTTTGGACATGCTTAGTATCGACCACTCCATCATTGACCACGTTTTTGTTCTTGTTCCAATATTTGGGTTTATCGTTCGATTGTTGATGAGAAGAGCTATCTTTCGTTTCTTTAAAGATTTTGACCACACCTTTAGCAATGAGGGCCTTCTCAATGTTGATTCCCTTGTATGTGATTTCATCGAAGGTTGTAGCATTAAGGATTTGCAAATGGAAACCTAACTCTTGGTTGAGGTTCTGTACAAATATGCTAACAAGCTGTTTCTCTGGAATCTTGAAAGGGAATTTACTAGCCATTTGTCTCCATCGTTGGAGGAAAGAAATGAAAGTTTCACCATTTTTCTGTTTATTGTTGCATAGGTCCGTCATGGAAATCTCATGCTCTGCGTTGTAAGAAAAATGGGTGGCAAACTTCTCTGCTAGTTCGTTGAAAGACTTGATACCCGTAGGTAAGTGTGAGAACCATTCTATTGCTTGACCTCCAAGACTGCGAGGAAAAAGACGCATAAGATATGTGTCGTTGTGAGAGACCTCGAAGCAAGCAAGATAGAATTCCCTAAGATGGTCTTTTGGGTCACCTTTTCCTTTGTACTTATCGAGCTTGGGAATAGTGAAATTTTGAGGAAAAGGGATCATTGGTAATGACCGATCAAAAGGATAAGGACACACTTCCTCTAAAGAGAAGGTCTTTTTGGTGTGGCCAAACGTAAGATCAGATAGCTGTTGTTGCACCTCCGCAATCTTTAGTTCCATAGTCGTGGGAGGGGTTGGTAACGTCTCCTGTTGTCCAAAAAGTGGTTGGTGTTGCCCATATGGAAGATTATAATGTGAGCCATGCGCAGTGGTATTGTAAGGGTCGTAAGATTGATTGGGATTGTATGGATTGTATGATTGGTTCAGATTGGGTTGGAATTGGAGGCCTTGATTAGGCAGAGGAGGAGGTGGTGCTAGGTAAGAATGTTGGCTCTGCGATGGTTGAAGAAACGTATTGGGGGGAGGAAAGCTAAAGTGCGTTTGATTAGGTTGTGAAGGTGGCACAAAGCTTTGGGAAACCTGATGTTGGGAATGTTGAGAGTGGCTAGGCAATGTATGAAAGAAGTTGAGCGTGGATGAACGTTGTGGAGGAGGAACATAGGTAGAAGTGATTTGCGACGGTGGGGGTTGATTGAAGATGAGAGTAGAAGAATGTTGTGGTGGAGGAACATAGGTAGAAGTGATTTGCGACGGTTGGGGTTGCTTGAGGATGAGAGTAGAAGAATGTTGTGGTTGGGGCTGCGTGACTCCAATTGGTTGAGAGACATGCAGGTGTGATGATATAGGAGGTGGCATATGTTGAGACCCTTGTTGCATGGCTACATACGTGTTCCCTGGATTGTAATTGGGTGGGAAACCTACGCGTGATGGGGTAACCAAGATTCCACTTGCGCTTGGGGCGGACACTGTAGGAGGTGGTTGCACATTCGATCGAGCTAAGGTGGCTTGCTTAGCTAACTCTGCTTGTCGTTGGAGAGTTTCTTGTTGGTTTTGATAGATCTCCATAGGAGTCAACAGTGGTGATATGGGCCTCTCCCCTGTTGGATTTTGAAAAAGGGGATTCCTATACTGCGAACCTTGAGTAGGTAAGGGCGTAGTTACCGTGGACATGGTTTGCACCACTTGTATGGCTTCTTGGGTGTTGGTGCTCTCCTTGAGAGTGGACACATCAAAATCTTGAGGTAACTTGGCACCTTGCTTTGCAAGCAAGCGAAAGAAATGATCCTGGTTCTCACTAAGGATTTTATCAAAGGTAGCTATAGCTCTAGGATCTTGTATAAATTCATCAAGATCTTGCCCATCTTCTTGAGAGGATTGACCTATTTCAAAGTGTCGCTCTTCTTGAGATGGGGGTTGATCTATGACATAACCTTGTGGGACAAAATCCGAAGGCAAGCCTGTGGTATACTGCGGTGCATTTAGCAAAGGGGTTCTATCCTCATGAGGATTGCTTGGTTCCTCTATGTGCGGCATGTTTGGAGAGCTGATTGGTCTTGCCGCGGGTGTATTAGGAGTCACTTTGGGAGTAACGTTGAGACGACCTGATTGTGGTGTGCGAGGGGGTGACTTGTGCTTCTTAGGGACAACTTGCCTAGACTTCATAGTTTGCTGTAGCCTAGTGGTGACCATGGGAAATACTGAGGACATAATGTAATGCTGGGAATCTGTAAGATGCTTTGAAGAAATGGACAAACTCTGATGCACAAAGTACTGGACCAAAAGCGCTATACTGTTTGACCAGAGGCGCAGGACTGTGCTACCAAAAGCGTGCTACTGTGGGCCGGAGGCGACGGACTGAGCTACCAATAGCGAGTTACTGCTATGTCAAAGGCGAGCTACAGTGACCAAAAGCGAGCTACTGTTATACCAAGGGCGCTGAAGTAGAGTTTTGCCAGAGGCGGGTTACTGCTGACCAAAGGCGATCTACTGTATTACCAAAGGCGAGCTGCTGTAATACCAGGGGCGCTGAAGTAGTGTCTGATGTTTTTCAAAGGCAAAGATGTTTCTGTTTCTGATTGGATTTGTTTGGCAAGAGAAAACACAGCAAACAAGTGGTCAAAAAAGGCACAAGGACTGACACAACATATAGTGTATGTTCAAGGCTCCAAACAAGCCCAATGTTTCCACATGTCTAATACAGTTGCAATCAATAACAAGCACTTTTTATCCCTAGAGACAAGGTTTCATTGCAGTAGATCAGCTCACAGCTTAATACTCCGTCGATAAAAATATCATTCCATAAAGGTGTCGGATATTTAGTATCTTTGCGAGAGACGATAGGTAGGGATATCTCACCCTCCCCTTGGAAAGCTCAAGTAGGTCACAAGAGCTTTATGTCCGAGGGAATACTATCTCTTCTCAAGGGAGCCAATGGTGAGTGTCTTAAGGGTTTAAATCGATTTCCCTTGCACTGATGATTACCGCAATGTTCGGAGGTAGGTCGGGTAGTCTCTATCTAAATTGGTTCTTAGTGACTTTGAGGGACCAACGCCTTACGAGCAATGCGACAAGCTACTAAAAGCTTTAACCAATCCTACTAAGAGTTTCAAACACTTCGCTCAATGTGAAAATCGTTTCCACAAAGGGCTAGTACACCTCTTTTCAGTTTGACATCACAAGGTAAGGCTGACGTCGGTTAGGACTTGGCTTTCGCCTTATCCCTTTTATATAGCGGTTCAAAGGAAAACTCCGCTTAGGGTCGTCCCTTTTGGATGAATCGCAATCCAAAAGCAGGCCCTTCTAAAGGAAGTACAAAAAATGTAAAATCAAGCACGTCAAACAATGGTTCAATTGTCCCGTTATAAGAAAAATAAGGTGCAACTAAGCTATGCACACACACGATTGTAGTTGTAAATTGTCCCTTATGAAATGAAGTGTTTGGCATTCATGTCCATTGTCCCTTAGAAAATTGAGGTGTTTGTCCATACATGTCCATTGTCCCTTAAGAAAATCAGTATGTTCCTAAGACTTTAGATTTGCAAAAAAGATTTGTTCAATTACTCCTTTTAAGCATGCAATGTGTTTTTAAGACTTAGTAAGGTAAAACAAAAGGGTCTTCAACGCTCGTCCTGCATAAATATGTTAAAACACCTATTGGCTCTGTGTGAGTAATAAGAAGCTGCAGCAATTCCGTTAGTTCCACCAAAAATTCACAAGTTAGCAAAAATAAATCAACTTTGACCAAAAGCGCTGAACAACATTACCAGAAGCGACCTACTGTGTTCCAGGAGCGCTGTAATGCAGACCAGAAGCGTCAGAGGATATAGCCAGCAGTGTTGAACAATAACCAGAAGCGCTTCACTGTCGTTCCAAAAGCGCTACGATAAATACCAAAAGCGTGTAATGATAATAACAAAAGCGTTGTAAAATATCCAGGAGCGCTTCACTGTGTAACCGAGAGCACGATACTGTGTGGCCAAACGCGCTGTTCTGTCTCAGATACAGAAAATATTAGTTTTGTTAACAATAACCAGGTCAAGATAACTTTTCATGGTGGACCTATTATCTGAAGGATGATATCTGATAGATCTGGGTTGTGTAATCTGGAAACTCAGAAAAATGGATCAGACCAATAGATTAGCACCAGAAACAAGGATATTCCTAAATAAATCAGCTTAGGAGATATCAAAAATCAGGTTCTGAAAGACAAATATAACAACTTGTCCGACAAAACGACAGATCTGAAATGAGAAATCACTGCAAAACCCCGAATGAAGTAAAAACCTAATTTCAATCAAAAGCGCCTAATAACACCGCCAGTAGCGCTTCTCTGTGCTACCGATAGCGCTTCTCTGTGCTACCGATAGCGCTTCTCTGTGCTACCAGAAGCGCGGCCGTGCTGCCAAGGGCGCTGAACTGTTCCTGCAAAAGCGCTGTAATATACTGCCAGAAGCGCTGTGAAGTGCCGTAAGCGCCGTGCCGTACTGTGTCTTCAAAAAAAACAAATTTCTCAAAGAAACCAAGGGATTAGTGGGTCCCACCGGGCGTGCCAGAATGTGTATATGGAAAATCGATCTATTCTAAACTAAATAAAACCAAAGAATCCAATAACATAAAGAAAACGAATTTAAATAAAAGCCATGACAAATAATCAATGCAATAAAGACTTTTACCGAAATTTGTGTTGTTTCCTTTGGATTGAATGTAGAATTGCTCAATGAAATTGCAAAGCCATAGCTGCAACAAGCAAGTGTAGTGCTCAAGAGATCAATGTCAAAAGATCGTTATAGTGCTCAATCGACGCGTTGTGTATGCTCAAAGCTCTGTTAAGTATGCCTGAGAATACGATCGAAGAGAGAGAGGTAATGAAGGAGATGAGGGGGGTTTATATAGATTTCAAATAAGATCAATCAACGGTCCAGATAATTCAGAAGAATCAACGGAGGAGATAAGTTGAGGAATGTGCAACGAATGAGAAGAAGACATGTGTCTTGCTCGCTTTTGCATGAGAGGAGTTATCAAGAATAGAAGAATGAGTTAACTGAAGAGATAAATCAATTAAAAGAATAAAGCAATCAGTTAAGTGATTTAAAACAAGAAGAAGAGATTTGCATGAGAAAAGAAGATATTTTGCTTTATTAAATATAGAAATATTTAATTGATGAGCAAGAAAGCTTAAGTTATTTTAGAGATAACTCAAATTAGAAGAAAAAGCAATTTAAATAAATAATTGATTTATTTAAATTTAGAGAAGATATTTTGGAAGAAATAATTAAATAATTAGAATTATTTAATTTAGAAGATTTGAAAGCAAATTAAATAAATAAATTTATTTAATTGTTGTGCATGATTTTGGAAGAATAAATTTGATTTAATTAAATAATTAAGAATTATTTAATTGTAGATAAGAGGAAATTTATTGAATTAATTAAATAATTGGATATATTTAATTAATGTGGATTTAATTTTTGGAAGGTGACAATGATTTAATTAAATAATTAAAAATTATTTAATTGTGGAAGAATATAGAGGAATTTGATTTAATTAATTAAATAAAGAGGATTTATTTAATTAATGTTGCAATTTTGTGATTTAGAAGAATTTGATGAAAATTAATTAAATAATTAGATTATTTAATTAACGTTGAAATGCAGGTGATTAGGAAGAAATGACGAAATGCAAGTGATTCGACAAATAACGAAATGCAAGTGATTTGATGACACGGTCATTTTAGGGTGTCTACATTCTCCTCTGTGTTTTTCCAATGTTACTTTTTCTTCTTCTGACTCTCTTACAGGTTTACTTATATGGACGTTTACTACAGTTGAGATTAAAATGGCCTCACATGGAATGTCTGTGATGACTCCTTAAGTTTATTTCCAGTGACCTTTTAAGCAAGGTGACGTGTAATTTTCCTCTTCATTTTCCCGGTTATTGAACCGCGTTGATAGTGAAACTTCCGAGAAACTCTTCCCGGAGTAACACAGTAAATTCCTTTATGCTCTCTTTAAATTATAATTTTATTTTCTCTTAATTATAATTACTGTTGTTATTATTACTAATAATTAATATTAATACTCTTTATTGTAAATCCTATATCATTGTTAATATATGTAGGAGGTTCTCCTCTTTATAAAACCCTGATCAAGGAAGCATAAATTCTTTGGTTGTTTTGTTCAACACTTAATAAAACCTAACTGTGAATATATATTTTTTGTTTTATTTTAATTTGCAAATCTCCTTGTTATGAATTATAGAGAGGGCCTCATAAAATGGTCCATGAAACCTCTTCTATGTATATATATCCCATATATATAAATATATATATGTAATATATATACATATAGAACTATATATATAATTATATCTATATTGATTTACAATTCCCTTTCAAAACATAAGGTATAAATAGAGATAATTATAATTATATATATATATATATATATATATATATATATATATATATATATAAGACATATATTATGCCAACCAAGTGGAATATCCACAAACAAAACATATATATATTTTTTGTTATTTAAATGAACCAATGCATATATGTTAGGGCTAAATAGCCCTAACTTTTTCTGTTTGCTTAACATTTTATGTTTTTGCTGTGACAGGGGACTGGCGGCAGGGGTCGGGCCGCATAGAGGGACGGAGGCCGCAAGAAATAGCGGCGGCGAAGCGCTGCTGTGGAGCGGAGTTAAGAGCTCCGCGGGGTCGAAGGGGTGGAGGGATGTGGGGAGGGGCGGAGCCCCACCCACATCCCACGATGTGGGGTGTGGGTGGGGCTCCGCCCCTCCCCACACCTCTAATAAAACAAATGGAGACAGCGGTGGGGATTACTCCCCACCACCCACCGTGCAAGCTTTGACTGTGTTTTACACAACGATTTCTAATTTCACTTTTATTTCAGCGGCCAAAAAATTTAATACGAGTTTATTATTATTCAATGATAATTACATATATATATATATTTCAGTTTTCAGAATATCTCATAATTTTCTCAATCAAACAATTTATTCAGTATCTCTAATTCTGTCAAAATGATAATTAAATAACAACTGTTATATATATATATTTATATATATATCTATATTTCATAATTTTCTCAAATTAAACATTTTATTCAATTTCTTTTAGTCAATTAAAATGATCAAGTAATAAAGATTATATATATATATATATATATATATATATATATATATATATATATATATATATATACTTAAGAAAATGAAATTTTTTTTATCAGTTTATTTCGGCAATTAATACATGTCCATTTCAACTTTTGGGACAAACAGAAGTAATTATATAATAGATTTTCTTTAAAACTTACAAAATAACTGAATCCATTACTTATGAAGAAGAAAACTTAAACTATCTTTTCCATTAGAACAATGAATCATAAAACTGACCTTTTAATTAGTTTAGCAGTTCTATTCTTCTAATTACATAAACAAACTCAGATTAGATTGCAAATAAGAAATGAACTCTTCCTTTCAAAAGGTTTACAAAGCAACATAACTTGAAAATTTAAGGTATTTGTTTACCACATTCATATTACAGAAAAGTTAACTCTTCCACTACAAATAGCAAGAGAATTTGAAACCATGGATACATACAACTAACTTCCCAGATATGAACTTCCTTCTCCCAACAATATACAACTGATAGCTTGTGACAACCAAGTAAAAGTCCATCAATAACAAGATCAGGGAGGTGATTTCCTTCGCTCCCAGGGTAACAATAAATTACAACAATAACAAGAGAGGTGCTCTCTCTTCAAATCTAATGAAATGAACCTGGCCTAATTCTCATGACAAAGAAGAATAAGCTGTTTCTTCATAAATATCCAACCAGAAGCTCCAAGAGAAAACCTGCGTATCAAAGACAAACAAAGAAGAAAACACCACTCATCTAGCTCTCCTCCCTTCCGTAGACCCGCAAGAGGGTCACCCCCGAGCTAGGGAGACCATACTCACACCTGGGTAACTCAAGCACTCCATTTCACAACAGTAACAACAACAATCCCAAAGCACATAAACACCCGTGGGTAATTTACACAACACGGAAACTCAACTATAGTGAGTTTCATAAGGGGCAGGAGAGTGGACACACTCGACTACAGAGTGTCACCCTTACAGATAATTTAACCAACACAATTTCCCTTGGCCTCAAACCAAGTTTGATCACAAATTCTTTTAAGAAATTTGCATTTGACTTCCAAGTCAAAGATACAGTCACAGATACATGCCCTCAAGGCTTTCAACATCTCAAAAGATGGAATCAGGTATGCACCCGAGGAGGATCTCTCCTCCCCTACCCCAAACTTGATGAGCATTTCTCCCAAGTGGGAGAAGCTCTGTCAAACAACCCGACAACAAACCCCACAGAAAACACAACTATAACACAAACAAATAATCATCTTTCACACTCTTTACATACACATTCAGATATACGAAAGAAAGGTAAAGACCAAACCAACCTTACAAAGGCCTCCTGGAATGAAACTGATGCAGAGCTCCACTGAGTTCTCTTCCAACCTTAGCCAACAACTCCTCTCTCTCTTTTCTCTCCTCTCAGCTAACTTTCCTATTCTCTGACCATAATAATAAAACTCTCCCAAAATTTTTCCACTCCCTCCCTTCCAAAATTGGAAACAAATAACCCCATTTCTTTTCAGTTTCGAGGAATGGGGAGGTGACACTTGTCACCTCCTCACCCTTCCCAAAACCACTATTCTGTCCTGGTGGCTTATGTCACTCACCCATCCCTAGAGTACCCCTTATCCCTTTCCTCATGTCATTTCTCTTTTGCATGGGAGAAATAAAAGGAGTTAAAGGAGGAAAAGAGAGGTGACCCATGCCTCTTCTTCCACCCTTCACATGAATGGCCCCACAACACATGGGGGAATCTCACTAATGGAGAAGATGACTTCAAGTCAATCCTTCAATAATGGATGGGTTTGTAGTCATCTCTTACCTTGGGGATTGAAGAGGGATGGGTTGGGTGTTGGTACAACCCATCATGTCCCCTCCATACCTCCAATTTTCGCCACTTAACTCCAGAGGGAAGTTAAGATGACTAGATGGAGGTTACTCAAGGGTTACCCATGCCAAATGGGCCCCTGGACCCATGGGGTATAACCCAGGGTCAACTTTAACCCATCCAGGACACCCATGGTCAAGGTAAAGCACATGAAAAGGCCTCAAAGATTTAAATAAAATAAAGAATTCAAATTCAAACTTTTCACAACACAAATCATAAAATATTGTTACAAGAAGGTAACCAAACCCACTCGACCATACAAAAGACCACATTACATCATCACATCAAACACAAAGAGATCTTGGTTCCTCGTGGAACCAGATCGGCTTAACAGGGAATAACAAATAATGAGGTGCGGAATGATCTCTGAAATCTGTGGTTCGATTAGTAATTCCTACACACTAAATTACAAGATCAGTAACCACATAAAATCATCATAGCCGAAGCAACTTAAAAACATGCATTATCATGACATAGTTCTAATTAACATAAATGCAATCATATTACAATTTTCCATCATCACCTATTTAACTTTTCTGAAATGTAAACTTATCCAAACATCACCCAATTAGTTTTTCCGAAATCATAATAAAGTTTAATAGTTTGACAATTCCGGGAACTGCTATCCCACAAACATAAAAAAAATAACAATAACAGTAATGTAAATAGTCATAACAACATAAGTAAAAAGGGTGGTCCTCACACATAGAAAGGTATGATAGCATAAGTCAAGACTCTTAATCTAACCAACACAAAACAATCTTGCATTTAGATGTGTTTTTTTGCCATAATTGATATGAGATTTAGCTTGAGTATTTCAGTATGGTGCTCTGTTTTGCCTTGGACAGGTTGATGTTTTTCATCAAGATTTTTGTTTGGAAGCGGGCTTTGTTGCTCTTGTTTGTCTAGTAGAAGCTATCACAATCCTTATTGGTGGGACGGACCCTAAGGGACTGACCTAGTGCCTCGGGGGCTCATTGCTAAATGGCCTTGCCTATGTGATGACGCAGAGGCAACGTAGTTCGGGGTGTGGACCATGGATGGACTAGAGGATAGACGACAAGATATGAGATGGATAGGGAAGTAGAGTTTCGGGGGCGCATTGAAAATGGCCTTGCCTACGTGACGACGTAGGCAACGTAGTTCGACAAGAACCCTAATGGACCTAAGATATGGATCGGATGAGACGTGATATGGAACCGATATGGATCAGATAAGACACGATATGGAACCGATATGGATCAGCTATGGAACAAACAATACTGATGACAAGGAAACACCACAGATATGTAGTTGTATGGGTGATAATAGATACGGAGGTAGAAGGAACCAAGGATGTGATCTTGAAGGACTATGTCGCATAAGAATAACGTGCCCCATTGTAAGTAGAATACTTAGGATTTTTCATGGCAATGTTTATGACGATAGGAGGATAAGAGGATTATGAAGGATTTGCATGGTTTGGAGGGATAAGGTATGTCAAGAGCCATTCAAAACATTTGTCAACATTGTGCCCCCAATCTTTATCAAGACCAAAGAATAGAGGAAAATAAGTCTGGATGGAACGACGGGACATGATAGGTATGTAATGGACAGAGGATAGGATAGGAAATGGTATGAAAGGAAACTGGTAGGAGAAGAGTGATATGCCGATGAGACAAGGTGCCCCCAAGTGTAGGTGACATAGAAGATCAACTTACACATGATGCCTGTTTACCAGGTTTTCATCATGGTACTTATCCAAGGCGCCTGTTTGCCTAGTTTTCACCATTGGATGAAGGGATTTTTCTTTACTTTTTTCTCTTTTTTTTTTGAATATTTAGATAGGAGAAGGTGGGTATGGAAAGACTCAAGTATATAGTTCCTTGAAAGGTGATAGTCTTGCTAGATAGATACTGTTGCATAGACCATGTCAAGTGTTCTCACAGATGTTGGTAGGGGATCGTATGAAAATGATATGGCCTAGGTAGATAGTGGATTGTGATGCTGAATATGGAGGGAAGGCTTATGCAAAAGCATGGACCATAGGATGAGGAAGATGTGTAAGATAATAGGAGAAGGAAGGGGAGATGGAGGTATATGAAAATGTTGTGGAATGGAAGGGAATCATGACCAACGGTTGCACATACCGTGGTAAACATTGAAGTTGGTGATGGGCAAATAGTGTAGGAAGCAACAGAGACTTTTGCTCGTGGATGAATGACGTAGGCATGCAGGGTTCCACATAGGCTGAGTATTGTCCTGATTTTTGTTCGTCATGTGAGATGGAAGAATTTGAGACTCTTGGATAGAATGGGAGAAAGTAGATGGTTGGAATTCTTGAGAGGTGGATGCCTCATGTAACTTGAGGGCTTTTTGCTTGGGTACCCAAACCATTTTGTTTTTAGGTAGTACTTGTGAAGGTATGGGTTTGGGTGTATGCAGCTTTTGTGCATCTTTTGGATTAATCATTTGTTGCTTGGGGACCCACATCTTGTTCAATTTGGCATTGATGTGTATGGGTATATGTAGCTTTTGATATGGATAATTCTGTGATTCATGGCGTTTATATCCTAGGTCATGAGGACTCTTAGGATTTGTGACTTTATAGGTAGAGGCATCCACATATTTGTCATTGAATCCCCATGGGATGGTAGGAGTGAAGTGGGTGAAAGCTTCTTGTTTAGACCATATGTGCGTTTGTCGGCCATGATTGAGGTATTTAGAGGATTTATAGATAGATGGATAAGGTGTTGGAAGCAATGGTGGTAAATGGCATGGAGGGATATTAGGAGTTGGAAGTAGCGAAGGTAGATTGGATGGTGGGATATTAGGAGTTGGAAGTAGCGGAGATAGATTGGATGGTGGAAGGTGTATGGTCACATGCTTTTGACAATTGTAGGATGATGGAGGTGGAATGGCGACATATGTTTTGGGGATATGATAGGGTTTGCAATGGAAAGTGGTAGACTTAGGAGGAGTGGAGGAAGTACCAACATCTTGAGTTTGCTCACCTTGGGGTATGTATCCAAGGCCGTATGAAGGTGGAGGAACATTGACATGGATGGGCTCTAAAATACCTTGTTCATAAAGGCCTAAGCCTTTACCTTGATAGTTCATATTCTGGAGTATACGGTGGACAACAGGATTATGTGTAGGTGGAACACTAGCAGCGAGTTCCTTATTGGATTGAGAAGGCGAGATAGTGGATAAGGGTGGTTGGTGTTCTAAGAGAGAACATTCACGCATGAAGGTAGTAAGACCAAGGATATATGGTGGAGGATTTGCCGCTTGGTCCATAACAGATGGCAGAGGAGTATTATTGGTTTGATCTTCTACGCTTGCTTGGGAGGCAAGTGTCTCATCAAGGGAAGTGGAAGTTGTTGGATTTTGGGTAGGACTAGATGGGGTGATAGGCTCAGGACCATGGAACACATAGAGTGGGCTAAGAGGATCATCATGGTCTGCTTGATCATTGATAGGCGCGTCATCGTAGATGGGATTTTGATCATAGATAGGATTTAGCGTGATGGGATTAATGTTCTCTTGTATAGAGGTCGCATCAATGATAATATCTTGATCATAGGAGAGATATAGGTTAGGCCTGGTGGGAAATTGGATCTCTTGCTCATGTATAGGTATAGGATCATTGAAGAGATAAAGGTTATGCAGGGGTCGGATGGGAATGTTTTGATCTCGGTTTAGACAAGGGGCTAATGTTTCCACATGCTCTAAGGTGTGCTCTTGACATAAATCTTGGATTGTGGGAATGGAAGCGGATAGATCTTGGATAGCTTCGTGGTTGACAATATGGATGTGTGATGGACCTTGACGTTGGTGCATGGTAGAAGGCTCTTCGATAAGCTCAAGGGGTTGCAGATGATAGGAAGGGGTTGTAGGATTTGACAAGGCATTGGAAGAATCTTTAGTACAGTCAAGGACCAGAGTTTGGGGACATGGTTGACTCTCTGCTAATAGCCCTTGGAGCACATCCGTCATAGGTGTATGGGTAGATGAATGAGGTAATGGATGAATGGATTTGGCTTTCTCCTTAGCTTTTCTTGCGTTGTATAAATCTGGAAAATATTTTTCCCACCACTCATCTGATTATTTTTTGGTGTGCCATTTAAAGTTTGAGGAACTAGATGGCGGTGTTGGTGTAGAATTGATATGCTTTGAGATGTGTGTCTTAGAAGATAGCGAAGGAGGACTAGGAGCCAAAGTGGTATACGATTTCCCTCTTGAGGTGGCAGTTGCCTTGGCATGAGTATGGGAAAAAGACATAGGAGTTTGGGGCGAGGCATAGCTAGTGCTGGCACGTTCAGCATGCAAGAGTGTCAAGTCTTGTTTTAAGACTTGGATATGTTGACAAATTGCTATACAGTCTTGGGGTAAGGGATCTAAGTTTATTTGTAATTCTAGATATTGAATTTCTTGATCAATATATTCTAGGTGGTTTGCCATGGACACAAGACTGGGAAAGCTTACTAGTGTGGAATGCGTAGCAGTAAGTGTGCCGTAACAGAGTGCAGATGTGTCACAAGTCGAGACAAATGCGCCAAATTGGTAATGTTTTGAATGCGTTAAAAGTCGTAACAAATGCACTGTAGGTCGTTTCAAATGTGCAATTCCAATTTTTGTTTGGTTTGATAATGTTCACTGAAATGATCACACATGTACAAGCATGAGTCACTCACACAAGACACAATAAGCAATTTTGAATTGTTGAATTTGAAGAATATGCTGATTAGTAAACAAGCACATGTGGAAGACACATCAACATGCCCTAATGTCTAGTTTGATGTAGGGTATGGCCAATTAGGTTTGTGGGCAATGTTTACACAAGGTTGACTAGGATTTGAAAGTGAAATCGTCACATAGCTGGGAGAAGGGGGTAACCCACCCTTCACCTTCACTTCCCAAAGGTAGAAAGTTCTTTGGGGCTTAGCCAAGAGTGACAAGGTTCTGATTTCAATGAGGGTGTCTTTCGATTCAGCCTCGATTGAGGTCGTCCCTATGGGTGATGAAATCCCCTAGCAGGCCTCCTAGGAAAGGGTAAACAAAAGCAAATCAAGTGAGGTTTTTTTGATCTCCAAAGTCACCTTGCGGTGCAAGGAGAGAGCATACACACGCACTCTTGATTCACACTTGCAGTTGTAAACTATCCCTTAGAAATTGAAATGTGAGGAAGGCACTTCAAACACTTGTTCTGTTTTAAATCCCAAATCAAAATGTAAATGGAAGACACTGGTGTATTTTAAGCCCAATTGGAAGATGTGATTGAAGACACTGGTTGATTTTATGCCCAATTTGATATGTGATGAAGACAAATGTTCGTTTTAGAGAGCCCAAATTGAAGTGTGTTTGCAAACAAGATTATGAAGAAATAAGAGATAGAATGAGTGCACCCAGATTGTTTTCGCTGTCCAAATTGATGTAGATGCTGATCCGGATGTTGTTCCAGCCCCGAATGATCACCTGCAAGTCACAGAATCAAAAACAAAGCACGTAGACTAGCCAAGATGATCGTTATGTAAAAATCAAGAATCTGATAAAAAAATAGATGAAAAATGAACTGATTTAGGACAATGGAGTGCATAATCAGATTCTATAGGAAATTCCATACACTTTGAAAAGAATTACACTGAAAAATGATCAAACTTGCTCAAGTTATGATGGTTTGAAGTTTTAAAAGAGTTTTGACTTTGACTGCAAAAAAATGTTATAAAACAGTATAGTCACCTGAAATTCTCTTCACAAATGCGAAGTACTCGGAATCCTCTTTCCGACGCCACCAATTTTGTGTGATTTTGTTACCGTATGCAAAAGTTGTGTGAGTTTGAAAAAAATAGCCTCTTTCGACATGTAGGAGGCACAAGAGGTCTTGGCACTTAACATTAACTGCTAACGGTTTTCGCCAGCTGTGGTCACATGCGGTGGTCTTCCTCCTGGCGGTTAAGGTTATACGTAGGGTTTTAAACAGACCCCTGGTCCTCCATGTGACCAGAGGTTAAGTGCCTAAAAAATTTTATTTTTTTGTTGTTTTTAAGTTAGTTGGTTTGAGAATTTTGGTTTTGTTTTATTTTTTGACTTTGGTTTTATTTTTTTTTAAATTTATTTGTGTGTATGTGTGTGTGGTAGCTGGAGGAGTCAAGGTGGCTGCAAGTGGTAGAGGTGGTGGTTGGGCGGTGGTGGGCGTAGGCGGAGTAGTGGCCGCAGGTGGGGACGGGCGGAGCGCGGGTGGCGGGCTGGGGGAGGGTTGGCGTGGCAGGTGGTGCTGAGGGGCTACGGGGTCTGCGCGCGGGGGTCGCAGGGTGGGTGGGTGAAGAGGAGGCGGGGCGGCGGAGGAATGAGAGGAGGGGGCAGTGGTGGAGAAAGGGGGAGTAGCGGGGAAAGGTTTGGGAGGGAGGATCGAGGGGTGGCACGCAGGTGGCGGGGGTTTGGGCACGAGGGACGGGGCTGGAGCTGGGCGGGAGTGGCGGGGGCACGCAGGGAATGGGGCGGGGGAATGGCGGAGCAAAGGGTTTTCCAGTGGGCGGTGGTGTTGGGAGGTGGCGCAGGCAGGAGGGACGCAGGAGGCAGGGTGGGGGGACGGGAGGTACGAAGGGGGGAAGGAGTGCGCAGGGGGGTAAGGGGGAGGGGTGGTCGGGTAAGATGGAAAATCAATTGCCATTCTGGGCTTTAGAGACAATCAGGAACGATGTTGAGGGATCAAAGGAAAAAAATGATGTCTGGTTTGAGTCGGCATTAAAAGTTTTATCCCCTATCGAAGTAGCAGCAGAAGGGCAGAATTGGGAATACACCAACAAATCTCATATCTTACAATTGCTTCATGCCTACATTGTTGACAAGCAAGTTGCCGCCGCCGCCGTTATCCAGTCAGGTAGCTCTATGATGCCCCTTAGGCAAGTTACCGCCGCCTCAAGGATCCAGCCCCTCAGAGCCTCAAGGAGCCAATCAGGTAGATCTTGGATTACCATTATTAAAAAAATATTAAAATTAGCAAACCTGAGATTATAGGCCGATGTTTATGTAGTTGTATAAAATGGCCATTTAGACTATTAGGATGTGCGGTTCTACTACTTTTTTTCGTTCCTAGATTTTGTGGTGATGTTCATATGGGGGATCATATTTGTCATTCTGTTAAGAACAACCTATTTGTTATTTTGTACCATATTAAGAACTGCATGTCCCTGAAAGAAGGGGAGATGGGACAAGAGATAGGAAAGCATGTTCCAACTGCAGAGGAACTAAGAAGAGTAGGAGTGAGATTTAAGAAATTAGAGGGTGACAAAATAGGAATTAGTAATATTAAGTTCAAGGAGAGAAATTCCACACTCTATTTGCCCAAGTTCAAAGTGTTGAAATAGTGAGCACAAAATATAGAAATATAGATCAACCTATTTGCACAACAAAATATAAAATGATATATTAATGATTTCAGGATTTTTACATGATGTTATATTGGCTTATAAAGCAATACATTCCTGTTACATCCCTCTTTTTGGAATTAATTATGCTATTTACTTTTCTTGCAAATTTCAGTTATATAATGTGTTGTGGACGACAAGGAAACTGGTGATGTAAATAGACAAGTTAGTTCTATGAAATTTTGGAATCTATTGATTATGATCAATGTGATATTATAAAACTAAAATGCCTTTTTGTTAGGTGAAAATGATGTTTGGATATATTATGCTTTGATTTGGAATATAGGTGCTTTGACCACAAAAATTGTATGTGAGACTGTCGTTGCAGGAACAGGTGGACCATGTTCGACAGGAAGAGAAAGTATCTTTGAGAGAGAGTATAGACTCTAGAAATTAACCATAGGTGTTGTTACTGAAAATGCCAAACAGGTAGATAAACCTTGAAGCCATCATTTTAGTCATGTTTTCGACTGGGATAGTTTGAGACTAGATGTCGACGTCTGAAGATAAGGTTTAACATCCTTTTCGTAAGTCGTCATATAGAAATTTGGAATCGACGTTGTTGTCGCAAGTCCACCAAAACGAGTCATCTTATATAGATGATTATTATTTCGTTTGTAGGTAAATAGATGAACCTATTTGTGGCGGATTTGTGAATCACGTCTCATAGTCGAAAGATGCGAGAAGTCGTTTTGTGCGTCAAACGATTTAGAAAACTTGTGTTGCGTTACGCCCAATCCATCGTGATTGCTGTCAAAACGTGTTGATTATGTGTTGTGAATTTATTCCCTTTTGAAAATTGATGGAAATCGAATGTGAAGTTGATCTATGCTATAACTATTTTGGTCGTCATTTGGAAGGATATTCTGAAATCGTTTTAGTCATAACTTGGCTAACAGGAGGTATTTTCGTCAGTTTGCTTGATGTTGGTTTTCTCACCAAGTCAAGTTGTTTTACGCCCAAGTTCTGTCGTGTTGGACATCTTCCTTTTGAATGCGCTTTTTCTCTTCGAGTTTACAACTTGAGTTATCTTAAATCAAACCCATACTTTCTTACTTTAGTCAGTTTTGATTCTTTACCTCTTTTTCGACCTTGGAGTCACCTTGTGCATTTATTAGTTATCACCTTGTAAGAGTTTCATTCCTCTAGCGGTGTTAGGTTGCATTTTTTGAAGGTTAGAAAGTCTTCTTGTGGAGGAAATGGACGAGGTTGTTATGCCCCGTCACCATTTAGAAACCTCCATCTTGATTGTGGCCGCTGCAAGTGAGGAGTCGGGTAGCTGCAGTTATGTCGACCCCTTGTGTATAGGCATGTGACGGCTGTGGTTTGAATGCTCTATCTTCCATCACCGTGGGGGGACGGGTAGGAAGTTGTGCCGTTGAGAATAAAGTGGAACGGTGAGTTCAATGCATATTCTCCATCATCATGGGCGCAGGAGGCAGTAGTTATGCTGTGGTTTAGAAATTGAAAACGACGAGTTAAATGTGATATACTCCATCATCGCGGGGCAGAGAGGATGGTTAGTTCTTGGCTGTTGTTTAGAAACTAAAAACTGCAGAGAAAGACCATTTTAGTGAGGGTTTAGAAACTGAGAGGGAGAGGAAGCACGTCTTATCTGAAGAGGACGTGGATAGGGTGTGCAGAGAGTTGAGAGACTGTGAAGGAAGTCTGCGAAGGTCACCAAGAGCTTGGTGAGAACGAGCTTGCCACAACAGTCTTGAAACCCCGTCGATAGGTTCCATTTTCTCTTCTTCACAGTCTAAGATCATTATTGATGTCCCTTCTCTGCAATGTTAGTGTAATGAACTTACAACGAATAGAATACGATAATGATGTTTTCTTACTGCAACGTTCTGTGTGAGGATATTTACATTGATTAAGTATCATTGTTGCCTTCTTAAGAGTTTGAACTCATGACTGTCTTCACAGAAACAATAACTTTGCATATCGTGAAAGAAAACATAATGATAATAGAACAGTCTTCAAATGTATACACACCTATGAATGATTGATGCATGATGCAAAATGTGAACTATATTCTTCAAGCGGTCGGCAATGACGTATGTTTAGAGAGGTTCCTTTATGACTGTATTATCAACTTAAAACTGTCTTTTGTGCACTTGAAACGATAGCTTCATAGTGAGAAACCACATTGCACCACCTGCATGCTGTGTAGGAGTTTAAAACCTCAGATTTAATGCATGTTTCGACGTAGACTTTAGTTTGTTTGACAGCCAGAGATGTAGTTGTAACTGGCTGTGGTGTCGGGAGTCAAAAACTAGAGAAAGACGAGGATTCAAAACATCTCTCGGTTCAAATAGATAAAGATTATGAAAACAAGACATTGAACATCGACAAATGTAACTAGCTAGTGTCTTATTCGTTTTATACCTTTAGTTAGAGGTCGACAATGTGTTTGGTCATCTCTAGTATCGTAAGATAGATTCCAAATCCTTTATTATCTTATTTTATGACTCTTACCTCATTGAACCATGTGAAACCATTTGACTTGGAAGGAGGAGTAGAGTTAAAGTATTAGTATTGGTCGAAAACTGTCATGAATTTGTAATGAAAAGATAAGGGTGGGAAACTCGCATTTTGAGTCTAAATTAAGTTGCATGCGATGATTCTTGTGTCGCTATTACCTTGTAAACCCTTATGAGTCTAAAACATTAAATTCTGGGCTTACGAGAAATTGTGTTATATACTTGAGTATGTTGTATAAAGATATGGGAACCGAATAGCCTAGTTTGAAACCACTTAGGAGTGGGTGTTATTTAATGATGTTTTATATGAATATGGGTTTATGAATCCATAAACTCGAGAATAGAGTAAACGTTTATGCCATGCGCTATTGCATGAGAAAATCTAAATACCTTGAGGTTATCGAGGTCAACATTTGTTTAAACCTTACAAATAGGAAACTGTAGGATTGCAATCAGTTCAAGTCAAGTAGGGTGGGTGAACTAAGTTCATGTGTTCATACAACGCTATTTAAATACAAATCCTTTGGCCAAGGTGATGCACAATCCTCAAAGTGCATTGAATGTTCACTGTGACTGGATGGCATTTCTTGTGGAGAGTCGTGCATGACTAGAGGGTATCTAGGGATCTGCATGATAACAAGACACATAAGTTACAACACCAGAGCTCAGATGGAAAACACCGATGGTTATCCTAAGTCTATCCTCTTGAGTAGGGTAGGGCCACTTTTGGTTAGGAAGGAGTGCGGGAGACCGACGGTCTGTGGTTGGAGGTTAAGCTCCTTGAAGATACTTTCTCTTCCAAATATTGAGGATTGCCGAGTCTTGAATGTGATGGGTCGACAATCGAGATGCATGATAATGGTATGTTTCCAATATTGTTTTTGTTTCAAGAAAATTTCAAATTGTGAGAAAACAAAATGTTAATGATTTATCATTTCATTCAGCTTTGTGAAAAATGAAATCATGTTTATTGTTTAAACGAAAAATGTTATTCTTGATAGTAGTTAAATTCTTTTGTATTTGAATACATAGAAAAAAAAATTACCTATGTTAAAACCTAGTTTTTCTAGTTAAATCGGATATGGATGTTACATATGGTATCAGAGCCAAGTTGGTTCAGCACTAGGGCTGATGAGTCCACTAACCTGATTAGGAAATCAACATTATGCGGGTAGCTAATGATTTGATTTACTGTGTCAGGATGGTACGCATCAAGAAAATTGCGAGAAAATCCTTCGCGGGTAAGGAACGTTATCTGCAAGCTAAGCAGAAACGACTTGCGATGATCAAGACCATTGAGAAAACTAATGATGAAAATGACATTTGGCTTGATGATGTGGAAACCTTAGCCAATGCATTGTCACGACTTAAACGAATGAGGAGAGAACTCCTAGAGGTAGCAACAACGGCAGCTCGAATCATGATCAACTACTGCCCCATTATTGTACCTAATAGTGTACCTGTTAGTATACCTGTGAGTGTACCTATTAGTATACCCATGATCACTAGGGATCCTCGTGTAGCACCTAGAGCTGAGATCATTGAGCTATCTTCTGATAGTGAGTCTGAGGGGTATACACCTCGTGATTATGTGTCGGACAATGAATCCGAAGGTTACACTCCACAAGATAATACTGAGTAAAAACATGAGATATGCCTATCTCTAATGATGTTGGAACAATTTTTGCAAATTGAATAAAGACAAAATTTTGGTTTGAGAACAATTATGATTATGATCAATTGTTGTTTTCTTTCGATGATATATAATATGATAAGCATAAAACTGATTAGTATATGTTTAATCAGGTGAGAAACTAAACTATCATGGACCAATCAGAGTTTAACGAGGGGGAGGATCGGGAAGGTCATAACTCTCAGGAAAACTCCACTGACAAGTTGGATAGGATTCTAAATATGCTTACTGAAACCAAGGAAAAGTTGAACAAACTGGAAAAGAAAATGGATGAAACTAGCAACACAGAGGGTGAAAATGAGAACTCACATTATACAAGCAAAAGTAAACATTGGAAAAATGGCACGTCCAGTGAAAATCCTGACGATAGTTAAGTCCAAAGAAAAACCAAAGATAAACTTGCATTAGAGTTATCTAAGGATATGAATAAGGTTAACCCTCCTAAGTTTGATGGAACGAAAACCGGTGATGTAGCAGAAGCATGGTTAACGGAGATGGAGAAATATTTTGAGATCAGAAATTACTCTGAGGTTACTAAAGCCGTGTGGGGAGCATATCAGCTATCTGGGGAAGCATCCACTTGGTGGATGAATAAGAAAATGGAGCTGGAATTAAGTCCCTTAAAGGTGACATGGAATGAGTTCGTGGAACTATTCCAAAAACGGTGGTTACCTCAGTTATATTTTGATTAGAAGTTAACAGATTTCCAAAACCTCAGACAAGGTGAACTATCTGTGGTCGAGTATGCAGAAAAATTCACTAGACTATTGAAGTATGTTCCTCAATACCAAAAGGATGAAAGATTCTGAATCAGAAAATTCATCATGGGACTCAATCCTTAGATTGGCGGTGAGGTGGAGGTGCATGGTCCAAGCACAATGGATCAAGTATATGAGAAAGCAATTAAACAGGAGCAGAAGATCAAATCTATCTCTGCTTACCGTGATAAGAAACATAAGAAGTTTGATAAGAACTACAATGATCAGTCATATAAAAGGAAGAATGAGAAGGGATATGGAAACATGAGGTTTGATAAGGGAAATCGAAAGAATCAAGGGGGATTTGGTAATGAGCGAAGAGGTGAAGATTATAAGAGAAATGTTAATTTTAAGAAGAATGATGATTCTGCAAGTAGGCCATCTGAGAAGCGAGGACCTATAGGAGGATGCTTTTCTTGTGGAGGAGATCATTATGCCAACCGTTGCCCTAACAAGAAGCAGAATGGGAAGCCTAGGAACATGGAACTTCCTTTGCAATAGGAAGCATTTTAGCAAAGGATTCATGCCGCTCTTGACAATCGACAAGCGAAGTATCAGATCACCCCTATTGAGATGACAGGTACCTTATTTGGAGTTTCTGTTTCTATTTTATTTGATACTGGTGCAACAGAAAATTTTATCACCTAGAGTCTTAAGTAAATTTTCTAGAAAAGCTGGTTTTATGTCAAAACCATGGACAGTTGAGTATGCAAATAACTCAAAGGCTCAGGTAGAGCAATGTTTGTTCGAAGCTAAGATTGATGTTTCTAATTTCACCATTGAGGCAAATCTATACGTAGCACTTTTAGGGTCCTACGATGTCATCTTAGGAATGAATTGGTTGTGGAAACATCGAGCTAAGGTAGATTGTTTTCATAAAACAATTGAGTGTCTGGATGAGACGGGCAAAATAGTAAATCTTCAAGGAATTCAAAGGGAAATAAGGATTAGATCCATTTCTTCAAAACAACTAAAACAGGCTAGGCGAAAGGGATGTCAACTTTTTGTAGTCAAAATGGACCTAGTAGAGGAAGCCTTGGAGAAACAAACATTTGAGGAAAAATATCCATATCTTTGCAATTTCAGGGATGTATTTCCCGAGGAGCTACCAGGCTTGCCTCCGAAAAGAACATTTGACTTTGGCATAGATATTAAACCAGGATTGGAGCCAATCTCTAAAGCTCCATATCGTATGACTACCACTGAACTTATGGAATTAAAAGCTCAGTTGCAGGAGCTATTGTCTAAGAATCTAATTAGGCCAAGTGTATCACCATGGGGAGCCCCAGTTATATTTGTCAAAAAGAAAGATGGAACTCTAAGGTTGTGTATAGATTATAGGATGCTTAACAAGGCGACAATAAAGAACAAGTATCCCTTGCCACGTATTGATGACCTATTTGACCAAATGTGTGGTGCATCAGTCTTTTCTAAGATAGATCTGAGATCTGGATACCATCAGTTAAGGTTGAAAGATGAAGATATTCCCAAGACAACATTTAGAATGAGGTATGGTCATTATGAGTTTATGGTGTTGCCGTTTGGATTGACCAATGCACCGGCTGCTTTCATGAATCTCATGAATAGTGTTTTCAGAGATTGTCTTGATAAGTTTGTGCTAGTTTTCATTGATGATATTCTGATTTATTCCAAAAATGAAGAGGAGCATAGACAACATCTTCAAATAGTCTTGCAACGATTAAGAGAACACAAATTGTATGCGAAACTCTCAAAGTGCACCTTCTTTCAGAAAGAAGTGCAGTATTTGGGGCATATAATATTAGCCGATGGGATATCAGTTGATCCGGCCAAAATAAAAACTATTATGGAATGGCCTGAACCTTCCAATGTGTTAGAGGTACGAAGCTTCATGGGATTGGCAGGATATTACAGGAAATTTGTGTTGAATTTCTCAAGCATTGCTAGCCCAATTACCTCCTTGTAGAGAAAAAGAAAAAGGTTTGTTTGGATGGATGAATGTCAAAAGGCTTTTGACTTGTTAAAAGAAAAATTAACAACCGCTCCAATTCTGAAAGTTCCTGATCCTGAGGGAGATTTTGAGGTTATCACTGATGCCTCGGGAGAAGGATTAGGAGGTGTGCTTATGCAAGATGGCAGGGTAGTAGCTTATGAATCAAGGAAGCTAAAAAACTATGAGCAGAACTACGCTCCTCATGACTTAGAAATGGCAGCAGTGATTCACGCCCTTCAGATGTGGCGACATTATTTGTTGGGAAGGACTTTTATACTAAAATCTGATCATCAAAGTCTTCGCTACATATTTACACAACCTAATCTCAATGCAAGGCAGAGGAGATGGTTGGAATTAATATCAGATTATGACTTTGAGATTTCTTATATCAAAGGCAAGGAAAAATGAGTAGCTGATGCCTTAAGCAGAAGAAGGCACATAGCCTCTATAATCTCCATGCATGCTAACTTTAAAGATTTAGTAATGTAAAACTTATTTGGAGATGAGTATTATGAGCAAGTGAAACAGGCTCTACACTTAAACCCTAAGGACCCAAGATATGACGGATTCAGTTTTGAATCCAATGGATTGATGAGATTCAAGGGAAGAATCTACGTTCTTGATTCAGTAGAACTTAGAAACCTTGTGTGGAAGGAAGTTCATTGTGCTCCTTACTCTCGACACCCTGGTGTAACAAAACTATTAGCGGATGTCAAGCCGCTATATTTCTGGAAGGGAATGAAAAGCGATGCTGCAAGGTTTGTAGCTAGTTGTCTGGAGTGTCAGAGAGTTAAGGCGGAACACCAACATCCTGCTGGATTGTTATATCCGCATGATATTCTGGAATGGAAATGGAGAGTTGTTAGTATGGATTTTGTCTAGGGGTTACCAATGTCTAAGAATAGGCATGATGCAATATTGGTTGTTGTGGATAAACTAACCAAGGTCACACATTTCATACTAGGAAATTTGATAGATGGAGCTCATCTTTTGGCTCAGAAATTTGTGCAAGAAATTTTCAGATTGCATGGTGTACCTGAAAAGATTATATCTGATAGAGATGCTCGGATAACTTCACGGTTTTGGCAAACCTTATTTTCTGCATTAGGGTCTAAACTGAATGTGAGTACTGCTTATCATCCTGAAACTGATGGACAAACAGAAAGAGTGAATCAGGTATTAGAAGACCTCTTGAGAATGTGTTGCATGGATCAACAATACAGATGGGAGGAATATCTACCTCTTGTCAAATTTGCCTATAACAACTCCTATCATTCTGCCATTAAGATGGCGCCATTTGAAGCATTATATGGAAGGAAATGCAGAACTCCTATAAGCTGGGATAAGCTGGAAGATAGGATAAGCATTGGACCTGAAATGCTTGCTGATATGGAAGAAAAAGTAAAAATGATTAGGAAGAGGTTGGCAGAAGCCAATGACAGGCAAAAGAGTTATGCAAATCGCAAACGAGTGCCTAGACACTTCTCTGTTGCCGAGAAAGTGCTTTTGCGAGTGAAACCCCAAAAGAGTTCAATAAAATTTGGTAAATCATCGAAATTGGCTCCTCATTATGTCGGACCTTTCGAAGTTCTTGAGATTATCAATCTAGTTGCCTACAAAGTTGCTCTACCTCCAGCCTTGTCCAAGATGCATAATGTTTTTCATGTTTCATATTTAAAGAAATATTTTGTAGGTAATAACCACATCCTTAACTAGAATTCCTTATAGATGCAAGAACCTAGGGTGGTTGTGATCGAGTGTAATGTCCCCTTATTGGAACAATACTAATTTTACCCTAAAAATTCAATTACCACAAGTTTAGGATTAGGGTTTCAGAGGTATCATGTAATTAAATCTATTTATTCCCTCAACTGCATTATAGTGGGGATGATAGGACATTCCTTGGCACATGATGTCTCCATGCAAGCACTTATGGGGGGCATGATAGATCACATGTTTAGTTCCTCCATACAGGCCCTACGGGGGTTTGGTAGGATCAAGCTATCATACAAAGCCTCCATACAGGCCCTTACGGGGGGTATGGCAGGGGTGCAGATCAAACTTGCCCCCAAACAAGCCTTAGGGGGGTATGGCAGAATTGCATGCCTTTTGGTCTATTTATCATTTCCCTCTTGTGATGGGTGATCATATTAAAGATAACAAGAAATATTTATATGGATTCAAAGTTGACCTGTCGCACTATTCTATATGATGCTCAATGATATAAATATGCTTGCAGATTTGTTCTATGATAAGTCGGTATGCCTTTTATATTCCACAGACTGATTGTTCTTTCAATTATAACTGCTTGCTTGTAGATCTGATTCTTTCTATATAAGAATCTTATGTCTATCGTATCAGTTATTCCCCTCTTTCTTGTATGCTCAGATATATCTATCTAAAATTAGAATTGTATCTTTTCTTTCTACTTGTGTAGATCTGTATATATTCTTAGTCATATCTTTGCTATATGACTCCCTAATTTGTATATATTAGATATTTTCTGTTCTCCTTATATTCAGAAAGTATCATTCATTGCTTCTTGTAATTTCTGTGTTTTTATATCTGAATCTCCATAAAAGCCAATATGTTCCTTGTTACTCTAACTTCACATTTCCATGCCTTTATATATTCTATCACACCTCTTTATGAATGGAGGTGACTTTAACAAGGGGACGCATTATTTAGTTTTTTAGCGTTGCCTTTAATCTTTTCTTAATCGCTGTCTTAGGATATTTTTGTCTTATCTGATCCTTGTCTTATATGGTTTTTAACTTCATTATTTAATCCTACCTTCCTTTGTCTCATGTTGATCACTGCTTTTGGGAGATTATTAATTGCAGGCCATGGACTTTTTTAATTTGGGTGATCACATTTATCTTTAACAATCTGCTTTTAATATATTAATATCAAATTGTTAACATTTATAATTATATTATATTGTTATTTATTTAATTTTATTTATTTATTTGCATTTTAATGCTTGCAATTTCAGGGCCATGACAGTCCGCCCTACTCAAGATTGCTTGTCCTCAAGAAATCATAACTAGGACGCTCCTAAAATAATCAGCATCCCAAATCTATGGTTGTTAGACTATTTGTCTACATGTCGACATAACCCTTTCTAAAGTATGAGGATAATGTATTGTCTAAGATCCTTTTGGTTCATATACTTGTATTTTCTAATATCTCAACACAAAACAAAGAGTTGGCAACAAGTAGGGTTCATGACAAGTTTTTTTCTCATCCTCAGAGAGAAAAAACCAAATGACACCTTGTATTAGCTAGTTCGAAACCAAGTGATGAAATATCATTAGGAAGATCATTTTTTTTCTTTTGGCAGGTCAACCCATGGGGTAGGATATGTCTTTGTGAGGATACTCCTAGAAGAATGGACTAATATAGAAGTGTATTTGGTCCTTCAATTTTGTAGGTTACAAGTTTGATCCATGTATTGCCATCATTTCTATGAGTATGGGATAGAACGTATAATTTGTACCTTTGACCTTGTTCCAAGGGAATAGAACAATTTACTCTTAATGTTCCTCCTCCTCTATGAAGTTTGATCGATATATCTTTTGATAGATTTCCAACATTTCTCATAAGATCAAGAGTCTAAATTTGTAGATTCCTAAAGAATTGAGTTGTCTTCATTACATTCTCTCAAAAATTGTTGTTTTGGTTTCTAAGAGATTGACCACCCTAGGTCAAGGTGATGCCACAGTGTACCTAAATCTTGAGGTTTGAAAGATAACCCTAATCCATCCTTGTATCTAAGTTTGGAAGTCAAATTATATTTTTAGATTTTATCCTTAACTATGTCAAGTTGTTATGATTGTTCCCTCCTTGGGAATCTTTTGGATATTTTGATTTCTTGATTTCTTTGAAGGATAGATGAGTGAAGATCTCAATGAATTGATTTATCCTTATATCCCTTTTGGGGAGTCGCCCTCTTTCATAGTTAATGAATCACTACTCTTCATGGCTGCCTTGAGAATGACACTTTACTTCAAGTTGATTGATAGGTTTCTTTCCTATTGATGATTTTTACAAGGAAGTGATTCCCCTTTTTTAATTCATTGTTGAGGAATTTCCTATATTCGAAGGGTCACACTTTTTGTATATGGGGTTTCATCCTTTCTCACATCATTTTCTTCTTGAGAACATAATTTAGTTTACCTACAAAATTACTTAGGGTTATATTCTCAATTGAATTTCTCAATGATGTTTTGGATGTCTTTCTTAAATGAAATATCTTCTCCTTTTCTACCTCAAGTTTTAAGGGAGTTTCATTAGTTACAACCCAAGAAGGGTTTGACAGATGATTTTGGTATTTTCATAATTTTTAAGCATCTTAATACACCCATGAAGTAGGCTTTTGGGGAAACACATAGATATATGATGCATACGTGATACATAAGACATGAAGTATACCCTAAATACATGCAAAGCATGAATCATACACATAAGTACACGTGATGCACGAAGTATACACATATGAAGCACAGAATATGCGCAGTGTACACACACAAATATATGTGATATATGAAGTATACCCATAAAACACAATGCATAAATACACGTAGTACATGAAGCATACACAAAGCATATATTCTTAATACATGGGGTATGGAACACACACGTAATACACAAAAGTATACGAAGTATGAAGCATGAACATAGTATGTAATACACAAATATACGCACGTAAAACATATAGCCTACATTTGATACACAAAGCATGAAGCATACAAAATATACGTAATACACAAGCATGAATCATACATGCACGTAGCACATGAAGCATGCACGTAATTCACAAAGTATATGCATGTAATTCATAAGGCATGAAGCATACATGTAACACGCAAAGTATATGCACATAATACATGAGTATGAAATATACACATGAATACAAGTAAGTCATGAAGTGTGCATTTGAACATACATAAGTTATGGAGTACACATAAGTCATGTAGTATACACTTGAACATACAAAGTCGTAGAGTATACACTCGAATACACGAAGTCATAAAGTATACAATTGAATACATAAAGTCATCAAGTATACAATTAAATACACAAAGTCATGGAGTAAACACTTGAATACACATATACACGAAGTCATAAAGTATACTATCGAATACACAAAGTTATGGAGTATACACTCGAATACATAGTCATGAAGTATGCACTTGAATACAAAGTCATAGAGTATACACTTGAATACAAATACAAGGTCATAGAGTATACACTCAAATACATAGTCATGAAGTATACACTTGAATACAAAGTCATAGAGTTACACTCAAATACAATTACAAAGTCATAGAGTATACACTCGAATACATAATCATACTTGAATACAAAGTCATAGAGCATACACTTGAATACATAATCATACTTGAATACCAAGTCATAGAGCATACACTTGAATACACTCAAATACACATAAATCACAAGGTATACCCTTGAATACAATTGAATACACATAAGTCACAAGGTATGAATTCACATAAGTTGCATTTAATGCATGTAAGTATACCATCGGACAACTAGGAGGGGGTTTCAGTGCATCCCATACTACACTGTGGATCCGTCCATCCCCATCCCAAGGTCGCCAAGTATACACATGAGTACACGTAATACTAAAGTATACACAACAAGCATGAAGCATACATGTAATGCACAAAGTATTCACAGGATGGCAGGAAAGATGCTCTGATACCATTTGTAATGTCCCCTTATTGGAACAATACTAATTTTACCCTAAAAATTCAATTACCACAAGTTTAGGATTAGGGTTTCAGAGGTATCATGTAATTAAATCTATTTATTCCCTCAACTCCATTATAGTGGGGATGATAAGACATTCCTTGGCACATGATGTCTCCATGCAAGCACTTACGGGGGGCATGGTAGATCACATGTTTAGTTCCTCCATACAGGCCCTACGGGGGTTTGGCAGGATCAAACTGTCATACAAAGCCTCCATACAGGCCCTTACAGGGGGTATGGCAGGGGTACAGATCAGACTTGCCCCCAAACAAGCCTTAGGGGGGTATGGTAGAACTACGTGCCTTTGGTCTATTTATCATTTCTCTCTTGTGATGGGTGATCATATTAAAGATAACAAGAAATATTTATATAGATTCAAAGTTGACCTGTCGCACTATTCTATATGATGCTCAATGATATAAATATGCTTGCAGATCTGGTTCTATGATAAGTCGGTATGCCTTTTATATTCCACAAACTGATTGTTCTTTCAATTATAACTGCTTGCTTGTAGATTTGATTCTTTCTATATAAGAATCTTATGTATATCGTATCAGTTATTCCCCTCTTTCTTGTATGCTCAGATATATCTATCTATAATCAGAAATGTATCTTTTCTTTCTACTTGTGCAGATCTGTATATATTCTTAGTCATATCTCTGCTATATGACTCCCTAATTTGTATATATTAGATATTTTCTATTCTCCTTATATTTAGAAAGTATCATTCATTGCTTCTTGTAATTTCTGTGTTTTTATATCTGAATCTCCATAAAAGCCAATATGTTCCTTGTTACTCTAACTTCACATTTCCATGCCTTTATATATTCTATCGCACCTCTTTATGAATGGAGGTGACTCTAACAAGGGGACGCATTATTTAGTTTTTTAGCGTTGCCTTTAATCTTTTCTTAATCGTTGTCTTAGGATATTTTTGTCTTATCTGATCCTTGTCTTATATGGTTTTTAACTTCATTCTTTAATCCTACCTTCCTTTGTCTCATGTTGATCACTGCTTTTGGGAGATTATTAATCGCAGGCCATGGACTTCTTTAATTTGGGTGATCACATTTATCTTTAACAATCTGCTTTTAATATATTAATATCAAATTGTTAACATTTATAATTATATTATATTGTTATTTATTTAATTTTATTTATTTATTTGCATTTTAATGCTTGCAATTTCGGGGCCATGACATCGAGCCACTCAAGGTGCTCGAAATGCGTAAACTTCATTCACGTAATCAAGAAGTTTTGCAATGCAAAATTCAGTGGGACCAATATGGTGAGGATAGCGCCACTTGGGAAGACTATAAAGACATTTACCAAAGATTTCCTAAACTTTTCAAAGACATTAATGTTGAACTATAAAAAGTTTGTTTTAAGTTAAATTTTTGCTTGATAAACTTAATCATTGGGGACGATGATTTTTAAAGGGGAAGGATATGCTACATCCCTCTTTTTGGAATTAATCATGCTATTTACTTTTCTTGCAAATTTTAGTTATATAATGTGTTGTCGACGACAAGGAAACTGGTGATGTAAATAGACAAGTTAGTTCTATGAAATTTTGGAATCTATTGATTATGATCAATGTGATATTATAAAACTAAAATGCCTTTTTGTTAGGTGAAAATGATGTTTGGATATATTATGCTTTGATTTGAAATATAGGTGCTTTGACCACAAAAATTGTATGTGAGACTGTCGTTGCAGGAACAGGTGGACCATGTTCGACAGGAAGAGAAAGTATCTTTGAGAGAGAGAATAGACTCTAGAAATTAACCATGGGTGTTTGTTACTGAAAATGCCAAACAGGTAGATAAACCTTGAAGCCATCATTTTAGTCATGTTTTTGACTGGGATAGTTTGAGACTAGATGTCAACGTCTGAAGATAAGGTTTAACATCCTTTTCGTAAGTCGTCATATAGAATTTTGGAATCGATGTTGTTGCAAGTCCACCAAAACGAGTCATCTTATATAGATGATTATTATTTCGTTTGTAGGTAAATAGATGAACCTATTTGTGGCAGATTTGTGAATCACATCTCGTAGTCGAAAGATGCGAGAAGTCGTTTTGTGCGTCAAACGATTTAGAAAACTTGTGTTGCGTTACACCCAATTCATCATGATTGCCGTCAAAATGCGTTGATTATGTGTTGTGAATTTATTCCCTTTTGAAAATCGACGGAAGTCGAATGTGAAGTCGATTTATGCTATAACTGTTTTGGTCATCATTTGGAAGGATATTCCGAAATCGTTTTAGTCATAACTTGGCTAACGGGAGGTATTTTCGTCAGTTTGCTTGATGTTGGTTTTCTCGCCAAGTCAAGTTGTTTTACGCCCAAGTTTTGTTGTGTTGGACGTCTTCCTTTTGAATGCGCTTTTTCTCTTCGAGTTTACGACTTGAGTTATCTTAAATCAAACCCATACTTTCTTACTTTAGTCGGTTTTGATTATTTACCTCTTTTTCGACCTTGGAGTCACCTTGTGCATTTATTAGTTATCACCTTGTAAGAGTTTCATTCCTCTAGCGGTGTTAGGTTGCATTTTTTGAAGGTTAGAAAGTCTTCTTGTGGAGGAAATGGATGAGGTTGTTATGCCGCGTCGCCATTTAGAAACCTCCATCTTGATTGTGGCTGCTGCAAGTGAGGAGTCGGGTAGCTGCAGTTATGTTGACCCCTTGTGTATAGGCATGTGACGGCTATGGTTTGAATGCTCTATCTTCCATCACGTGGGGGGACGAGTAGAAAGTTGTGCCGTTGAGAATAAAGTGGAATGGTGAGTTCAATGCATATTCTCCATCATCATGGGCGTGGAAGGTAGTAGTTATGCAGTGGTTTAGAAATTGAAAACGGTGAGTTAAATGTGATATACTCCATCGTCATGGGGCAGAGAGGATGGTTAGTTCTTGGCTGTTATTTAGAAACTAAGAACCGCAGAGAAAGACCATTTTTTATCAGCTTCGCTGTGCACGACTAGGAGAGTAGTGAGGGTTTAGAAACTGAGAGGGAGAGGAAGCACGTCTTATCTGAAGAGGACGTGGATAGGGTGTGCAAAGAGTTGAGAGACTGTGAAGGAAGTCTGCGAAGGTCGCCGAGAGCTTGGTGAGAACGAGCTTGCCACAACAGTCTTCAAACCCTGTCGACAGGTTCCATTTTCTCTTCTTTGCAGTCTAAGATCATTATTGATGTTCCTTCTCTGCAATGTTAGTGTAATGAACTTACAACGAATAGAATACGATAATGATGTTTTCTTACTGCAACATTCTGTGTGAGGATATTTACATTGATTAAGTATCATTGTTGCCTTCTTAAGAGTTCGAACTCATGACTATCTTCACAGAAACAATAACTTTGCATATCGTGAAAGAAAACATAATGATAATAGAACACAGTCTTCAAATGTATACACACCTATGAATGATCGATGCATGATGCAAAATGTGAACTATATTCTACAAGCGGTCGGCAATGACGTATGTTTAGAGAGGTTCCTTTATGACTGTATTATCAACTTAAAACTATCTTTTGTGCACTTGAAACGATAGCTTCATAGTGAGAAACCACATTGCACCACGTGCATGCTGTGTAGGAGTTTAAAACCTCAGATTTAATGCATGTTTTGATGTAGACTTTAGTTTGTTTGACAGTCGGAGATGTAGTTGTAACTGGATTGGTTTCGGGAGTTAAAAACCAGAGAAAGACGAGGATTCAAAACATCTCTCGGTTCAAATAGATAAAGATTTGGAAAACAAGACATTGAATGTCGACAAATGTAACTAGCTAGTGTCTTATTCGTTTTATACCTTTAGTTAGAGATCGACAATGTGTTTAGTCATCTCTAGTATCGTAAGATAGATTCCAAATCCTTTATTATCTTATTTTATGACTCTTGCCTCATTGAACCATGTGAAACCATTTGACTTGGAAGGAGGAGTAGAGTTAAAGTATTAGTATTGGTCGAAAACCATCATGAATTTGTAATGAAAAGATAAGGGTGGGAAACCCGCATTTTGAGTCTAAATTAAGTTGCATGCGATGATTCTTGTGTCGCTATTACCTTGTAGACCCTTGTGAGTCTAAAACTTTAAATTCCGGGCTTACGGGAAATTGTGTTATATACTTGAGTATGTTGTATAAACATATGGGAACCGAATAGCCTAGTTTGAAACCACTTAGGAGTGGGTGTTATTTAACGATGTTTTATGTGAATATGGGTTTATGAATCCATAAACTTAGGAATAGAGGAAATGTTTGCGCCATGCGCTATTGCATGAGAAAATCCAAATACCTTGAGGTTATCGAGGTCAACATTTGTTTAAACCTTACAAATAGGAAACTGTAGGATTACGATCAGTTCAAGTTGAGTAGGGTGGGTGAACTAAGTTCATGCGTTCATACAATGCTATTTAAATACAAATCCTTTGGCCAAGGTGATGCATGATCCTCAAAGTGCATTGAATGTTCATTGTGACTGGATGGCGTTTCTTGTGGAGAGTCGTGCATGACTAGAGGGTATCTAGGGATCTGCATGATAACAAGACACGTAAGTTACAACACCAGAGCTCAGATGGCAAACACCGATGGTTATCCTAAGTCTATCCTCTTGAGTAGGGTAGGGCCACTTCCGGTTAGGAAGGAGTGCGGGAGATTGATGGTCTGTGGTTGGAGGTTAAGCTCCTTGAAGATACTTTCTCTTCCAAATATTGAGAATTGCTGAGTCTTGAATGTGATGGGTCGACAATCGAGATGCATGATAATGGTATGTTTCCAATATTGTTTTTGTTTCAAGAAAATTTCAAATTGTGAGAAAACAAAATGTTAATGATTTATCATTTCATTCAGCTTTGTGAAAAATGAAATCATGTTTATTGTTTAAACGAAAAATGTTATTCTTGATAGTAGTTAAATTCTTTTGTATTTGAATACATAGAAAACAAAAATTACCTATGTTAAAACCTAGTTTTTCTAGTTAAATCGGATATGGATGTTACAATTCCCGTGAATAAACTACCCCAACTTATTATAGGAATAACTCCCCAAAACTAACTTCTAATTAATTTATTACTAACCTATTTACCAAACTAACTTACGAGAAAGTAACTTACAAAACAACTAACATAAATTATTTAATCTATGTAAACCTTATTATTCTAACCCCCCCCTTAAGGTTTATAAGTAAATACTGCAAGGACTGAACACAACAGCCCTTCTGGAGACTTTGATGAAGCACCTTCACCAATCCTCCTCATTCACCCAAGAAACACCAGACTGATGCCATCGATCTCCTGACTGTAAAACCTGCAAACATCCTCACAACGTGAGAGAACATAAAGTGTTCCCAACCTCCTTACACAATGAGACAACAACTTTCCTCCGAAAGTCCACATCTCCTCCGAGTGTGTCAAAATGTCTCCTCCAGTACTATAGTACTGCACATGAGAGAACAACTCTCCTTTGAGAGTTCACATCCCCTCCTTTGCTATACAAAACCACTATGAATACACTAATCCCACCTGTTTCAGAGATTACACTATCCACAAACTTCCACAAACTACCAAGTCCCCCCTGGTCCATAAAGCGACACATAAAAAAATGGGTGCTCCTCATGCAATGAATCATCCCTAAGCGAGAAGCTAGCTCGGGATGACAAAAAACCTCCTACATTTGGTGCCTCCAACCTCCAATTTGGTCTTGCTACACTTTATTCACTTGATGTCATGTGTGATCCTTTTGAAGCCTTTTCAAATGTAGCAAAAATGGCCTCGAGAGCACAAACAATGTTTGATATATGTGTAGCCATGAAAAAATAAAATTAACAAGGTGTTGGATTCCACCGAAAATACACCTTTTACAATATGATGTGAACACAAAAATCCTTACCCTTTTTAAAGTTCACGAGAGTTTTATAAAATAAAACAAAGTAAAGGACTTCTCACATGTTTTAGCTTCCTCTAAAAAAAATCACGTCTCCTCTAAAAAGTCACACCTCTTTCATTCTTCAAACTTATTTCAAATCTGCTATTAAAAACATTCATTTTGTTACTTGCTGATTATCATACACAGACAACTATTTATGCTTGCCCCTTCATGCTTTTTATCCATCCATGCCTTATGCCACTGAATTAAACTATTAAAAGAGAATCAAGTATTTATTGTATAGGACGTGATAAAGGAACTCCAACCTCTTCAAAGTGATCTGCAACTTTAAGTTTTCTTCCAGCAGACTACATGCAACCAAAAAATGACAAAGAAATATACCAGACTATGATAGAATTTGCACCGCTATAAAAACAAATGAAAATGACATTGTAGTCAACAACCTGGCGTCTGCTATGGACTTCTTTTCATACTAATCTTCAATACTAAATGCCTTTTCAATCTGATGCCATCTAAACAACCATGGATCGCCTCTAAAAATTGCATGTTGCTCTCTCACATTTTACATCGAAACCCTAATTTCTCCATAGCAAGATTCATCTCGCAACTACCAACAAATATCAAATGCAAAGATTTGATTTTTCAGATTGAGGGACTCTTAATTAACTTTTTCTTCACAGCCCATTCTCAAAATGCTCTGATACCATGTTGAAATAGTACCCATTTGCACATCAAAATATAAAATGATATATTAATGATTTCAAGATTTTTACATGATGTTATATTGGCTTATAAAGCCATACATTCCCGTGAATTCTCGTGAATAAACTACCCCAACTTATTACGGGAATAACTCCCCAAGACTAACTTCTAATTAATTTATTACTAACCTATTTACCAAACTAACTTACAAGAAAGTAACTTACAAAACAACTAACATAAATTATTTAATCTAACTATGTAAACCTTATTATTCTAACACAAAGTAGATAATAGATCAAAAATTATACTCAGAAACCTGATTGCTTTTGAAATTTGCTCCAAGAACAAGCAGAAACCCATTACAAGGTACATCGTTCTAATGAATGATCTAATCAACACCGGTGGGGACATGGGTATCTTGAGATGAGAGGACATCATCACCGGCAAGCTTGGAAGTGACAAGGAGATTGCTCAGTTTTGGAATTCTATGGTGACATCCACAGAAATGGCCAGTTACGATCCTATTGACCATGCTTGTTCACCCATAAATTGTTACCACAAAAAGTGGGGGAGAGGTCTAGTGCCTCAATTTATTGAGTTGTTGATCAAATTTGTTATGGTTCACTATTCAAAGCCATGGTTGTTTCTCTCTCTCTTTTGGCTGGACTTATACTTTTACTATTAACACTTGTCCAAGTAGTTTGCCTTTTTGATTTTTGCCAACTCAAATAGGCACACAGTCTTCTACAACTACTGCAGAGACATTACTAGGTGTTTTAAATAGCATTATGTTATAAATAATTGCAATGGTAACTTATTGATTAATGAAGTTCAAGCATGTAATTGAATTGTTCTCAAAGGTTATTTTAGCTTATATTTGTGGCAATGATGTGGTTCTCTATATCCTATAAGATTAAGGAAGTTCCATTTTTTATAAATCTTAAGGTAGGAGTAAATCTTATAAGGTAGGAGTGTTATTGTATGTGTAAAATGTAAATGATTAGATGAATGAAAAGAAAACTTAAATATGAGAGGATTGTTTTTTTAAAATAAACATACAAGTAGAAATGGAAGTACTAAAACTATTTTTTAATAAGAATGATATAAGCATTTTCATTTATATTACTATAAAATTTGTTTCCTCTTTGAAGTATACTATCAATTATTTTGGTTGTATTTATGCAAGTGGTTAAATGCCTACAATTCTTAATTCTTATTTCTCATTTAATAATAGAGAATCTTTCCAAGAGTTCAATAAATCTACAACTTTAAGATTTTAAGATAATTGTAGAGGAGAAAAGTGCATACTTTAATTTTCCGTTTCTAAGTTTTGGATTACTTTATCAAGGTATCTTTATCCATGATTCTAGCACACATTTTTATTTTTTTGGCGTGCTCATTGATTTGTGAACCCCTCACTTTGTTATACTAAATCATACATCTCAAAACACACCTGACTTCATTCTCAACAACTTGCACTTCTCGAATTGGACCATACCTACAATTCTATCCCTTAGATGGGATTGCAAGCGTGATATTGATCCCAATTTTTAAAATTCAAGTTTCCACTTTCCAAGGCTTATGATATGACTATTATTAATTGGCATGAGCACCAAAAATTTTAAATTGTATGTCTAGGGTTACATATTTAAGGGTATCATCATAGGAAAATTAAATAGAATAAGAGGTCATGAACATATAATCAAAGGATCATGCAAGAACATATACTTTTACAACAATTGGTCATTAGTTGGCATCAAACATCAACAATAAAAAAAATATTATCATTAAACTATTGTTCCCTTTAGCTTTAGATGAGGTATTCTTGTTATATCTCAATTCTTTTGGTTCAACATAAATTTTCTTGCAATTTAACTATGACATAGTGAACTCTAGTTTATATATTATCATATTTCAAATGCATTTCTTATACTGGAAGTCCTTTATTACAAGGACACAATTCATTGTTTGCATGTTGTAAATTAATAGTTGATATAAACCATAGGAGTTAAAACATTGCAAAAGCACTCCAATTGCATCATGTCACAAGAAGACTAGGACAAAATAGATAGAAAAATAAAGGGTCTCATTTGGATCTATTTGGTATACTTTGTATTGTTAAGTGTACATGAAGAATCCAACCTTATGGATCTCTTGAAGATGTTGGATGAGATTTATTTGGTTAAATCCTTGGTAAATAAAATTTTCCTAAGAAAGAAGTTGTACACCCTTAGGATGGAGGATGTTGGTTCTATGGCCAAGTGCTTGAATGCTTTCAACATGATTGTTACTCAGTTGTACTTTGTTGGAGTGGAGATGGAGGAAGATGATTGTGGCATGAATTTGTTAGATTCTTTTCTAGACTCATGGGATCACTTGGTGATGGAAATAAAGAGTACTACCTCTAAATTTAAAATGGATGAGGTAGTTGCATCATTACTTTTGGAGGAGTTTTGACTCAGCCAAGGAGGCCCTAATTGTTCATAGAAGATTGAAATAGAAAGAATAGAAGAAAGACAAGAAGAAAGATGAGCCTAGATCCAAATCCCGTGGGAGAGCCAAATCTCATTGGAGATCCAAATCTCCTAAAAAGAGAAAGGCTAAATGTTGGAACTACAACAAGCTTAGGCATTTCAAAAGAGATTGATAGGAAGAGAAAAATAAAAAGAAGAATGATTTAGATGATGAGTCTAAAAAGTCTTCTCAAGATGATGGTGATGCCTTTGTTGAAGCCTTGGCAATGCATGTTGGTGTATATTACGCTTGCTTAGGAGTACATATTTGGGAGTCTATGTTTAGCCTTGTGCTATACTTGGCATGCCTATATTAGATATGTCTAAGTTTAGCGGTTGCTTTCCCTATTCTTGGAGCACCTCTATTCTTAGTGACCTTTTCTTATTATTAGCTTGACTATTCTTAGTGGATTATGCCCTATATGTATCTCACATTGTGAGCTATTTCACCATCCTAGTTAATTCATTCTTCATTGAAGTATTTGCTTTGCATATTTGTGTTTTCGATCCTTTTTGCAAGATAAGCATGTATTTTCTTGTCTTAGGTGATTGATTCGGTGTAGGCAATCATCTAAGGATCCTGCTTTTTCTCACATGGTATCATAGTAGGGTTGGGTTTATTGATTGTCTGTCCGGTATCAATCTGCAGATTTGTTATTCAAAAAAACACCCTTGCATGCAAAATCTCATTTGGTTTCCTGTGTTCTTTTTTTCTCTAGCGTGAGGAGCCTGATTTGAGGAGAAAGACAATTAATCTGGGGTGAATTCCTACAAAGAGGTAGTAGAGGTTGATCTTCAAAGAAAGGGTGTTTTGAGTTTGATCTATGTGTGGATGGGCTCCATTAGATTAGCTGGAACTCACGTCCAAACCCCACCTGAGTGCCATAACCTTAGTTGAAGGGCATATCAATCTTGTGCAAGGCATTTTTTGGACAATAGAGGGATTGTTTTGACTCGAGCAAGGTGCTTCTCCGGCTAGTAGGGGGTAGTTTGCTTCTCAAGGCAAAGAAATTCTTCTGCAAGGCATCCAAAACCATTTGCAAAGGCTTGTGCCTCCACCCTACCTAAAGGCATCTTGAAATCTACAATAGTGGTTAGAAAACCCCTAAGGCATCTCACCCCCGCAACAACGACTAGAAGATCCTCCGTTTGCTAGTGGTGACACTACATTTTGTAAGGCAGTGGTATTATAAACCCTTCCATAGGCATTTGAGGGTGATCCATAGGTGAAAAGGTACGTGAAGGCCACTCAGGTATTTGTGAAAGCAATCCAATAGCAAGACCCGCCCCTATTTGAAGGAAAAAGACCTCAAAGGAAGGCATTTCCCTTGGTTCACACAATAAAAGTGTGATTGGGCAGGTACATGAAGGTGTTTTTGGCCTAATTCAGCAGAGCATCCACACAAAAGGCAGATCAAGGGCATTTTGAAGGCAAATCGAGGGTATCAAAGGGCTTGTTGCTTGAGTGTGAAGGACGATCCAACATTTGTAGAGCGCTATCACCTTAATCTAGGTCAAACCCTACATCAAAGTAAGCTATGAGGCATGATAAGCGGCCCTAAATCTAGCCCAAAAACCCCCAAGAATCCTCCATTAGTAGTTTTTTGTAGGGCCCAAATACGCTTTTTTTGAAGGTGCTTTTTAAAGTCTTTTTCAATTTGGATCAACTTTTTTTAAATTAGAAGTTTTTATAAATTAAAACACCTTTTTTAAAGCTTTGAGGAGGCTTTTTTTTCTCTTGGAGGTACTTTTTTGGATTAGACTATTTGTAGTTTCCTTCCTCTAATTTTAGAGTGCTTTTAAAAATTGCAATGCTAATTAGCAAAATCTTGTAAAAGGCAAGTACCAAAATAAGTTTTTTTTAAAGGCTAAGTGTTTGGTACAATTTCAATTGACCTACTTAGACCTAACACACTACATGATAAAGTGTGAAATTCAAGAGGGGAATCCAATTTTGAATCAAGGGGGTATCCTTTGTGTTGTGTCTTATACACTTCTGCACTTCCTTCCACTATTTCAGTTTGGGGTAATCAAGCATTTTTGTAATCACGAACTAATATAAAGTTCCAAATTCAGAGGTACATAATGGATTCTGGTATCTATTTCCATCCTTTTTTAGTTAGGTTTGTTGGTTTTAGGATAGACAACTAAGAGGGGGGATGAATCAGTTGTCACAAAAATTTTGTTCCTTAATTATTCCTTAATCACATAGAACCTTCTTATATTTTAACAACATTAAAAAATTCAATCATGGAAGTATAATGCAATAAGTCATGAACATAAACACATTCAACACATATAACACCCAGATTTTTAACGTGGAAGACTCAGTTAAGGGAAAAACGATGGGGTGACTAACCTAATATTGTATTTTTTGTTAAAAGAATAAGAAGAACAAAATGGCAAATGCCAATTAGGGCTCACTGCTCGAGCACACTGCTCACAAGAGGCCCACTGCCTATAGGAGACACACTGTCTACAAAAGAATATAAGTATTACATACTTGAACTGGAGATTAGCATCTTCACTATGCCTGAATCAGTTCCATTAAGCTCAACCCCTCTGCTCTGCTTTTCGGTCCTCTTCACTACCACCTTCTCATTGCACACATACTTTTGAATGACTTCACAACTCTTATTTATACATGACATCGACTTTGGAATTATCATCAAAGTCAGCACAACATACACTTATTTTATTATAGAGAAATTACAAAAATACAACTTGATTTATTACAAAAACTTCATGCGCATCACTATACTGTCGGCCACACATAATTGGGACTTCAATCTTTTTCGAGGAGCACGCCATGCTTCGCAAGACATCTTCAAAGTCATCTGCAACATGTGTAAAACATCCGGTTGGCCAAGACTAGGAAGAACGCTATTCTCAGAAGGTAAATATTTAATTACGAGCTCAATCTTTAATGTGGACCATTAACACAAACTAGACACAGGCTAGAGACCCCCACAAGCTTTCTTGAATCACCAAGAACATCCACACCACTTCTGCTTACTATAATCAATCACATCTTCATCCAGAACCTAAAGAACACAGCCGGTCATCACTGTCACATTAGCAGGATTGCTTGTGGACCTCCAAACCATGAACTAATTGAGTTGTGAATTCACATTAGCTTCCCAAACATGCCACCAGATCTGTAGAACATGATATTGTATTTCTGGATCTTATCAGACCTATTTGTGTCACTCTGTCAGCTTTGAATAGTTGCCAAAACTAGTTTTACTCTTATGGCCATAACTCCTTCACAATTTCATGCGGACCTCTCAAATCTTGACTAGATCACCTTTAGACACATATCTACAAACCCTTTGATGCACATTCTCTGATCTTCATCTAGCTGGCATTTTCACTTCATAGAGCTTCACTGTCTTCACTATTCTTCTCTGTTTCTGATAGGACTAATTTTCTCAATATCCTTAGCACACAGCTCATCCAATCCTTGACATCAATGCAACAGTGGTATGTTGACATCAATGACAACACCGGTTAGGCCTATACTTGCAACAATCCCCCCTTTGTCATTGATGGCAACATATGATGTGAAAAACTGTTTTAACCATCAAGACAAGAACTTCTCCTCACTGATTAACATAGCTCCCCCTATTAACAACAATCATTCATATGTTTTCTCTTCCTTTACTACTCCCTCTTTGATCAGCAACTACTTTTTGTTTTTCACATGTCTTCTCTCCCCCTTTGACATCAATGGAAAAGGGCACACACTTGCAACCACATCTCATACTTCAGAATCATGCTGACTGCTCCTCCTAAGTAGCAGATTCCTAACACCAATCCGAATCACAAGATATGACTATGGGATCTACTAGATTGATGCACATCAGTGCGCCTTAATTCAGAACTAGAGGGGTAATAACCCTTGACTTCTCCCTAAGATACTCAAAAGAGTCCTTAGGTAGAGGTTTATTAAAAATGTTTGCAATCTGATCCTTTGAGGGCACAAACTCCAGTCTGACTTCATTCTTGTTCACTTGTTCTCTCAAAAAGTGAAACTTGATGGATATATGTTTTGTCTTTGAATGCAACACCAGATTTTTTGATATGTTTATTGCACTTGAATTATCATAGAAGATTGAAAATGGGTTCTTCATACTCCACTTTGATGTCTCTTAGCATTTGCTTCATCCATAATACTTGAGTGCAACTACCTGTTGCTACAATATATTCTGCTTTTGCAGTGGACAGAGATATTGCCTCTTGTTTCTTATTAGGCCAAGAAACCAATCTTTTACCCAAAAAGAATACACCACCACTAGTACTCTTTCGGTCATCCACATCACCTACCCAATCAGCATCAATATAAGCATGAAGAGAGAAATCATGATCCTTAGGATACCATAATCCATACTCAATTGTTCCCTTTAGATATCTAAGAATTCTTTTGATTGCCATGACATGAGACTCTCTAGGATCAGCTTAGAATCTGACAAGAAGACTAACAACATTCATAATATCAGGTCTAGTTTGAGTGAGGTAGAGCAGTCCTCCAATCATTGACTTGTACTTTTTCTGATCAGTCTTAGGAGGTTCATCATCTTTACTCAGCTTACATCCAGTTGTCATGGGAGTATTCATTGGCTTTGAATATTCCATCTCAAATTTCTTCAACAATTCTTTCACATATTTGGTCTGAGATATGAAGATTCCTTTATTTGTTTGAGTGATTTGTAGACCCAAGAAGAAATTCATTTCCCCAAACATAGACATCTCAAATTCACTTTTCATTTGATTTACAAAAGTCTTGCACATACAATCTTTTCCTCCAAAAATGATATCATCATCAAATACTTCAACAATCAAGATATTTTCATGATCAATCTTGAAGTACAGATTATTGTTAGTAGTACCTTTGTTGAAGCCAATCTTCAAAACATGTTTGTCCAATCTTTCATATCAGGCTCTTGGGGCTTGTTTGAGTCCATACAACGCCTTCTTCAATTTACAGACCATATATCCATGATCAGACAATTGAAATCCATCCGGTTGCTCAATGTATACCTCTTCTTCTAAATCACCATTTAGGAAAGCAGACTTGACATCTATCTGATACACCTTGAAATCTTTGAAGGCAGCAAAATAAGAAATAATCTGACTGTTTCATTTCTTGCCACTGGAGCAAAAGTTTCTTCAAAGTCAACTCCTTCTACTTGAGAATAACCCTTACAGACCAATCTGGGTTTGTTTCTTATTACTTCACCATCTTCATTCAGTTTATTCTGGAAGACCCATTTAGTCCCAATCACATTTTTGTCCTTAGGTCTAGGAACAAGATCCCAAGTGTGATTCTTTTCAATCTGCATCACTTCCTCCTTCATTGTGTTAACCCAACTTTCATCATTGCATGCTTCACTTACTATTTTTGGTTCAATCTTTGAAATCAGATAATACTTCACTGAATCTTGAGCAATTTTTCTTCTTGTTTGAATACATTTGCTTCTATCTCCTATGATCTGGTCTTTAGAATGATTCAGTCTTATATACCTGGGAGTTTTGGGAAGCTCTTGTACTTCTAAATCTTGAACAGGTTCATGCAAACTTGTCTCTACTTCTTGTATTTTAGGATTCTCTAGATCAATCTAAATCTGAACTAGAGTTGGGACTTGTTCTCTTTGATTTGAGACATCATTCTGATCATCTTCTTCATACTCATAATACCTTGAGGGATTTTCCATGCCTTCATCAACCTTCACATTTGCACTTTCTACAATCCTTCTCAATCTCTTGTTATAACACCGGTATGCTTTGCTTTGAGTAGAATATCCCAAGAATATTCCTTCATCACTTCTAGCATCAAACTTGCCAAGGTCTTCATCTCTTTTGATATAGCATTTACTACCAAAGACTTTGAAATATTTCACAGTAGGAGTGATGCCAAACCAAAGTTCATAAGGAGTCTTACCGGTATTGCCTCTGATTTATACTTGATTAAGAGTATAGATAGCAGTGCTTACAACTTCTCTCTAGTAGATCCGAGGGACATTTTCTTCCATCATCATGGTTCTAGATGCTTCCTGGATGGTTTGGTTCTTTCTCTCCACTACTCCATTTTGCTATGGAGTCCTTGGAGCAGATAATTGTCTCTTTATCCCATGTTCCTCACAGAATGATATGAACTCACTGGATGTGAATTCTCCACCTCTATCAGACCTGAGGCATTTTATGTTTATGCCAGTTTCATTTTCTACCATAACCTTGAATATTTTAAATTTCTCAAGTGCTTCAGATTTCTCTTTCAAGAAAGTTACCCACATCATTCGAGAGTGGTCATCAATCAACAACATGAAATACCTATCTCCTTGCATACTACTGATTCTTGCCGGACCATAGAGATCAGTGTGTACTAAGTCTAACAATCTGGTTGAAGATTGTTCCTTACTTTTGAATGTGACTCTGTTCTGCTTACCCAACTGACATTCTTTGCACAAACTATTAGTAGGTTTCACCAGTCTTGGAAGATCTCTTACAACCTGAGTGTTGCTTATCTTGATGATATTATCAAAATTTACATGACACATTCTCCTATGCCACAACCAACTCTGATCAACTTGAACAAATAAACAACTTTTTCTAGTACCAACCAAGTGGAAGATGTTACCTTTTGTCTGTGTACCAGATGCAATCTCAGTTTTAGAACTTTTAAAGATCTTGCATTTTCTATTTTTGAATCAGAGATCATAGCCTTTGTCCACCAACTATCCAACACTAAGAAGATTATGCTTCAGACCTTCAACATACAGAACATCATTGGTTTTGTTCTTTCCATCAAAGGAAATAGTTCCTCTACCTCTAATTTTGCCAACAGAATTATCTCCAAACTTTACAACTCCACCTTCATATCTTTCTAAGCTTAAGAACTTTCTCTTGTCACTAGTCATATGGTGAGAGCATCCACTATCAATAACCCATTCATCCTTTTCTTCAACCTGATCAACCAGAGCACTTTCTATCATCTTATGATTGGCAGATTCAATAGGCATTGGATCTTCTTCCTTGATGGCAATAAACACCCAGTCACTTCCAGATTTGTTTCCTATCTTAGATTCATCATCTGTTACTCCATCATCATCTTCTTGAACATAGTAACACTTTTTATGAAACCTTAATCTATTAGGTTTTGGCCTTGAAAACCTTTCTGGACATCTTGAGGCAAAATGACCGATCTTATTGTAGGCAAAGCATTTAAAAGGTAATTTTTCTTCACACTTACCGGATCCTCTTGGCAGTCTTTTTGTAATGAGAGCTTTAAGTTGTTCAGATTCTAATTCATCCTCTTCCAGATGTTTTCTTGCTTTCTCATACCAAGATGATTTTCTTGAGGAGCTTTCCCCTAGATCATATCTTTGTTTGCCTTTAGCAGAGGCACTAGCTTTGAAAGCAAATTCAGTCTTGGGAAGTGCATCACCAAACTCATCCAACTCAAATGCATATATCTTACCAACCAATTGATCCCTTGTGATAGTTGTTAAAGATCTGATTTCCTCAATAGCAGTGACCTTGTGTTTATATGCAGTTGGTAAAGATTTGAGAACTTTAGCAACAATTTCATCTTCATCTAGTACTCTACCAGGACATCTGATGCCACATACAAGCTCATTTACTTTTGCCATATATAAAGTGATGTTCTCATCTTCACTCATCCTTAGGTTTTCAAGCTTTCCTTTCAAACTTTACAGCTTGGCACACTTAACATACTTGTCTCCTTCATATAGATTTTCAAGCTTTGTCCAAATTTCATAAGCAATCTTTAATCCCATAATATTTGTCAGCTCTGTATCAGATAAGGTACTCAGTAGGGCTTCTTTAGCTTGAAGATTATTTTCTACATCTCTGACTTCATCTATAGTTGTTGGCCCATTCCTTGGAGGAACATATTTAGTTGAGGTTATGTTCCAATACTGATATCCCATGCATTGTAAGTGACATTCTATGCGGTTCTTCCAGGCAGTGAAGTTTGTTCCATCAAACCTTGGACTATCCTTCTTGTAGGTCGACATCCTAGATCTCCTCAAGCGGTCAAGCTTCTTCTAGAGGAACTTGGCTCTGATACCAATTGTTGGTTTTAGGACAGACAACTAAGAGGGGTGGTGAATCAGTTGTCACAAAATTCTATTCCTTATCTATTTCTTAATCACTTAGAACCTTCTTATAATTTAACAACATATAAAAAATTCAACCATGAAATTATAATGCAATAATTCAAGAACAGAAACACATTCAACACATATAACACCTAGAATTTTAACATGGAAAACCCAGTTAAGGGAAAAACCACGGGGTGACTAACCCAAGATTGTATTCTCTATTAAAAGAATAATAAGAACAAAATGGTACATGCCAATTAGGGCTCACTTCCTGAGCACACTACTCACAAGAGGCCCACTGTCTACAAGAGACACACTATCTACAAAAGAATATAAGTATTACATACTTGAACTAGAGATTAGCATCTTCACTATGCCTGAATTAGTTCCATTAAGCTCAACCCCTATGCTTTGCTTTTCGGTCCTCTTCACTACCACCTTCTCATCACACACATACTTTTGAATGACTTCGCAACTCTTATTTATACATGACATCAACTTTGGAATGATCATCAAAGTTAGCACAACATACACTTATTTTATTACAGAGCAATTACAAAAATACAACTTGATTTATTACAAAAACTTCATGCGCATCACTATACTGTTGGCCACACATAACTGTGACTTCAATCTTCTTCGAGGAGCACACCATGCTTCACAAGACATCTTCAAAGTCATCTACAACATGTGCAAAACATCCAGTTGGCCAAGACTAGGAAGAACACTATTCCCGGAAGGTAAATCTTCAATTACGAGCTCAATCTTCAATGTGGACCATCAACACAAACTAGACACAGTCTAGAGACCCCCACATAATTGCTTGAATCACCAAGAACATCCACACCACTTCTACTTACTGTAATCAATTGCATCTTCATCTGGAACCTCAAGAACACAGCCAGTCATCACTGTCACATTAGCAAGGTTGCTTGTGGACCTCCAAACCATGAACCAATTGTGTTGTGAATTCACATTAGCTTCCCAAACATGCCACCAGATCCACAGATCATGATATTGTATTTTTGGATCTTACTGGACCTATTTGTGTCACTTTGTCACCTCTGAATAATTGCCAGAACTGGTTTTACTCTTATGGCCATAACTCCTTCACAATTTCATGCAGACCTCTCAAATCTTAACTGGATCACCTTTAGACACATATCTACAAACCCTTTGATGCACATTCTCTGATCTTCATCTAGTTGGGATCTTCACTTCATAGAGCTTCACTGTCTTCATTGTTCTTCTCTATTTCTGATAGTACAATTTTTTTCAATATCCTCAGCACACAGCTCATCCAATCCTTGACATCAGTGCAATAGGAGTATGTTGACATCAATGACAACACTGGTTAGGCCCATACTTGCAACAAGGCTAAACATAGAGAACTATTTATCCTAGAAACAAGGGATAAAGAATCATTATCTTTAATAGGATCTATTGCCCTATCTCCTTGGACTCATTCTTGAGCCAAGTGACTATAAACATAAGAATAAATGGTTTAACAAAAAAAGACATGGTCTATGCTAAGAGATTGATGGAAGTTTGTCATTGATGTTTGTGTGTTGGCAACATGAGTTGAATAGAGAGATTGATGGATATTGAAGAACATGATAGTGTATGGTGTTGTCATTGATGACAACACATTATAGAGATTTAGTAGTATTGGTATGGAGAAGACCAAAGCATCAATTGTTTACAGATTTGTCTAAGTTTTAGAGTACAATTTTCAGTGTTTAGTGAACCAGTATTTGGGTCTACATTGCTCCGCTATGAAGAATTTTATCATGTGGTTCTGAGGTGATTTTGGTACACATTGAAGGAGTCTAAATCCAAAGTTTCAAGGCTTAAAGTCCTCCACAGTTGAAGATAGAATTGATAGAGTATCATACTCTGTAATGAAATATAAAGGAAATATTAGTGGTATGTTGGAATGCTCTGCATTCCACCACATATGCATATTTTGCTATGCGGTTTTGAGGATAAGTTCACAAATGTTAGAAATATGTGCTCTCCAAGTGGCAAGCATTTTGGTGGTCCACGTGTTGAGTTGTGAGTAAATAGTTGGTTCATTCTATTGTTACTTCACCAGTGGTGCTAACCCAAAGGTTTTGAGGTTGTGCGGAGTTTCAAGTTATGTATGGAGCATAATTATGGGTTATGTTGACCTATCCTAATGTGCTACACACTTTGGTTCTCTCTGCAAAGCGTATAGGGTTGAGTTTTGAGCTGACAGGTCAAGAGGTCACATAGTACATCTATTATGCTGACCTATTTGATGTTTTGCTTGATTGCAGTATATATACAAGATTGATTTCTTGTGTGGAATGTGTGGTGATGTGAGATAACTAAGTGTATATGTGAAATCTGATGTAGAGAAGGGCAAGATAAGATTATAGTGAAAATGAAGTGTGTTATTTTGGTATTCTAGGCTTTAATGGAACTATATCTTCAGTATAAGTCAGATGCATTGTTAATAGTCTTACTTGGTAATGAGCCACCCTTTCTTCTATCTTTCTCTATTCAGGACAGTGAGTCCACCATTCTATATCAAACTGTGTAACCAGTTGCAATATATATATATAGAGAGAGCTAATTTTCACCATGGTTTTTCTCTTTTTGAGTTTTCCACGTAAATCTAGTGTTCTTGTGTTCTTTTATTACATGCTCTCTGTGTTCCTTTCCATCACTATAAATTTATTATAATTTAGTAGATGGATATTTAAATTTTCAAGATTAATAAAATCTTAGGGAATACTGATTCACCCCCACTCTCAATATTCTAGGTGTTCAACAATTAGTATCAGAGCGAGGTTCCTTCAATTGGATTAACAACTGAGGTAGATCTTGGGGGTTGAACACATGGCAATGAGAAAGATTCCTATCCATCTGGAAGAAATTCCCATGGAAGGATTTACTGAAGAAGACTGTATGGTTGACATGAATGGAGAGCTCAAATCAGCCCTTAAAGATCTAGAAAGAACTCAATGTGAGAATAGAGATCTGGAAGAAAATTTTAAGGAAGCAGATGAATGCATCAAGAAGTTGAGAGAGCAAAATAAGAAGTTTAAAGAATGATATAAGGAAGCAAATGAACAACTTAAACAATCAAATAAGACAATCACCAGTCTAAAAATGCAAATTGAGGAACGAAAAAGGATTGAAGAATGCCTAAATGCAAAACTAAAAGAAAAATTTGAAGAATGTTCAAGGCTTGAACAAGAAATTGTGGTCTTATAGAGAGAGCTGGAGAAAGAAAAGAATCAAGAAGACAAATTCAAGAAGAGCTCCATCCTGCTTAATGAAATGATTGCAAGTCAAAAGGCTCCTAAGGATAAAGAAGGATTAGGGTTTGAGAAAGGTGAAAGTTCAAAGACAAATTAGACTTCAAACAATGCTGAAAAGAAGAACAATAACCAAAGGAAGGTTGAAGATAAGAAGAGTAATAACAGACAAGTCTGGAACCAAAATAAAAATTTCAAGAGGCCACCTATCAGACAATCGGCTACACAAAGGTACTCTGGTTACTATTACTCTTGCAATAAATTTGTACATAAGGCTATGGAATGTAGAAGAAGAATGAATCAGAATGTTCAATCATTTTTTGGTCGGTGCTTTACATGCAAAAGATTTGGTCATAGAGCTAGTGAATGCAAAAATCAAATGATGAATGGTTACAATATTGGTATGATGTCTCAATCTTTCAATGGTTACTGTTATACATGCAATGGATTTGGGCATAAGACTAATCAATGTAGATCCAAAATGAATGGAAGTAACCCTGTTCAAAATGTTAGATGTCACAAATGCAATAAATTAGGACACATTGCTAAGTTTTGCAGAAGTAAGAATGTGAAGGTTGATCTGATAAAGAAGAGTGATCTAGTGAAGAATGTGGATCTGGTAGAGATGAAGAAAGAAATGAACAAGGTTTGGAAAAAGAAATAAGAAAATGAAGTAAACAATGAGTTTGTGCCAGCCTCTGGTGCAAATATTTCCTCTGGAAACTAAGTAGAAAGCTTTGGCTTAGGGGGAGTTTTAACAGACAATATTTAATCCCCTGCCAACTTAGATATGGTGATGATGGCTTCAACACGTCGATATGAGGTGTAGGTTGATATGCTTGACCTATTGGAGAAGACACCAGTGGAAAATGTCATGTTGCGAAAGTTTATGGAGCAATTGAAGGTGACTATGGGGCAAGTGCAAGAAGATGGGGGGCCAAAAAGTGGCCAAATTAATTTCAAAAAAATTAAGCCATAACGCGCTCGCGTTATAACGTGCTCGCATTATAACGCGCTCACGTTATGGCTTGGTAATGACGAGCCTTAGGCTTGTCATTACCAAGCCATAACGCGAGCGCATTATAACTTTCTATAAATAAAAAAAAAGGTTTCCAATCTCATTTTTTTCTAATTTCTCCTCTCAACCCGCGGCGTGGAAACCCTCGAAAGCGCGCTCGCGTTTTGTAAAACACTATTCAACACAAAAAGTTTATCAATTCGTCGCCAAAATGCTACCACGACGTCGAGCACGCCAAAGGGGTGAGTTATATTTGTTTTTTTGTTTGAATTTGTTTCTAAATAGGTAGGTTTTTGTTGATTTTTGATGTATATTTCGTTAATTATCAGAAAATGTTAATGCTCCTCGTCCTCGTCCTCCTCCTCAAAATCCACAAAATCCTGAGGAGGAAATACCTGCAGAACAACAACCTCCTCCATTCATTCCTCGACATGCCCCTAGAACACAAGAAAATATAATGGGGCAAATTGAAGATATAATTGCAAAATTGAAAGATCCTTCCACTTCAACTTTGCATAGGTCCACGCTTGCCGAATCTCTTGAGTCTATGTTATCAAATGTAGATTCAATTAGCAAGCAAATAACTAGTTGGATGGATAAAAAGAGAGTTTAGAGATTACTATGCAGACAAGTTGTCATACTAAGATGTCAAAAAATTACAAATTATAAAATTAGACTTGTGTTCAATTTTCACAAACCCACAAACAAATCAACCTCCACCCATTACATGCAAGAGGTTCCCTATCCATTGGTGCAACAACCAAGCGATAAGGGACAATTTTGGGTAGAGGTGGTGGATGGTTTTTGACCATCCTCCATGCAATAATAATTAGGTCCCGCAATACTTCTTGAGGAAACTCTACTGTGAGTTTGTCCTTAATAAAGTGCCAAACTATTTTGATATGCCGGACTTCCAGGGTAGAGGTGGGGGTCAGCACAAGATAGACCAGGGGCACGTCTTGACCCACAGCGGGTAGTGAGATGAGTAATCAGCAGACCAGCCCACGAGCATGTTTCTATCCCTTCCATTGTGAAGGAGAGTATTGAGGTTGATACACTTCAGTCGATTAGTGCCTTGACCCAGAGCATCATAGAGCATGCCAGTCCTACAACACAGAGTGGGTTGGGAGATAGTGCGAGGAGTAGGGTCCCACCGCATACTTGCTAGGCTTGCGGGTCAGCCTGTGGTTATGACCCCATGGACAGTCAGGACGCAGGTGCACAGGCTACATCTGCAGTTGAGCAGATGGTGATGACAGATACCCTCCTGAGTGAGACTTTCAACCTTGATACTCAAGTAAATATTAGCAAGTTTATTGAATTTAATTTATTAAATTTCATTTTTGAAATACAAGATTAACTAATTTAAATTGATGATTTTAATGAAATTTCAGGGTCATAGCGTCGATGCAGTTTTCAGTGGTTCTCCACCTGCATTTTTCACTAGATCATCTACTGTCGAGGTATGTAACTAGTAAACAATTATAAATATTACATGTGAATAACATCGTTATATGAATGGTATTCTAATTTCTGATTTTAGATGTTGAATAGGTTAATATTGTAGATTTCATGGCAACACCTGCCAGCGGTGGTGGACTTCAAAGCTTTACGGAGGTAATAAAATAAATAGTTTAATGAATGAATTGCACTTACTAAATTTGTGTATGTGATTTGTGTGCTTTATTGTGTGTACTTCCATGTTTAGATGAACGTGTGTGTATGTTAGGAGCCATGATTTGCATCACTATTATAGTTTTCGTAATTGAATAATGTTGTTTTATTTCCAGATGATGCAAGCTGCGGAGACACCTCCCCATGTTCATAGAGCAATGGAGCAGGGTGTGGCCTCTGCGATTCATAGCTCCATGGCATTGACAGAGGTATGAGGCAGATTAGTAAATTTCAATTTACATTCATTGTTATAGTTGTCTATTTTTGAAAAATTAAAAGATTATTGATTTGAAGTTTAATTTCTATCTGGATGGTTTCTATAGGACATGACATCACCAGGGCCTATTCCTGCTACTGAGGCAAGCGAGGAGACAGATTATATGTTAGCGGTAAGTGATTATTTTGTTAAATGTTTCATTTTTTATAACATGTAATTTTTATATATTAATGTCTATACTTTTTATTGTAACAGGTAAAGATGCAGGAAGACCTAAATAGGAGGAGTAGCCCTCAGGTTCGTAGTAGACCACCCACATGCGCGTCTCTATCCCCTAGAAGATCAAAGGCTGCTCGTGATTTATTCTCTTCACCAGCCAGAGGGGAATGACTTTTGATTGTGTTCCTTTGTTGTATGCCTATATGGCATTTGTGGACATATATTTTGTATTGTACATAGTTGACATTGTATGCCTATATGGCATTCTTGTAAGCCTATATGGCTATTTTGTATATATGTTATACTTATATCGACAGTTATTGATGTATGCCTATATGGATATTTGGTTAATACAAATCTTTTTTATTGATGGCGTCCATACTTGCATTATAAATCCACGTTTGAATGGATATTTGTAGATGGCTACTTCAAATATTTAAAGTCCGATTGTATTACATAGGATGTTTGCATTTTCTTTGATCAGCTTGATAGGCCATGGATTAAACGATGGTGTTTGATGGAAAAGTATGGTACTAGAAGACTCTAGTTCATTCTTAATAGGCTTGTGATTGATAATATCTTTGCATGATTTCACTTGATCTTGGATCATGGGCATGTTGTTAGGATTTTGATTGCATTGTGGTGTTTGATAGTTAGGCATGGTACTATGTGACTTTTGGATAGGCTTGGGAGAGGTACACTAATTGAATTTGTGATTTCTAGTTTGAGATTTTTCCTCCACTAGAAGTCCTTGGAGGAAATCTAAAAAGGATGATTTGGATGTAGTGGGTTTGGATTGATGGGATAAGTTGGAATGTAAGGATTATGAGATGGAGGATTTGAATAGGATACATAGGATAAATAGTTCTCACATGCGGTTGGGATTGGAGATATGAATTGAATATGAGGACCTTGGTCTAAAGTGGTTCTTCCCTTACCAAAGGTACCATAAGGATGACCATTAGATGTGTATTTAGGATTGGCATGATAGCTAGTGCTAGTCATTTCTTGTTTGAAAATTTTTGCATGTTCATGAGTGGGAGATGAAGGTTGATGGAAAGTTTACATGTAATGATCTCATAGTTAATGCTATTGTCATCTTGATATCATCTTGATCTACAAGACTATCATCATCATCATTGTCAAAGGGATTTTTTGATTGATTTCGATAAAAGATCTCATTTAAAGGATGCATGGTTTGAGGACCTATTTTGATTGTGATTTTGGGTTTTGCATGAGCCTCGCACAAGGTAATAGGCATAGGGTTTTTATCTTGCATAATGATTTTTTCAAACCAAGGGTCTATGATGGAAATGATTAAGGATGATAGAATGTTTGGATTTTGGACTTTGAGATGTTTATAGTTGTAAATGTTTATTGTTTGGACTCAGATTTTGTTAAATGGTTGTTTGAAAGAGGACACATCAAACACAACAATAAGATTGGTTTAAGTATGGATGCAAATGATGTTTACGAGTTTATTAAATGAAGACACATCAGGTACATTAATTGCCTATTCTATTGAAGTGGGTGTATCAATCTCCATGGGCTCAGCAATATTCTGGTTTGAGGACATGGTTGATACATGGTGAGACTAGGAGTCTTGTTTCAGTGGGATTTGAGCATAGGTATAGCAATGATGATAATTATGGTGTCATGGATATGTAGGTACATTTGAGCATTGGCAAGACTTGACCATGTTTGTAGTTGATAGGTATGGGTTATGATGTTTGATTCATGATTATAGGTGGTGTTGTGGTTTACTTTTAGCACATTGTTCTTATCTCTTAGATGCTTGATTAGTTCCTTGACTATGGTTACTCATTTGTAAACTTGTTTGGAAAGTTGAATCTATGATTGATTTGGTGAAGTCTATAAGTTATATTATTTGATATCTCAGTTTGGAAGTTACTAATGTGATGATGATTTTGCATGTTTTCAATGGTTGGAATCTACAAGTTATGCATTTTTTTGGGATGCACACCTCATTGATTGTAGTGGGATGACTTGAATGCATATTGCCTATATCCACGGGATTGATGCAGTGTTGATGTTTGTTATTTTTCCTTGTCTATGCTCATTTGCGCATTGGTATGTTGCATTGGGATGAGAGGATGGATGATGAGAATGATTGGATAGTTCGTTATTGGGACTTGTAGCATGTTTATCATGATGTCATGGATATCTTAGTTGCATAGTTTAGTGTGAGCTTTTGACAGTAATGATGGTTTATCTTCTTAGATTGGAGATCTTGGTTCTACTTTGGAGTTATTAGTATTATAGTTGAGTGTGTGTGGACCATGGTGATCTTCATTTAGGAGATGGTTATCACAATGCCATGTGTATTTCATATCATGGTTCAGTGGGAGCTTTGATAGTAGCTCCCCTAATCCCTTAACCCTTAACTCTGATCCCTCATCTCTCAACCCTAACCCTAAACCCTAAACCCTCAACCCTCAACCCTCTATGTCAAATCCTAATCCCTCAACCCTTCACTCTAATCCCTCAACCCTCAACCCTATCCCTAAACCCTCAACACTATACCTTAAACCCTAATCCCTCAGCCCTCAACCCTAAACCTTATCCCTAAACCTTAATCCCTCAACCCTCAACCCTAATCCATCATCCCTCAACTCTAATCCCTCATCCCTAAACCCTAAATGCTATCCTTATTCCTACACCCTCAACAAAATCGATACTATACCTTAAACCCTAATCCCTTATCCCTAAACCCTCCAACCCTATCCCTAATCCTTATACCCTCCACACTCTACTTTAACCCTAATTCCTCGACCCTCAACCCTATCCCTAAACCCTTGACCCTTGAACCTCAACCCTCAACCCTCAACGTCAAACCCTAATCCCTCAACCCTTAACTCTGATCCCTCGACCCTCAACACTATACCTTAAACCCTAATCCCTATCCCTCAACCCTTAAACCTTAAAACTTCAACCCTATCCCTACACCCTCAACACTTGACACTATATCTTAAGCCTTAAACCCTCATCCCTAAAGCCTCAACCCTCAATCCTTAAACCTTCAACCCTAAACCCTATCCCTAATCCAACTACCCTCGACACTCTAACCCTAACCTCGACATTAAATGCTAATTCGTCAACCCTAAAACCTAATCCTAAACCCTTAACCCTCAACACTATACCTTAAACCCTAATCCCTCAACACTCAACCCTAAACCTTATCCCTAAACCCTAATCCCTCAACTCTCAACCCTAATCCATCATCCCTCAACTCTAATCCCTCATCCCTAAACCCTAAATGCTATCCCTATTCCTAAACCCTCAACAGACTCGATGCTATACCTTAAACCCTAATCCCTTATCCCTAAACCCTCCAACCCTATCCCTAATCCTTACACCCTCCACACTCTACTTTAACCCTAATCCCTCGACCCTAAACCCTATCCCTAAAACCTTGACCCTTGAACCTCAACCCTCAACCCTTAATGTCAAACCCTAATCCCTCAACCCTTAACTCTGATCCCTCAACCCTCAACCCTATCCCTAAACCCTAAACCCTAAACCCTAAACCTTCAACCCTAATCTATCATCCCTCAACTCTAATCCCTCATCCCTAAACCCTAAACGCTATCCCTATTCCTAGACCCTCAACGGGCTCGATACTATACCTTAAACGCTAATCCTTTATCCCTTAACCCTCCAACCCTATCCCTTATCCCTTAATCCTCATGATTAATAGCCTTGAACATAAAAAAAATTAAGGGGAACATAACGTGAGCGTGTTATAACACGCTCGTGTTATGTCAAACATGACAAACAGACTTGCGGGAAAGGAAAATGTAAAACAAAACATAACGCGAGCGTGTTATAACGCACTCGCGTTATGTCTTGCTTTGGGAATCCCAAGCCTTGGGCTTGGGATTTGCTTTGGATTTCCAACCCAAAGGCTTGGAGTGCCTTATGAACAGTCACAGACGTGTTTTTCTATATTCTTAAAAATTTCACATAATTTCGTTCGTGCTAACCCTCAGATTTGCATGTGTTTCAAGGTCGAACAAATCGAACACATGGGTAATGTTAGGCTTTCTCTTAGCTATTTGACGATGTGATTTTTTTCACATTTTAACAATGTTAAGCCTTTCATCTTTAATTTCTTTTGTTTGTGTCCATTTTTAGGCAAAAACCACTGTTTGGTCTTTTTTTCATTGTAAAATAACTATTCGTTCAAATTTCAAAAAAATTACATATTTAGAAACTAGACTCCATTCTACAAATATTAAAAAATAAAAAAATAATTTTCAATTAGTTTTCAAAATTTATAGGGGTAGCACGCCCAAAATTCTATTTTTTAGGATGTGTCCACTTTGAAAATTAGTAAAAAATCAAATATTCATCAAAAAATTATCATAAAAATCAGGCATAAACTACATGCTATTAGCTAATTTCTCACCAAAGCGATTTTAAAAATACCAAAAAAAAGTTGACCTTTTGAGGGAGCCACAAAACATGCTATGTTATGTTTTTTTGACAGAAACAACACCAATTTCTGTGGCTCCCTCTTTTGAACCCCTTAATCTATGCCATTTTCAAAACAAAATTGTAGTTTAAAAAGTAGACTCGGAGCACTACGAACATTATTTTGGTTGCATCTCCAAATTTTGAGTGTAACTATGCTCAATTTCTCATCCAAGGCCAGTATTTCCTGATTTCAGAAAAAAAGTGGCCACTTAAGACCCCTTTTTGGCCCCCCATCTTCCTGCACTTACCCTGTGCATTATAGTTAGGGTTTGACAACTTTATCTATTTGAGCATTGAATGTGATTTAGGTTTTGTGAAAAGGTTTATAAGTAATTTCATTTAACAAAAGATCATTTGTAATAAGCATTCGAAGAGAAAATTATTGAAAGAATGAGGCGAAGCTTTTTAGAATTTTTATGGATAAAACCCTAACTGGAAGTGATCAAAAGGTATTTACAGAATTCTATCTTGCCCTAAGTTTTCAAAAGTATTTTGAAAATGTATACTCCACAAGTTTTAGAGGTTGTGGACCAACACCATCCAAAGTTCTAATGACATCGCTTTAAATCCATAGAGACAGATCCGAAAGGTACTTTTTCAAGTATTCCATATGGTGTAATGCATATAGAGGATGTGAGTATCTATATCCACAAAAAAATAGAAGAGTATAATCATGCAAAATTGGGATCTAAGTGTGGGTAAATGAGTTAACCGATGATGATTTTGAGTTGAAAGTTGAATTTAAGGGTTTGGTGGAGAAGAAACTGGATGTGTGGAAGAATTTCCTTATTTTCTATTATGAGGATGCTTGGGTTAAATATGTTTTGATCCACATTCATGATAAGTTTATGTGGTTGGATCCACCACACATGATCAATAAGGAAGCTATTAGGGTTGTGACAGGTCCAGTTCTGACACTGAAATCTGTAAAGAATGATAAAGTAATGAAGCTCACCGGTGTAGAATTTTACAAGCGTGCCCTAACAATGAATGATATTGAAGATCCTACAGTAAAGTATGCTTCTATGATGATTGGATACAAGATACTCTTCACTAATAGAGAGATTTCAATCTCTACAACTTCTATTAACACAACATATGAGATGGTGAAGGATGGTGCAAATTATGATTTGTGTGAATTGTTGAGAGCACAATTACTAGAGAACCTGCAAAAGGCAAAGGACTCTAAGTACCCTTTCAAATTTGGTACTCTGATCATCTGCTTATTGTTTTACTTTCTTAGAGATATTCCCATACCTACAAAGAATATTGTGTGGTTGGGCAATACTCCAGTCGCAGTGCAAATTAGAGACCACTTGAGAAGATTGGGTAACTTAGAAACTCATAAAACTACATTGTGAGGTTTCTTCAAGACACTTCAAGAGAACATGCAAGCAAGGGAAAGAATTCCAAAAGGTGTTGTTGAGAAGTACAAGGGCATGTGCAGGATCATGATGGGCCAAACAATACCTCTAAGTGGCAATGAAAATACTAAAAATCAGACTTAATCAAGTTCGTGTGAAAATTTGAATGGATTATCTACACAATTTGAAAAGTATGTAAGAACAAAATTTGCACAGAATTGAATCTAGTTTATGGGCTACTACTTTTTTTAAAACTAAATTTACTTAGTGAAAAATGAATATTTCAATGAACATCTATTAAATTTTTTAGGAAAAAAAAAAGTGAGTGTCATTCCAACAAACCTAACTATGAACACTTTTTTTTAATCTTTCAAAATATGTAAAGAACTCATGCCCAGATGTGATGCATATTTTTTTGAAACTTTTTTTCTAATAAAATAATTAGTTATTATTTTTTTACTATGACTTTTTTTAAAAACTAAAAATTTATTTTCCAGCCAACCTAACTCGATAAAAAAATTGGAATTCAAAAAAAAAAATTAACATATAGCCAAAAAAGCATAGAGTGTGACGCATCTTTCGAATATGAAAAAGGTGAAACAATTTGAAAGTTATGGATATTTTTCAATTAGTGTGCCCATCAGGATTTCAGACACACACTATATAGAAAATTATTAATAATTATTAAATAATATGATAACCAAGAAAATATTATATTTTTAGAAAGATGACAATTCCTTTAATAAACCCTTTTTGTTTTATCAATTTTGAATAAAAAAAATCATCAGCACGAAGAGTGAAGTTTGAAGAAGAGAGTGAAACCTGTAAACACATTAGAATTTAGGGAAAGTCAACTATGATAGTCCCAAACCTAAATACAAGGAAAAACCAAAGAAAAATGGATATCTGTTACTAACGGATATTCATTTTGGGCAGCTAGAAATGAATATTCGTTCCTAGGAAACAAATATCCATTCTTAAGAAACAAATATCCATTCCTGGGAAACAAATATCCGTTCCTAGGAGAATTTTTTTATCCCCTTGTTGATAATTTAGAACTATATGAGAAAGAGGATAATGCTGAAGGGTAAAAAACATTTATGCAAAGCCTATCAAGTCAACAAAAACTTTACTATGGAATCCAATTTATCTATTGTTAGATTCATCCAAAATGAAATTCAATGAAATGAAAATACATCAACTAAAGTAGGTTTTCTAGAGACCACATATGATCCTCAATATCCCTTACATGTGTGTTTGGAAAAGTACATTTACAAATAGCATACAAGCTTCCTATTAAAACTTGATGCTAAAGACCAACCTCAAACCTACTAGAAGTCAACAAATGTGACGGGCCATAAGTATGATAGATTACATGTATTGTCAAAAATACTGCTCTAACTATGGAAAATCTACCCCTAATGATTGGTATTTACTTACAACTCCTTCACCAAACTTCACACAAATCTCTCCCACAACCTTTCTCAATTTTGATGTACCCCATTTGATCACCATAGAATACACTACATTTTACTCTATACACAAAAATGGCCAAGGATCAAGACGATTTCCATAGAGAGAGCTTGCATTTATAACCAACAATCCTACCAAGATCTTTTGCATAGCTAATTATAACTATTTCAATTTGTACCATTCTGTGCTTCCCCAAGTACCAGGGACAGGGATGGGGGGACGAGTTTCGGGGATGACATTTTTTTGGCCATTTTTTAGGGGATGGCAGGGGATGAATACTAAAAAAGTAAGGGTTTTTTTAAATATAAGGAAATTTCAAATATTTAGATGATAACATTGATAAGGCATTCATTATAGACATTATAGAACATTAAAACATGCATACATAACCATAACATTACACTTGAACTTAGTTTTCAACTTGTCACATGAGAATTGAGAAACAAATAAACTAAATTTAATTATTTTCAGTGACAATATGTATATATATTATATCAAAATGCTCAAAGGCTGCAAGTTTCAAGTTTCAACAACAAAATGTTTCAACAACAAAATGACAAAAACATAGAGAGTATAAGGTTGTCCCTAATCAACCTCTCCTAATATTGCATCAAAATCAGAATTTGAGTCCGAATCACTGCCACCATAAGGGTCTACATCATCCAGTGGAACCCCAACCAATCCCTCTTGTGCCTCCTCCTCATCAATCTGCAGAACATCTTCGCGATCAACATCCCAATGTGTAGCTGGAGTCTGACGATACTCAGGTCTCTGTCAATCCTGTAGCCACAAGGCACTATGCACTACCACCAACTTCTTTGACCGTCTAGAGGTAAGGTTATTCCTCTTCACTGATTGAATGAAGCTATATGTGGACCAATTTCTCTCTGTAGCAGAGGAACTGGCAATCTGTGAAAGGAGGCGAGTGGCAAGTGTCCTCAATTCTGGTGCATCCATGCCATGCCACATCCAACATCCAATAGGGTCAGTTTGAGCTCTAATGTAGCTCTATCCATCCTCACTTCTTTTTAGCAGAAGTTTGGACCACGTAGATTGATATAGGCCATCCATTGTGAGCGAATTATAGAAGCCTCCTCCTCGGTATACATTTTTTCAAGGGCCCTCATGAACCCATGTTTCACCTCATCAACATGAGATGGAGGCACTCTTCTAGGTCTAGCTACATACCATTTGGGATTTAGATCATATGTTGCCATATGAAGTGGGGTGTTCATAGTGTCCCACCTCTGCATCACAATGGGCCTAAGATGCTCCTCATAAGATCCCAAAGTAGGATCCTTTCTCTGAATAGCTTGCTTCATTTTCCCAAGCATGCTATCAAATGTCTCATAAATCTCTCCAAGACTAGGAGAGTCTGTGTTAGCATATCTTATGACATCCACAATAGGTGCAATGAAGGAGCAAACATAGCTGCAAGTGAAAACAAGTTACAAAAATCAGCAATTTAAGAACAAGATTTAAATTTTTAATGAATTGATGATATCATAATATAAATAAAATGAAAATCAGCAATTTGAAATTTCAATTTCATACCTTATTGTGGACCACCATTCATTGTCAAGGACCTTTTGCCTCACACTTTTTCCTTCTACTGAATTTAACTCTGGCCATCTACTCCATTCTGAATTAACTACCAATAATTGTAGAGGCTCCTTCACCTCAACCATCCTCTCTAACAAAATGAAATAGTTGGCATATCTAGTTTCCACGAGCTTGAGGAATTCCTTCTTCGAAAAAGTCCTAAACAATGCAAGTGAGATTTGATGGTTGAAATGAACATCTGTATATCTCTAGCTTTTGCCACCACTTTCTTCACCCAAGTAATCTTCCCAATATATTTCAATGCATGAACACAACATGGGGTCTAGAAAATGTGCTTATAAGCACCCTCCACCATCAAACCATTTGACTTACATACATGGGCTGAATCTGTTACCACTTGGACAACATTAGATGCCCCAACCTCTTCTATGGCATCCTTCAAAATCTAAAATTGGAAGTGAGCATCCTTCTTCTTCCCTGTACAATCAATAGCTCTAAGAAAATAAGAGCCATCTGGACATGTGACAATGATATTGATGAGTGGCCGACGTTTGATGTCAGTCCACCCATCCATGACAATAGAGCAGCCATCCCTAATCCAAGTTTGTCTCATGTCCTCCATCAAGATACTCACCTGAGAATATTCCTTCTCAAGTAAGGTGGTGCATAGTTTATGTTATCTAGGGGGGCATATGAAGGACCAATAGCTGTAACATCTCTAAATATTTGTTTGAAATAGGGAGAGCATGCCACATGAAATGGTATGGCATGGGCATAGCAAAATCTAGCAATGGAAGAATCAACCACCTCTCATGTTTGTCCATTAAACAACCCTGCAACAGTAGAACTTATTTTCTTTCCCTTACTAGAAATCTCTTCCACTTGGCTTTGTGAAGGAAATGACTCAGACACACTAGGCATACTCTCCATTGGCAATCCCTTAGATCTTGCCTCCCCCTCCATGTGCAACCTAGTTGCCTCAACCTTCTCAGCTAGGGAGATAGTTCTACAACCCTTTACCCCTACTCCATCCAAATGTGAAGGGTGAGAATAAAATCTTGTATAGCTTCCCCCATAGGTATCATTGCAAATATGACAAAGCCATACTCTACTCCCCCTAGTATTCTTTTTCTTGTTAGTGTCTATGCGGGTTGTAAATTGTAAGAGAGGTTTTTTAGGATTAAATGGGCCTTTACATAAGTGACAAGTGTTTTGGAGGGCCATTCAAATGGATTAGATTTGGATGAACTCACATTCTCTATTGTACCACTCCCATTAGCACAACCCCCTCTCTTTTTATGGCCTCTAGTACTAGTTCTACTTGGTTGCACTTTAATTTCAATCTCATTTTTAGAACTTTCACTACTCTCACTGCTGCTCATTTTTTTTTGTTTGAAAAATGATAATAGACAACTGCAAGAAAACATAAAACAAAAAATAAACAAAGAACCCTCCCCATGTGTTTGAAATTAAAAAAAAAACTAAAAAAATACAAAGGAATTTGAACAAAAAAAATGTCAATCTTACCTCAAATGACGATGATTTGATACCCTAATGCCTTCTCTTCACTGCTATTAACCCTCCTCCAACTGCTATTGCTACTCATCAAGCTGCTATTCAAGAATGCCAAAATGAGGTAATGAGTTTATGTTTTTTGTTTTTGGATGATATAAGATGTTTTTTAGGTTTAGGTTTGTTTAAGAGGGATGTGGGGATCCTTGTGGCCCCCCCCATCCCTTTTTTGTTTTTTTAAGTGTGTTTTTTTTTGTTTATTGAGTTTAAAATTTGCTAGGCCATAGGGGATGGCTAGTCGTCCCCAGTATGCTTGGGGGATGTCCCGGTCGTATAGGGGATGACTAGCCATCCCTTGAGTTTCCTAAAGAAAAGGGGACATCCCCGGGGAACAAGGGATGGTCAGGGGACGTTTCCTGGCTGTCCCTACATCCCTAGGATGTCCTTGGGATGAGTATGGGCAGGAAAGGGTAGGGCCTCCTCGGGGAGCATAGGTACCATTGCATCTAAAGTATATCATCATTTCATTAAATTTATCAAGTAAAAAACTTTCCTAAAAACTAACTCCATTCTACATTATTGAATCTAGGCATTAAGAAATTATAAAGAACATAGCACGCTGAATCATGACTCATGTATTGAAGTACATTCCTTTAGATCATACTTTTCATAGACATGGAAAATCTTCCATAGATTTATAGGTAGCACACCATTTGAAACTTGACTTAATTATCTTTTGATGTCAATTAAATGGATGGAAGATAACCTGAAACCAATTAGTCAACTTCCTTCATCATTTTCCATAAATAGCATTAGGCATACCTTGATTCCCATTAAATTCCTCAACTATACCATATCTTATCAAAAAATTCGTAGCCAAATCATATCTAAATCTACAATTATTTGTCATGTAATTTAATAATTCCCTCAACCACCACCACCAAATTTATTCAACTAAGCTATTAATACCAATTCTTAAGTTCTTGATTAAATTTGTATCTAAATTATCCCCTTAGATAGTCCCATACTCTTATGTTTTCCATTTTACCCTATTAGCTAACTAGTTTGAAATTTAATCTTGACCAACAACTTAGATGTATCACTTTTTAGATCAATGGCTACAAGAAATTAATGGGACTTCAAAAATCTTACTACTTGATCAACCTATCCACCACAAACAATTGGAACATGTCATGTGAACTCATCTCCCATTCCTCTTATCATTTCACTTACACTTTACTTTGGCCACTAATGAGAACCTATGATCAATGGTTGTGACCATTTTGCCTTCAAGATCTATGCATTTGATAGATTAGTGGATGCATAAGATGCATGATCCCCTAATCAATTGATATAATGCAATTGATAATATCGTGACATATAACCATCTAATCCACAATCCAAATGATTCTAGAATATAAAAAAACTTGCAAAGAAATATGGTTGAGTAGATACAAAGGGCCCACCATCACTTGGTAGTTGATCCCATGTAACATTATTCAATTTGTTCTCATAGAGAAAGACCCTTGTAAAAATACCATATGTTCATACTTTAACTAACATACTTTGATGTTGGTCACTAATGAGAACCTACGATCAATGGTTGTGACCATTTTGCCTTCAAGATCTATTCATTTGATAGATCAGTGGATGCATAAGATGCATGATCCCCTAATCAATCGATACAATGCAGTTGATAAGATCATGACATATAACCATATGAAAACATAGGAAAACATAATGGATATCCATTTTATAGACATATATCTATTTTGTAGAAGGGATATCCATTACTAGATATCCGTTGCCCAAAGAATTGAGCTTTAGGTAACGGATATCCATTTTCAAAATAGATATCCATTATGTAAAGCCAAAAAAAAGACAAAAAGAATGTTGTTGGGTCCAACAACTATGCCCACAGACCCTCTGCTATAAAAAAACCTATGATCTCTGCTTGTTACAGTAAAAAAACACTTTTATGCACTTTTGGACATAGTTTGCTTGTTACAATCATAAGGGTGATATTTTTGTTCCCCTAATGGGGAGCAATAGTTGTCGTAAAGCAAAAAGGAGGAGGAAAGTTACATTGGAGGAAATTGAAGCAACTAAGGAAAATGACGGAGCAAGGAAGATGATTGGAAGACCGGGTTTGGTGGATGCTCATCAAGGTGAAGTTTCTTATTTACCATCTAATGACATGCAAATTGAAGGTGTTAATGTTGAATATAATGAAATTAACTAGATAAGAATGAAACTGACCATGATATTGCAAATAAAAATGTTTCCAAATGTTATGAAACACCTATTGATAAGAGCAATATCATGGACAAAGAGGAAGAACAACGTAGATGTTTTCTTGAAGAAAGTGGATATGAATCTCATGATGTTGAATTTGCACTCCATAATCCATTTGTTGATAAAATTGATGAGGTTGATAACATGGATGAAACAATGAAAATCAATGTATCTCCAAATTACATAAGAGAGGACGTTTGTCAAGAATAGAATGAGCATGATGAAATTGTAAAACATCTAAGAACCCCAAAATGGTTACTTGAAATTGATGAGAACATAATGGAAAAACTTGAAGGCAAGGGGTCATCACGAATGGTTCAGTTGTGGGCTTCAAAACTCTTCAATGAATTTACTTTGAGAATAAAACATTAACTGAACAATGTCAACTTTTTGTGCAATTACTAAAGATGTACATAATGAGACCTTTACTAAAGAAATTAAAGATTCGATTAAACAAAGTGTCCGATTAGAGTAAAATTATTGTTAGAAGCCTTTTCAATGCCTCAATTCTTTTGGAAAGACTAGCAAGAAGAAAGATAAAAGAGCTGCTCGTAGAGTAATAACAACCTTAATAGTGAGCAAACAATTAAGAAAGGATAGATTATTGAGGCAAACTTGTGTTGACTTAAGATTGAATTGTAAAACATTGTCCTCTTGGTAATGATACTTGGGCTTTCAGTGGTAGGCTTCCACGAGGTCATAAGAAGCTAATAAATAGCATAAAGGAAGAAATTGAACAATTTTGGCACACTTACTCTAGGGTATCAATGAATGCAAAAGATATTTTAAAGTTAAGAATTGGTGATAAAGACCGCACACCACATCCTAACCATTATTTGGAATGTAGCCAAACAACATTGTACAAACAATATTGTGAAACACACCCATGTATGACAATCTCACAAAGAGCATTTGAATCTCTTAAGCCATTTTATTGTGTTCCTCTTAAAATTCATAATACATGTTGCAAATACAATGCAGAGTTTTCTATGTATCATGAATTATTATGCAATATTCGTTCTACTTTACACACTAATGAAATGTTACAGAAGTGTGGTGCAATTCAACTACCAAAGCCATCTAGGGACTTATTGGATTTATTTCTATGTATTAGAGATGATGGTTGCATTTTCTACAAGAATGATTGTTTAAATGAAAAGCGTTTACAATGTGGTGGGTTATCTTGAATTTTATATCATGTTTATGCATCTAATTAAAAGGAGGGGCAATAACCCCTAACTTCTGCCAGAGATACTTGAAAGTATCTTTAGGAAGAGACTTTGTAAAAATATCTATGCAACTTGATCCTTAGTATGCACATACTATAGTTTCACCTCATTCTCTACAACCTTCTCTCTTAGAAAGTGATACTAGATAGAGATATGTTTTGTTCTTGAATGCATTATCGGGTTCTTTGAGATATTGATAGCACTTGTATTGTCACACAAGATAAAAATAAGTTCATCATATGATATTATGATATCCTTCAATGTTTGCTTCATACACAACACCTGTGTACAACATGATGCTACTACAATATGTTGCAAGTATGAGGTTAACCAATGTTGTCATTGATGTCAACATACTCATATTGCATTGATAAGAAGGATTGGATGAGCTGTGTGCTGAGGTTATTAAGGAAATCAGTCTCAATCAAGAACAGTGAAGAACAGTGATGAGAAGAAGGCAAAAGTACTCAATAGGTTGAGGATCAGAGGATGCGGATTAAAGGGTTTGTAGACATGTGTCTTAATATGTTCCAATTAAGATTTCAGAGGTTCACATGAAGATCTGAAGAAGTTATGATCGATCAAGTACAACCGGTTCCAGGAGATGCTCCAGAGTGACAGAGTGTTACAAAAAGGTCCGGTGAGATCCAGAAATGCATTGTCCTATTCTGCGGATTGGAATGAGTGTTTGGGATGTCCTTGTGATGTGTCATCTTGATTGGTACATAGTTTGGAGGTTCAGAAGCACCTTGTTCAGTATGACAGTGGTGATAGACTGTGTTCTTGAAGTTCTAGATGAAGAAGAAAAGAATTCTAATAAGTAGAGGAAGTGCGGATGTACCTGGTCATTCAGGCAAGCCTGTGAAGGTTCTTGGATCATGTTGAGGTTGTGTTTTCAGTCCACATTAGTGTTAGAGCCTGGAATTGGAGATATACTTCCAGATGAAGATGTTCTTGTTCAAACTGGCCGACCGGATGAGTTATTCATCTTGCGAATGTTCTTGTGGATGATTGCCGACTTACGAATATTCTTGTGGATGATTTTCAACTTAGATGATTGTTCCTAAGTCGATGCCTTGTATAAATAAAGGTTTGTGAATTCATTTCAAAGTGTGTTGTGGAGCAGATGAGTGTGGTATAGCGAAAGAGCAAAAGGCAGAGCAGGTGTGTCTCAGGCTTAAATGGAACTGATCCAGACATGGTAAAGATGTCAATCTCTAGTTCAAGTTTGTGATACTTATGATCTTGTAGATAGTGTGTCTCTTGTAGGCAGTGTGCCTCCTTGTGAGTAGTGTGCTCAGGTTGTGAGCCCTAATTGGCATATGCCATCCATTTTTCTTATTCTTCTAACAGAGAATAATCCTTAGGTTAATCACCCCGTGGTTTTTCCCTTAACTGGATTTTCCATGTCAAAATCTTGGTGTCTAATGTGTTGATGTTTATCTACTCCGGTGTTTATGCTTTATGCTTTCATGAATGGTTAATTGATATGCTGTTAGCTAACAAAGAAGAATCAAGTGTTTGAAGTAGAAGCAAGTTTTTGTACAACTGATTAACCCCCCCCTCTCAGTTGTGTGCCCTAGATCTAACACAATATACTCTGCTTTTGTAATAGATAATGAAACTAAATCCTGCTTCTTACTCAACCATGAAACCAATCTGCTTCCAAGAAAGAAAGCAACACCACTTGTACTTCTTCTATCATCCATACATCCTACCCAATCTGCATCTGTATGTGCACTCAAGGAGAAATTAATATCCTTAGGATACCATAAGCCATAATTTGGAGTACCTTTCAAGTATCTAAATATCCTTTTTATAGCTATAACATGTGATTCTCTAGGATCTTCTTGAAATCTAGCCACATGACAAACTAAATGCGTGATATTTGGTCTAGTAGTAGTTAGGCATAATAGTCCACTAATCATTGATCTATACTTGCTCTAATCTGTCTTAGGAGATTCATCATTCTTGCTCAACTTGCAACCAGTAACCATAGGAGTACATACCGATTTAGAATCCTCTATCCCAATATTTTTCAACATTTCCTTAACATACTTTGACTATGAAATGAAAATACCTTTTTCTATTTGACTAATTTGCAATCCAAGGAAGAAATTCATTTCCCCACACACTGACATCTCAAACTCTTTCTGCATCTCCTCTGTAAATCACTTGCGCATACCTTCATTTCCTCCAAAGATTATGTCATCAACATATACCACCACAATTAAGATTTGATCTCCTTTAAGTTTGAAGTATAGATTGCTATCTGCAGTACCCTTTTTGAATCCTTGCTACATCAAGTATCTATCCAATCTTGCATACCAATCTCTAGGAGCTTGTTTGAGTCCATACAAAGATTTCTTCAATTTGCAGACCATATCAACATCATCTGATAACTGAAAACCTTCCAGTTGTTCAATGTACACCTCTTCTTCCAACTCACCATTCAGGAATGTAGACTTCACATCCATCTGATATACCTTGAAATCTTTATGTGCTGTAAAAGCTAAAAACATTTTGATAGCTTCCATCCTTGCCACCAGCGCAAAATTCTCCTCAAAATCTATTCCTTCCACTTGTGAATAGCCCTTACACTTATTCTTGAAAACCCATTTAGTTCCTATCACATTCTTGTTTCCAGGTCTTGGGACCAATTCCCAAGTCTGATTCTTCTCATTCTATTCTAACTCTTCTTTCATATCTTTGATCTAATTCTCATCTTTGCATGCCTCAATCACTGTTTTAGGTTCTACTTTAGAAAGTAGACAATAATTTACTTGTTCCTTTGTCATAGCAACTTTTCTTCTTGTCAACACACCTTTTCTCTTATCTCCAATGATTTGATCTTTAGAATGATTCTTCTACACATACTTAGGAGTCTTCAAGATCTTTTCTAGAGCTTCTTCCTCTTCAACTATCATATCCTTTTTTTCTCTTCATCCTTTTCTTCTTCATTGCAAGGGGGTTCATTAGATTCATATCCTTCTATCAACACAAAACTTTGATGTGGTTCTACATCCACTTTGACACTTGCACTTTCAACTATCTTCTTCAATATTTTGTTATAGCACCAGTAGGCCTTACTTCTTGTAGAGCATCCAAGGAAGATTCCTTCATTAGATCTTGCATCAAATTTTCCTAAGTTTTCTTCATCTCTTTTGATATAAAATTTTCTTCCAAAAAATCTAAAATATTTCATAGTAGGAGGCTTACCATACCATAATTCATAAGGAGTCTTTGAACTGTTCACTCTTGCTTGACCTCTATTAAGAATGTAGACTGCAGTATGAATTGCTTCTCTCCAATAGACATCCAGTAGATTTTATTCCTTCATCATTGTCCTAGCTACTTCTTGAACTGTCCTATTCTTTCTTTCCACAAATCCATTCTACTACAGAGTCCTAGGAGCTGATAATTGTCTCTTAATTCCATGATCTTCACAAAAATTGTTAAACTCATTGGAGGTGAACTCACCACCTCTGTCAGATCTCAAGCACATGATTTTCTCATCCATTTCATTCTCAAACATAGACTTAAATGCTTTAAACTTATCTAGAGCTTCTAATTTTTCTTTGAGAAATGTCAGCCAAGTCATTCTAGAATAATCATCAATTAATAACATGAAATACCTGTCACCATGTGAGCTTCTTGTTTTGGTAGGTCCACATAGGTCTATATGCACCAACTCTAAAGCACCTACGGTAGAATATTCTTTAATCATGAACCTCTTCTTTGTTTTCTTTCCAATCTGACATTCTTTGCATGTTGCATTAATAGGCTTTGCAATCCTTGGCAGATCTCTCACAGCATCAACAAAACTGATCTTCACTAGGCTATCAAAATTGATGTGACCCATCCTTCTGTGCCATAGCCAACTTTCATTGATTTGAGACATATAGCACTTAACACCACCACCTTTGAGCTGATAAACATTACCTTCTGCCCTTATTCTAGAAAGAACCAGATTTCTAGATCTTCCTTTTCTGATTTCACAGCCATCATCCTGAAATACAAGATTATATCCTCTACTATACATTTTTCCTACACTTAGAATATTATGCCAAAGACCCTTGACATAAAGAACATCATCTGTTTTATGCTTTGCATAAAAACTAATTAAACCTTTTCCACAAATCTTAATAGATGTAAATTCACTAAGCTTAACCAGACCATCATCATATTTCTAAAGTCCAACAAACTTGGTCTTATCACGTATCATATGATTTGAGCATCCACTATCAACTATCCAGCAATTCCTCTCCTCTCTTGCATGAAAGGCAGTCACCATAGTTCCTTCAATCTTGTGACCTATTTTTAGAGCACTTTCCTTCAAACATCTTTTAGAATTAGTAGAATTAGTTCCAACATTTAAAGCCATGAACAAGCTGCATTCATCAATGTCTTCATCAGGGTGGTCAGATTCTTTATCATCAAGTACACTATTGTCCTTTTCCACATAATAACTCTTCTTGACATATTTTCCTTTATGATCCTTGTGTTTTTCATTTGCAACTTTGAAATTGGACATTTAGAAGCATAACAACCCATCTTTCCACAATTGAAACATTTAAAGGGTAACTTACCTCTGTATTTGCTAGTGCCCTTTTTCAGTCTTCTTACAAAATTTGCTTCCACATTCAAGATCATCCATATCTAATTCATCATCCTTCTCTACCTTGTAGACTTTAAAGGTAGTTTCTTTCTTTGTATCATCTTGACCAAACTCTCTTAATTCAAAAGAAATTAAAGCACCAAACATCTGATCTCTAATATACTGATCTAAATTCTGAGCTTCCTCAAAAGCAAAAACTTTAGAGCTATAAGATTAAGGAAGAGTTCTTAATACCTTTTTCACAACTTCACTTTCTTCTAGCTTACCACTAAGACCATTGATGACATTAATAAATTCATCCACTCTGAGCATGTAGACAGTAATATCTTCATCTTCAGACATCCTTAGGGTTTCAAATTTGGCTTTGTAGTTCTACATCTTTTCTTGTTTGACCTTGTCATCTCCTTCATAAATGCTCTATAGCTTCACCCAGACGTCTTTAGTAGTTTTAAGACTTATCACTTTTCCAAGTTCTAAATCAGAAATACCACTTAGGATAGCATTCCTTGATTTGCCATTATTCTTATAATCCTAGACCTCATCATCACTTGTCGAACCATTACTAGGCATAGTATATCTAGTTTTAGCTGACTTTCAGACTTCAAACCCCAGGGAGATAAGAAAGGCTCCCATCTTGGATTTCCAATAAGCATAATTTGTTCCATCCAACATAGGAGCTTTAACACCCTTCTTGTGCGCTATCCAGATCTACCTCAAGTGGTTAAGCTTCTTCCAAGGAACCATAGCTCTGATACCAATTGTTAGATGCACATGACAACTGAGAGGGGGTGAATCAGTTGTACATTAAAACATTCAATCCCTCATTGACTTTCAAACCCTTGTTAATCTTTAAACCCTTATTATGCATTAGCAGAATGTTAACATATGAAACAACAATGGAAAAACTTCCAAACACATAAGAACACCAGATTTATGTGGAAAACCCAAGAAGGGAAAAACCACGGTGAGGATTATCTCACATATATATATGAATAGGAACATTGAATACAAGTAGGCTCATTGCTAAGGGCTCACTACCTAGAAGAAGAAGAAAGGATCACTGCCAAAAGGATTCACTATCTAGAAGAAAGAAGAATAGAAGAAGACTGTTACAAAGAGATTCACTATCTCAAGGCAACAGGAGAAATCCACCACTGTAACTTTATACCATCCACAACCTTTAGCTGACTACCTCTAGTAACTTCAAGCATACTGAAATGTAGACACATTCTGCTCACTGTATCCAAAAGTCATAAGTGTTTAAGCTCTCACTCAAATCATCACACTTGATCACATTCATATCTTTCACATCACTCACACTCTACTCAAACTTCACCTTGCATTTATACCATCCGCGACCTAAAACAATCTCAATTAGGTTGGCCTTAATGAAACGTATGCACCTCAAATGTGCAACACCAAAATAGGTCGGCACCAAACACTTTCACAGTGGAAATAAGTGAAGGCAGACCACACCACTGGTTAACTAGGACCCACATCTATATTACCATGCTACTCGTCACATCCACAATCCACGAGATACCTCTGCAAATAGTGCTAGCATGCTAGGTTGGCCAAACCTGAACTAACACTACAAGGGACCACATACATATCTCTCCAGGTTTGAAAATGGCATGCAGACCATAAAGAAACACTCCATATTATCTACACAACTTCTTAGAATATTCCAGCATCATCAGAATCTTCTGCAACACTACCGTAACCACCTGAAACAAAGAATGCCTTCATCATGTGCATCAGGATGCACTACCACTGAACTCCAACACAAGAACTGAATTTGCAGAGCAACCCAACAAAAAAAACTCCAAGGGAAGGTAAATACAGACAATATAAGCATGTTCCTAGATCTGCAAGACAAGAAACCTCAATGTAGAGAAATGCAGAGCAATCTCATTTCTCCCAGACAATGTTCTCAACAAGAAAATACATTGTCAAACACATCTTCCACTGCCACATGATCTGGAACCTAAAACTCTAGATATAACACTTCTAAACACCTCTAATCATCATGTCCAAATTGCACAAGCATATCTTTAAAGAAATGTGGAGCACAACACTAAACACACCTCTATCATACTACACATTCTTTTATTCAAAATTTCCCAAAAGCACTTGGAAACCAAGTGAACCATCTACATCAGCAACACTAGGAGCACCTTCTCAACATCCTCAAACACTTCTCATCATGACTACACTAGAGGTTGACATCAAACCATGAGACATCCAACATTATTAGCAAGCTCCAACTGTCCTCAATCTTCCAACAATTTCTGCATACAAAGGGTTGATATCAATGACAACACTAATGACAACACCATCTTCCAACGACTCTAATGCTAGGGGTTGACATCAATAACAACACTAGCAAGCTTCCAACATATTCCTAGGTTGAGGGAATTGATTATGGTGATATTTTTTTCTCCGGTTGCTAAGTAGACATCCATTTGGTTCTTATTATCTATTGTAGAAATCTTTGATCTTGAGATTGAGCAAATAGATTTGAAGACAACTTACCTTCATGGTTATTTGGAGGAAGAAATTTACATGACACATGTAGAGCATTACATGGAAGAAGGTAAAGAATCTTTGGTTTGTAAGTTGAAAATATGGTATGAAACAATCTCCTAGGATGTGGTACCAAGAGTTTGATTCCTTTGTGTTGGGTATGGGATTTTTGAGATCTAAAATATATCATTACATATATTATAAGATGAACAGTGACTAATTCCTTGTTATTGCATTGTACTTTGATGATATGTTGTTTTTGGTAACAATAAGGATGTGATTTGTGAATTTAAGAAGATTTAGCTTTCAACATAGTTTGAGATGAAGGACTTAGGGGTTGTCAGATATATCTTAGGCACAAAGATCAAAAGAGATAGAGTACAAACAAAAAAAATTATTAGGCTAGAGCAAGTATGTGAACTTAGTGTTGTAGATATTTAACATGACAACTTGCAAGCTATTATGTTCCTATTTCAGTGGGAAGTAAACTATCTATATAATGGTATCTAACTTCACCCATTGAGATGGAGGACATGGCTCAAGTACCTTATGCTAACTTGTTGTTGGGAGTTTGATGTATGTTATGGTTTGTACTAGACTAGACATTACCCAAGTAGTGGATGTCCTTAGTCATTTCATATCTAATCCTAGATGAGTTCATTGGAATACAATTAAGGGGGTCTTCAAATATTTTTAGGGTAACTTTGAGTACTCTATTTGTTATCATGGTGAGTTTACAAGGGAACAATTGACAATTAGTGAATATTTGTGGATTTAGATTAGGTAGGTGATATTGATAGTAGGAGATCCACTAGTGATTGCATTTTCACTTTATTCAGTGATACTACCAGTTGGATGAGTAAGTGGTAGGTTGTGGTCACTTTATCCACTACAAAAGTTGAGTATATGGTAGCTACTCATGCTTGTAAAGAAGTCCTCAGGCTTAAGAGATTATGTTCAGATGTGGGGTTGAGTCGGGGAGCTGTTACAACTATATGTAATAGTTAGAACACCATATGTTTGCCAAATAATCCAACCTTTCATGTGGGGACTAAGCACATTGGTGTCTAATACCATTTTGTTCATGACATCATAGGGGATGGAAAGTTGATGCTAGAGAATGCTGACACTTTGTAGAATGTTACAGATGCATTGACAAAGCCTTGAGCACAAAAATGTTTAGGTGGTGTTGTGAGTCTATGGGCTTCTCAACCCTTAGCAATTAGGTGATAGTGTTGGTACTCCCTTTTCTCTTGCAATGTGTTTAACAAGTGGGAAAATGTTAGGAAAAATGTCTTAACCTTGCGTCCTAATGTTAAGAATAAAAAACTATAATTTTTAGGCTATAAAATAGAAAAACTCAATTTCTAGTCTATAGAGGTCATTTTGGCCTCAATTTTTTTGGATAAGCCAACATCAGTTTATAGATTCTTGTGACATGGACCTCTTTGAGATATAAAATTAAAAAATGAAATCAATTGTCTTCCTAAATCAAAAGTAATTGCCTTCAAAAGCTGGGCCACCCACATTAGAAACGTAAGAACATCTATGATTTGTACTTAAGAGGGAGTTACACTTGCTAGAAAACTTATGACATGTGTTATGACACATCATAGGCATCTTATAATGGAGATAATGGATCCAAAATGGAGCACCCTGGTTGGTGAGTGGGATATGATAAGATTATAGTAGGCAGAAGATATATGTTATTTTTAGCCTATGGAATTATCTTGGGATTTAGGCATTGGATTTTTAATTAGAGATTTAGATGTCACATTATGGGTGGTTAGTTCATGGTTTCCTAATTACCATTTTATGGTTTTATGTATTGTGTCTCCTAATTATTGGGTGGTTGAGATGGAGGTTTTGATAGTGACTTTTGTAGGTATTGTTATGCTGCCAGAATTACTCTAGATCTCTTTTTGGAGATGTAAAGTCTTAGACTTTGCAAGTGTATTATAACCATTGATTACTATAAAGTATATTGAGTTGCTTTAGAGTGTGAGATTTTTCTCCCAAAAGAGGTTTCCCCACATAAATCACTTTGCTATGGTATATTTTTTTTGTTGTGTATTTTCCTTGTAAATGTAAGGATTTAATTTATTTACACATATCTCCTCTAATAGATTAGTGTAGGAAGTATATTATGCACTTCTCCTTCCTTTCATTATGGTAGCTACTCATGCTTGTAAGGAGGTCATTTGTCTTAAGAGATTATGTTCAGATATGGGTTTGATTCAGGGAGCTATCATAGTTCTTTGTGATAGTCAGAGTGCCATATGTCTAGAAAAGAACCCAACCTTTCATGTGTGGATGAAGCATATTGATTCCCATTATCAATTTGTTTAAATGACATGGTAGAGGATGGGAGGGTGATGCTAGAGAAATTTGACACTTTGTAAAATGATGCATATGTATTGATGAAGCTTGTGAGCACAAAGAAGTTCAAGTGGTGTTGTGAATCTATGGACCTCTTGGACCCTAGAAATTAGTTGATATTGTTGGTACTCCCTTTACTCTTACAAGGTGTTTGACAAGTGGGAGAATTTTAGGAAAGTGTCTCAACCTTGTATCATAATGTTAAGAAAACTCAATTTCTAGGCTATAGAGGTCATTTTTTATCCTGGAGAATGTTGAAATGGGTCATAACTAGCAAGCGAGTTATGGGTATAGATATTTTTGAGATCTATGATTTAGAAAAAAGACTCAATTGGTTTTTCGGATAAAAATTTATGGACTTTGAAAGTTGGGCCTCCCACATCAGAAATGTAAGAGCATCTATGAGCATAAGAGAGTTGTATGAGGGAGTTAAACTTGTTAACTAATTTATGATCCATGTTATGACACATCTATTAGAAATATGAAACAGATGCATAACCCAAGAACTTTTTAAGAGAGATTTTAAGTTATAAAATTATAAATACATAAACAAAAACATACTAGAGATTCTAAGAGAAAAAGAAGTTGCTCACGAGCTCAAAAAAAGAAGTTGCTAGAAAAAGATTACCAAATGGAATCTAGGTAGTGAGTTTTGTTGTGCAAATTTTGCACACCATATCAAAAATTTTCAATATATGACAGATTATTGGCCTCATTATGAAGTGCAGTCTCTGATTTGGAGGCACTACTTATCTAAATGATCTCTGCCAATAATCAAAGTCTATCTATTTTAGGGTGCAGAGTTATTTCTAGTGAAGTGAAGACATCTCCTTGCATTTAAAGGATTGACAGGTGCACCCATTCTAGAAATAAGTCGTAGCTATCAATATGGTGCCATCTATCATATAGAATAGTGATGCATCAATGAGAGGTTACAGATTAGTCATTCAATGATATTAGGTTTCAATCCGGCAAAGGGAAAGGTGTCGCTAACATACGAGCTTCTAGCTCACAAAGACATTTTCAAGTAAAGGAGTATCCGTATAAGGAGACAAGCAATAGTAAACATTGAAAACCACATGAAGAGTTGGCTTAGGCATGTTAAAATGCCGTTGTTCTTGTCAGAGTTCTCGTGGAGAATTGATAGCGCCATCCTTTAAGATGTTGCAGTCTCAGTAATATTTGCAGATATAGTAAGTTCATTGAAGATTCTATCACTGTTCAACAAAGGATCTCATCTATTCAGAGCAATTGATAGTACTTCTTATCATAGAACTTACCTAGTTATGGAAGGCTCAGCCTATAGAACAAAGACACCAGTTCAAAGAACGTAACTATGGAATATGACAAGCACGGTTACTATTTAAAAGATATAAGGAGTCATCATTAACTCCAATATGGCTTCAAACTCAAAAGACAAAACAATAGACCAGCCAATGATAGAGATATGGCATAAGGAAACCAATAAAAGAATATGGCACTACCCAATAGAGGAAGAAAAGTGCTGGTATCAAAAAGTGGGGCTTGCAGGTTTCGAAGCTTGACTCAAACAATGAATACCGCAGAGTTCCAACAAGTGACAACATTCAAATCAAAGGCTCTTTCAATATTCATACCACTTCAAGCAAACTGCCAACTTTAATGGTGCACATAATGAAGATCAGGCATCGCCATTTACAAAATAGGGAAGCCAGCATTCAAATCCATGGTGCCACTCATTTCCTAGGTGCCAAAGACTAAGGTGCTCAACAGATAACGAAGAGGAGTCACAAGTGTGTAAAAAAGAAGAAGCTCAGCCTTAGATTCAACACAGTTACATTAAGATCGAATGGTGTCTAGTTTAGAGTTTTCAAGATGCAACCAGCATTCAAGCAGATTAAATGAGGTCATGTTTCAAGTTTCTGGAGTATTGTTTCAAGGTTGAGTGAAGAATGATCAAGGTGCCCTTAATAAAAGTAATGGAATTTTCAATATGAAACAAGAGGCAAACCATCATAAGAGCATTGCATGGGTTTTTGTTGACAACCTCCATAGAGGTGTGACTTCAAATAACTGGGAAGTGGCAGATGTAAAGGCATCCAGCCTTCTCCTTTTTAGAGTGAAGATGTAGTTCATTTCAATAGACATTGCCTTTCGAAGGTAATATGGTAGTTCATTTCTTAAGACATGGCATCATCATAAAAGAAGAAGATCGGCCTGATGAGAATGGAGGTAGTGGCAAAGGGATGAGATAAGCATTTCAAAGTTGTAGGGCGTAGTCTCCATGGATGGCACTGCCAGTATAGTCATGGTATTACTGAATAGAAAGGATGATCCATCCTACAGCCTGAGTCACTTCAAATAGGCGTAACCTCAAAATCTAAAGCCACAAATTGCTGCCCCTTTATAAATGAACACAGGAGATATGGTTTCATAATAAGCAACCTTTGCAAAGATAGGATGCACAACAATAGTCTGATTAAAAGATAGATCAACAGTTCAAAGGGGGCTCAAGGAAGGAAGCATCAAAAGTCATCACATGGTAGCTTCGGTAAAGAGAAGCAAAGAAGGCACCGTAAAAAGCCATGTGGAGCAAGCGGGTGAAGGATAAATACTTTCTTTTGTTTTTTATGAAAATTCACCAAAAAAGAAAAAAGTCACGTGAGCTGAGGTCATTTTATTTTTATGATTGAGTCCCTTAGAAACAGTTGGCCCCTTTCAAATAAGCCAAGAGCTTATTAATTAAATAATATAGTTTATTTCCTAAAAGATATGGAGTTTAAGAACAAAGTTGATTTAAATGAGAATATAAAGAAACATGGTGGGACCCTCAACAAAGTAGTAGAAGCTTTGTTATTGAAAGACTCTTTTGACTCTCTTACCTCATAGGAGATGAATAAGGATGCAGCCCTAATTTTATTGGAGTCACTTTTATTTTTCATGACTGCCATAAGAAGAGATAAGCAGCAGGAGTTCATTTTTTCAGCCAGTTACAGCTATGGGGGAAAAACTGAAAGGAGAAGTTAATTGGAGATGTAGTTGCTAGGCCAGAATCAGTGCCAGATTTCATGGGATTTTCAGAGATATTTTTCTAGGCGATTGCAAGAGATTCACAAAGAGGTTTTTACTATAAATATGCAGATCCAAGAAATATATACATAGAATTCCACACATATCAGACAGCAGCAGAAGATATTTTCTTTTTGCCTCTGCAGTGCCTCTTTCATGAGGATGTAATATTTTACTTTGTGCAAATCTTTGCATCTGTAATTGTTCTTCATTCAATAAAGAGAGACGGTGTTTTGTGTAGCTACGAGTCTATTTTCTATTCTTACTTTCTAGTTTATGTTTCTTTTGTCTCTGTTGAATCTGTTTATAAATTGGGTATTAATCATGCATCTCTGCTCTTTGATTTTCAGTTAAATCATATAGGGTTTGACACTGTGCAACTAGGTTGGTTTCAAATCTGTCACATCGCCATAGGGTTAGATTTTCATTTATTATATCTATAATCTTTTTTCTTCTTATCCTTTTCCAAACCCCCTTTGAAAATAGAAGAGCCAGCTTCCCTAAAATCTGGAGGTTACTTCAGGGGTCAATCCCACGTCTTTGAAGTTTGCCATGTTGATTGTTGGATTAGACCCACAAATTTATACATCAACAGGTTTTGGCACGCCTAGTGGGACTGGATTCAAAGGCTTGAGTCTTTGTTTTCACTAAATTTGTTTGCATGTATTTCATGATTTGGTGGAAAATCACAGAAATATCTACTCATAGGAGCATGAATCATCCATCTGGTGACTCTATTGGAGAATCTTTCTTAGATCTTTGCTCATGCAGACCATGGTAGCCCCTAGTATCTATGTGCATTTCCACATTCCTGCAAGAAACTTACCTTTTGTGACTTGGGATTCAAGTCCTCTTGTTCTTTAGTAGTAGGGTCAAGTTCCTGACACAACATGGAAGGCACTACCTCACTTTCTTGGAGATGGCTCAGTTTCTCCTGCAGATCACATTTAAGCTATGGCAAATTTATGCACCATCCACTGCATCATGGCTGAGAATGAAGCTCTCTTGCTATTGGCATCTTCCCTCAAGGGAAAAGCAAGGGAATGGTATAAAACTTTGACACCCAGGTCAATCACTGGATGGGACCAGCTAGGAGGACTCATCAACAATTAGTTCAAAGAGAGGATAGATGTCAGTACCTCACCCAGAATCTCATCACCATCAAGAGACATCCTGCAGAGAGCATGTGTGACTTCAATTCAAGATTTGATAAGGTATGGAAGAAATTCTCTATTAATATCAAGCCTCATCCAACCTTTACATTTCTTTATTACATAAAGGCTTTAGACCTTGAAATATCTGTCATGATACAAGCCATAGGAGGTTATACTCTGCCCCAATCATATGATTTGGCTATTAGAGCTGAAAATGACCTCATAGATGCTGGTAGACTGCCTCCTATGCCTTTAAAACCACTTATTCCTCATACAAACATCCCATCCCAAGCTCTTGCTTGCAGCCAAATGCATAATTGTTTAAATCCACCCACCCTCCCTACTGATTTTCTAAATCATAACGAGATGATGGAGGTAAAAGAACTCATAAAAACTTTTTCCCAAGAGCTTGATGAGCTAAGAAACCAAACCCTGTATCAGGCTGATCCCTATTTCATGCCTCAAAGTTTGTGTGAACAAAAATATCAATCTAGATAGTTTATTGAAGAGATCCTCCCATAGGCTCAGCACAGACCCACTTACCTTGAAAATTGTGTCTTACAAAACTCAGTAGCTTCAAATCAGCCAATAAAAGCCATAGGTCAAGTACTTTGTCATTTTGACATTAAAGAAGATTTAAGTATAAAAGATCAAAATGCAAGCAAGAAGGTGGCTCATGTCTATTCAATGTGTCCTAGTTATTAGCATCATGCACCTATGGCAACATGTAACTTAGAAACCCAGTCAAGTCATAAAAGAGATCCAATAGTTGCAAATGAGGTGACACTTCTAGAAGCTGAAAAGTACTTCAAGAGGGGCTTTGAAGCTGAAAAGTATTGGGAGAACAATAATGCATCATATGTATCACATCTAGAGGAAGGAGTTGCAAAAGAAGTTACTACTAAATCTGCAAATGAGGGGCTATCTTTCTGTCAATTTTTTTTACATTTGAAGAAGATAGTCCAGAGATGCAGTCACATAAAGAAGAGGATGAGGTAGATGACAATGGCTTGGTTCTCTTTGAAGCTGAAAAGTATTGTTTATTAGTGGATATAAAACCTCCACCTCAGCTTGTGAAAGAATAAGAAATGAATACTCTTATGTGAAATAGTGAAGATGAACCTGAGAATGATTCTTTTTGGGATGATCTAGAAGTTTTTTGTTTAAATTTGGATAATCATGACATCAGTATGAGCAAGCCCTATAAAAATGATGCATCAAAAGACACAAGTAAGGAAGAGTTGAATGAAGACTCTCATCATGCTTCATTCTTTATTCAAGAAGAGATGCCAATTAGGTTCAAGACAACTATAGGTAGCTCTGTCATATTCCAACCAGAGTTTGAGGCTACTTTAGATCTTGAGCATACAAAGCTGCAATCAGGAGAAGTCATTAAGAAGTCCAAGATCATAAATGTTTTCCCATACAAGCAAAGAATTGAACTCTGTCACTAGATTTTCCCTTCCCACCCTCAACTCAAGAAGGAACAATGTGCAGATTAGCCCGACTGGTATTTTCATTCAAATGATGAGCCTCTAGAATGCAGGAAGGCAAAAAGGTATGAATTCTAGTTATTTTTCTTCATGCATTTTATTTGGACAATTCTTAGTACAAAGTGGATCTACTGGAGCAACATCATCAGATCAGGCAATTATTTCTCCCTCCTTGTGAATGGGCATGTCCCTCTGAGGTTCATATGTCAGTAATTTAGTTTCAGTGGTTCAAAATATGTTGCAGTTGCAACAGTTAGTTTCAATTTTAGTTTTTTTTTTTCAATAAGTGTCTGCTGCTATAAGGGATGCCAAGTCAGTTCTGTGATTCAGATATGTCTCAGATCAGTGGTTAGTGTTGGTTTCGGTTGAGGGATGTGTTTAGTTTAGTAGTGTCTCAGTTTTAGATTCAAAGTTTCTAGGGAGTTGTGTTTTTGTCAGGTTGTACAGGTTTTGGGAGCCGTCTGTTTTCAGTTTTGTATAGGTTTTAGCATCGACATAATTCAACTATATTCCCCAATGGACAAGGCTTCTATTTTGCAAAACTAGAGATTGTGGAGTTCATAGTAAACAGGCTCACTATCCCAGCAAGTCGCCAGGAACTGTTGTGCAAATTTTGCACACCATATCAAAATTTTACAATATATGATAGATTATCAGACTCATTATGAAGTACAATTTCTAATTTGGAGGCACTACTTATCTAAATGATCTCTACCAATAATCAAAGTCTATCTATTTTAGGGTGCAGAGCTATTTCCATTGAAGTGAAGACATCTCCTTGCATTTGAGGGCTTGAAAGGCGCACCCATTCTAGAAATAAGTTGCAACTATCAATATGGTTCCATCTATCATACAGAATAGTGATGCATCAATGAGAGGTTACAGCTCATCCATTCAATGATATTAGGTTTCAATCCAGCTAAGGGAAAGGTGTCACTAACATATGAGCTTCTGGCTCACAAAGACATTTTCAAGTAAAGGAGTATCCATATAAGGAGACAAGAAATAGTCAACATTGAAAACCACATGAAGAGTTGGCTTAGGCATGTTAAAATGCCACTATTCTTGTTAGAGTTCTCATGGAGAATTGATAGCGCCATCCTTAAAGATGTTGCAGTATCAGTAATATCTGCAGATATAGTAAGTTCATTGAAGATTCTATCACCGCTCAATAAAGGAACTCAGCTATTCAGAGCAATTGATAGCGCTGCTTATCATAGAACTCAACTAGTTATGGAAGGCTCAACCTACAAAACAAAGACACCAATTCAAAGGATGCAACTATGGAATATGACAAGCACAGTTACTATTTAAAAGATACATGGAGTCATCATTAACTCCAATATGGCTTCAAACTCAAAAGACAAAACAATACATCAGCTAATGATAGAGATATGGCATAAGGAAAGCAATAAAAGAATATAGTGCTGCCCAATAGAGGAAGAAAAGTGCTGGTATCAATAAGGGGGGATCGCAGGTTTCGAAGCTCAACTCTAACAATGAATAGTATAGAGTTCCAACAAGGGACAACCTTCAAATCAAAGGCTCTTTCGATATTCATACCACTTCAAGTAAGCCGCCAACTTTAATGGTGCACATAATGAAGATCAGGCATTGCCACTTACAAAATAGGGAAGCTAGCATTCAAAGCCATGGCACTACTCATTTCATAGATGCCAAAGACTAAGGTGCTCAATAGATATCGAAGAGGAGTCACAAGTGTGTAACAAAGAAGAAGCTCAGCCTTAGATTCAACGCATTTACATTAAGATCAAATGGTGTCCAGTTTAGATTTTTCAAGATGCAACTAGCATTCAAGCAGGTTAAATGAGGTTGTGTTTCAAGTTTTGAGAGTATTGTTTCAAGGTCGAGTGAAGAATGATCAAGGCAACCTTAATAAAAGTAATGGCATTTTCAATATGAAACAAAAGGCATACCATCATTAGAGCATTGCATGGGTTTTTGTTGATGACCTCCATCGAGGTGTGACTTCAAATAACTGGGAAGTAACAGATGTAAAGGCATCTAGCCTTCCCCTTTTTAAGGTGAAGATGTAGTTCATTTCAACAGATGCTGCCTTTCAAAGGTAATATGGTAGTTCATTTCTTAATACATGGCATCATCATAAAAGAAGAAGATTGGCCTGATGAGAATGGAGGTAGCGGCAAAGGTATGAGATAAGCATTTCAAAGTTGCAGGGTGCAAGCTCCATGGATGGCACTGCCAGTATAGTCATGGTAATACCGAATAGAAAGGATGAGCCATCCTATGGCCTAAGTCACTTCAAACAAGCCTAACCTCAAAATGTAAAGCCACAAATCGCTGCCCCTCTGTAAGTGAATGTAGGAGATAGGGTTTCAAAATAAGTAGCCTCTGCAAAGATAGGATGCACAACAATAGTCTGATTAAAAGATAGATCAACGGCTCAGAGGAGGCCCAAGGAAGGAAGCATCAGAAGTCACCACGTGGCAACTGTGGTAAAGAGAAGCAAAGAAGGCACTGTAAGAAACCACGTGGAGCAAGTGGGTGAAGAATAAATACTTTCTTTTATTTTTTTATGAAAGTTCACCAAAAAAGAAAAAAGTCACATGAGCTAAGGTAATTTTATTTTTATGATTGAGTCGCTTAGAAATGGTGGGCCCCTTTCAAATAAACCAAGAGCTTATTAATTAAATAATATAGTTTCTTTTGTAAAAGCTATAGAGGGAATTTAAGAGCAAAGTTGATTTAAATGAGAATATAAAGAAACACGGTGGGACCCTCAACAAAGTAGTAGAAGCTTTATTATTGAAAGACTCTTTTGACTCTCTTACCTCACGGGAGATGAATAAGGATGCAGCCCTAATTTTATTGGAGTCACTTTTATTTTTCACAGCTGCCATAAGAAGAGATAAGTGGCGGGAGTTCATTTTTTCAGCCAATTACAGCTATGGGGGCAAAATTAAAAGGAGAAGTTAACTGGAGATGCAGTTGCCAGGCTGAAATCAGTGTCAGATTTCATGGGATTTTTAGAGATATTTTTCCAGGTGATTGCAAGAGATTCACAAAGGGGTTTTTGCTATATGTTGTTATATGGAGCCTAATCAGACTCGGAGGTTATATTTACCCCACTTTTATCAGCGCGGTTTCCCCCCCAAATTCCTACAGGGTCAAGGGGTAGCGCCCCTTGCGGGGGTTTGGGGGCAGTGCCCCCAAGACGGGGTCCAGGGGCAGCGCCCCTTGCGGGGTCCATGGGCAGCGCCCCTGGTGTGTTCCCTGTTGCGATACAGGGTGGGGTCGAGGGGCAACGCCCCCGTGGAGGCTCAGGGGCAACGCCCCCGAAACCTCACACGATTTTTATTATTTCATAATGCACTGGGAGTTAATTTTTTCATTGACTGACATAAGAAAACCCTATTTTGTAACTGACAAAAAGCTTGATAAAAAGTGGCTAAGGGTTAGGGTTTTGATATTGTATTGTAGCATTTTGCAGCGGTATTGAGTTGCAGGGATTACTGATTGTAATCGGTTTGATTTACTGGATAATAATATTGGACTCTCTGTTTGGTGGATGTAGCCCAAGTTTGGGTGAACCACGTTAAAACTTGTCTCTCGTTGTTATTATTTCTGTGTATTTCCATTTCTCTATTTAATCTTTATTTGCATTTAATTGATATCTTCTGCCGGCTAACCCTAACACTATAAATATGCAGATTTGAGAAATATATATAGAGAGTTCCACATAGATCAGATAGTAGCAACAGATATTTTCTTTTTGCTTTTGCAGTGCCTCTTTCATGAGGATGTAATATTTTACTTTGTGCAAATCTTTGCCTCTATAATTGTTCTTCATTCAATAAAGAGAGATGGTGTTTTGTGCAACTATGAGTCTACTTTCTATTCTTGCTTTCTAATTTCTGTTTCTTTTGCCTCTGTTGAATCTGTTTATCAACTGGGTATTAATCATGCATCTCTGCTATTTGATGTTTTAGTTAAATCATATAGGGTTTGACACTGTGAAACTGGGTTGGTTTCAAATCTGGCACATCGCCATAGGGTTAGATTTTCATTTATTGTATCTGTAATCTTGTTTCTTCTTATCCTTTTTCCAAACCCCCTTTGAAAATGGAAGAGCCAGCTTTGCTAAAATTTGGAGGTCACTTCAGGAGTCAATCCCATGTCTTTGACATTTCCCATGTTGATTGTTGGATTAGACCCACAAATTTATACTTCAACAAGTTTATATAGACCAGGGATAGGGTGGAGGTGAAAAAACCAACCAATAGGGAGTGACCACCATATGAGATAAAAATAGCAAATGTAACTCCCTTGTAAGATGGTGACACCTTAACTACCCACTTACCTAATTAAAACCACTTTATTAACACTAATTGAAATGTTAAAAAAATATATTTTTACAAACTACACTTAGAGATCTACAAAAGGGTACTTTTAGATTCTTTAAAACTGACTATTTACATAAGTAGGTGTTTGTTAGAACATTGAGTTTTTCAAATAATTTCTTTTTTTGGTAAATTAGCCCCAAAATGATGCTACATATGTATTTAGTAGACACTTCTAATTGGAAAAGTTGTGGCCTAGATGTAATTTAGCTAAAATGAATCTAGCTAGAACATATGTTTCACCAAAATTGACTTTTAGTTGAAAATACTTAAATTTCTTTATGTTGATAAGTTGACCTAATGTGTGACATAGCTTTGAACTTTTACCCTATAGTCCATACCACTACTAAGCCGCATGCCAAACCATGATTCCCCTAAACACCACCTTACAATTGTGGACTTTAGAGCATAAATACCATGGACCTAAGGTCACTCACTAAGCTCTTTGGCATAACATTTTAGGGGTCCACTAAGAGCACATGCATAAAGCAAACTAAACTTTGGATATGAGTCTCCTTCTAAAATTTGATCAATGAAACTTTCAAGCCTACCAAACATGGGCCTCACAAAATTCAAATTTATATTTTACACTTCAAACATCAACTCAACCCAATTATATAGGGCTGTTGAATTGCACTAGACAATTGAGAGGGGGGTGAATCAGTTGTTCTAAAACTTTTACCCAATTATGAACATCAACCTATCAGTTACTTATATTCTGATATAATAATGAAAGCATGAAATGAGAAGTTTAACACAATAACATAATCAACACAGGAAACACTAGATTTTTTACGTGGAAAACCCAAAAAGGGAAAAACCACGATGGGTGTTAGCCCATAGAAATATATAAGTTATATCAATACAAAAAAATAGAGGCTTGCTGCCTACAGGGCTCACAGCCTAGATTGCTCACTGCAAAGAATGGCTCACTACCAAAGGGTGGCTCACTGCCAAAATGGTGAACTGATTAAGCAACATCTACTCCATGCCAGGGTTTAGTTCCATTGAAGCACAATATTATATCTCTGCTCTGCTCTTTCACACCTTCGCACTTATTTTTTCATTGCCGCATCACATACAATATTTTGCAACTTCATTACATACTTTTATACAATTCATCGACCTTGGAATGTACATCAAGGTCGGCATTACAAACATACATAAAATAGGTCTGGACCTAATACAAATTTTGCTAAGGAAAAGATGTAAGAATGTATGCAGATCACGCCATGCCTTAGCTGGGACTCAAACAAAATCCTCCATGCCACGACATGCTTCTACAATCTTCAATGCATCTCCGCAAATAATGGATTCAACTAGGTTGGCCAAGACTGATGAGAGCACTAGGTCTGCCAAGAACATTCTTCATTCACGATCCAGTTTTCTCTTTGCGGACCAATCCAAAGGTAGGAACACGATTAGGAGACATTCATAAGCATATTGTAATCACCAAGAACAACTGCACAATCTCTAACAACTCTGTTAAGAAGATTCTTCAAACCAGAGCACAAGAACAACACTATCAACCACTGTCATAAGTAAAAGATAGCTTGCGGACCACCAAATCATGAACCATTGCATTTGAAGACACTTAACATCATCACAAACTTGATTCCAAAACCGTAGACCAAAATACTTTGATGCAGAGGAATGAGGAGCATAATACTTTCTCCCTATCGCAATTGAATACATAGAAAAAATAGGTTTTACTCTGGTGAACACAACTTACTCAAATCTTCATGCTGGAGGCTCAAACCTGGAATATAACCTCTTAAGATAGACTTCTAAATCACTTCCAATATGTAGGCAAAGATATTCATTCTACAGAAAATGCAGAGCTATCTTTTAGACTGTTCTTCAAAGTCTAATACACTATTTCCATTGCAACACACTGTTTCCACCAGAGGGGCTAATTTTTTCAATATCCTCAACATTAGAATCACTTACATAGGTAAATACAAAGCATCTTACTGATGACAAACAAGAAACAAAACATTTGACACCAATGAAAACACAAATATGTTGCAACACTAATTAGGCACATACTTACAACAATCTCCCCCTTTGTCATTGATGGCAACATATGATGTGAAAAACTGAAAAGGCCATCAAGACAAGATTCTCCCCCTTTCTCTTTACACATCTACATTCTTTCTCCCCCTAATTTTTTCACATGATTTCTCTCCCCCTTTGACATCAATGGCAAAGGGCACATACTTGCATGCTGTTGCTCTGATCCACTGAACTTTCTCTGTTTTTCAACACTTTCTTCATTAGACATATCTAGCTACTCCCCCTAAGGGATAGCCCTTAAAACATCAATCCAGAAAAAAAATGAGGCTTTGGATACCATTGGATTGATGCATTCTTATGCATCTTAGTTTGGAGCAGGAGGGGTAATGACCCCTAGCTTTTCTCTGAGATACTCAAAAGTAGCTTTGGGCAGAGGCTTAATAAAAATGTCTGCAAGCAAATCCTTTGTGGATACATACTCCATCTTTACTTCATTTTCATTCACCTTTTCTCTCAAAAAGTGCTACCTTATAGATATATGCTTTGTTCTTGAGTGCATCAGTGGATTCTTCGAGATGCTAATAACACTTGTATTATCACAGAAGATTACAACTAGATTTTCATACACAACTCAAGTACGTCCTTCAATGTCTACTTCATCCATAATACTTGAGTGCAAAAACAAGCTGCTACAATATACTCTGCTTCTACTGTTGATAAAGAGATTGAATCTTGCTTCTTGCTCAGCCATGAAACCAATCTGTTTCCCAAAAAGAAAGCACCTCCACTTGTACTTTTTATGTCATCAACATCTCCTTCCCAATCAGCATCTTTATAAGCACTGAGAGTGAAATCATTATCTTTTGGATACCATAGGCCATGATCCGGTGTACCTTTTAAATACCTCAAGTTTCTCTTGACTACCATCACATGTGATTCTCTTGGATCAGCTTGAAATCATACAACAAGACAAACTACATGCATAATATCAGGTCTGGCTTGAGTTAGATAAAACAATCCTCCAATCATGGATCTGTATCTTTTCTAATCAGTCTTGGGTGAATCATTAGTTTTTCTCAACTTGTAGCCAATTATCATAGGAGTACATACTAGTTTAGAGTCTTCCATCCCAAACTTCTTCAACAGTTCTCTCACATACTTAGATTGAGATATGAAGATTCCTTTATCTAATTAATTAATTTACAGACCCAAAAGGAAATTTATTTCACCAAACGTGGACATTTTAAATTCACTTTTCATCTCACCAACAAACTTTATGCACATACCTTCATTGCCTCTAAAGATAATGTCATCAACAAAGACTTCAACAATCAAGATCTAATTATCATTGATTTTGAAATATAGATTGCTATCTATAGTACCTTTTCTAAATCCCAATGGCAACAAATACCTGTCTAACCTTGCATACCAGGCTTTGGAGGCTTGTTTGAGTCCATACAATGCTTTCTTCAACCTACATACCATATCACCTTGATTTGACAGTTGAAATCCCTCCAGTTTCTCAATGTACACTTCCTCTTCTAACTCACCATTCAAGAAAGCAGACTTCACATCCATCTGATATACTTTAAAATCTTTGTGAGTTGCAAATGCTAGAAACATTCTAATTGCTTGAATCCGAGCTACTGGGGCAAAAGTTTCTTCAAAATCAATCCCTTCAATTTGAGAATATCCTTTGCACACAAGTCTTATTTTATTCCTTACAACTTCTCCATTTTCATTCAGCTTGTTCTTGAAGACCCATTTGGTTCCAATAATAGTTTTGTCAGTAGGTCTAGGAACTAGTTCCCAAGTTTCATTCTTCTCCATCTGCAATAGTTCTTCCTCCATTGCATTTACCCAATTTTCATCATTACAGACTTCATTCACAATTTTTGGTTCAACTTTGGAGAGCAAACAGTAGTTTACTTGTTCTTGAGCAGCTTTTCTTCTTGTCAATATCTCCAATAATTTGATCTTCAGGGTGATTGATTCTTACATACCTGGGGGTTTTGTCAACACCTTTCGGAGCCTCTTCTTTATCTTGACTATCTTCTTGCTCATCGTTTTGTTCATTTACTATAGTCACAGGTTCATCTAGTTCATAGTAGCTTAGATATGATATTCTTTCCTTGCCTTCATCCACCTTCACATTTGCACTCTCAACAATCTTTTTGAGCCTTTTGTTATAGCACCGGTAGGCCTTACTCTTGGTAGAGTAACCAAGGAAGATTCCTTCTTCATGCTTTGCATCAAACCTTCCTAGATCTTCATCTCTCCTGATATAGCATTTGCTTCCAAAGATTTTGAAATATTTTACTATAAAAATTCTTCCATACCACAATTCATAAGGAGTTTTAGTACCATTACCTTTCACTTGAACTTTGTTTTGAATGTAGACAATAGTGTGTATAGCTTCTTTCCAAAAGACTTCTAGCAGACCTCCTTCCTTCATCGTTGTCCTAGCAGCCTCCTGAACTGTCATGTTCTTCCTTTCCACAACTCCATTTTGCTGGGGAGTTCTAGGTGTAGACAATTGCCTCTTAATCCCTTGCTCTTCACAGAAAATGTTGAAATCATTTGAAGTGAACTCACCTCCTCTATCAGACCTCAAGCATTTGATTTTCAACTCTAATTCATTTTCAACCATTACCTTGAAAGATTTGAACTTCTCTAGGGATTCTGATTTGTCTCTTAGAAAAGTAACCCAAGTCATTCTAGAATAATCAGCAATAAGCAACATGAAGTACCTGTCACCTTGCAAACTTCTTACCCTTGTAGGACCACATAGGTTTGTATGCACTAGATCCAATAGACCGACAAAAAATTGCTCTTTGCTCTTGAAACTTGTCCTAATTTGCTTCCCAAATTGACATTCTTTGTAGATGGTGTTGATGGGTTTCACAAGCTTTGGTAGATCTCTCATAGTCTGACTTGAACTTATTTTACCAGATTGTCAAATTTTATATGACACATCCTTCTATGCCATAGCCAACTCTCATATGCCTGGACCAATAAACAGTAATCACTAGTTCCTCTTAATTGATAGATATTGCCTCTAGTCTTCTTACCAATAGAAATCACAGTTCCTGAGCTTTCCATGATCTTGCACCCATTGTCTTTGAATCTCAGATCATATCCTTTGTCACACATCTGACCAACACTCAAGAGATTATGTTTCAAACCCTTCACATATAAGACATTGTCAGTATTATGCTTTCCATCAAATGAAATAGATCCTTTTCCACAAATCTTACTAGCTACATTATCTCCAAACCTAACCAGTCCTCCATCATACTTTTCCAAACTTACAAACTTACTTTTGTCATCGGTCATGTGATGTGAGCATCCACTATCAATAATCCCTTCATCCTTATCTTTCTCAACCTGAACAGCGAAAGCAGTTTCTTCCACTAGTTTTTCTTCCTTCACACAACTAGCAAAATTAGTAGACATAGGGTCTTCTTTAATAGCAATAAATAGGCATTCATTTGCACTAGTACTAGCATCTTCAGATTCATCATCAGTCACTCCATCATCAAAATCTCTAACATAGTAACATTTCTTTGGAACTCTAGGCCTGCTCTCATATCTTTTCTTATTTCTTTCAATTCTTTCAGGACATCTGGAAGCATAATGTCCTACTTTACCACAAGAGAAATATTTGAAAGGTAATTTACCTTTGAACTTACCAGAACCTCTTTGCAACCTATCAACAAAGTTAGCTTTAATTTCATCAAAGTCATCATCTACTTTATATTTCTCAGCTATGTAAATCTTTTTTGAAGTACTAGCTTTAAAAGTTGATTCAACTTTTGGTAGGGCATCACCAAATTCTCTCATCTCAAAGGCTATAAGCTTTCCAAGTAACTGATCTCTGTCAATAGTTTTCACAGTCATAAATCCTTCAATAGCAACTACCTTGTGACTATAGGACTTTGGTAGTGATCTGAGAATTTTTATCACAATTTCCTTATCACTGAGAGTTCCTCCCATACCTTTTAGTCTAGTGACAAGTTCATCAACTCTTTGCATAAAGGCTATTGTGTTTTCGTCTTCATTCATCTTCAAATCCTCATATTTCACTTTTAGGCTCTGTAGCTTGGCTTCTCTTATAGAATCATCTCCTTCATACACATTTTTTAGCTTCTCCCATACCTCATTTGCAGATTCAAGGTCCACAACTTTTGTCAACACTGAGTCACTTAAGGAACTTACCAGAGCATCCTTTGCTTTGACATGCAACTCATATTCTTTGATATCATCTTCAGTGTCAAACCACCTTCAGGCATGACAAATTGTGACTATGTAGCTAGCCATATTTTATAACCAAGACAGAGGAGATGGCTTTTCATTCGTACCTTCCAAAGAGCATAATTTTTCCCATCAAACTGCGGAGCTTCCTTCTTATAAGAAATCCTGGTTCTTCCTCAAGCTGTTAGGCTTTCTTCTGAGGAACCTGCTTTGATACCAATTGTTGAACTGCACTAGACAACTGAGAGGGGGGTGAATTAGTTGTCCTAAAACTTTTACCCAATTATGAACATCAACCTATCAGTTACTTATATTCTGATATAACAATGAAAGCATGAAATGAGAAGTTCAACACAATAACATAATCAACATAGGAGACATGAGATTTTTTATGTGGAAAACCTAAAAAGGGAAAAACCATAGTGGGTGTTAGCCCACAAAAATATATAAATTATATCAATACTAAAAATAGAGGCTCACTACCTACAGGGCTCACTGCCTATGGGTGGTTCATTGCCAAAGGGTGGCTCACTACTAGAATGGTGAACTGATTAAGCAACATCTACTCCATGCCATGGTTCAGTTCCATTGAAGCACAATATTATATCTCTGCTTTGCTCTTTCACACTTTCGCACTTATTTTTTCATTGCCGCATCACACACACTCTTTCGCAACTTCATTACATACTTTTATACAATTCATCAACCTTGGAATTTACATCAAGGTCAGCATTACAAACATACATAAAATAGGTTTGGACCTAATACAAATTTTGCTAAGGAAAAGATGTAGGAATGTATGCGGATCACGCCACACCTTACTTGGGACTCAAACACAATACTCCATGCCACGACATGCTTCTACAATCTTCAATGCATCTTCGTAAATAATAAATTCAATCAAGTTGGCCAAGACTAATGAGAGCACTAGGTCTACCAAGAACATTCTTCATTCACGATCCAATTTTCTCTCTGTGGACCAATCCAAAGGTAGGAATATGATCAGGAGACATTCACAAGCACATTTTAATCACCAGGAACAATCGCACAATCTCTAACAACTCTGTTAAGAAGATTCTTCAAACCAGAGCACGTGAACAACATTATTAGCCATTGTCATAAGTAAAAGATAGCTTGTGGACAACCAAATCCAAACCATTGCAGTTGAAGACACTTAACATCATCATAGACTTGATTCCAGAACCACAAACCAAAATACTTCGATGCGGAGGAATGCGGAGCAGAATACTTTCTCCCTGTCGCAACTGAATACATAGAAAAAGCAAGTTTTACTCTGGTGAACACAACTTACTCAGATCTTCATGCTGGAGGCTCAAACCTGGAATATAAACTCTTCAGATAGACTTCTAAATCAATTCCAATCTGCAGGCAAAGATATTCATTCTACAGAAAATGCAGAGCTATGTTTTAGACTGTTCTTCAGAGTGTAATACACTGTTTCCACTACAACACACCGTTTCCATCGGAGGGGCTAATTTTCTCAATATCGTCAACATCAGAATCACTTACATAGGTAAATACAAAGCATCTTACTCATGACAAGCAAGCAACAAAATAAGAGCACAGTTGACACCAATGACAATACAGATATGTTGACAACAATGAGAACACCGATTAGACACATACTTGCAACAAGGGTATCTCACATTTATAAAAAATAAGCCAAGTAAATATTGGATGCAAAAAGTCTTGTAAACTTCACTTATTAAAAGTTCATTTCAAGCCTATAAGGTTTGGATGTGTGCAAACCCCAACTTTACATTAATGAAGTTTATTAAGCTTTTTGCATCCAATGATGTCTAGCATGTTCTTTAGTAGACATGGGCTCCCGTATATATCATGGCTCATCGATAGTTTCAAGTTGGTGGTGGCATGTTTGTTTCACATCTAGATGTGTCAACAATCCTAGAATTTTATTTCGATGGAGTTTGGAGAGAAGCCTTGCATCCTCAATTCTAGAGGTAAGAATGAGTTGACGTTAGATACATGGTGCTTTAGCCTGATTTTTGTTGTTCCTTTAGACCAATCTGTAAGATCATAATTAGCAGTAGTGTACTTCAACTCCTTGTTATATGACTTTTCTATAGTGCATTACATTCAAATAAAATGAAAAATATATGTTTTTAAAAATTTTGTGATTACATATAACACTAAACTAAATGAAAGTGCCCATTGCACATTATTATGAAAAACAGACACGATTATATCCAAAAACATTCTTAATATTAATAATATAAACTATAAAAATATTATGTAATGTTTGATCCCCTCTTTAGGCAAAATGGATCTTCACAAACCACATTGATTTACTTGAAGTAACTCTTAAGAAGCATTCTTAAAAAAAATAGCAAGGTCCACTATGGCAAGTCCAAATACCAAAATCATCAAACTCATAGACAAGCACAATAATACCCAAGAGACAAAGAAAAAAATACCATGTCCTAAACAACAAAAATAGTATAGTATATCAAGGGAAAGGAAACAAAAAAAAACACAAACACATTGAAAACATAGGGTTGGCTAAAAATGGACTCTACTTAAATATCCTATGCTTCAATGATCAAACAGTCAATAACAATTTTACACCTCATTCATAATAAAAAGTGGTAAATATTTGTCCTATTCTATTGACCAAAATTGAGCTTTGACTATTGAAGAGGATGATATTTAAGAATAACCCTAAAAATATACGTTAAGAATTTTAAATTAAAAATTATAAGAAAAAACAGTGATTGGTAATTTTTCCGGCGGTGCCATAAATGACTCTTAAAGTGAAATCAAGATTGATGTGAGATTCCATCTAAAAGCTCACGGCGCAAATTTCCAATGTTTAAGGTGCAGATTCAATCCATAGAGCTCGGAGTGCATGTACACCGTCGTGAACAAACATTTTTGACAGAAATTTACGCTACTTAGTCTATTTTCTTTAAATGCGCGCCCGTAGCAGATCGGCAAGTGTGTGATCCAGCGTGAAGATTCCATTTCCACGAGTATTTTCTTTAATGTGCGCCCGTAGCAGATAGGCACGTGTGTGATTCAGCGTGAAGATTCCATTTCCACGAGCATTTTGCAGGGACAAGGAAAGCACATGGCAAGCGTTCCTTTTATTCTAGAGAGGGCATCTTAAGTTAGCATAGCTAAACATTTATAAGTATACTTAGATCTCCTTGGTGCATGTTGAAGGTGGAAATTGTGGACGAAAAAAACATTTCCAATGTTTAAGGTGCAGATTCAATCCATAGAGCCCGGAGTGCATGTACACCGTCGTGAACAACATTTTTGACAGAAATTTACTCTACTTAGTCTATTTTCTTTAAATGCGCGCCCGTAGCAGATCGGCAGGTGTGTGATCCAGCGTGAAGATTCCATTTCCACGAGTATTTTGCAGGGACAAGGAAAGCACATAGCAAGCGTTCCTTCTATTCTAGAGAGGGTATCTTAAGTTAGCATAGCTAAACATTTCTAAGTATACTTAGATCTCCTTGGTGCATGTTGAAGGTGGAAATTATGGAGGCAAAAAGCCAGTGGGTTCTTGAAGTTGAATCAAGTTTAGAGAGCGAAGCCAGAGCAGACAAATCCGGTGATGGTCTCATTCATACCGTTCCAAAATCTCTCTTGAGTGAAAACACAAAGGTGTTCTATCTTCCTCAACTCGTCTCCTTGGGTCCTTACCATTTCAAAGAAAAGGAGAAACTGGATGATGACATGGAACTTCTTAAGTCTGAAGTGGCAAGAAAAATGCACCGTAAAATCAAAGATGGTTTAAAATCATCAGCAAAGGCGGCGAGTTATAATCTGCAAGAGATCCGGGAAGGCAGAAACGAAAGCTCTGCTAGAAGTGAAGGTGGCTTAAAATCAGTGGTGGAAAAGTTTAAGGACAAAAAGACACAGGAAGAAATAAAGGAAAGCTATGCTAAAAAAATTGAACTTGACAGTGAAGTGTGTGCGTGGATGATAGTGAGGGATGCTTCTGGAAGTCCTCGACAGGTTCCGAAAAGATGATCATGCAGAGATACATGATTCTCTGTTGACAGAAATTGTGAAAGATATGCTCAAGATGGAAAATCAATTGCCATTCTGGGCTTTGGAGACAATCAGGAACGATATTGAGGGATCAGAGGAAAATAATGATGTCTGGTTTGAGTCGGCACTAAAAAATTTATCCCCCATCGAAGTAGCAGCACAAGGGCGGAATTGGGAATACACCAACAAATCTCATATCTTACAATTGCTTTGTGACTACATTGTTGACAAGCAAGTTGTCGCCGCCCCCGTTACCAAGTCAGGTACATCTTGGATGTCCATTATTATTGAAAATTTAAGCAATATTTGTAGCAGACCTTGTAGTCCTGAAATATGTATAAAATGGCCATTTAGACTATTAGGACATGCGATAAAACTACTACTTTTGTCCCCAGTTTTGTGATGCTGTTCATATGCGGGATCATATTTGTCATTTTGTACTATATTAAGAACTACATATTTGTGATTTTGTACCATATTAAGAACTGCATATCCCCGAAAGAATGGGAGATCGAACAAGTGATAGGAAAGCATGTTCCAACTGCAGAGGAACTAAGAAGAGTAGGAGTGGGATTTAAGAAATTGGAGGGTGACAAAATAGGAATTAGTCACATTAAGTTCAAGGAGAGCAATTCCACACTGTATTTGCCCAAGTTCAAAGTAGACAATAGATCAGAAATTATACTCAGAAACCTGATTGCCTTGGAAATCTGCTCCAAGAACAAGCAGAAACCCATTACAAGGTACGTGGTTCTAATGAACGACCTGATCAACACCTGTGGGGACGTGGGTATCTTGAGACGAGAGGACATCATCACCGGCAAGCTTGGAAGTGACGATGAGATTGCTCAGCTTTGGAATTCTATGGTGACATCCACAGAAATGGCTAGGTACGATTCTATTGATCGTGCTTGTTCACACATAAATCGTTACCACAAAAAGTGGGGAGAGATCCGGGGCCTCAATGTATTGAGCTGTTGATCGAATTTATTATGATTCACTGTTCAAAGCCATGGCTGTTTCTCTCTCTTTTGGCCGGACTTATACTTTTAGTATTAACACTTGTCCAAGTAGTTTGCCTTTTCGAATCGTGCCAACTCAAATAGGCACACAGTCTTCTACAGCTACTACAGAGACATTACTGGGTATTTTAAATAGCATTATGTTACAAAGAATTGCAATGGTAACTTATGGATTAATGAAGTTCAAGCATGTAACTGAATTGTTCTTAATGGCTATCATACCTTATATTTATGCTAATGTACATTAAGTGATCTGGTTCTTTATATCTTATAAGATTAAGGAAGTTGGATTCCATTACACTTTCAATTTTTTTATAAAATTTAAAAGTGTTACTGTATGTGTAAAATGTACATAATTAAATGAATGCAAGGAAAATATTTTGAATTTAGGATTTCAAGAGGAGTTTTTAAAAATAAATATACAAGTAGAAATGACAGTACTAAAACTATTTTATAATAAGAATGATATAAACATTTTCATTTATATTATTATACGATTTGTTCTCTCTTTAAAATATATTATCAATTATTTTACTTGTATTTATGCAAGTGGTTAAATGCTTATAATTCATAATTCTCATTTCTCATTTAATAGTAGAGAATCTTTTCAAGAGTTCAATAAATCTACAATTTTAAGATTTTAAGATAATTGTAGAGGAGAAAAGTGCGTACTTTATTTTTTCATTTCTAAGTTTTGGATTACTTTATATAGGTGTCTTTAGGCATGATTATAGCACACATTTTCATTATTTTTGCATGCTCACTGATTTGTGAACCCTCACCTTGTTATACTAAATCATACATCTCAAAACACACTTGACTTAATTCTCAACAACTTCCACTTCTTGAATTGGACCATACCTAGAAGTCCATAAGATTAAGGAAGTTTGATTCCATTACACTTTCAACTTTTTATAAATCTTATAAGCAAGGAGTGTTACTGTATGTGTAAAATGTGATGATTAAATGAATGAAAGGAAAATAACTTGAATGTGAGAGGATTTCAAGAGAAGATTTTTTTTTAAAAATAAATATACAAATAGAAATGGCAGTAATAAAACTATGTTTTAATAAGAATGATATAGGCATTTTCATTTATATTATTATAAGATTTGTTCTCCTCTTCAAAATATATTATTAATTATTTTGATTGTATTTATGCAAATGGTTAATGCTTACAACTCATAATTCTTATTTCTCATTTAATACTAGAGAATCTTTTCAAAAGTTCAATAAGTCTACAACTTCAATATTTTAAGATAATTGTAAAGGAAAAAAGTGCATACTATATTTTTTCATTTCTAAGTTTTGGATTACTTTATATAGGTGTCTTTAAGCATGATTCTAGCACACATTTTCATTTTTTTGGCATGCTAACTGATTTGTGAACCTCACTTTGTTATACTAAATCATACATCTCAAAACACACTTGACTTAATTCTCAACAACTTGCACTTCTCAAACTGGATCATACCTAGAAGTCCATACTCAACATTTTGCTTACTATTCCTTAGTATGAACCATAATCAACATTGTCTGTAGTACAACCATATTTTAGTCTTTGACAAGGGTAGTTCATTTAACCAATTACAAAATTTCAATGTTTCGCTAGAGTTCAAGTCTAGATGAATAATTAGGTTATTTATAACCAGTCACTAAATAATAGCAATAGCACACAAGCAAAGTGCTTTTAGTGTTAAACAGAACAAAAGACATTATGCAATAAAATTACTATTGAAAATTAACCCTAACCTTCAAATTGGCCATAACATAATAATAATTGTCATGATAAGTTTTCATGTAATTGGTTACATGATTATGTAGGAATATTACCAATTAGGTACGGTCTAACATACTAATAATTATCTTTGGACATGAATCTAGTGAATAAAATAAACTCTCATGAGTGATTATATCCATAGAGTCTTCATAATTGTCAAGTATAATTTTCCACTAAGACTTTTAAATCCATCTAAAAAGTTGACATGAGAGTGTAACACTATGTAGCAAATATGTATGTTGTCAATAAAGAAGGTTTAAGCCTTTTAATCAATTAAGATAATATTTCCATACAAACTTTACATATACCAAGAAAAATGTTTTAATTAAAATATAATTTAACCAACAATTATCTCAAGAAAGATTCATTCAATACTATATTAACCCTTACTAAATCCTCAAGAATTCACTTTGGATGAACATTGGCATCCAAAATACTAACCCTTATTATCCTTTAAGTTATACCAAGCTCCTATGGCCTAAACATAGTAATAATATCTACAAGTCTACTTTTTTTATCAAATAGTTGCCAATTGTTATATAATTAGTAAAAGAGAACTTCTTAATCAACACAAAAGTTGCTTTCCTTGGTGGAAAAAATAGTGTCTTAAATGTGCATGAGCATCTTTAGCAATTTTCTTTTAGCAGTTGTAAAGCCATATACCAAAACCTTTACTATGTCTGTCCTACCACACGGTATGGTCATAAATCACAACATGAAGGATAGAGGAATTTTGTTATGAATCATAATAATTATTTCATTATATCACGTGGACTATGGTCTAATAGTGAAGTCCTAATAGCTTCAAACTAATACAATAGTTGGCTTGAAAGGCCAACTTCACAACCTTTGACAACATCCTTCCCCATCAACATGCTAAAGGATACTAAGCTATGGTATCCAGACATCCAACAAAGTGCCCAGGTTGCCATGTGTGCAATAGAGTCTTGTAAAAAAGATGGCTCCAACAATATAGATAAGCTATTGGAAATTTAAGCCAAACTATAACCATTGGTTGTGGCCTCCTTGAAACAAGAACAAGAATGGAGGAGATGTTAGACATTGTAGTAGTGATTGCTCTGGTAGACATGTATGCAAACTATTTGAATAGAATGCCTCACAGAGAGGTCTTGCACTGCAAAGAAAAGATTGCAAGATGAGCTTGAAATGAAGAGCTTGAAATGAATTGTTGATAACATTTAAAAACTTTAAACACACACATTTGGTGGTTAAAAAGATAATAACACAAACTTGAATTGGACGGAACATGGTCTCACACTTCATGAAATCTCGTTGGTTATTTACTGTATATATGTTGAATAGTAAATGAACAAATTTAAAAGCTTACTAATACGAATAGCTCTTGACCTCAGATGGCTCTTAGATGCAAATATAGAGTTCAAAAACTCACATCCTCCACCAATGAAATTCTTTTTTTTCTTCCCTATCTTTTTCTTAACCGCCCCCCTCCTTCTCTTATGAGTCGTCTGTTGTTTTTAATAACTACCTTCCTAGCCAAATCTTTGTCATGCCTATTTTCTCTCTTAGGACTCTTTTCCTTTTTGAACTTATCCTCATCATTTTAAAAAGAAATAAGAAAATATAATATCAATTTTTAATTTAAAACTATAATTTATTTCCTCTTTGTTTATATATATATATATATAAAATCTTTTATAGCATAAGATTCAAAGGTAACATTATTAAAACTTTATCCTATATTGATATATTAAAAAATGTAATTTATTATGAAAAAGTTTGCAAACAATTATTATATATATTATATAATAATTACATTTATTGCATACGAAGTAAAAATACCTCATAAAATTGTACATGTAAAAATAACATCCAAAATGATTTCATTCTATTAAGATATTCATATACATACTAACTACATGAATTATATGTGTGTAGGTTCTCTCTACCAAACTGCTTTTAAACCTCTAACACCTTATGCCTGGTTATACCCTCTCTCTGCAATCACGAGAGTGTTGGTTTAATCCTATCATACTTAGGATCACCAATAGAACAAAAGTAATTAGTCATTATCAACTAAATGACTAAATCAATAATATCATTTGATCAAAGATTGAATAATAAACATGTAGACACCTAAAATTGACTTGCTCTGCAAACTAATTTCATTTATCTCTACACAACCAATTATCCCTGCTATAAATTAAATAAATTTATCCCTAATCATCTACCCTTAACCATTTATCCATCCTCTATGATCAATTAATTTAATTTATCACTATACCTTACAACACTATCTTCATTGATTAAATAAATATTCTCAATATTTATTTAGTTAATTTATCCATCTCCCTAATCCTTATTAATTAGATAAATCATGTTTATTTAATTAATCTACCCTACTAATGCCTAAATCTAGTCTAGTTGATTAAATAGAAATTATTTAATCAATTGCCCTAGTTTGCTTATCCTCTAGACCTAAATTAATTAAATAAACCCTTATTCAATTAATTTTAACCTCTCATTAGCCCACTCACTAATTTCCTCCAGCCACATTAATTAAGTTAATCCTCTTGATTAGCTTGCTTAAACCTTGCTTAAACCATCCTCCCACACACTTTGAATAAAACTCAAATTTTTATTCAAAAGGTTACATCTTCTTTACATGTGTAAGAACCCATAATTACACGTGTCCTTGATTTGCGCATCTACACATAAAGTGGAATTTTTAATTCCACTTCCTCCAAGGAAATTATTTATTAATCCTCACTCATCTAATCTCATTTAATACTAACTCTTTCCCAAAATGAATTTTTAATTCATTTTAATTCTCTTCACCCTTCCCCATGTGAATTTAAAATTCACATTTAATCCTATCCATCCAATATTGTTGATGAGATCTTAACCCTTGATCTTATCTTCTCATCTCAACCATTGATCTCTACTTTGAATCCTAGCCATTAGATTCAAACCCCCCTCAAATGGCCTATAAATAGAGCCCTCACCCAAGCCATTTACATCACTTCTTCATCCTATCCTTACTATGCCCAAATTTCTTTCATCTTCTCTCATCATACCCTTATCATGCCAAAATCATTCTAGCCTATCTATCCATATCTAATCCTTCATCAAATCCATCACTATCTTCATCATATTGTGTTGAAAGAATAGGAGCAATCCACATTCTCTATCTCAACATTGGGTAAAGCTAGGAGCTCTTGGGTGCAAGCTCTACAACCTTATCGAAGGAGGAAGAAATAGCAAGGTATAACTTAGTTTTTTTGTGCATTTTGTTTGTGTTTCTAACCTTGTATACTTTCTTTGCTCTCATTTGGCAAGCTTGGTGGGACACACAAGGTCCTAATCTAACATTTTGTGTGAGTTTTTGTGTTTTGAAGACGTGGTTTTATAGGTTCCAGCGCCAAAAGCTCTCTGCTTGGCACCATTTTTGCCCGCAGTGGTGCCATTTCATAACCCTGTGGCACTATTTGTGACTATTTTGGCACCTTTTTTGCACAACTTTACTAACACTTATCTTTGACCTCTAATTTTTCATGTCTTTATCGTATTTTTAAAGTTTTTTAGGCTAAGTAGCTCTTTGTTTTGATAGTAAATGCAATAAAAGAGGGGGCCATAATGGCAAAATTTTTTCTACGGAAAAGTTTATAAGTTTTGATCACCTAACCTTAGCCTCTTTTGTTGTTTATGACTCATTTATCATTATCTTTTGGTCTTTTGAATTTTACTTGGCAGAAAAAGGAATGCTAACCTTGTTTGAATCAAAATTCTTGAAGCTAACTATGTTTTTGCAAGCCTTTTCGAAGCTTTGCATTGTTTTGGGGTCTTTCACACCAAGTTTGACACCATCTTTTCCTGTAGAAGGTAAACTGAGGTAAAAATGCAGTTTGGTGCTATCCACCCATCCTATGGCACCATTTTCTACTTTGGTGCTATTTTCTACTTTGGCGCTATTTTCTGCTTTGGCACTATTTTCCTATCCTATGGCGCCATCCTCCACTTTGGTGCTATTTTCTTCTTTAGCACTATTTTCTAATTTGGTGCTATTTATCTTTGCTTTGGTGCTATTTTCATAACAACTTCTCAGGACTTGTGCAAGTTGTTAACATATTTTGCAGGTATCAAAAATGCTTGCCAAAGTCATAAACATCAAACTACTAACATCTCCTTGCAGGATTTCACTTTTTTGTGTGTATGCTTGCATGGGTTAGCTTAGAAACATTTGCTTTTGGTGCACTTAAAAGGAACCTTGCTTGTAAACAATCATAGGCACACTTCGTTTTGGGTTTCAAAAAAGAGCATCAATATTGTTTGACATGTCTTGTGCACTTGCACACTTGTGTTAAACCCAAGGAATAGAATCAAAGTATCCTCTCCCCTCACCTTCAAAAGGATCTTGGGTGAAGAGAAATGGTTCTACTCTCTTTTTCTTTTTCTTAGGAGGTGCCTGCCCTTGAGACACATCCATAAGGAGAACTCATTGGTGACCCCAAGCAATACTTTCATTCAGTTGGCTATATAAAATAGGATAAGGCAAAAGTCAAGTCCAAATCGGTATTAGCGCTTACCATTCAATGCTATCTTGAAAGGAAGTCGTACCTTGTGTATATGAAACTCCTAGTAGAGTTAGTTAAAACCTTAAGTGGTTTACTGGATGCTTGTAATGTGTCAATCTCTCCAATCTCTTGAATGTCCCCCCACTAAACACCTTTGTTTTAGAGGCCAAAATCCCTTCTATTTGTTGGTGCAAAAGGTCAGACCTTTGAAGTCATCCCACATTCTCGCGATCAAAGTAGAGATAGCAAATTCCTTTGAAATTTGATGTTTGGTGTGCCTGAGAAGTGTCTACCATGTAAGGGGGAGCCAATGCCACCAAACTTCTAAGCTATTTGCTCTGAGTAAGTGCAGTTGGAGTAATCCAAGTGGGAATCCAAAAAATATTGTCCTTTCCTCACACTAGGTTATACAAGTGTTTGATAAATTTCTACATTTTCACAATAAAACATTTGGCCATTGTTCTTTCTTGTTTAATTTATCTCTTGCCAAGAGCTCAAACCATCAAAAAATGCAAATTCCTAATCAAATCCAACAACATTCAACATTGGACCACCCATTTAGTGCATTCTTTCCTCAATTTAGAGCCATCTATTCATCATATAGCACTGTCTATCTATTTCTTAGTGCCATTTCCCCTTTGTTTTAGCGCCATTTCCATCTGTTTTAGTGCCATTTTCCTCCATGTCCAAAAATCAAAATTTCCCATAAAAAACATCAATTTTATAAGCCCCATTAATAAAAAAATTCCACTTGGAGGCTACGCCCCCAAACCCCTGTTAGTGGGGGGTCACATCCGACCCCCCACACCCCCATGTCAGGTCGGGTTTTCCTCCCAACAGCGCTAAACCACCCCCTCCATTTATCAAATCCCATCAATTGAGCTTATCTAATCCTTTATTTGAGATTAATCAAATTCATCGTAATCCACTTCATCTTTAGTCATAATCATCCTCATCATCCTTAATCCAATTCACTATCATCATCTTAATCACATTCCTTCATCCATTTGATCAACATTATCCAAATCCTCATCCAAAATCAACCCCAAGTCAAAATCATAATGTCAATCAAAATCCAAAAATCAAATCCAACATCAATCATCCCTCATCCATTATCACTCCAATCAAAACATTCCAATCCCTAATCCTTAATTAACAAATCATCCTTTGCAAAACAAACCTTGGTTAAGGACCTAGGTCTCCTTCATCCTCCATCAATCTCCTCATCCAAAAGCCAACCACAACTATCCACATCATTATCAAAATCCCCCAACATCATTATCAAACTCCAAATCCAAATCAACCCAATCAAAAATCAAAACCTTCGTTGATCACATCAACCTTTCTCAAAACTTGCTTGAGATCATTAGTCTATCTTTTAAAGTAAGTCATCAAGAATCAAACCAATCAACTCTCTTGCTTAAGTGTCATTAGTCTACTTAAGCATAGAGAAGCATCAATTTACCATCAAAACAAATCAAATTAAATCATCCTAAGGTCTTGAAATTTGATCCCCAAACATCACAATCATCCATTATCCTCCATCATCCCATATCTCTCCAACAAAATGGATCCTTATGTGGCAATGCAACATTTACAAAGAATTAAATATGCATATGAGGATTTGGTTCCTATCACTAAGGAGAAATGCAAAAACATCATTAAGGATATCCCTTAGCACACCTCATCATTAGAGAATCCCAAAACCCTACCCCATCTTCATCATATCAACCTTCATCCTATATATCCACCCCCATCAACCTCATATCAACCTTCAACCCCATATCAACCTCCATCATATCAACCTTTACCCTCATATCAATCTTCATTCCCTGTATACATCCATGCCATCATACATATCCAACCAATCAATACCACAAACTTATCCACCCCCAACTTTGTTATGATAACTTTGATCAAGGGAACACTAATCTAGCACACCTCATGGCCAAAATTCAAAGCCCACATCAAAAACCATTTACCCATGTGAATCCCTCATCCTCTAATCCCAATCCTCCAATCCCTCAACCACAATATCCCTCCAACCCTATTAACCTTAATCCATCATCCTATGTATCTCCCAATCCATCAAACCATAACCACCCATCCACATCCACCATCTAATCCACCATCAAGCCTTCTAAATCCTAAGCCAACAACATCCAACGAATCCTTGAGGGATCATCTCCAAAGAAAAGAGAAGCTAGGGGGTCCTCCAAATCCCCCCACTCCTTGAACACCACCATGTAATCCAACACCTATCCTTGAACCCATCCAAGAACCATCACTACCTAATCCCATCACCCACCTATCCAATCCTAATCCTAATCCTACACCATCCACCCTTACTATCTATCCATTATATTGTTCTTCAAACCATACACTCATTAAGGATTCCATCCATTGGCTATTAGCAAGGAATCAAACACCCTCATGCAATCCAACACCTACCAAACTTCTTGAACAATCTCCTATCATAAGTCAAGAGCTATCATGTAGCCATGTTCAAGAACCCATAATTCAAGCACCTACCACAACCATCCACGGACTCACCACATCTATCCAAGTTACTTCCACTTCTATCCAAACACATGAGCTATGTCAAGAGTCAAATCCAAAACATGTTGAAGCATCAACCCCCTATCCTAATCAAGATCTAAGCATCCCATGTAATCCCATCCTTGATCCCTTCTCATCTAGTGATCAACTTATTGATCCCACACCATCTTCTATCACCCCTTTATCATTCCCCATTAATCCTTTATCTCCATCCACTAATCCAATCCCAAACCCATCCTCCTATCCACCTTGGAAAGAGCACCTTCATCCATGGTGGCTCCCTCGTAGGAGGTGAACAACTTCCATCCACCACCTATCCTTCTCCAACAAATAATGGACTCGCGTCTTGTTTCCAAAGCACTAAACATCCCATTGCATGTCACATACTCCAACACATGAACTATCAAGGCAAAGGCTTAGGCCTTCATGAACAAGGTATCTCTCCATCCTTCATCCACCATCCTACATATCTTCCCTATCACATCCCTATGGTCCATGCTTTTGCATAAACCTACATAATTCACATCATAATTCACATAATCCATCTCACAATCTACCATCCATTCCATCTTCTCCTATCTACCGACATCCATGCAATCGTCATCCATAATGCTATCCAACATGGGACCATCTTCTCCCTGCTATGGAAACAAACACTAGAGTCTCCATTCCATAAAAAAGTCAAAAGGGAAGCAAAAAAAAAAAGTAAAGAGAAAAATCCATCTAATGGTGAAAACCACTTCCTCGTGGTGCCTTGGGCAAGTACCATGATGAAAACCCCTTGTGGGCATCATGAGTAATCCCTTCTCCATCCATTTTGTATCCCTACACTTGGAGGTAAAATCATACCCTTCATCCAGATCCATAATATCCTTTACATATCTTATCCACCATTTATCCTTATCCTATCATATTCATATCCAACATCTCCCTATTTATCCTATCATTTCCCATCCATTCTATCTAGTATATCTTACTCCTTAGATCTTGGTAAAGACAAGGGGAAAAATATTGACAACATGCTTTGGACACCTCTTGACACACTCCCTTTCCAAGCATATCCTCCGTCTATCTACTACAAAACTCATCCCTTCCAAGCATTTACCCATCATACAAAATCCTAAGCATCATACCTAGAATGGGGCATACGATTCCTTGCAACCTAGCCCTTGGAGAAAATCCTTATCCCCATCTCCCATCCATCTATCTTGCATCCCTATCTCTATCTTCCAATCGATCTATCATGAATCTTCTCTCTACGACCTTTCATTGCCAATCCCTCCATCTACTAATCATGTATCCCTACCCGATCCTTTATACCCCATCCTATCTCTTATCCACATGTATGTATGTATCTATCAAAAATCTCCTATCCATTATCCTTTCATCACCAATCCCCTATCCAACCCCATCACCTTCACCTCTAGACTTGGTGTTCCCTTGTCATTAGTATCTAGCGCAAAGGCTATCCAAACACAATCCAATATGACCATCCCATAATAAACCATTCCCTATCCAAAATCACAAAAATCCAAAAAAATAAAAATATCCCCAAATCCCAAAAACACCAAAAAAAAATTACAAAAATATCAAAAACAATCCCACAACATTGTCACAATCACCCAAATCATCCAACATCATCACATCTATCCTCAATCATCCCACATCATCATCACAAATTAGAACTACATATCATCACCACCTGCATCTTAATGTGCCTTGATCCCGTGGATACTGGGTATGTAGGCAGTCTGGAATATAAATTTTCCAGTACTTAGGTATATAAGATACACCCATCCAACCTACTTGGATGGTCCCTATCCCTTGAGCTTACACTAGATCCAAACACAATATCCCAAGCATTGCATTACCTATCAAAGCAATCATACCTTAACAAAAATCATCAACTATCAAATTAGAAACAACCACAAATTGTAACCATCATATCTTGTACCAATCCAACAACATCAACCAACAATATCATTCAGTGGTTCCTGCCTTAACGGATATATCATTCCTACAATAGGCAGAATCCATCTTATCATCATCCATATGGGAAAGACATACAATGGCTATTTGTTGGGTCAGTTGGTCTTTTCATTTTTTATTTTTATCTTTTGTCCTATTTGAAGATCACATCAAAACTACCTTGATCTCACTATATCATGGTATGTGGTGAAACATCTAGAATGGGGCATAGTCATTACTTTTGTATGTTGTACTTGTGGGTTGGTCTCATTACTCCAAGTTAGTATTCATATCTTGTGGATGATAGGGTCGGTTCTAGCATATTGATCTCCTTTTGCATCTAAGGTTCTTCATACCTTTTGTGTATTAAGGGCTTATGCTATGAGTCACCTTCCCTCATCTAGACAAGGTTGTACTATTTTGGGCATGCATGGGATCATCCCTTTGTCTGTGTGTCTAGTCCATGCAAATGTTGGATAAACATCGTCACCCTGGTCTTCTATACCTTGGTGAAAATATCCACTTTGCTATAACAAACCTAGGATTCCTCCAAATCATTTTTCAACACAATAATCATCCATCAACCAATCTAACATAAATTGTCAATCTTCCATCTCACTCCTTATCCTCCAACCACTTGTACCAATCTATTCCATCCATTTCGAGAGCACACCATGTTCTTGCAACTCACCTGTCCTCTCAAGGGGGCATCACTCTTACCAATCATCATTAAATCTTACCCTATTCTTCTAAACTAAAATCTTTTTCTATCTAATCCAACTCTATATTTTAAACTTCTTTGAAACAATGTTACTTAGCCGCAACACCATTTCAAAGAGGGGCAAATGTAGACACCTAAAATTGAATTGCTCCGCAAACCAATTTCCTGTATCTCTCCACAACCAATTATCCCTCCTATAAATTAAATAAATTTATTTTATTTAATTAATTTATCCCTAATCATCTACCCTTAACCATTTATCCATCCTTTGTGATCAATCAATTCATTTAATTATCACTATACCTTACAATACTATCCTCATTGATTAAATAAATATTCTCAATATTTATTTAGTTAATTTATCCATCTCCCTAATCCTTATTAATTAGATAAATCATGTTTATTTAATTTATCTACCCTACTAATCAGCCTAAATCTAGCCTAGTTGATTAAATAGCAACTATTTAATCAGCTACCCTAGCCTGCCTATCGTCTAGACCTAAATTAATTAAATAAACCCTTATTCAATTAATTTTAACCTCTCATTAGCCCACTCACTAATTTCCTCCAGCCACATTAATTAAGCTAATCCTCTTGATTAGCTTGGTCAAACCTTGCTTAACCCATCCTCCCACACACTTTGAATAAAAATCAAATTTTTATTCAAAAGGTCACATCTTCCTTACATGTGTAAGAACCCATAATTACACGTGTCCTTGATTTGCACATCTACACATAAAGTGGAATTTTTAATTCCACTTCCCTCCAAGGAAATTATTTATTTCTCCTCACCCATCTAATCTCATTTAATGCTAACTCTTCCCCAGAATGAATTTTTAATTCATTTTAATTCTTTTCACCCTTCCCCATGTGAATTTAAAATTCACATTTAATCCCATCCATCCAATATTGTTGATGAGATCTTAACCCTTGATCTCATCTTTTCATCTCAACCATTGATCTCTACTTTGAATCCTAGCCATTGGATTCAAATCCCCCTCAAATGGCCTATAAATAGAGCCCTCACCCAAGCCATTTACATCACTTCTTCATCCTATCCTTACTATGCCCAAATTTCTCTCATCTTCTCTCATCATACCCTTACACATGTGCCAAAATCATTCTAGCCTATCTATCCATATGTAATCCTTCATTCAAATCCTTTATTCAAATCCATCACTATCTTCATCATATGTGTTGAAAGAATATGAGCAATCCACATTCTCTATCTCAACATTAGGTAAAGCTAGGAGCTCTTGGGCGCAAGCTCTACAACGTTATCAAAGGAAGAAGAAATAGCAAGGTATAACTTAGTGTTTTTGTGTAATTTGGTTTGTGTTTCTAACCTTGTCCATCTTTTTTTCTCTCAAAATATATCATTAGTAAACACATCATTTACATTTATTTGAAAAATCGTTAACATTCAAACTATATTTGGGTATGTACAGGATCATTGCGGGCCAAACAGTGGCAATGGAAAAAAAATTGTGTCTTTAGCCAAATTCATGAATTGGCTAACTTTGACTTTCGTAGGCATGTTAAAAATATCCATTTGGAATGGATATCCATTTTGTGGTTTAAAAAACCATTTTTATAGTTGTAGGAAATGGATATCCATTTTTGGAATATTCCCAAAACGGATATCTATTTTTGGAATATTCTAAAAATGGGATATCCATTTTTTGAAACTATAAAAATGGTTTTTTAAACTCTTTTCATTGGTTTTTTAATTGTTTTCATTGGTGTGTGTCATGGTATGATGTCTCAAGGAATGAGAAGAAAGGATGGTGATTCATAAG